>CM042876.1:15608387-16215307 GCA_023658055.1 Thaleichthys pacificus
CACTCACATTCCGTTCCCTCTTCTGCTGGGACTGTGGGAAGCTTGAGAGTGGAAGGGGGCTCCCAGGAGTTAGAGTCTGTGCTTGTGTCAAGAGGACTGGTGAGGGGAGTGTGTTGGAGACAGCTGGACTCACTGACCCACAGGAGGGGTGCTCTCTCAGCGTTCTGGAACTATCCAACGGGTTCTGTTCGTTTTTGGGCCGACTCTCAGTGGAGTTTGTTGAGGAGAATCGGATGTGTCTTGGTTCCGGGTGTATCAGTTGGATCAGCACCGGATTCTGAGATCCCGTCTGGAGGGACCCAACACTGTACTCCACATCTGTGTTTGAGAGGTTTTTGAGGATATTCCTGGTCACCCCTGCTCCGGCCCTGGATTCTCTACTCCTCTCAAGTCCCGGTCTTGGTTCTGGTTCAGCCGGAGCCATGGCTGGGGTCACCAGGAAGGGATCCGGCAGACCCTCCTACTACTACAGGTTCCTGGGCCGTTCTCGTCTCCAACGGCAACGCAGTCGGTCTCGGAGCCGAGGCAGGCCAGCCACCAACAGGGGTAATAAAGAAAATTAACAATGAAATTAATGTATTTATTTAGCAGACGCTTTCATCCAAAGCAACATACAGCACAGGGGGAGATTCGGACTTGCAACTTTTTGGTTTGTAGTCAAATGCACTACCACTTAGCTACACCCACTCTAGCACATACTGCGATGGACTGCCGTATGCCATGGACCACATAATACAGTAGTATCTATGTAAACTGGTCAGCTGTTGCCAAGGCAGGGATGTGGGCTGTCATTGTGTTTTCTATGGAACTTTGTGTGTGTCTGTGTAAAAGAAGGAGAGCGAGAGCTTGCATCTCAGTGTCACTGTTCACACTTGCATTTCACTCTCCGCCTCCCTCTCTCTCATTCTTACACACACACGTACGCAAACGCACACACACACACTGTAACTGACAGTCCACACATAGGTGCCAGCTGTCTGCTCCCTCCTGTCTTAGGGACTTGTGGACTACAACAGAACCAGAAGCCGTGTGTCTGAGTTTAAAGGAGGGGGTGGGGGCAAAGTCAACTGAATTTATGTTCCTCTGTGTATCACTCCTTCTGTCCAACTACAACAACTTATTATTAGTTAGACAACAGCCTGTTTGATGTGATATGTTTATATTGTTTCTGTACTGCATGGGGCTGTTTGTGTGTGCGTTTGTGTGTGTCTCTTTGTGTGTGTCTGTGTGTTTTGGACAGCATTCCTTGCTTTGTACAGACTCCCCGATGTTTCTCCTGAAAGGCAGAGCTGTGTTGGGCCACTGTGTCTTTATCTTGGTGGCTGTGGAGAGGAGTTGTGGTGGTAACCTGGCAGTCAACTCTTTCAGAGTGGTGTGTGTGTGTGTGTGTGGGGGGGGGGGGGTAGTGAGATAGATTAGTGTCAATGGTGATGTGTAGAGTGAGAGTAGTAAACCCGAGTAGTTGTGGAGGTGCATGTTTTGATAGTTGCCAGCAGTTCTTCTGACTTCTCACACTGTAGCTTCAATCTGTGGCCTGAGGACACAGGCAGGAGACAGGGAGAAGAAAACCTGAAAGGCTGACAGCAGGTGTAAATACAGTCTAGATATCAAAGTCTTGCTCGCATAGTGCAGGCTCCAAAGCTAAAGTTTTATAATGGAGAGAGAGTGACAGAGAGTGAAACAGAGAGCGAGACACAGATAGAGACAGTGGCTAAATTCTCTTTATTCCTTTGTCTTCTTTCTGTGTCTGATGAGAGACTACCTTTGAAGTCCCTGCTCTGTCATTCCCTTCTCAAATGCGGACACACTCACCCACTCACACACACACACGTAAATACAGTCCCAGCCCAACTCACCTTGATCTTTACAACATACAACCATTGAACCTTCCTAGCCGGAACAGAGCTCATCAAACAGACACACACATGGATGCACACACACACATAAACACAAACACACAGTAGGCATTTTTGAGGTGTAATGCATGGGATTTATGATAGGAGACATGTGACAGTTGAAAGGTACTACAGTGAATGAGCTCAGTAGTCAAATGACGTCTTCAACGGGCCCTGTCCACCTGCATGTGTCTGTGTGTATGAGAGTGTATGTGTGTGTGAGTGAGAGAGAGAGAGAGAGAGAGAGAGAGAGAGAGAGAGAGAGAGAAAGAAAGAAAGAAAAGAAAGAGAATGTTTGTCTAATGTCTGTGCATAATAAAGATTTTGTCTGTCCGTGTATGTGAGAGAGTGCATGTGTGTGTGTGTGTGAGAGAGAGAGAGAGAGAGAGAGAGAGAGAGAGAGAGAGAGAGAGAGAGAGAGAGAGAGAGAGAGAGAGAGAGACTACATACCTGGAAGTGCGTATCTGAGGTTTACCGTGAGTGTAGGCTACTTGTCTTGATCTCAGTGTGTGTCTGTATCTGCACGCGTATGTGTGGGCTATCTTAGCTCGTTAGCTATAGATTTATCTGTGAGCTCTGATTGTGAAGAGGGGCCTTGAGCAGACAAGAGGAGGGAAGAAAAGAGGAGAGGACAGAAGAAAAGAACAGAAAGGAGAAAGGAAAGAATGGGTGAAAGAATGGAAGCTTAACTGAGTAATCAGACAATCTTTGTTCTTTAGTCTGTGAATAGCTGCCCCGGGGCTTCAACAAAGACTCATTCTGTAGCTCTCTGGGTCCTGTTTGTGTGTGAGTGTGTGTGTGTGTGTGTGTGGGGGGGGGGGGGTTGTAAGGATCTGTGTTTGGGTCAGTGCTTTTTGTAGTCAATGACACTAAAAAGTACTTGTTTTGCATTTCTGTCCTGTAGAGTACTTGGCTTAGTGTGTTTGATGCTTGTATGGACGGGTGTGACAGTCGAACTGTGTGAGTGTGTGTTATGTCAGGGAAGTAGCGTTGTATCTGTTGACATACCCTCTGTCTCTGGTAAAGGACAGTTGAGCATGAGCTCATGTGTTATTGAACTCTGTGTGTGTGTGTGTGTGTTGTGTATGTCTGTGTGTGTGTATGTCTGTGTGTGTGTATGTCTGTGTGTCAGAGGAAAAACTGCTATCAGCTTATCTTTTTGTATCCAACCGTCTCTGTACCCCTGTGGCTGGTTCACATTTACATAGTCAAATCCTTATCCTCCACCTGGACACTAATAATAAAACATCATAATCACAGTATACCTCCCAACACACACATGCACACATGCACACACACACACACCAGTTTTGAAAGGTTTACACATTGTTTTGCTTTTACAAGGTCTGAGAAGATTGTCGTATGGTGTGAGTTGTTATCTGTAAAGTACTGTATGATCTACACACTATCTCCCACACCATGTAAAGATTGCTGTGGTACGGCAGTACTTGGAGTGAGGACAACTTTTTTCTAGTATTATCTAGTATCATGTTAGTTTCAGACTTGTATTATTTTGCATTACCCAGTATTTGATTGTATTGCCATACAGCCTTGGTACCTTGTGTACTTCTGCTTGTTGCCAACCTGTGTGTGTCTGTGTGTTGGTGTGGGTGGAAGTACGTTGGTGTTTTTCCCTTTTCCCAGGCTTTGTCAGCTACTGTCAGCTCCAGCCACAAGTGATATCCAGGCAGAACTCTCTCTTCGTTTTTCTGCTCTCTCTAACCTTTATGCACATTTAGAAACACACATTGCTGCCTCCCAGCTGCTCTGTAACTGTACACACACACACACAGTCACACACACACACACACACACACAGTCACACAAGAATGGGACAGCTGTGTGGGATGGTTAGAGAATAGGCTCCTTTTGAGTGTGCTATAGAGAAATAGAGAAATGCATTGTGGGAGCGGCTTTTTTTGTGTGGCCTGGTCAGACGAGACAGATCAGACGAGGCTATACCAATGAAACACCAGCTGGACACAGCACAGCGACACACATGAAAACACACACACTCGAGTTACACACATTCACACTACTTCAAACACAAATAAAACACCCATTCATGCGCACACATAAGAAATCAGTTACCCCAACAGAGTGAAGATATCAAGTAACAGCTGTGTCTGTGTATGTGTGCGTGTTTGTGTCTGTGTGTGTGCTTATGTCTGTGTGTGGTCTTTATGTCTGTGTGTGTGTCTGTGAACATGTGTGTCTGTGTGTGTGTCTGTGTACGTCTGTGTGTGTGTCTGTGTGCATGTGTTTGTTTGTGTGTGTGTGTCTGTACATGTGTGTGTCTATGTGTGTGACTATGTGTGTTTGTGTTCAGAGCTGATAGAGAGGATATGAAACAGGTTGGATGGAGATCCTGTTCTTCATTATGATCCACTTCCCAGAGCCTGAACACAGGAAACGTTAACAGGGCTTCGTTCCATCATTGCGTGTTTCCGTGTGTGTGTTTGAGCGTCAGTGTGTGTGAAAGAAAGGTTCAGCATAAAATGGTGTTTGAGAGAGAGAGAGTGAGAGAGAGAGAGAGAGAGAGAGAGAGAGAGAGAGAGAGAGAGAGAGAGAGAGAGAGAGAGAGAGAGGACCATGAAGTAAGCTGCTAAAAGATGTAAACAGTGAGTCAGCCAGATGTTTTTAGATAATGGTGATGTTTATCCTGGTAAAACACACACACACAAACACACACACACTCCAGGGTAGCTGGTTAGGCAGACCAGATAAGAGAACAGCCCCCTAAAGCAGCCCAGTAAGAGTTTGACAGGTGGCAAAGCAATCTATCTTAATCCCACAGATTTAGACTGAGATTAACACCAGAACCCGAGTGATCAACAAGCAAGATCATACATTGGACTTCCATCAATCACTCTCAATCTGTACGACCTGCTTGTTAGCACTCTGCACAAACACACACACAAACACAATTTTACTTGCACAGTATGTGCACATGCCCTTGAATACACACGTTCAACAGCACATTTCCAGTTCTGTGGTTCTGTTAAGAAGTTCTGTGTTGGTCAGCTCTGCCATAGAATACCTTGTTGCCCTCCCCGTTACATTATGGGAACTGTCTATCAGCCTCTTTTTATTTAATTATTGTATGACCTGCTTTGTCTATATTCCTCTCTGTCAATCTCAGTCTCTCTCTCTCTCTCTCTCTCCAACTCTCTGTTGCTCTCGCTCTCTCATTCTGGGGTTATTGGGGTCTCAGGCAGCATTGACAGGAATTTTGGGTCTCTGTTGCTTTCTGGAAAAACACCCACTCCCCCTCTTCCTCCCCCGCCCCCTCCCCCCTGGTTTCCCACAACACACTTCAGACAAAGACCCTCTGGAGCCAAGCTAAACAAGAAACAGGCCCTTTTTCTGCATCTCTCTTGTGCTTGCGCTCTGTCATTTCCTCTCTCTCTCTCTCTCTCTCTCTCTCTCTCTCTCTCTCTCTCTCTCTCTCTCTCTCTCTCTCTGTCTCTATCTAATTCTCTTTCTGTCTCCCTGTGTCTCTCTACTCTGTCTTTCTTGGGGTCTCTCCATCTCTCTCTCTCTTTCTCTATCTCTCTTTTCCTTTCCCTCCTCTCCTCATTTTTACCGGGAAATGAGAGAATGACGGGAGAGAGTGTGTGTTTCTGACAGTTGTTAACACAATGTGGATGATACCACAGCAGAAACAAGTTTACATAACTGAGTCACCTGCTCCACTCTACGTACTGTATCTATCCAGAGGATACGGAATAGTCCTCCTACGTACAGGATATGACAGAGAGAGAGAGACAGAGAAAGAGACAGAGAGAGAGACAGAGCAGGTCATCTGCAGGTTAAGTGAGCTGTGTTTCTCTACAGTAGCGATTATGGCTGTCAGAGATGACTTCCTGTCATGATGCTATGCCCCAGAGATACTTAGAGACTCTCTTCCGCTTGGCTATCACCTTCCCATACACACTTATGGTAGATAAAGACTTCCATAGTCCATGTGGGTCTTTACAGGTCAATGCCATCACAATAATGCACAGTTAGAAACGGAAGGCAGTTATGACACACACCCCCACACACACACACCGATCCTGAGCTCGCCATGGTAACGCCAGGAGACGGTCCTTCTCCCTCTTTGTTCATGCTCTGACAAGCCAAGGATGACAGGTAAACAAGTAAACAAGCTGAATAAAAACAAACAAAAACAACAGCATTGCCCAAAATAAATGGCGAGCAGGGTGTCCTGTGGTTGGCAGGAAGCAGAACATTCATATTCCTGTTTGGAGAGCAGCCAGCGGCCATGTCAGACAGACGAGGCTGCTGCTAGCCCTTCTGAAAGATGACAGAAGCAGAAAGAGAGGGAAGGAAAGAGAGACAGGGGGTGAGGGGGGGGGGGGGTTGCAATAAAGACAAGATGAGATGTCTGACTGCCTGTGATTTCCAGTGCAGTTCCCTCAGAATGGTATGGTATATAGTGTGTTCAGAGTGGCTCCTATACGCACAAACATCTGTCTCTTAATGGCACCAGAAACCTGCTATCTTCTCCATTAGTTAGCACACGGACAGGCGGATACATTTAGCTAACACTTAGTTTAAGAATGTGTGTCTGTGTGTGTGTGTCTGTTTTTGTGTGTTTGCGTTTGTGTGTGTCTGTTCAGGTGTGTGTTTGTTGGCGTGTCAGAGAGTGTGAGAGGGAGAGCAGCTGGCCGGCAGATCGTTCATATTGTTGTTAGTCTGTACAGTAAAGAAATGAACTGGTAGAAGGCTGGTAGTCAGATGGGCTCGCTGGCTAAATCCCTCCATCCCCCACCCCTCTAACCCTCAGTTGTGCCGTTCCACCATTCGTTTATCTTGCTATCCCTCCATTCCACCATTCCTCTATCTTGCTATCCCTCCATTCCTCTATTACTGTATCCTGCTATCCATTCATCCCTCAATTAATCCATCCCTCCCTCAATTATTCCTCTTTTTCTCCGCTTATGCCTACTATCTCTTCATGTCTTCCCCCCCCCCTCCCCCCATCTCATGAACATATACATGACTGTTTATCACATTGCTCGGTTTCACCAGCCAATTGTCCCAGACAGTCTTGCAGTGTAAATCTAATCTATCACCCCTTCCCCCCCCCGTCCAATCTCCCCACGTTTCCACCTCTCACTGAGTGACAGCCACAGGGCATATGTCAATCACCCATGTGTTGGCACAGCAACAGATTGACAGCCAGTCCCCTCCTCCACCAAGGGAGACAGGAAGTCTGCAGTGCCTGGCAACAGCAGCAAGATCATAGATCGTTCAGGAGAGGATGCAGAAAATACATAAGCAGCATCAGTATTCTTTGAGAAAACAGTTGTGTCTATATTACATAACATGATTTGTATATATTCTTGGTAAACTGTTGTTTCGGTGTCACATTGTAGGTTTGTAAGTGTCTGATGCCTCCAGTGACTTCTGGCATATTGAGTCAGATGATCTCTATCAGCTTGTTTGTCTTTCTTAAAAAGTAGGAGAAGGGGATAAGAGCCTGTGTAGATCTCACCTCCTCACATAGCTGTCTCTCACCCACACAGAGAACTGGGTATGGTGATTCTGAACATGAATCTTCCTTTGTATTTTCTTTGTGGAATAAACACATACACAAACACACCCAGCTCTGACTCAATATGCAAAATGTGGCCAAACTGTTCCTCTTTACGATTGTTGATTAACTTTTGTGGTATCTCTGTCTGCCTGTTGAACTGTGTGTGGATGTGTGTGTGCGTGGAGTGGCGGTGGGTGAAAGAATGTTTGCATGTTGATATACTGTATGTGTTTGTATGTTTGTGTGCGTGTAAGTGTGTGCGTGGGTGTGTGTGGGTGTCATTCTCAGACCTGGCCACTGTATTCCCCTTATCCACAAAGAGGTGAGGGTGGCTGGAGTCAGTCCAGCAGAGCCAATGGGAGAAGAGCTCCGAGCAGGCAAATACTTTTTACAGTCGTGTGTCAGATGGAGAGAGCGGGCTGGAGAGTTGGGGCGGGGAAGAAGGGGGGCACTGATGGCAGGTTCTCTACGTCGCCATGGGAACGGCTCAGCTGAGAAAATTGTCCTTGGTGGCTGTTAGAAAGGTACCTGTCAGTCCACAGTTCGCACATGTTCTCGAGTTTTCTCTCTCGCTCTCTCTCTCTCTCTCTCTCTCTCTCTCTCTCTCTCTCTCTCTCTCTCTCTCTCTGTCTCCCTTTCTCTCTCAATCTCTCCCTCTCCCTCCCCCTCTCTCTCTTTATCTCTGGAGGAGGAAGGCGGAGAGACAGAGAGAGCGAGGGATAGAGAGAGGAAAGTAGACAGAAAGCATAATAGGTACCCAATTTTCAGGGTTAGGAAAAACGAGATAATCATAAATCCATGGTGTGAAATATGATCACTTGGTTAAGGAAACACACACACCGTTCAGCCACTGTATGTGAGCAATCTGCATATCCATTACTGTACCTCCGAACCCGTCTGAACACACAGGTGTGCACACACTCCCAGTGAAATGTGTGTGCGTGTTTGTGTGTGTTTGGCATCCTCAAGCATCTTATCATCCGCTCATTGATGGCCAGTGTTTCAGACCGTTTGATGTTACCATGGTGATTGAGTCTGTCCCATGTCTTATCAGACCTTGCCAGACCACCGACCCAACACCTCTATTAACCTGCTGAACACAATCACACACATGTACACACATACACACACACAAAGACACCTGTGCACATACAGTACACACATCCATACAAAATACACACACAGGGAAACACACCCACGTCTGGCCAGGTAACTGCCATCTGGGCCATAGTGGTGTAGTGCTTCCCTGAGCCCAAACTGCTCTCTGCTGCCCATTAACCAACTATGAGGAGGGCAGGGAGAGGAGGAGGGGGCATCTACATTGAAGACGAGGAGAAGAGAGGAGAAGAGGGGAAGGGAGGGGAGACTAATGACTGGAGGAGGTGGTTGGTGTGGGAGGAGGACCCAGACGTTGCAGTGTCTCAGACCGTGTCCAGAGGGACCTGGAGCTCCACCTCTGGGAGTGTAGTATGGCATGAGTCACTGGGAAGGTTGCATACGCAGAGGAGAGATGGGTATTTTCTCCCTTGTTTCTCTCTCTTAGCCTCTCTCTCTCTCCTTGTCTCTGGAAGGCGAGTTCCGAACCAGAACGTGAGTTGTCCAATCGTAGTTGTCTCAGTCCAAACATCCAGCTCTCATCCTCTGTCATCTTTGATTTGAATATTTGTTTCCCACATTGCCATGGAAGCAGACTTGCGGATGTTTCCAGAGAATCTGAAGAGAGTAGAGTGTGTTAGTTTATGTGTGTGCATTCCTCAGGTGTGTCAGGATGACCAAATGGTGACAACTAGAGACACCCTCACCGTGAGTGTGAGTGTGACCTCACAGAGATCAGGGGTCAGGGGTTGAGGTCACGGCTGGCCTGGCCTGGCCTGGCCTGGGTCAGAAGGATTTTGTTCACCCTGATGTTGTATCTGTCAATGTGGCTCCAATATGTCCTCCCTCCTCGCACACAAACACACACCCCATCTTCCAGTCTGACTACCTGTCTCCATTAGACTTGTTAGAACCCCTCTCTCCCTCTTCCTCCCAGTCTCAGCGTCTGTCTGGCTGTTATTCAGGTGCTTGACTACATCCCTCACAGCTAGGGGGTTACCTCAGTTCAGACACTCCAACCATGTCAACCTAGGTTCAGACCTGCGTTCAGAGTTCTGACCTATTAGAGAGCCGGATCTCGCATTCCAGATAGACTTGTCTAGATTTGCAGCACACCCTTCTGTGAGGGTGCACATACATACTCATACACACAAACACACAGAGAGAGAGGGAGAGCGAGAGAGACAGAGAGACAGAGAGAGAGAGAGACGATAACAAGGATACAGCAAATCCATTGGTTATAGAGCCTTTATCTGGTACAATCTCATGGTGTTCATGTTGGTACAGGAGACGAAATGATGAGAACCTAGAACCCAGACTCTCACGGCAAGAACGCTCGAGTAGCTGAAGCTACATCACACCCTTGTGGTTCCTAATGGATCTGCCTAACTGACCTCCCCCTTGTCTTCCCCTTTTTCCCCTGTGACACCCCCCTCCCTCCCCCTCCCTCCCCCCCCTCCCTCCCCCCCTCCCCCTCCCTCCCCCCCTCCCTCCCTCCCCCCCTCCCTCCCTCCCCCCCTCCCTCTCCCTCTCCTCCTCTCTCCCTCCCTCTCCTCCTCTCTCCCTCCCTCTCCCTCTCCTCCTCTCTCCCTCCCTCTCCCTCCCTCCCCCCTCCCCCCTCCCTCTCCCTCTCCTTCTCTTTCTCTCCCTCTACCTCCCTCCCTCTCCCCCCTCCCTCTCCCTCTCCTCCTCTCTCCCTCCCCCCTACCTCTCCCTCTCCTCCTCTCTCCCCCCTCCCCTCTCCCTCTCCTCCTCTCTCCCCCCTCCCTTTCCCTCCCCCCTCCAGAGTCGCCCCCGGAGCGTGCGGGACGCAGACGCAGCATGCCAGGCAGCGGGCCGGACAAGACCACGCCCACCATGGAACCCACCGCTGCCGCCACGCCCTTCAGAGTCACTGTAAGTGCACAGTGTGTGTGTGTGTGTGTGTCTGTCTGGGTGTGTGATGATAAATGAGTGTGTTAGATGTATATCAATGCAGCGGAGGCTGGTCTGTTTTCCAGATGGGCCTGATGCCAATCTGAAACTCATTTACTCGAGTTGCTCCATTTGGAATGGAGCCTTTTGCTTTGATGTGCTGCATCGACCAGCGGAACATTTCTGCACCTTTCTGCACCTGGTGTTCTCCTTTCACTGCAGAAATATGAACCACTCCAACCCCCCACACTCCCACTTCATCTGTTTCTCAGCCCACTCCAGTGGTACCTCCAGGAAACAGCCCAATTAATGAGCATGGACGATTTTGCCGCGAGTCATCAATTTACAGCTAATTAGCGAGTAGCATTTTGCATGCATCTATACAGTCTGATAGAGGAGGCTTTAAGGTCAACTGTAAACACACACTAGTTTACTGCTCAATCCTGCTCAAGGCCTATAGTACATATTGTACATGAAGCTAGGTTAGATCCTACATACTGTAAATGAGGCTAGTATGGTTGTACCGTATTTATTGCCTACATAGGGAGTGGCTCAGTGGTTTGAGCACTTGACTGTAGATCAAGGGTTTGCATGTTCATATCCCCCCATATCCTGTACAAATAATTGTTTGACATCTGTATTTCCCTTCCCTTACTAGTGGGTTCTGTAAGGGTTGGAACACGGCTGGTTTACAGGAGCTGTGAGCATAATTAGCACGGCTGCTGCACTGGTAGACTAATAAACATAGATGAATACCAGCAAAGCCTCCCTGGGCCCCCTGAAGAGTCACAAGTGTGCGTGTGTGAGTGTGCACGTGTGTGTGTGTTTGCATGCCTTCACTTCTGTCTGTGTGTGTGCGTCTGTGTGTCTGGACCTCCTGGGGTGTCAGGATGAAGTGTGTGTTAATAGACTGAGCAGCACTGTTTAGCAGGGTTCAAACCACTAACTACGCAGACATATGAAACTGAAAGACTACCGGGGAGAAGTTAACAGAGTTGTCTGTGTGTGCTTTACTGTAAAAAAGGATCATGAATGCTACTGTGTGTGTGTGTGTGTGTGTGTGTGTGTGTGTGTGTGTGTGTGTGTGGGTGTGTGTGAGTGTGTGAAAAAGAGAAAAGGAGAGTTCATGTCATGTCAGTGTTTGATGGGGTGAAAGGGCAAGACATGGAAGAAGAGTGGATCTAACCAAAGAAAGTAAGGCCGAATAGAGAAAGTGAGAGAAAGTGAGAGAGAGAGAGAGAGAGAGAGAGAGAGAGAGAGAGAGAGAGAGAGAGAGAGAGAGAGAAGAAAGGAGAGTTGGACTGAGACAGAGAGAAGACAGATTATTGATCGGGTGTCAGTTGCACAGCCCTCTGCTCTCTCAGGAGAGAACAAAACGGAGAGAAGAAAGAGGAGCGGACTGAGAAGTGGATGCGAGAGAGAAAAAAAGAAAAAGTCATTCTGTCTTACTTGGAGAGTCCCATGACCTCCCATGGCCTTCTGGGTAGGCTGAGCGTTGTAGGAGAGGGTGGATGGAGATCACAGCTTCAGGCTAGACACACTTCCAAAGCACTGCAGCACCCTCAGAAAGAACGTTTTAACGTGGAGAAAGCTAACCACCATTCAGTTGTGGCCATCATCTGGTCAGTACTGGTACTGCACCCTAGTGTTTGTACTGCGCAAATCCTAGTGCCGCCCCCCCCCCCCCCCCCCCCCCCCCCGGGCCGCACCCCCAAACGCAACACGGAGATATGACGTGGCGCTGTTGGCGCCCTCTGCAGGTTGTGCGGGAGGGTTAATTAATGGATGCACTTGGGAAAATGCCGCCCCCCTCTTCATGCCGCCCTAGGCGGCTGCCTATGTCGCCTATAGGAAGGACTGGCCCTGATCAGGAGCATTATGTGTATAAGGGAATGATTGTAGCCATGTCCTGTCTTTCTTCCTGCCTTCCTGCCTGCCTATTTGTCTGTCTTCCTGTCTGTCTGTCTATCCACCTGTCTGTTGAACTCAAACTCCCCCCGAAATTTCACTTGGATGCATGGCTGATGGATGGATGGATGCAGTGTACCATCCTGGAGAGATGGAGAGAAGGACTGACAGAGGGATAACTCTTTAGACGAGACGACTGACAGGCACCATTACTCCCTTCATTTCTTACTCCATTCCAACTGGTCGTCAAACGGTCATAGAATGGCAATCCAGCTGTCTTTCTCTCTCTCTTTGTCTCTCATTTTCTATCTCTTTCTCTCTCTCTTTCTCCTCTCTTGCTCTCTCTCTCTCTCCCCCACACTCTCTCTCCTCCCCTTTTCTGTAAAATAGTCCGTTTGACATCAAAAGTACCTCTCCTTGGTTCAGAGCTACATCCAAATCTCTAGAACTCAGTGTTGCACACACACACTCATACACACACACTCATACACACACACACATATCCACTCTCCCTTTCTCTCTCTCAACTTTCATCTCTTATCCCTGGCACAGCAGCCCTGACATACCCTCACCAACATTCTCCAGTCATGGTTGAGCCAGGTTGAGAGGTACAGCAGGAAACAGAGTAGCTGGCAGTGGTCATGTGATGCGTGCCATTCTCAGGCATACTGAACAAGCGAACCCAATGTAATGCCCCCTCCTCTCCCTACCTCACCCCAACAAGACAACAAACTTTTACTGCTGATCGTTCTGGCAAAATGAATTAAGTGGAGTTGAAAGCTGCCCTCTAAACCAGTCTCATCCCCCCCATACCCGCCAGTCCTCTCTTCCAATCTCTGACTCTGATCGTTTTGGGGGGGGAAGGGCGGGGGTAATCTGGGAGATATTGCCTGTTGTCTCAACAGTCTGTGTGTCTGTCTGTGTGTGTGTGCGTACATGCAAGCGTGCATGTGTGCATGCACGTGTATTCAGTCCATCATTGCTGCTACACCAGTGGGTGCCCTATTGACTGCAACCCACTATGTTCGGTGAAACCTCCGCAGCCCAAGTGAATTAAAATGCGTTTCATTAGTCTGATGGCTGAGAAGCAGACTTTAAAAAGATGTCTCTCCATTTAGAGTGAACTGGGGCCACCAGGAAACAATAGATTGACAGCCATGTGTCCTGCGAGGCTTTTCAGCTCCACAATTCCACTCTAATACCCAAAGTAAATACCAATGCAGGAGACTTCCTGAACCGTGTTCAGAGCACTAGAGAAACCAACCACCTTCAATCACAGAGAACCTCCCCAGAGTACCATCAACAGATCACAGTCACACACATACACACATAATTTTCTGTCTTCAGGTTTGTCACAGTGTAAAGGTATGTCTCTTCTCTATGACAGATTGAGGGGGGATTATGGGAGTCTAGAAGGACCCCTCAGGGTATCAAGAATGGTGGAAACTGGATGGACACACACCCATGCACACGTACACACACACACACATAGAGAAACAGTCCCACACACACACATATTCACACAAGCACACACGTGTACACACATTCACACACACATGCAGTATAATGTAAGTAATAGAGACTGCATCTTTAAAGCAATCCAAGCTTGCACCATTATCGCCCAAGGGGAGAACTGATTGTTTATGACATACTATACCAAGGGTTGAACCAACTCAAAGGGGGGGTGGGGGTGGTTGGGCAGTCCTAATTAGCTGTCAGCTGTAGCGATGCGGGCTAATTAATGAGCCAATTGAAATTCACGGCATGTTAGCCTGTGATGCTAACGTCCCTGTAACAACCTTATCGTGTTCTGTGCCGGTATCTGGAATGGGCGCCCAGGGCGACGGCGTGTCCGACAACACCCCAAACGTTTATGCTCACTCCGGCAGGGTGCTGTTGACTGCTGTCACTCGAGGACGTTCTGAGGCACAGTTTTCTGGAAGAGCGGGAGTCAGAGAGGGAGACAGAGAGTCAGACTGAAACAGAGAGGAGGAAAGCGAGGGAACCAGAGAGTCAGAGAGGGAGTCAGTACAGCCGTGACAGTGGCCAGTTTGTACTGTCACGGCTGTACTGAGGACCCAAACGCACGACACACAAGGTTCTGGAGGTGCGCAGATTTTATTGAGTGAGGGTAACTGGTGGATGGTGGTACCGGTAGGAGGACTGGAGGACTGGAAGCGGTGATCTGGTTGAGACAGAAACAAGGTCAGCACAAAAACAGGCGTAGTCTTGACAGAAAAACACAGAAAGCCAGGAATACAGACGTGGATCGATGATTCAACAAACTGGCGAGTAGTGGGTGACAATCCGGGGTTTAAGAGCTGTGGTGTTGATGAGGAAATGAGCCGCAGGTGAGTTGAGTTACCGGGAGGGAGTGAAGAAGTGGAATGGATGACTGGACCTGGAAGAAACAGATTAGAACCCGGTCTGGCCTAGGCCGGGGACATGACAGTCAGAAAGGGAAACAGAGGGAGTCAAAGCTGGAGTCAGAGCGGGAGTTAGAGAGGGAGTCAGAGAGGGAGTCAGAGCAGGCAAGCTTCATCACCTGTGAGCAGAGCTTGCTTTTATTGAGACACATGGCTGAAGCCAGCAATGACACTCCTTGCAAATTACTTTGTATCTGTGACCATTCAGGGATAACCCCTGTCCTGCTGTAGGAATATCTCACTCTCTCTCTTTATTTCCCTTTCTTTCTCCTCATCTGTCTCTCTCTCCTTCCCTCCCTTTCTCTCAATTACACACGTTCTCGCCTCATTTCTTTCTGGCTTGCCTGTCTTTCTGGCCTGGATTTCTCTCCGTTCCACCTCCCTCTCGTTCTCAGAGCTTGAATCCCATCTCGTCTCCTCTCTGTCCGTCCACATCTGCTCTCTTCTCTTCTTCAACTGTCATTTTCTGCGCTTTCTTCTCTCCGTTCCTCTCATTCTGTCTCCTTCTGTCCCTTCAATTCGCTCCCTGTCCCCTCTATTGCATTCCTTTTCTCTTCCATTTATCCCCCTCCTTTTGCTCATCGCTCTCTGTCCAGCTCTATTTGTCCTCACCCTTTCAATTTTCTGCCCGTCCTACTTTTCTATGCACTTTTTCTCCATTTCTCTCTATCTCTTTCTACCCTGCTCCTCTCTGAATGAGAGAGTGTGCTAGTGCCAGAAATGTAGCTGGATGGGCAACCTTGTGTGTAGGGCTTGATGAACGTACTTGCATCCTTTATCTAACTATGAGTGTATGTGTGTGTGTGTGTGTGTGTGTGTGTGTGTGTGTGTGTGTGTGTGTGTGTGTGTGTGTGTGTGTGTGTGTGTGTGTGTGTGTGTGTGTGTGTGTGTGCATGTGCGTGCATCCTTGCACGTGTCCTCATGTGCCATGCTCCTGTCCAGAAGCAGTCCTAATTGGCGGAAGAATTGCCACCTCTTTCTATCTCTCTCTCTCCGTCCCTCTCTCTGTCTCTGACTATTTGATAGGGTAGCAAAGTGTTCTCTGAGAGGAAGGAGTTTGCGGTTGCATGGATGAGGTTTGGACCCTCTCCAGCTCCAGAGAACTTGTAGGAGTTACGTGCGTGCATATTCATGTATTTTGATTCAGTCTTCAACCCACCCGCCCACCTCCTCACGCCTTGTGGTGTTGTGTGTTGTCTGGTCTCACACTAAGGCAGCCAGTCCTGCAGGTGCACAGTCTGTGTGTGTCTGTGTGTGTGCATGTATGTGGGTTTGTGTATGTGTGTCTCAACATACTACAATTTACAGTGATCCCATTTTACATATATTCCTCCGTCCATCAATCTACAGTTTCAATTCATCCATCCCTTCATCCCTTCATTTTTTCCAATCCAATCCTATGTGATGACTGGTTTGAGATCAGCTTGACACATCACTAATCATCACAACTGTTTTTTTTTACTGATGGCAACTTGTTCACCTTGCAGGTATTAACCACAGGTGTGGTTGTAGCAGACTGTTGTTGGTCTGGCTGTGTTCGTCATGTCGGGTCCGCGCTAGTGTGTTGTGTACATGTGTGTCCACTCTTGAGACAGATAGAGAGCACTTAGTGTTTATTCTGTGCTGTCAGGCTTATCATATCTTTACTGAAACCTTTCTTCTTCTTCTGTTTTTCAAATATATTTCTCCCTCTCTAACATCAGCGGCATCAGCTTTAAGTTCAACTAACTTGGGAGCTTTTGCCCTCTTTCTCCTTCAAACTTGCTGTCTTTCTCTTTTCTCGCCTTCTCTCCATCTGACTTCCTCTCTCTCTCTCTTTATCCTTGGTTTATTCTCTCCTGATGCCAGTTGGTAGTTTCCATGGGAACGTCTTTAGACTTGCAGGGGCTGCAGTTGTGACACACGCACACACCTACAAAAGACACACAGTGACACACACACCTACACAGACACAGTGACACACACCTACACAGACACACAATGACACACACACCTACATAGACACAGTGACATACACCTACACAGACACACAGTGAAACAGCAAGACATCTGGGAGATGGTTAATTTGAACAGAAAGTTTAGCAAAAGAAAAGCGAATATTATTATATATTCTTCGACCAAGATTTTTGGAACATTGTGTTTTCTTTATGGGGTGTGTGTCTTTATTGTCAGTGCTGTTCCCTGCCCCTGTCACCTGCCCCTGCCCCTTCTCCAACCCCTGCCCATGCCCCTGCTCCTGCCCCCACCATGAACCACCCCTGCCCCCACCCTTGCCCTAGCCCCAGGACCTTCCCTCTGCATCCTGCTCCCTGTCCCTGTCCCTGTCCTCTTCCCTGTCTAGTCTCTGGAGGCCTTTCAGCTGCACATTTCTACTCAGAGAAGAGACATCAGCGGGTCAATATCACTCTCTCTCTAATGGGAATATCCATACTACTTCATCTGCCGGCCTCAAACTCTAATGCTTATTGATAGTGACAGTGACAGTGCTATGTCTCTCTCTTAATCTGTCTCTCTTTCTCGATCTCTCTCTTTCTCACTATCCAGGGGTTCCTGAGTCGGAGGTTGAAAGGTTCGATCAAGCGGACCAAGAGTCAACCCAAACTGGACCGCAACTCCAGCTTCAGACACATTCTACCTGGCTTCAGGAGTGTTGACAATGAGAGGTAGGCACCCATGGATGTGTGTGAATGTGTGTGTGTCTGTGTGCATGTCTGTGTGTTACCCATTGGGATGTATTCCTCATGGTGTGTGTGATTTGCTTGAATTTGTGTGTGTAAATGATGACTGACTCTCAAGGTCGGTGTTGATTGTGTTGTCAATGTTCACTCTTCAACACATACATCATTATACTTGCTTCTCCATTTTTCACATACACACAAACATACCCCTGAACACACACACATTGCATATTCCTATATAGTTGCTGCCATGCATCTACTCTTCTGCTGTGTATGCCTTTGGTGTGTGTATGTATGTGTGTGTGTGTGTGTGTTGCCTCTGCTAGATATGGACCTAGCCTGTGTGTAAAAGAGAAGTGATTTATGGGTAGGTGTCTGACATCTTACTAGGGACCAGTGTTTCAGTTTATTTGGTCTGTCTCCATCCCGGCATCTCTCCAACCTCCTCTCTCTCCATCTTCCTCCTTCCATCCTGGTATCTCTTCAACCTCCTCTCTCTCCATCTTCCTCCTTCCATCCTGGTATCTCTTCAACCTCCTCTCTCTTCATGCTGATATCTCTCCAACCTCCTCTCACTCCAACCTCCTGTCTCTCCACCTCACCAGTGGTTCTCATGACCAGAACATATCCCAGGCTGACTCTTGCAGAGACCAGGCGTATATTCCAGAAAGCAGGTTTAACAAACTCTGAGCCTAACCCTGAACTCTGAGTTGATTTACCCTAAGATGGGAAACTCTTCGGTTCCAGAACATCTTATTTGAATTACTTAAATCAACTCAGAGTATGTCCACTCTGAGTTAAGCACAGTGCATGAGGACTATAAAAAACCAACATCGATGGAACAGCCGATACTAGGATCCACCATGGCAACCGCCAACAAAAAGGTCCTCCTACTTCACTCCACTTGAGTTACAAGTGTTAATACGTGTTTATGGGGAGTCTGAGCACATATTCTGGAAAACAGCAACACGGCTGTAGCAGCGAAAAAGAGACAATTGGTGAGGGAGACAATTGCAGGCCAAGTCAATGCATACATTTGAATGCAGTAGTCCATACATTGAACATTTAACCACACTTTCCATTTATATTACAGGTGAAAAAGTGGTGGAATTGAATAAAATATAATGTTCATGTAGGTGCATCACACAGGAGCAAAGCGCACTTGGGAGCAGCTTAAAATGATCAAACATACTATGAACAGGTAAGGCATATTTTTCTTAGGTCTATACTAGGCTCGTGATTGTAGCCTATACATCACCTTGGTTTCAATTATACATGATACAACGTCAATATCAGTTGGTGCCTATTTCAACTTGTAGTAGCAGTAACCCCCAACAGAATGCTTTTCATCACAGGATGATGATGAGACTGCTGCAGCAGAGAGGTATGCAGAGAGGCCTACATGCATGGTAGCTACTGGTAGTGTAGTTCTCTCCCCATGTACTTTTATTAACAGTCTTGTATGGAATTGTGTGTTTTAAATGTACACTGAAGGGATGACAATAATGAATGGAAAAATGAATTGCACATTCCGATAATGTTGAAGAGAGCAGGGCAAGACGTTTCCAGGAGGGGGAGGTGGGGGGGGGGGGGGGGGGTCCATCAGCCTCCACAGCATAGCTGCACACAGTGAGATGTTCAGTAAATAGCAGTTGATTTGTGAATGTAGAACTGTTGAATTTAATGGCATCTAATGTATTCCCAGTTACCAGTAAAGGAGTTGTTCAAACTGTGTCTCATGAAGCAAAAGCAAGTGCAAAAGACTGACCAAGAGATGGTGTACTTGGTGTAGAAGATTAGAAAGGCTTGATCTTGAAATTGAATTGCTGGAACACCAGTTACAGGTTGGTGTATGGTCACAGGTGAATAATGTTAATTGTAGGAACAATATATAAATACTCATTATTGCATTTCCATTTGTAGTCAATAAAGAAGACAAAATTAAATGTCAGTGATTTGTCTTTATTTCAGTACCGAAAAGCATTGTCAGTTCTTAGTGCATGTCCACGGTGTAACATTAGCGGTGTAAGGGCTGAGAATGTTGCTAAGATTAATTATGGAGTGTGACGAAAAATGGTAACGTTCGCGTAGATATTCATCAGGTAATGAAAGCACATCAAATGGCAGTCTTATAATCCTCTCCCGACATAATGCTAAGCTAATTAAATTGGCTTTGAGATTGATTGGCTGACCCAGGAAAGGACACCCCATGTCTGCCAACTGTGTGAGGCTCAGAAAGTGGGAGGGGATAGGGAGAAATGCAGAGTTTATTAAGGAAAACCTACCAGCAAGCAGGTTAGGTTCACAGAGTCAGTAACCATGGACACTGACCCACAGTTTGCGTTACCTCTCCTTCTGGAATGGAAAACCCCAAATTTGCCTAATCTCAGGGTTAACCAACTCAGGCTTTTCACTTAACCAGCTTTCTGGAATACCTCCCAGGGCAAACACTACAACAAGAAACGAGAGGAGTGTTCAAGTATAAAATACCTGTACTAGGGCCCAACAGAGGTTACACTTCCTTTGAAGGCTGAGGTTCTTTGGTGTCAACCACAAAGTGTTGCTTCTCGTCTACCATGCTGTAGTTGAGAGCATCCTGTGGTATGGCATCTCAGCCTGGTTTGGTCTTCTCAGTGTACAGCTGAGAGCCTGTCACATGAGCCAACCTGCCTCAAGGCTGGAGGACTGTGATTACAGATGGCTTGGCATCATCTCATCTAACGCTTACGGCATCAGCCACCTTCAGAGTATCTGCTGGAATCCCTCAAGCTTCCAGTTCTAACTCGTACTGAAACCACCTCTGTTCTAACTTTGTCTCAAAAAGCGCTCGTCTCCGCAACGGAGGTCCAACCGTCTCGTCTGGGTCAAAGATGAGCACAGCTGTCCTCCCGAGGACTAGAGCAGAGATGTGCTCATGTCATGGAGCTTTTTTGGAAGAGGACTCTAGTCTTAATGACCTATTAGCATCACTCGTGTCACCGCATGGAATGTTCCACAATGTTCCTTTTTTAGAACTGGAGCCTACTCTGTCCGGTTTGTAACCGTGATCTCATATTTCTATCTCTCCGTTCTCTTCCTGTCTCTCTCTGTTTGTCACTGCCCCCCCCCCCTTGCTCCTCCCTACTTTATTCTTCTTTTTCACCACCTCTCCCTCCCTCCCTCCTCCCTCTCTCTGTCTCCCTCCCTCCCTCTATCTCTCTGTTGGACAGTGAGCTGAGTAAATATATCTGTACTCTGTGTTTTTCCACTGATAAAGCGCTCATGACAGCAAGCAAATAGTGGACAGTAAATTGGACCAGCCAGGACGTCTCTTATCAGCCACAAAACATCACAGAAACAGACACATTCTGCAGCTCACACACACACACACACACACACATACACATGGACATCATAAACAGAATTGTCATGACCCGGCCTCCATCACAAAATTCGAAACATCATGTAGAAAGAATTCCCCCGGAGACACATAAACACATACACACCAACATGGAAACACATGCAGAGAGACACACACATACAATAACCCTCAAAACATCATATAATATCAAAATACCACTGTTGAATCACTCTCTCACACACACACACATATGTGCACACGTAAAACAATCGGACACACACAAGTCCTATTAGAGATGGTGACCATTCTTTAGCTTCTATCCCTGGAGGACCCTGCTGACCTGGACATGAGGAGCAGCTGGACCACTGAAATATTCATTACAGTAATCAGGACAGCAGGCACAATGGATAATGTAGGCTGTAATGTAAGCACACACACATACACACACACACCACACACAGTGACCTACTCCCTCAGGAATAGTGATAGCAGAGGCTGCAGAAAGACTCATTGTGGTGTGTGTATGTGTTGTGCGTGTGTGTGTGTGTGTGTGTGTGTGCATGTCTTGGGGTGTGTGTGTTCGTTTGTGTACAGGTGTGTATGTCACACTCATACACTACACCTCGTAAAAAGAATCTTCACAATCTGACAGATGCCAGCAGCTATACAAGCACCTGCTGTGTGCCTCAGTGTTTCACAAGACTATGAAAGCCTTGATCGGTGCCTCCTAACAAGTGACCATATATGTGGGTATGGATGTGTGTGTATATATGAGTGTGTGTGTACCTGCGTGTAAGAGCCTTGCGTATGGGTGTTTATATGTATGTGTGTATGTGTGTGTGCGTGCGTGCGTGTGCGTGTGTGTGTGTGAATCTCAGCAGGCGGTCTCTAATGGAGGTATAATGACAAAGGAAGTCTCAGGTCAATCCTCACAGCTGATTGGCTCTCTATAGCTGCTCCATAGCCTGCTGCACTGTCAGCTGTTACTAGGACACTCAGAGACAGAGAAGGCGAGAGAAGCCTGTCTGACAAGAGTCTGCTATACAGAGCCAGTAAGTTCTAGCTGGGAGAGATGGAAGATCATGACTGCATACAATTCTCTTAAAAAAGTCTGCTATCTTAGTCAGCATTTTCTATTTTATCCATCATGTTTTAAATGTACGTATTCTTTGCCTGTACTCAACACTGCTATTTGTGTCTTCACATTGCATCATGCCAGATTGTGCTCTGTGTGTGTGTGTGGGAGAGGGGGGGGATGTGTCTGTGTAAGTTTGTTATCATGCAAGGTTGTCCTTCTCTTCTCTCGTCATTAAACAAGCTAGTATCACATCGGTCCAGCCATGTGTGTATGTTTGGTGCCTGTCACCTAATGAGGTCTAATATTGTGTGTGTGTGTGTTTGTGTGTGTGTGGGGGGGGGGGGGGCTGTAGTGATTCAATAATGAGTTATTAAAGAGTAAACATATTGCCTATGTGTGTGTAATGGCTCATGACTGATGTTGACAGTGCAGTCTGTGGGTCCTGCTGGGCTCATGAGCTGACACACACACACACTCTCACACACACTCACACACACACAAACACCACTGCATACACAAATGCTCCAACATACACAGCACACCCACAAGCACATAAACATAATCAGGTGCACACACACACACTACATAAACACACACACAAGTCTGCCCATATTTTATGTATATTTGTATTGCATTCATTCATGATCAAATAAATCAAAACAGTGACACCCCACCACCATCACCACCACCAATCAGGAATGACATCATCCCACTTTTTCAACATTCGTTTACCCCACCTCTCCTTGTCCTCCCCTTTCCGCCCATCCCTCCGTAACAAGATTATACCTCTCTGCTGATGTTTGTAATCTTTGTGCTCTCGATTGATTGGATTAAACAGACCAATTGTTTGTTTGCCCAGGGGCGGAGTTCTAGAATCGTCTGTTCTCAACCAATCAGATGACAGCAAATCTAACCTTCCCAGTAGGATGACAAATCCCATTGTGGACAGATGTACAGGTGTGCTCGTGGGTTTATATTTGTTTGTGTGATACAACAAAATCTTCATTTAGAATGGCCCTTATCCTTGGAGACATTGAGTGACTCATAGCTTTCCATGTGAAGTGTATTCACCGAGAACAGACAATAAGATCTCTCTATGCTGCCTTTCATCTGGGGGGGTGAGTCACTTTACATGGACAAGCTGGCAGCTGTAAGTCACTTACACACAAACACACACACACACACTCTGGGTTTAGCAAAAGAAGTGAGAGAGGCAGAGCTTCAAGGACCCCAGCTAAAAGAGCCCCCTCACACACACACCTCACACGTCTTTGATTTTCTCGTTTTCTCTCCCTTCCCCTCTCTCTCCTCCACCTCTCCCCCCTCGCTCCAACTGATCGACATCATCAGGACTCAGACCCTGAGCTGCTCCATCAGAAGCCATGTTTTAGGAGAGCCAGTAGGAGGACAACTGCACCACTGGGAAAAGAGGGAGGGGGGCAGGGAGAGGGGAGGGAGGAGAGAGGGCAAACGGGTAGGGAGGTTGTGTGTTGCAGGGAGATGAAGATTGGCGTGTGTGTGTGGGGGGGGGGGGGTTGCGTGTGTGTGTGTGACTGTGGCTCAGCTCCTGTTCCGGAGGTATCAATCCATAAAACCAATAAACTGATGACATTTAAGGTTATTAAATTCTGTCAATATATTCCAGGTGGTCTCATTGTAATATGCAGGGGGGATGCTTTCCTTTCTCTGTTTCCCTGCCACTCATCCCTCTCTTTATCTCTCTCATCATCGCCCCATCCCTCCCACTCTCTCTATACCCCCACCCCATTCCTCTTTCTCCTCATCCCCCCTTTTCTGCTAGCATCCTACTTTTAAAAAATCTATTATTCTTTCCCAACTCCCCTCATTCCTCGCTTGTCCTGTTTGTGTGTGTGTGTGTCTGTGTGTGCATGTGTGTGCATGTGTGTGTGTGTATGTGCGTGTGTCTGTGTGTGTGCATGTGTGTGTCTGAGCGTGTGCATGTGTGTGTGTTTGTGTCATTAGTGTTATGGGAGTCTGGGTGGCTCTGGTTTCTCTTCGCTACATTAAGCCCAACACAGTGCTCACAGTCCTGTCCCCAGACACCCTCCCCCAAACGTCCCTCCTCATCCCCCTCTCCCTTCCATCCTGCCCTCCTTCTCCTCCCCCTCTACTTTCCCCCACCTTCAACCAATTTCCCAACAAGGACAAATAAAGGATCTATTCTCTACCCATTCCCTCTCTCTCTCTCTTTCTTTTCTCTGGCCTTTCATCCATTCCCCCTCCCCCCCTCACATTCTGACCCTCGTTCTCCTTCATCCACTTCATCCCTCCATTCCTCCATCTCTCCATCCCTGCCCTCTCCTTCAGAAGGTCAGGGAGAAGTCAAGATCAGAAAAGGACAAACACAGATCAATGACTGGCCATCCTCATGGAATCAACACACACACACACACATTTCTTGTATTTCCTATTGAATGCTAAACCTCTCTGGTTTTAGCATGATTTTTATAGAGAAATCAGTCAGTCAGTCAATGTGTTTGTTCATGCATTCACTCATTCATTTTTGGTGTCGTGCATTGATTGACAAAACACTGCACTCATGCATTCAGTATTTCATTTGGCAGTGTGAACAGCAAACAGCTTTCTCTCTTTCACTCTGTCTCCCCCTCGTCCTCTCCTTCGATCCATCTCTCATCTTTAATCCATTGGCAGTCTCTCTTGAGCTTGAGGTTGGGATGGGGCCAGTCTGACACCTTTGCTCAGACAGACTCTCACTAGTGCACAGCTCTCCCTCTCCTCTGGATGTCCACCAATAAACACATAGCTCTTATTCCCCTCTGATGATCCACCAATCAACCAAAAGCTTTCATTCGTCTCTCTGGTCACCAAAAACATTGCAGTTGTTTTAGTTGTTGTTGTCTGTGATTCATCATCTGACTGCTCTGAGGACCTTCGGTGAAGACATATCCTCTACACTGGTATAAGTTCTGATACGTATACGTGCCAGCTGGCCACGAGGCTGAGAGGCTGAGAGGCTGAGAGGATGAGAGGCTGAGAGGATGAGAGGCTGAGAGGCTGAGAGGCTGAGAGGCTCAGAGGCTGAGAGGCTGAGAGGCTGAGAGGATGAGAGGATGAGAGGCTGAGAGGATGAGAGGCTGAGAGGCTGAGAGGATGAGAGGCTGAGAGGATGAGAGGCTGAGAGGCTGAGAGGCTGAGAGGCTCAGAGGCTGAGAGGCTGAGAGGATGAGAGGCTGAGAGGATGAGAGGCTGAAAGGCTGAGAGGCTGAGAGGCTGAGAGGCTGATATGAGTTGTTTCATATCTGATTTGCTCCAGTCAAACAATTAGGGGCCGGCCTTCATCGAGACCAGAAAGGAAAAACATGTTCTCTCCCCAGTTGCATGAAGTCTACTTCCTGTTAGGCTGCTGACTTCCTTGGACACACGGTGTATTAATAGACCTTCAGGCACAGTAGTGGTGCAATAATGACACATTCAGCTTACTCATGGAGGAGTGTTATTACTTAGCTGTCATTAGGCTCTGTGTGGACCAATGTCAACTGCACAGGTTACACACACACACGCACATCGAAACACACACTCCTCACCCTCATCACCCCACCCTAATGAGAAATATGGGTGCTGTTGTCATAGAAACAAAGCAATCAGAGTTGGTTTTATCACAGCTTTATGGCTTCTAATAAATTTCCCAGGTGATAAAGCAGAAGGCAATACATTTCTAAAAGATTTCCGTCTTGTGATTATCTTGCGGCAGGTGTGTGTGAGGGTGTTTTTGTGTCTTGTGTGTCTCATCACTATAATCCCAGAAGCTCGCAGGGGATAATAGAGCAGGGACCGGGCTTAGGGCCGAGGAAGTTTCTGGAACTTGGACTGGTTTTGGGCCTGTGGCTAGTGTTGGGTCTAATGCTGGGACTAGGGTTGGGACTAGGGTTTGTAATTGCAAATCCCAGTCCTAATGTGGGCCCTGGGGCTGGAGATAGATAAATAAAGAGAGAGAGAGAGGGAGAGGGAGAGAGAGAGAGGGTAGGAAGATCGAAAAGGACAGAGGAAGAGCGGGGTGCTGATGGTGTGTGTAAACCATCCAGTGGAAGGATCTCTAAAGGAGTCAACCTGACCTGTGAGCTGAATACTGAGCACACCATCAAAGCAGCCTCACCAATGGCCTCTTAGAGGCGTGCAGAAGGGAGATACACACTCTCTCTCTCTCTCTCACACACACACACACAAAACCGACATGTCAGAACAGAGATGGATACAGGAGGATGGAGAAACTATCATTACACTCAAGCTTTTTTTTTCCACCCTGTCCAGAACTTTCCTCATCTCAGAGACAGAGACAGAGACAGAGAGAGAGAGAGAGAGAGAGAGAGAGAGAGAGAGAGAGAGAGAGAGAGAGAGAGAGAGAGAGAGAGAGAGAAAGAGAGAAGAGAGAAAAGAGAAAAGAGAAAAGAGAAAAGAGAAAAGAGAAAAGAGAAAAATAGCAAGGGAAGGAGAAATAGAGAGAGAGGGAGAAAGGAAACTAGCTAAAAGAAGCAGGAGGCTCAGTAAGGGAATCATGGTAACCCAGACAGGAGAGGAGAATGTGTGTGCATGGGGGGCGGGGGGGCTGCCATCGCTATGGAGATTTAGGCGGTCTGATAGTGTTAGGGAGTGCCATCTGGGGTGTCAGGTCTGGGGATTACTGTGTGTTTGTGTGTTTGAAAGACAAAATGAAAGAGCAGAGAGAATGAGAGATGGGGGGTGAGAGGATCAGAGGGGGGTGCGAGACTGAGACAGTGGGATAGAGGGGGCAAACGGTAGAGAGAGAGCGAGAGGGAAAGAGAGAGAGGGAACTCACCACAGCTCCATTGGTGCTGACTGACCTAGATACAGGCAAACATTTTTAAACAAGGTGCTTGTTTGACTGCAGTGTTTACTTCAGTTTTTTTCTCACTCTTCTCTCTCTCCTTTCCTCTTTTCTCTTCTCCTCTCCTCTCCTCTGCTTCCCTCCTCTTTCCTTTCCTCTCCTCCAATCTCTCCTCTTCCCTCTTCCCCTTTCCTTTCCTCCCCCTTCTCCTTTCTCCTTGCCTCTGAAATTCCTGCCAGCCCCTGTTCGACCCAAGCCTGTGACCCTACTATCCTTTGGATTTGCCTGCATTGCTCTGTTTGCCTGTTGATGACCTGTGCCTGCTTGACTACTCTAAACTACTATTAAAAGCCCGCACCTGGATCGCTGCTATTTCTCCTGAGTCCAATCATTACAACGTTAGCCTCTGATTACTAGCCTGGTCTCCACAGCAGAAGAGCAGAACGGACACATATATGGACAGAGAGATAGTGTGACTGAGAGTTACAGTGAGAGAGAGAGAGAGAGAGAGAGAGAGAGAGGAGAGAGAGAGAGAGAGAGAGAGAGAGAGAGAGGCAGCTTTGACCATGACCTTTTGGTGTGAAGTTCAGATCTTTAATCTGGACATACACAACATCACGTAGCACCCTCTCTGACGCCGCCAAAGAGCCCCCCCCCCCCCCCGGGCCCTCAGAGCGAGCACTGACTTTTGTTAGTGTCCTAAAAATGCCATTCAGCCTGCATTAGGATTCTAGAAGTGTTTGGACTGCTACGGTGTGAATCATAAAAAGTAATTTTTTTCTTCACTTCAGGTTTGGTTCAGTGTTTGTTCAGCATAAAAGTGTCCCCTGTTACCAACCCATACACACACACACACACACACAGACAAACACACCACCACCACTCCACCCCCCTCACTCTGGTATTTGATGAGGTCATTCAAGACGTGTTGATGGTGTAGATTCATGACCCTAGCCCCTTGTCCTTGGTGCTCTCCATTTCCTCCTCCAGACACCATACTGTCTGCCTAGCCCCAACCCTAGCCCCATAACTTGGCACTGCCTTCGCCCCTGCCCTTGCTGCATCCAACCCCAGAAGTCTTAGCCCTAACGCAAACTCAGTCCACAGCCCTGTTATGGTCCTATCCCTAGCTGCAGCACCAGATCTAGCACCAGCCCCAATCCTAGCCCTAACCCCAGCCCTACCACGTGCCCCAGCCCTCGTGGTAATCCTTGCCTCAGCCCCAGCCCAAGCACTAGTCCAAGCCCTAGTCATAGTAATTGCCCCAGCCTTAGTCCCAGCCCTTGTCCAAGTTCCAGCTCCAGCCCCAGTCTCATCTCCAGCCCCAGGCAGCAGCAGTGTTCCTGGGAGGCATGCTGTAGTCAGGACAAAGAGCACACACTCCCACTGGATAAACAAGGGGTAGGGCCAATCCAGGCTGCGCCACACACATGCAGACACACACACACACACACCTCCCCGCACGCAGAGAGGGAGAGGGAGGGGGCACAGTCAATCACACAGACAGAGCGAGAGAGGGAGCGAGAGAAAGGGTGCGTGAGTGGATGGGAGAAAGAAAAGGCTGCAAGATCGCCTTGCACAGAGCATTGTTTGCAGGCACACTTACAGAGAGAGAGAGAGAGGAGAGAGAGAGAGAGAGAGAGAGAGAGAGCGAGAGCGAGAGACAGAAGCACAAGCGATAGAGGCAGGCTGTGTCCCATTTCAGAGAGAGGGCACAGGAAGTAGGGCAGCTCTCAGCCGATAGAGGGAGAGAAAACCAGAGGGAGAGATAGAAAGAGAGAGAGAGCGTTAAAACATCAATTCTCCTCCCCTCCACCTCAAAGCGGCAGCAGGGAGAAACGAGAGGGAGCGAGGAGGAAGAGCGCCACAAGGGGAAAGAGGAACGGTGCACCACGGTGGAGGAAAATGGTGCTCTGAGAGCGCTCGGCTCCACACTCCTCCGTGCCTCATCCTTCGTTTCTTTGGCACCGGCTCAGCCTCTCCCTTCTCGGGTTCTCTTGATCGATCTATCAGTCAGCTGATTGTTCTGTGGAATTCTTACCATGCCTGGTGAGTCTTCTCTTCTTTGACCGGTCACTCACTATTCGTTGTGTGTGCAGGTGTTTGTGTATGGTGTGTGTTTATGTGTGTGTGTGTGAGCTGGTTTATGTGTTAGAGAAGCTGTTGTTGATTTTAAAGAAAGGAGGGATTTTTTTATAGAAAAGACACTGTGTCAGCTACACTGCCATGTTTCTACATGTGCTCCTTCCTGCTGTTCTCCTCTCTGTCCCTCTCTCCTCTCCTCTCTCACTCTCCTCCCTTGTCTCTCCTGTCACCTCTTCCCGCTACCTGCTTTCTTTCCCATCACTCTCCTCCCTGTCTTGTTCTCCTCTGCTTCCTCCCTCGTCTTCCCTCTCTCCCGGTCTCTGTCCCTTTCCTCTTTTTGAGGATGCTGGTGAGCTTACTGCTTCTACGCTGAACAAATGCAATGTGCCCTGCAATACAGCCAACTGGCTCCATGGTTTACCAGACCAAATAGCAGCCCTCAGCAACACACTCTGTGTTGGAGGAGTTACGGGACACTCTTGCTGTTGCTGTTGTTATCGTTTTCTTCTCTTCCAGAATCAGCTCTTGGGTTCTGAACCACAGTCGCTACGGGACGCAGCTTGCGAGGCAGACAATGCCGGCAGGGAGGCTGTGAGGCAGCCAGAGAGGCAGGAAGGCTGAGAGGCTGCCAGTGAGACAGGGATGTGAGGCAGATGGAGAGGCTGGAAGGCTGTGAGGCAGCCAGAGAGGCAGGGGCTGAGAGGCAGACAGGAGGCTGTGAGGCAGCCAGAGAGGCAGGGGCTGAGAGGCAGACAGGAGGCTGTCAGGCAGCCTGAGAGACAGGCAACCTACAAGTTTGGGAGTCAGGGAGTCTAGGAGCCTGAGAGACAGATACTTTAGGACGGGGGGTAGGGCAGTCTGTGAGGAAGAGTGCCTGACAGGCAGCGTTGTGAGCTAATGGGAGGTGACTTGGCGTGATGCTTTGCGAGGTCAGCGTGCTGGTTTCTGGAGTTCAGAGGGAGGTTTTGGCGAGCGGGGTAGTTACAAGAGTCTCTTCTGTGTTTTCTGTACAAGAGAAGAAGAGAAAGAGGGAAAAGCAGAGGAGGAGGAGGGAGGAGAAGAGGGCCAGGCTGTCTCTTCTAGTCAGAGAGCTGACCAAAGCACTATTACTAGGATGGGCAGGATTGATGTCTCGTGTTTTGAAAAGAAATGTTCTAAGTGCAGTAGAACGCTGTGTGTGTGTGTTTGTGTGTGTGTGTCTGGGGGGGGGGGGGGGGGGGGGGGGGGGGGGGGGGTGGAGGGAGGTTGGGAGAGAGCAGCCTGGGGATGTTACAGTAAGGTCTTCAGAGGAAGCAGAGGCTGTTAATGACAACAGTAACCCACAACACACCCAGACGACTCATCCAGGCAACAACGTTTAACTGCTGTCATTAAGAACTCATTCTATCATGATGGGATTATGTGGCTTGATAAACAAGTCCAGGCTACTCTTTGATTTTGTAAAGATGTCAATTGTCTTCCAGTGTGTGTGTGTGTGTGTCAGAGATGTGCTAATAAGAAGGTTATTACACCATGTTTGAGGGTCAGAAGATTCAGACAGGGTGCAGACACAAGATTATACAGTATCTCAGTGTGTGCGTGTGGATAGTTTTACTTTTGAACACACCCAGTTTGGTCCTGATAACCACAGTGAAGTGCAAAAACAGAGCAGAGAGAGAAGGAGAGAGATCGAGAAAAGCGAATGAGCTAGAGACAAGCCCTAGAGTCATTTTCACAACCTGACACATCCGATAGGAGAAAGAGCAAGCGTGGGATGGAGGGGCTGTGAGACAAAAAAAGATTAAAGAGAGGAGAGAAGCGGAGAGGAGAAAAGCAGAGAGGAGCGGACATGTGACATATAAATATTCGAATGTTTTGGTGTGTGTGTGTGTGTGTGTGTGTGTGTGTGTGTGTGTGTGTGTGTGTGTGTGTGAGAGTGTCAATGTGTGGTGAGAAAAGACGAGAGATACAGACTTCACCAAATGATGGAAAATCATTGAACGCTTCCCACCCTCCTCGCCCTCCCACCACCTCCCTCACTCCGTCTCCCTCCTCCTCTCTCCCTCTGCGGGCTCTCTCTCTCTCCCTGTAATTACTCTGTCATAGCTCATCTCGCTCATGCCCATTGATTTAAAGAGAGTTGATGAAGCAGAGCCTATCCCTGTACTCTAGGCTAGACTGAGGGAGGGGGAAGGAGGTCAGGGCAGCTCCACCCTGCCCTAGGGCCACTTTGCTGGGGTCACAATTCCACTCTTGTCCCTGGGGGGGGGGGGGGGGGGGCAGAGGGGCAGCCTAGGGGTCCTCTAATCCAGTTCAGAGGTACACACACACACATACACACACACAAGTGTTTGCAAGGGGAAAGGATTTGGAGATGACTAAACTGACTAAAGAGAGAGATGACTAAAGTTCAGACATGGCCTCTAGACAGGCCTTCAGACAGACTGAAAGACAAGCACACAGACAAGCAGGCAAACAGACGGATAGACAAACAGACAGACAGACAGGCAGGCAGGCAGACAGGCACAATTTATATTGAACAGTTTAGCCATGAGAAACATACTCTACTGCTTCCTCCTCTGTCTCTCTTCCAGTCTCTATCCCACACTCTCTTTTTCTCCATCCCGATCCTGCTCCTCTCTCTCTTGTGTAACTAAACAGCCCTGTTTGGCCGGGTCCAGCAGCAGAATGCAAAGCTGTTCCTACGGTACTTTACCCAGAAAGACGAGGGCCGCTCTGTGAGAGCCGCGAGGACATTGGCGTCATCCAATAATCCCCTCTGCTCTGCTTCTCATCCCCCTCCTCCGTGAGTGGATGGGTGAAAACAGGAGAGGCATCTGCTTCGCAATGGAGCGGAGTTGTGTGTCGTCAATAATTAAATCTCTCCCACCCGCCTGAAGGCTAGCAAGTCAATAGGGGAGTGGCAGTGTGGCATGTTTGTGTATGCGCGTGTGTGCGTGTAAGAGACATAGAGAGTGTGAGGGGAAAAAGATAGGGAGTGGGAAAGAGAGAGAGAAAGAACGAACGAGAGAGAGAGCTCACGCCATATCAGCTCCAGGCTGGGCATACTCTCTTCCAGAATTGATGCTGTGCGCCTGTTTTATCTGACTGGGTGACTCTACAGTAAGCTGCTTTACAGAGAGAGGGTGGAGAGAGGGAACGAGGGATGGAGGGAACGAGGGAGGGAGGGAACGAGGGAGGGAACGAGGGAGGGAACGAGGGAGGGAACGAGGGAGGGACGAGGGAGGGAGGGAGGGAGGGAGGGAGGGAGGGAGGGAGGGAGGGAGGGAGGGAGGGAGGGCACAGCTAATGCAATTGCTGAGGCAGAAGGGATGTTATTATGCAACAGTCAAACAGTCCAATCTGGTGGAGAGATGTGGTGGTGGGGGAGATCAGAGAAATATAATTGACTCATTACCTCACCCTGTCTCTACATCTGTTGTTACTGGTTGGTGTTCATGGTGTGGCGTGGAGTGATAATGGAGGGAATAGAGGACGGATGGTGGCGGAGGGGGGGAAAGAGGGATGGTGCGTAGTATAGAAGCGATAGGAAAGGTAGAGAGCAATGAGGGATGAGGGATGGGACTGGGAGGAGGGGGGATGGCAGCGTTGGGCCGGGGGGAGGGAAAGAGATGGAGTGTTGGTGTTGGAAGTAGACTGTGTGGAATCGGAGTCGACGTGTCTCTCGAGAGGGAACGAGGGATGGAGAGAGGGAGGGAGAGGTGTTGGACAGATGAGATCAGCTTACATTGATCATGCAGTTATCTACTCTCAGACAGCATTACCACTCGGAGAGGAAGGGAGAGACGGCGAGCACGCACCCGGAGAGATGGCTTTCTTGTTAGGACATCTTCATTGTCGAACTCTAATCTGTCGAACGTCCTCCGCCTCTCTTTCACCAACATGGAGTTCCGGCACGCTCGCTTGTGAAGCGGTCGTTTTCTCCCTCCCTCCCTCGCCTCCGCTCCTTCTCTCCATCAGTCAGTATGAAGAAATGATTGATTTGTTAAATTGGGGTCCTGTTTGCCTGTGGAGGTGGAGGCCTGTAGGAACTTGTCTGGAATGTGTTTGCTCTGTTATGATCTTCTCCTTTTCTTTCCTCCTCCCCTCTTCTCTCTCACTCCCTCCTTTGCTAGAGGCTGTGCTGTGTTCAACAGGTTAGCTTTTAGTGGTTGGGGCATAGAGGCTTAAGAGGTCTCCTTGGGGACCGCTACACAAACAGACTAGCCCACCCTGCACACAAACACACACTCCTCCTCCTCGCTGACCTCAGACTGTTCCAGTCTACCTGGTAAACTGACCCCATTACACCTCCACACCCACGTGCTGCTGCCGCGCCGGAGAGTTGATTCCGCTTATACACACACAGACATACACACACACATACAGTACATACCTAAACACACACATACACCGGCGCACGCATACACAGTACATGGGTGAGCAAATCCTGGTGGTGGGTGAGGCTATGCAACCTTGTGAATCTTTTTCTCTGCATTATGACACTAAAGGCGTTTAGACGATACAGGGGTCAAGTCTTCCCACAGGGGCAGTCATGGGGGGAGTTTTTTTTCTTTCCGATTTTTGCCAACAGAACAAAACAAAGAAATAAGACAATCATTCAGTTTCCTTTTGCACTTGGGGATCAATCATAAAATCCCATTTTCAAAATGGTAGATTTTCCTCGTTTATGATTTAGGAATATGAAGTCAGACGCAGCGTAAACGTGTAATTTTTATTTTATTTTTAATACATTTTTGGTGGCATTTCTGACTTTATTTCTGATCGAGATAGTGATTTAGGAGAGGACAGAAAATGTGGGGAGAGAGAGAGAGGGGATAACATGCAGTAAAAGGTCTGGGCCGGATTAGTCCGGCTGGGCACCCTGGTACACATTATTTTACAAAAAACCTTTGTAATAATAAATAATACAAAACAAACATTTGGGAATGTTCCATGTGTGTTACCTACTCGCTCCAGACCACCGCTGCATACTTCTACTAGCACCTATACACCCCCACTACTGCCCTCACTAGTATGAAATTGGGATGCATAAATCGTCCTTCTTATGGACGTTGACAACAACTTGAATCAAATATCATAATGTGATTATAAAAGGCTACACTGTAGACTAGACTTAGTAGAGCCCTACACAACACATACTCGGTGAAGAAGAAGAAAAATCCTGCTGAACAAACATTTCTCAGTGCCCCCCCCCAGACAAATCAGTCTAGGACTGGAGCTGCTTCTCTCTGCCTTGTTTCACCTGAGCAGAGATGTGCCTCCTCCATGGAGGCCAGAGGCACAGACTGGGTTTTTATTTGTGTAACCACTGACGCCACCCTTTCTAAGACTGTGTGCGTGTCAGTGCGGTGTACTGTATGTCTGTGACCTCGCCCAGGTTAGAAATCCCTCTGATTGGTCCATCTCTCCAGACTTCAACCTGGCGTTGGTGTAATCACTCTTTAACCGGTCGTAAAATGCCTGGAGGCAGCTTGTTTGTTTGTGATAAGAGACTCTTGGAAATAACTGGATTGCTAATAGCTGTGCGAAAGAGTGCACACATGAACCTATCCTTCATGTCTGATTGCTGCAAGCAAGCAAGTAGGTAGGAAGGAAGGAAGGAAGGAAGGAAGGAAGGAAGGAAGGAAGGAAGGAAGGAAGGAAGGAAGGGAAAAAGGAAGGGAGCAGGTTGAGAGTATTGAGTCAGGCCCAGGTTCTGTCTGCCTGGCAGAGCCTGGCTCAGGCCCAACGCAATGTCAGCCTCTCTCCTCTGGATGCTATGAGAAAACAAAATAGGGGATACATCTGGCACCACTTCACCGCCATACAAATCTCCCCCGCTCTCTTTCCCTCCCTCCTTTTCCTGAGGTCACTCTCTCTCCATCCAAGGTCCATTTTTGTTCTCACAGTAGACCAGAGTCCCTTGTTTCCTGCTAGAGCAGTGAAGCCTTTGTGGTGGTGGTGGGGGGGGCTTCCTTTTTGCCCTAGGGCCACATACAGCATTGGGATTGACATGGCAGGATACCTGCCCAGATGGGGACAAGGAGATTGTGTGGATAAAGACACAACTGAAAGAGGGTAGTAGTTGCCAGGTAGATGCAATGATTCCATAGCACTATTTCAGTTGAACAAGACGTTTTGTTTTTGATGTATGTTCTTTGTCAACCAAATGCCTTACCACTTACCAATATGGAAATAAGAACACCGTTGTCGTTTATATAATAATTATGTGATTATACTTTGAGGTCCAAGAATAGCAAGTCCTGTCTTTATGCCAAGGAGTTTATCATGGCAAATAAAACCACCACGCACGGAAGAAGCGATTTCCATAAAGCTGCGCTATCGTTTTAAATGGGACGTAGATGAGGGGTGGGGGGGTGGGGGGGGTGGGGGAGAGAGGAAGAGAGAGAGAGAGAGAGAGAGAGAGAGAGAGAGAGAGAGAGAGAGAGAGAGAGAGAGAGAGAGAGAGAGAGAGAGACACGAGGGGGGTGAAGGGGGTGTGTTCGCTGCCCAGCACACATCCTCTGGGATCAGCCTTTTCTCTACGCGGCAGAGTTAAGGCCAGACGGAGGACGCACATTCCTAGGGACTCAAAAAATAGCCAAGGAAACAAGCAACGATTGCCCGACAGAGAGGAATGCGACCCAAATTGAAGTCGTGTGTCTTTGGGACCCAGAGTGAGGTTCCCTGGAACGATGTTCCACATCTTCAGTAGATCGTAAGTGTTCGACTTTATTTTAACGGCGATTGAGTTGAATACTGACGGTAACGTAGCCTATAGGAAATATTATCGTTGCGCGATGATATGCGACCTCCTCCTCCGATGCATTGTAATTTATTCCTGGATGGGACCAAGGTTAGCCTCCTGTGAATACATTTTTGTAGATTATTATCTGCAGCTTTTTGGAGGTTTCCATAATGTATTCTGGTGTAAACTAGTCCAGGAAGGGCAGTGAATGTCTTCTTGTAAACAGGAAAAGTTTAACAGACGGCTTGCTTTGGAGAGGTGTTGGAATGAGGAACTGGAACGCGCTCAGACTTGAACATGAAACTATTTAGTGCCAGAGGCGATAATGTAAAGCCAGATAGTTTTGGCCGTTAATTAGAGGCAATGTGTAACATGAAACATTTGTATTATGTTTCTATAATAGCTACATTGCGTAGGCTTGCCCATCTCACTGTCCAGCACGAACTTTCCTGGCTTTGGACGAGTGTAGTTCAAGCGAGGTCCATACAGCTCAGGAACTCTGCAACTATAGGATGAATCCATCTCTCTCTTCTCCTCTCATCTCTACCACATTGCTATCAGGTCCCTTAGCAGTTATGCAACAGCTTAAGTTGAAAGCCTACTTGCTTGTAACTAATTTATATTTTTTCCTCCAAGCTCAGACTGCTGAATGCTTTATGAAAAAAATTATGTAATGTGTTTATCAGTGTGTTGCTCTCTCTCTCTCTCTCTCTCTCTCTCTCTCTCTCTCACAAACACACATTTTCTTTCTCACACACACTCTATATGAAAGCACACGTGCACACACCCACAAATACTCACACTCACACCATCCCCAGAGCAGACTCAGATTTGAAACACTGTGTGTCTGTGTGTCTCTTAAGGGTCCCCATTCTCCATTTCTGACTGAGTCATCTTTACAGTGGGACTGCAGAGATGCCCCTGCTCTGGTCTCCATGTCTCTCAACACTTTGCAACTGTCTCGCTCAGCACTCTGTGGGGCACTAGCTGAAAACTTACTCTCATATTCCAGTACCAAAACTCAAACAAAGACCATTTACAAAGCACTGAGAAGTGCTGAGACACAATGTAAATTGATGTTAGCGTCTTTGTGGAAAGAAAGAGTTGGGTTAGTGAAAGCACAGGAGAAATACCATCTGCCTTTAGTGCTTTTTTCTCTTCTCTCTCTCTCTCTCTCTCTCTCTCTCTCTTTCTACGTATCTCTACCAGACGCCTCGCCTCCGCTGCATGTTATAGGTCAAAGTTCATACTTCCTGTTTAAACCCTGGAATCTCATTGGTCCACCGTGTGTGCTGACCGCCAGACAGTCTATGGACGACTGGAGGAACACTCTAGAAGAGAGACAGAGTATTTTGTACTATACACTACATTGATACTGTTTGCCACTGTACACAGTCCAGGCCACCTACTGAACAGTTGAGATACACAATGGAGGGGAACAAGCCGCATCAAATATAGTGCAAATATGCGCAAAAACTATTTCAGCACACTCTATTGATTTGAATATAGATTTTGCATTACTGTCACGTATACACTAGCTAAGTATGCATCCAGATGTCATATTTTAATTCTCTCTTTATCAATTTCTTCTAGAAATGAAGAGATTGGATTTGTATGGTATGTTTGTGATGCAATAAGCCGACACTTTATGACACTGCTTAGTGCAGCTGCCTTGTGCATTGTAACTCTGTCCCAGAGTACTGCTGTCCTTGCCTCTCCTAGCACTGTGTGTGTGTGTGTGTGTGTGTGTGTGTGGGGAGGGGGGGGGGGGTGGATATCTGTGGATACTGCTGTTTGTGCTGTGTACACCAGGTCAGATAGTGGTCGGAAATTGAGTGTGTGTTTGTGTGGTCAGCAAACTCCAACCAGGGGGAAGTGCGTCTGTATAAAAAGCCCTTCTACAGTATATATCCTATTTCACTCCATCAATTTGATTGTCTGTTGATTTATCAAACTCACACAATTTTGCAATTATATCTACTTGTAACAAGAATCTATTACCTCAGAATCAGATATTACACATTTATCGTGAACTGTAGTTTCCAGAAGGCCGAACTTGGTTTCTCCATGTGCTCATTTCTCTGACCCCTGACTCTGCTGCTCATTAAAACTGTCTTGTTAGTCTGACCTATGACCTCATTATGACTTCCTCTTTACTATAAGAATGACAACACTATTATCCATTCACCACCAGGGCAGTTTGTGGGTCGGTTAGGAGCCGGTGCCCAAAGCAGTTCTTCATACTTCAGAAGAACCTGGTCACGAAAACTGGTTTAAGAGTTGGTTTGAAGCTGGTTTAAGAGCAGTACCAACTATTTTGAATGGTCTAGAACCATTCCACTTATGTCAGGGGCTGGTGGCAGGCTTTTCGTGACCATTGCTTAGTCAACCTTGAAGCCGTCACCTGCGGCCGCCATATAGGGCATTCACAAAACAATATTAAACAAAAGAACCATCTTAGCCAATCACCACCATTTCCACATTTTATTCTGTTTATGGTAAAACAGAGTTATGTTTATATAGGCTGAATTGTTTTAACGTTTTAATTTCAATACCCACTTGTTCATATGACCTACGAACCTCAAACTATTTTCCGTTTACAAAAGTCAAATATTAATACAATTATTAAAAATATATAATAAAAGAAAGTCAAAAAAAGTCATTTCGTTTTTCAGCCAAGTGCATCTTGAAGTTTTAGTTTCGGCCCATAATTTTCATTTAGATGCATCACTCGAAAGTCAACACTCAGGCCTGTGTAAACTATTGAATATGGAACCATAACACTGCTGGTCTATTCTAACTGGCAAACTTCAACACTATCCACCATATATCCTAACAGCAGAATTTCAACAGTCCGCTGATCCATCCTAACAGCAGGACTCCTACCAGATGTTTCACACTGAACTTCACGCACACCTAGCATGGAGCTCATCGTAATCCTTCTTGTGTGTGTATGTGTGTGTGTGAGTGTGAGTGCATACATACTTGTGTGTTATCCTTGTTTGACCTGCTGACCTGGCACTGCTAGCTGATGCAGTGTTAGATCCACAGCAGCTGCTATTGCGCCACCTAATCTTACTCACCCCCCTGCCTCCCTCCCCAGCAAGCCACCACTATGGTGCAGCGGTGAGTCAGGCAGAACGGACCTCTAAAAGTCCCTGGCAACTCCACAACAGTGGTATCATCCAGGACATGATGTCATTAATGTCTAAGCTCAGCTTCCTGATCTCCTTCATGTTCCTCTGGTGTGTTTGTGTGTGTGTGTGTGCTTGTATAACAATGTTTTACAGCCCTGGAAAGCTCCCCATCCACTTTTCCTTCCCCATGAAAGACCATCTTTGTGAGTCGCTGTTATTCCTGTATAATGCTCGGAGGATTCAGATTTTCATATCTGCGGGGCAAAGAGAGAAACAGAGATGCTTAGAGTGAAAATCTGGTTGGGGCTGATTAGTCACGATGAAAAGGGGGTTACCAGCATACGGCTTCATTGCTCCTGCCCTCTGGTACAGTGATGCCCCAAGGTGCCTCCTCTGTGGCCTTCCTCCCCTGGTGTCAGTGCTCTCTTGTCTTGTGTGCATTAGTCCTGATGGGGAGGGGAGGAGAGGGGGATGAAATGAAAGAGATTGGGAGAGGAGAGGAATGGAGATGCACAGTGTAGAAGCTGCAGGGCACTTATGTGATGGGGCCTCGCCACGATCTTTTATCTTGTTTTTCACTTTTCTCTCTCATTCTTTCTCTCCTCTTGCTCTTTCTCGCACACACATACAGGGCAGCCAATCAAGGCTTTACCAGTTCATGGATGACTGCTGCTCAGTCTTAGATAAAAAGAGCATGAGAGAAGAGAGGAAGAAAAGAGAGCTGGAATGAGGGAGTCTGTATGGCATTGACATGGGCCTCCAAGGACAGTAACTAGTCTGAATGGAGATGAATGTGGATGTGCCAATCCAACCCACAGCCACCTCTCCATCCCTGAAGCAACATCTGACTCCCCAGTGCCCAGAACCCAACCCATGGTTTTTTCTCCCTATCTCAAAACCTGTCTGATTAAGGAACACTGTCTGAGTTCTAATGCCTTCACTAGGCGTCAGCGGTTCTTGGCCACACACACACACACACATCAGTCCTGTTCTGCACCAGCGATTCCTGACAGCTCCTATCCTCCCTTTTTCACTATTCTGCTTGCCCCTCTCTTTTCCACTGTTGATTTCTCTCCCTCTTTCCCTCCCTTCCTTTCTCTCTGTTTCTTCCTCTCTGTCTCTCTCTGTCTCGCTGTCTCGCTCATGGTGGGAAGGATGTCTGTGATTCAGCTTCCATCCCTTGTCCATACGCTCTACAGCATAAACTGCGATTGGCAGATGTCAGGTACCCACCCACACACGCTCACACACACAAACACACATACACGCACCCACACACAAACACGCATACACACACGCACACTCATAGATAAGAGATGATTCGACAGAATCTGACAAGTCTAAACGGTCCTGTCTGCCTGTGTTGTGAGCCGAGCTGAGGGACTCATTACTCCAAAGTAAACACAGAGGAGAGGGACATAGACATCTGCTGGCTGCAAACCAGCTTTTCAGACAGCCCAGCTTGGCGACAGACGCACGTCCCACGCTTCTCTGACGATGACGTCAGCTGTGACTCAGTTTGGTCTTTAGCACTCCATTACAGTGATATCTAAAAGTCTGGTCATCAGTAGTTTGACAGGCTGTGGTGTATTACTCAGTAGTCCGGTGGTCACTAGTCAGTAGTCCGATGGTCACTTGTCAGTAGTCCGGTGGTCACTAGTCAGTAGTTCGGTGGTCACTTGTCAGTAGTCCGGTGGTCACTTGTCAGTAGTCCAGTGGTCACTAGTCAGTAGTTCGGTGGTCACTTGTCAGTAGTCCAGTGGTCACTAGTCAGTAGTCCGGTGGTCAGTAGTCCGGTGATCACTTGTCAGTAGTCCGGTAGGTCAGTATTTAATTGTGTGGTAGATGGTCAGTAGTAGGCTTCTAGTCAGTAGTCTGGAAGTCAAGTTGTTTTGTAGCTAGTATTCTTGTCGTCAAAAGTTTAGTAGTTAAGCTGTAAGAGTCAACAGTGTTGGAGTCAGTAGTCAGAAGTCTTGTGTGTGTGTGGACCTGTTTCAGAACCACACTACTGAGACCGGTCTAATGTGGGGTCACTTTGAGGCTAAGTACATTAATAATTGTTTGTTTGTGTGGCTGCTTGTCTGTATGGATGCTTTTCATAATAATTTGCTGTGTGGAATTTGTGTGTTTCTGCCTGTATTTGTGTGTATGTGTGCGTGCGTGCTTGTGTCGGCTTCGATGTGCACGCTCTTTGTGACCAGGTGTTGCAGCTGGCTGCCTGGAGGCTTCAGTTGTGGCAAAGCTAGTAACCCAATCATCTCCCAGCATTCTGTAGCTGTTATCCAATTGGATACATTCTAAAAAGTCCCTTTCCAATGGGCTTCCTGGCTTACTGCAGCTTTTCTTCACGGCAAACACTCTAATCAGGTTTGGTTGAGTCTTATGTCAGTTCTCATCCTAACCAGCAGATAATAGCAGGTTTGGTGAGCTCTCTGTTGTTCAAGGCTCATCTTTCTTTGCCTTTTCAGGGCTGGTCTTTCTGTGGTTCAGGGCTGGTCTCTTTGTGGTTCGGGCCTGATCTCTCATGTTTAAAGCTGGTCTCTACTGTTGAGGCCAGGTCTGTCTCTTGTTCAGCGCTGAGCTCTCATCCGTCCCTGGCTTTCTGCTGCCTCTATGATATTGACATGGGAGCAGCAGCTAATGCCTCTCCTATGACTCATCGCCATGGCAATTAGGTTATGTTGAGGACAGACGGATGCTTGTGCTGTGCCGACCATGTGATCAGATCATTCAATAATAGTGCACAGGCTGGTGGTGTATCATAGGGAGGGTGTACAGGACTGATTGAGTACTACTTTTTTTGGGGGGGGGGATTCTGTGTATATGGTTGGTGTTGATGATCGCGCACACACTCATATAAACATATACTGGAAGACAGCCACAGTTGAGAAGTTGACTGTGGATACAGGGTGGGAGACAATGTGTGTGTGTGTGTTTGTGCGCGTGCGGCTGTGATTCCCCCTTTGTGTGGGTGACTGCCTGTGTCCGGAAGCATCTATCGATTGTCGGAAATGCCGTTCTAAAAGCAGCGGCTCAGCCCCATTTCAACAAAGTGCTGGAAGGGATGTGGTGGGGGTGACCTACACGGGGAGGTAGAAGGGCGGGTGGGGGTCAGACAGTGGGTACAGTAACAGTAGCATCGCCTTGATCAAAATAACTCAAGGCTGTGACTTCTGTCTGTTCTGACTGTATAGGGACTGCTGTGTGAAGACCAGGGTAGAGTATTGAGTCTGTGTTGGACCCAGTAAACAGCTGTATCAGATTGCAACATTTGTTAGTTCGTATTAAGATACCGTCACTGTGTTGCTGTGTATTAATGGGTGCAAGTGTGTGCTGCACTATATTAATGTGTGCGTTGCGGTGTGTAAGTGTGTGTGTGGACGTGTGTTTTACTAGCCTAAGTGCTCTGACTGAGTGCTGGGTTGATAGTATATCTGATATCCAACATCAGACAGAGACAGACCCAACTCCCAACAGAGAGACACAATACAGACTAAGCCAGGTCAGGGGAGGTCCATTACTTCCACAGTCTCCTCTCTCCTTCTGGCTCCCGTTCTAACCTGGTTTTCATTGACCCAGACTTTGGCCAGGGCCAGCAGGGCTGGGCTGAGGGGAGTGTTCTTGTGTGGGACTAAACTGGGCCTGGGCTGAGGGGAGTGTTCCTGGGTGGGACTAAACTGGGCCTGAGGGGCTCCTGAAGCTTCCTAGAAGTATTACAGTTTTTTTTAATCGCTTTGGTACTATTTTCACAAGTAAGGTGTACATTTTCAAAACTCTTAGTACAAAAATCCAAACTGATCACACTTGTAACGCAGCTAGTCATTCTTTCAAAACCTGATGGAATGCTTTCAGTCAGTTGCACGTTTTCCAGTACACATAATCATTGTTTCAAACACAAGATTATTGTAATATGTAATGGGAAGATTTGGTTTAATCACCGAAACACAACAGTATGATCATCTTTCAGTTTAGTACTTTTAACAATCAGTTCATCCAACAGCAAACAATGCAAGATACATGTTTCAAATCGGCCTTAGAAGTGCTGAAATTAATATGCTACAGTACTATGTAAAAGACAGATTACACAGTTTCACATTAGGCAATGCACTTACATTACTCACATTTACATAATCTATAATTTCCAATATATCCATCCTATGTGTAATCAAGTGAAGGATCAATGAAGACATCGTCTACAATCATTTGGGCAAATTAGTTTTGACTATTTTTCAGATATAATTGTAACATAGGTATACTTTCAATGATGTAACTAAATGAGAACAAAACATAACATTTAGAGGCCCCATGCCCACCTCTCTGACCTCTTTGTTGGTGCCCATGCCCACCTCTCTGACCTCTCTGTTGGTGCCCATGCCCACCTCTCTGACCTCTTTGTTGGTGCCCATGCCCACCTCTCTGACCTCTCTGTTGGTGCCCATGCCCACCTCTTTGACCTCTCTGTTGGTTCCCATGCCCACCTCTCTGACCTCTCTGTTGGTGCCCATGCCCACCTCTCTGATGGATCCCTTGTCCACGAGCTCTTCCTATTCCTTGCTGTCTATCCTACTCCATGTTGAAAGAAATTGCCAGTGTTTACACCCCCACTTTTACATATATCTAATGACCAATTGTGGTTACCCCAATCTGAAATCAAGTAGCAATAACGAGTATTCATCATGTGTGGTTAATTTATATGTTCATACAAAAACACATTTTATTTCTGTAGTTCTCAAAATCTTTATTGCTGAAATGAAAATATATAGGTTTACCAAATGGTTCAGTGATTAACCATTAAGATCAGTTGGATTAAGTGTTGGTCAAATGTATTACGCAAATTAGATGAGAAGCATATCAAAAGTATTGTGAGCATTGCATTGTGAAAGACAATTACTTCATATGAAAAGTATTTCTTTGATGACACACTGATTAGGTGTGGTGAAAAAGTGATTGTGTATTTTGTGCATTGTACTTTGTCAATTGAACATGTGATTACATGTTTGAAAAAACAGACTTTTTGATGATATGCTTTGAGTTTTGTGCTAACAGTTGTGAGGTTTTACCACATACTTGTGAAAATAGTACCAAAGCGATAAAAAAAAACTGTATTTGAGTGTATGTGCAAATTAGTGTATTCTGACAACAGTTGGCTGGCTAGCTGGCTGGCTGACTGACTTCCTGACTTTTTGCTTGACTAACTGACTGACAGGCTGGCTGGCTGGCTTACTGTCTGTTTAAATGACTGACGGATTTGCTGGCTGGTCCTGGATGGCTCATTGTAAAACCATGCAACTGAACTGAGCATTGCGCATTCCAACAAACAAAGATGTTCGCGCTAATGTCTGTGTGTGTGTGTGTCTGTCTGTGTGTTTGTGCATGTACACGGGTTCTCTTGCTTCAGCAGTACCTCCACATGTCTCTCAACTTGCCTGGCCTCTCTGTATTCATGCTTGGCCTTGCTAAATTAAATATGTGTTTTACTACAGGCCTTTATACATCCTCACTGCGAGCCTAGAGAAGGTCCTAGATGGGATGAAGGCTGTGTTCTATTTCTGCTCAGCCTCTGAAATATTTACAGATGGAGAGAACAGAGCCCAAAGGAGAGGAGGGAGGGAGGGAGGGAGGGAGGGAGGGAGGGAGGGAGGGAGGGAGGGAGGGAGGGAGGGAGGGAGGGAGGGAGGGAGGGAGGGAGGGCCATTCCCTATCTGTGGAGAGAGATTGGGAGAGGAAGTAAAGGGGGATGCTACAGAGAAAATGAATATAATGTAAACAGAGAACTAGATGATGTGATTCTCAAGGACAAAAAAAAGGACAGGTGCTGAGAGTTGAAAGTGTTGGAGGAAAGGGGGAGGAAAGGAGGAGAGGAGGGAGAGGGGGATAGGAGAGGGGGACACGAGAGAGAGGAGAGAGAGAGGGCTCATTGTGATGCTAGTTGCAATCTGCAGGTGCAGATTGCATCGAATCATCATCCTCGCACCCATACACACATCACACACACACTGGTCACTGGGGACACGCAGTAGCTACAGTATGAGTATCATGCTCATACTGTATGCGTTAGACATGCGTTAGACATGCTAGGTACATGACACACAGTTAACAGCATCTACCAATAATGTGGTAATAAGTCCATCAAGTAAATTACTCATGGCCTACCAGATCATACCACACTGCACATGGCGTGTTGCATTGCTATTCTAATATTCATATGATTCCATTCCCTCCAATGTTCCAGTGACACCAACTTCCACATGCTATATGGAGGGATGTGGGTGGAGAAAGACCAATGGTAGTCAAGAAGAAGAAAGTCATTCCTCTGTCCTTACGCTTGGGAGTTGTCTTGGCATGTTGAACCAACACTTGTCCTTCTCCTCCTCCCCCTCTCCTTTCCCCTGCACTCCTCCTCCTCCCCCTCTCCCTTCCCCTGCACTCCTCCTCCTCCCCCTCTCCTTTCCCCTGCACTCCTCCTCCTCCCCCTCTCCTTTCCCCTGCACTCCTCCACCTCCCCCTCTCCTTTTCCCTGCACTCCTCCTCCTCCCCCTCTCCCTTCCCCTGCACTCCTCCTCCTCCCCCTCTCCCTTCCCCTGCACTCCTCCTCCTCCCCCTCTCCCTTCCCCTGCACTCCTCCTCCTCCCCCTCTCCCTACCCCTGCACTCCTCCTCCTCCCCCTCTCCTTTCCCCTGCACTCCTCCTCCTCCCCCTCTCCTTTCCCCTGCACTCCTCCTCCTCCCCCTCTCCTTTCCCCTGTACTCCTCCTCCTCCTTTACTCCTCTCTCTTCCCACTGTCCTCCACTGTCCATTCTTCAAAACAGTTCAGAGTTCTCTGATTGGCTACTATACTATAACAGGGTTTCCCGCAGAAAATGTGTTAGTTAAGGTGGTGGTGGGGGTCGGGAGTTTGTGCGATAGACCAATGCGGGGGGGGGGGGGGGCGGCTAGTTTGTGCGATAGACTAATGCGTTCTGCAGAGAAGGGAGACTGGCGTTGGTCACGGTTTGGAATGGAAGGGAGAAAACAGGACAACGGAGGATATCGCTATTTATTTTTCGACGTAGTTAAGGCGGCAGGCGTGTGTTGCTTAGGTGCCCGCCTTAACTGAAAAATGCTGCGGAAAACCCTGTTTAATACTACTACAACATATCTTGAATCTTATTAACTTAGGTCGCCCTCCATCATGGGATGAGTTAGTGTTATTGTACTAAGCAGCCATGGCTGTATCAAACAGTTTGTGTGAGGGTGTGCTTGTGTGTGTGTATGTGTTTGTCAACCTCTAATTTCCTGACAAGTTTCTGTGCATTGACTGTTCCTCTGCTCTGGCAGAGAGCCTCTGGGTGTGTCTAATGTCTCCCTTCCCCCCTGGGTTGCCAGGTTGGGTTGCCAGATAAGGTTGCTACGCTAAGTCCACTATAATGAGCTGTTATGGGAAGGATCTTGTAGAGACTTAGGACTCGACCGCTGAAAAGAAACTTGTACCTCTTCTTGGTGTGTTTATCATGAAGATAACATGACTGGATTGGTGAAAACCTGTTCTCCTATTCACCTATCAAGTAATTTGATATCATTGATTTTCAGATGGACTATGCAGTTTTTCCTAACAACGCCGTTGAGTCAGTCAAACTTACAGCTTTGAGGATTATTTTCCCCCTCTCCGGTGGTTCTCTCAGTTTATTTCTCAGTCTAACTCCCCGTCTCTTTGTGATGGCTGCAGTACAGTGAATTCACAATAAAGTTTTGGTTGTTAGCTTTTTTGATGTGTATGTGTATGTACATCTGACAGTGAGGCAGCAGACCTGATCTGAGCTCCATCTGTTTCCACTGGGGGGTTTAGAAACGCTCTGTTTGGGCCTCACAGGGGGCGGTATACACTTGAAGCCTGGCAGCACGGTGATTGACAGGTCTTTCGGCTGGTAAGATGGATGACGAGCCGATTTTGCTTTGCCGGGTACTGTCCTAGGACCGCCTGTCAGTCCAACTCGGGTCGGGAATATTGATTTCTTCAACTGGGGCGTGTATGTCATGTCTTCAGACACCAGAACCTTTACCACCCCCCACAGCCCACCCCACTCCCCTACCTCTGCAGGTCCCTCAGCTCCTCAACAGCTTCACCTCACTTCAATCTTATACTTTTCTGCCCGGTACCTCAGTAGCCAATCAGAGAGCAGAAACCAGGCATTTAGGCACCTCCCCCTCCGGCGCTTCCCTGTGATTTGCCACAGGCTTCAGCTGGAGTTTGACTGACAGAGCTCTCCCAGGGGCTAGAGCCCCAACAAGCTGTGCAACGCTCAGACTAAACGACAGCCAGAGAGGAACAGAGGGAGCTTAGAGAGAGGGAGAGAAAGAAAGGAAGGAAGCATGAGATTGAGAGAGAAAGGGAGGCAGGGATCATTAGACATAGCAAGAAAAGAGGGGGAATGAGAGAAAGAAGGAGAGACAACACTGTCAGAGGGTGCAAAAAGGTGGCACTGGCAGCGAAAGTAAAGAGAGCATGTGCACATGTATCCATGCTTGTCCATTTGCATCTGTGTGCTATTGTCTTGTTCTATAAGAGAGAAAGAGAGGCAGGGGACAGACAGGAGAATAAAGGCAGAGATTCTTTTCCAGCAGGCCATTGTCCAACCAGGCTGGCCAGTGGATTTAACTACAAAGCTGGGTGCCTGTATAAAGGGCTGCCTGCCGGCCTAATCTGCAGTAATGGCTGCCTGGTTTTCCTGGAATGCTCTGCTTTGCATTTGTAACATTGCTCCCAGACATGCAGGATTAGTATGTAAACCTTCCACAGTGCGCCATATTAAAAGAATATTCCCCCTCATTACAGCTAGCTATCCACCCTTGTACTGCTATTACAGCAGGCCCACTATCTGTAGAGCCGAGTCACATTCAGAAGCTAACGCTACGTTAAGGCTACAGCTCCATTTGCAGCGTAGCCTGGGACTGTTGCTAACTTTAGTGCTATTAGCCTTTCACGCTCAAAACTCATTAGCTAATGCCAACATTAGCACTGTAGCTAGCTTTACGCTTCCAATGTAGTGGACAATAAGAGGCTAATGCTAACTTTGGCACTGTAGCTTCATTTACATTTACATTCACTCATTTAGCAGACACTCTTATTCAGAGCGACTTACAGTAAATACAGGGACATTCTCCCTGAGGCAAGTAGGGTGAAGTGCCTTGCCCAAGGACACAACGTCATTTTGCACAGCCGGGAATCGATCCGGCAACCGTCTGATTGATAGCCCGATTCCCTAACCACTCAGCCATCTGACCCCTCAAGCTTCATTCCTCATGAACAGTAAGAGGGTTTCCATAGCGTTATAGCATTGTACAAACAGCATTAGAGGCTGATGCTAACATCAGTCGTGAAGCATCTTTATCGTACACATGCAGTATTGCCGTCTTCATATTCCTATCACTGTACTCCTGATTGGACGTGGGCAAAATGAATGATAATTGCACTGCAGTGTCTCGCTTGAAGCTTTCTTTGCTAATATGTGTATCTGATGAGCAACTGCTAGTTCGAGTTGTAAATTGTGAGAGTGGCATCCCTTTAAATGCTTTAAGATAATAAGCTTGTGAGGGATTACCTTGGTACGGCAACAGGATAATATTTAGAATATTAAACTGAACATTGTAAAAAGTGTTGTTGATTGTAGTGTTGTGTGTGTGTGTGTGGGGGGGGGGGGGCAGGGGTGTGGTTGTGCTCGGCTGGTAGTCTCAGACAGTATCTGAGACCATGAGGAGAACATTCTCTACTAGCGTGTGTAAAATCAAGGTGGAGAGGAAGCTGACAGTTGGAAAACATAACTGTAGAAGCTTGTTTTGTAGTCTGGATGTGTGTGTGTGTTTGTGTGTCTGAGTGAGCACGTCCAGTGCTATGTGTGTCTCCCAGTAAGAACCCAAGACACTGGCATTAAACTATCAACTATCACAATGAGCTTTTTTCTTTCTCCTTCACAGAATTTGCATATATATTGTCTTTTTATAAGCAAACAGACTCTATAAACACGTCACAAAAATTTACATTCTCCCTCTGACAGCAGATAAGATGACTTGTGTTGTTTTACGTTGAATGACAATCCATTCCTTTTCAGTACTCATGTAGCAGTCTATTGAGTGGAAGCATCTTGTATAGCTTTTGCAGTGCAGTATCTTCATGTTTTTCTGACAAATATTCCTACTTTTTGGGGATACCTTAAGTATCGTTGTATGCATGTATGCATGTTTGTGTGTATGTGAATGAGAGCTTGAGGGCCGACATCCCCCTGACTTTGAGACACACACAAATATTCTTTAACAGACACACACTCACTCAAACACTAACTTCCTCTTTTGCATAAAATGGATAATACAGGCACGCTCTGTTTTGAAAAAAGTCTCACACCAACACACACCTCCCCCATCACGGTGATTAACTCAAGATCTCTCTGTTATAATTTCTCCCCACTCCTCCCCCCTTCTCCTCCTCTCTCCCCCTTCTCCTCCTCTCTCCTCCATCTCCAGATCTCATCTCATGCCTAGGCTGAAGGAGTCTCGCTCCCACGAGTCGCTGCTCAGCCCCAGCTCTGCTGTGGAGGCCCTGGACCTCAGCATGGAGGACGAGGTCATCATCAAACCTGTGCACTCCAGCATCCTCGGACAGGACTACTGCTTTGAGGTGAGTAGATGCACACACACATATATATATATGCTGTATATATTATATATATAGTATATAGCATCTTTGGATGAAACGTCTCGGCGTGAGCTTCACATTTGCATATGAACACAAAGAGAAACAAACTTGTACACACAGAGACACACACAAGCACGCACACACACCACAGGACCACTGCCTGCAGTTGGGCCTGTGTTTGCTTCATATATATACACTCAGCAGGAGACCAGCTTTAGTGCCAGCCCTGCTAGCTGTAGACACACCAGAGAGTGACTAAGCATCAGCCTCCCTGAACAGGCTTTTCATTCTGCTATGGAGAGACACAGTCATTAAAAATCATCCTCTCATACACAAACATGCACATCCACACACTACGCTTCTCTGTCTGTCTGTCTGTCTGTCTGTCTCGATCTGGCCTACCTTTACACAAACACTCTCACTCACACACACTTTTACTTTCTCCCTCACTCTCTGTCTGACTTCAATCTTTCCCTATTATCTAGCCTGCCAAATTAAAATCTCTAATCTTTGTCCAATCACATTTCCCAGCTAGATATCCAATCTCACCTATTTGTGTGTGCTTGTTTGTTTGTGTGTGTGTCCGGTGGTGGTGAGACGTTGACATGAGAACAATTGTGTGAAAGAGATTGTGTTGTTACTGCAGAATCTTATCGTTATTCTTATGTATTCACACCAGACTGTACATTTGTCTACCCCGATGTACGTGTCTCTAATACAGTGTTTGTTTAGCATAAAGGACCGTCGTCCCAATTCCCTCTCTCTCTTCCTCCCCTTCTCCCGCTAGGTCACCACCTCAACAGGAAGTAAATGCTTTTCTTGTCGCTCGTCCGCCGAGAGAGACAAATGGATGGAGAATCTGAGGAGGGCTGTGCACCCCAACAAGGTGAGAAAATAAAGGGTGGTTGGATGGGACGGTTGGGGGAGGAGGAGGGCTGGAGACACAGGAGACAACATATGGCTTCTCACTTCAAGCCAAGAAATGACGCAAATCTCTCTTTCATTTACTCTATCTCTCAGTCTCTTTTGCTCACTGTTTGCTCTCTTCATGCCCTTCATCTTGTTATTTTCAACAATGTCTCGCTAATTAAAATTTTGAGTGGGGAAAAGTTCAACCCTAACTTTCAAGTTTGGGTATTGTTTTGGTTGTTCTCTCCTGGCTGGGATGAGTATCTTTCTATCTCTGCCAGGCAGATCTTAATTATTTTCGGATTTCCAGAGATTAGATACAGACTAACAAACTCGTTTGTTAGTCTGTAAACCCTGACATTTGATCGAGATTTTTGAATTGAGCAAAGGAACTCTGAAGTTTTGTCAAATACCCTGACAGATTACTAAACACAAAGCCATTCTGTGGCTTTATTCAGGTTAGTTATCTATTTAGGTGGCCGTGTGAAATACCATAATGCAGTATGTTCATATTCTGCTACCGTGCAGGCCGATTAACATGCACATTTTAATTAGTCATTGATCCCCCTCCTGTTGCTCAGTGGGTTTTTTCTAACACAGAGAGGTAGAGAAGAGGAAACAGTGCTGGTCTCTGCTGGATACTAATACAGATTACAGTACAGCACCATACAATATACTCGAATAACACATGACAAAAGCAGTGCATTGTGGTAGCACCCAGTAGGCACACAATTTGTTGTCTCAATGGAACAATTGTATGGAATGAAAAATGTTGTTGTCCTGTTGAAGTGCTGCAGAGGGAGGACACATAACTGGGACTGAAATCCCATCCATGCAATATCTACAACCTTGAAAAAGAATCCCTTCCTCTATCTCCTATCTTTGTCTCTAGGACAACAGTCGCCGTGTGGAGAATCTGCTGAAGCTCTGGCTCATCGAGGCCAAAGACCTCCCCGCTAAGAAGAAGTACTTCTGCGAGCTGTGCCTGGACGATGCGTTGTACGCCAGGACCACCTGCAAGCTGAAGAGTGACAACGTCTTCTGGGGCGAGCACTTCGAGTTCAACAACCTGCCGGCGGTCAAGAGCATTACCGCCCACCTCTACAAGGACTCGGACAAGAAGAAGAAGAAAGACAAGAACAACTATATCGGACTGGTCAACATCCCCATCGCCGCCGTGACCGGGAGGCAGTTTGTGGAGAAGTGGTACCCGGTGAGCACGCCCAATCCCAGCAAGGGGAAGACGGCGGGGCCCATGATTCGGATCAAGGCCCGGTACCAGAGCATGAACATTCTGCCTATGGAACTGTACAAGGAGTTTGCAGAGTACACCACCAACAACTACATGCTGCTGTGCTCTGTTCTGGAGCCAAGCATCAGCGTCAAGAACAAGGAGGAGATGGCCTCAGCCCTAGTCCACATCCTTCAGAGCACCGGCAAAGCCAAGGTAGGACACTACAGCGCACATTGCACACGACACCGTACACACTGCATACTGCATCCCACCACACTAGAACAAGGAATGAAATGGTTTGCACACGACATAATGTACACCAACCTTATACAAGCTAATCCGTTTAGAACAGAGAGTGGATACAGAGGGAAAGGCCGCTGGGATGCTAAACATACTTTGTTATAGTAGAAAGTATGTTTAGCACTGTCAGCTTGTCAACATTAGTCAGCTGTAGATATGAGGGGGGAAGACAAGCAGCCAGCAGAACCACACCTTTTACCCAAACCCACTCTTCCTGTTTACATCCCTCCAATACAAACACAGCAGGGGTGGGACTGGGTGGTGGGATTGACTCATTGGCTATTTCACTGCCAATTATGAGTAGTCGCTGATATTCATTGGTGGCTGCCTTGGTGGTAGGAGGCCCCTTGCTCTGTGTCTTTGACAGAGGAATGCTAACAGTGCTGGAAATAGAACTGGGACTGTATTTTGGAACCACTTCATAGTCACAGTATCTAGTACTGAAATGAGCTGTTTGGACTAAACCCATTTCTTTAGTTTGTTAGAAACTGATAAGGAGTCCCTCTATGAGCACACAAGCTCTGGCAGCTTTCTCACACTGGCTGCCTATCCTGGCTGGATGCCCTGGCTGACTATTCTAACTGACTGTTCTGGCCTCCGGTTCTGGCTGGCTGTTTTAGCTGGATGCACTGATTGCATGTTCTAACTGTTTCATATTCGCTTGTTCCGATGATTCTGGCGGGTGATGTCAGGGTCTCCTCTGGCTGTTAGACTCCCGAGAGAGACAAGCACACTTTTAATTACCCTCCATTAATTCCCACGTCTCGAAAAAGTGTTCAAAACCTTCATCTCTCCGCCCTCCCTTCATTGTTCTGTTGTGCGTTTCCCATGGAGACAGGTCATGAAACTTTAATGTCGGCATAGAAGAAGCAATGTTTCAAGGTTGCTTTCCATGGGTGGGGGAGTGGAAAGTGAAAGGGGGGCAGGCGTTCAGACCATGTTCCCTGTGACATTTACGTCGACAGCAATTCTCTTATAAAAGCTGTCCCTGACTCCAGATCTCTCCTTCTTTCGTCATTTCTACCTTTCTTTCTTTTCTATTTCTAAGCCCAGCCATTCCAATTAATCTCTGAGAAGCCGTCATTATGGTCTGGTATAAAAAGCAACACTAGCTATTAAGAGAACAGGCCGTTTCTACAGGATGTCCTTATACAGCACTGAGGCACGGAGCCATTTCGTTCCTCATCTGTTGACTGTGTGCTGTGGGTTTGTGGGAAGGCAGGAGGGGCTGATGGAGGACTTGGAACCCTGAGACATCTGCTCATCTATGCTTCCCTCTCAATATCCACAAGATAGGACTGACAAGTTGGTGTGCTTTTCAATCCTCCCTCCCTTCCTCTCTCTTTCTCTTTTTGTCTTTCTGTCTCTTTTTGTCTTTTTGTCTCTCTGTCTGACTGTCTCTCTTCTCTTTTTATTTCATACAAACATACACACACACACCTCTGACCACAGACACACATTCAGTTTTCTCTTCAGTGGCCCTAATGAGGTCATATTAATATGTGTGGTATTCGTGTGTCTCTGTGTGTGTGTGTGCATGTTTTCATGTCTTGGCCTACTCTCATAGTGATTGGTCTCCGACTACATAAGGCCCTGGGGCTCCCTTGTTCCACTCTGCCCTACTCTGCAGACCAGGGTGTGGCCCTAACTCAGTAAACACAGCTATTCTTAGCTGGGCATCCGCCATCTTGTCTGCCCAAAGATAATGTCTGCAGTCTGAAGAGCAAGGTTGGCCTGTGGCTGATGTTGTTTTCCATCCTAGCCTGAGCAGCAGCCGGTGGGTGTTTGTTTGGATGTTATCCTCGGGAGGTAGTTGACCGTCTCCTATGGACAGTTGGGTTTGTTTTTGCTCTTGTTTTTCCTGTAGCGTCTAGAGAGACGGTATAAGTCTTTGATCTCATTTTCCCTAGTCTATCTCTCTCTCACTCACTCTCTCCTCGTATGACCCCTCTCTCAGCCACAGCCATCATGCTCCTAATAATAATGTGTAAAGCAGTAACTCTCATCCCCTCTCCTTCCTTAGCATATCCTCTCTACTCTTCAAGTCCACTCCCCTCAGCTATCAACTCCTCTTGTCTCTCCTCTTTGCTTCTGCAACTGTGCTTTGCTCTCATCTCCTCTGAAAGATGGAGGAGAAGTGTGGGAGAGTCATGAAAAAAATGGAGAGGGGGGAGAAGGGTGTCACAGGGGTTGGTGTCAGGCGATCAGGTCCATTAGATGAATTAGTATTCCACACTCCTCAACACCCCTCATTGTAGGTTTTATCACCAAACGTGTAATTACGCTCTGTGCTTTCTCCTTCAGTGCTCTCTGTCTCTCCCTTTCCCTCACTCCATCTCTCTTTCCGTCTTCCCCTCGCGTCCCTGTCGCTCCCCTCTCTCTCTCTCTCTCTCTCTCTCTCTCTCTCTCTCTCTCTCTCTCTCTCTCTCTCGCTCTCTCTCCCTCTCCCTCTCCTCCCTCACTCTCTCTCTCTTTCGCCTGGCTGCGTCTCAGACCAGGGCTGTCGGAGGCGATGTCAGACTTGCTCCACCACTGTCTGCTCCTGTTTGTTATCACCCCGGTCACGCCATGCCTCTCACACACACACAGGGGTACACACACACAGGGCTACACACACACACAAATGCACAGGCATACATTAGCACACACAAACAAACACAAACACCGTCGCAAAACACTAATGGAAGATTAAGGGTCGTTTCTTTTTGTTTCTGCATGATGAGGTGGACCAGTAATTGTGTTATGGGAAACGGTTTCAGCAATGGTGGCACCCCTCCCCCCTCCTCTTCACACACACACACACACATCCACGCTGCCCTGTTAGAACCCCCCCCGCCCCACACACATCCAGCTGCCGGCCACGCACACGCAGACACAAACAACAAGTGATCAGTGTTGTGTAGGAGTCGCCCAGGGCCCTCTATTCATCCCTGCCTCTGTTTGCAGAAAATGGCTGCTTGTGACAAGATGTTAAGAACCTGACATCGATTTGCCCTCCTGTGCCGGGGGCACCGAGGCCTCCGGGAAGACGGCATGTTGTCTGGTCTGAACAGTCGGTCTGGTGTCGGGCCCCGCTGGCTTGTGGGGGATAATAGAAATTATGTATGCCGTGGCAAGGAGGCCGGAGAGATTTATTTTCTCGTATTTTGCTGCTACTGAAGATAGTCTAACAATCTTATTGAAGTGGCCATTAACCAGACAGGGGTGACAATAAGAAAACAAATCTTTTCCCATCCTGTTCCTCCTGCGTACTCGCCCCGAGTGCCTGGCGTGACATTATGTAATCAGGCGAGGAGAACCAACCTCTTCTTTCTTGAGTGCACTTCTGTCAGTCGCTCAGGCTGCTCGTTTGTTCCATCTCTCACTCCCAGACTAGCTGTCGTGTCAATCTCTTTCTTTCTCATTCAGCTCATACCGGAAGCCTTGCTTACAGTATAGGTATATGTAAGACACAGGCAAGTCATGATCTCAGATCTTACTAGGTGTTGTTTGTTTTGGTGGACTGGTCAACCGGACAGGGAGGAGTCAGTTCTAAGTGTGTGTTGAGCTGGTGATGTTCATGGCCTTCCATCTGAAGGGGAACGTCAGGAGTAGGATTATCGTGAAAACCATACAGTGTGTTGAAGGCACATAACTGGAAGAAGTATCTTGAGGGTCTTCCCTCTGAGCCATGTTTGTGTGTGTGCGTGTTTCCTTTTTTGGATGCCTTTGCTTGTTTGACCCACTTGTGTCATATTGCCCAACACAAGCATCCTGACACGACAACCATGTCGTGTCAGCCAATCGGAGGATCTGTCACAGTGGAAGTCAGAGTGAAGCCCAGATCAGCATCTCTGATTGGAGATTGCAGAAACAGAAAGATGTGGAAAATACATAACAAGACAAAGTAAAACAACAAAATAGAGATTTATTGAATACTGCTGTTTATCTTCATCTAGTTTATCGTGCTGACCTTTCCTGGACCAGCCAACCAGTCCTCGGCTTGTTGTAATGAATTGTCTTAGAGAAGAGAAAGGTGACTGAGGGAGAGGGGAATGAGTTGGGGAGAAGAGAGAGGAATGGAGGAAACCTTTTAAAAAGAGAAAAGGAGACTGAATGTAGAGCTGGGGAGATGGAGGGAGAGGAGGAAGAGAGAAAGGATGGAGAGCTAGCGGGACAGCCGGCATTGATTGGCTCCAGTTTCACCTTGAAGTGTGAGTGAGAAGCAGCAGGCCGCAGGGTGAGCTACACACACACACACACACTCACACTGTCACACACTCATGCTCTCATACATGCACACAAGCACACAGGCACAGCCCAACACAATGGTTTGCCATTGACTTTGAAGTGTATACTGGCACTCTATCTGAGCAAGGCCAGATGCACAGAGAGCCAGACCATCAGGCACCGCACACACACGAACACACACACACCTGCATACACACACGCACACACACAGACACACACACCTGAGGCCAAACACATTCAAACAGAAAGGAAGAGCAGACCATCAGGCAAAATACACACACACTTACACACATTCCCAGCACCAGTGAGTAGTATGATTGCAGCACATACTGTGAAGTAAATGCATGGTGCATTTGCATTTTGACAAATGATTGACAGGTGCTGATGACCTGTGGGAGGAAGGGCAGCCATGTTGGTCTCCAGCTTCCTCAGCTGACCCAGGGTGACCCACACAGGAAGAGCTGCAGGCTAGAACTCTGTAATACTAACCATCCAGTACTCCAGAAAGGGGGTGGGACTGGGGATAGGAGGGAGTAAGGTGGAGAGAGGAAGGGAGGGGGGCAAGGGAGGAGAGGGAGGGGGCGAAATAGTATTGGAAGGAGGGGGATGGTGGCAAGAGGGAATACGGAAGAAGACAGGGGAAATCGAGGTAAGAGCTGGGAAGGAGAAAGAGAGAGGCAGAGTGAATTAGCTGGGAAGAGATAAGAAGCAGTTCCTATATTAGTTCCCCCCCCCCCCCGCCCTCAGCTCCGTAAGCCATCGGACGAATCACTGATGTCATGTCTCTTTTCTTTCATCTGTTTTCTTCCCTCCCCCTCTCCTTTCCCCTCTTTTTTCCTCAGTCTTCCAATACTGTTATCTCTGCAGTTCCTCCTGTCTGAGTCCGCAGTAGCACAGACTACCGCTGCGCTCTGTGTTCTCCGGGGTCGTGGTTCGGAGAACAGGCGGGCGCTCACGCACGATATTCACACACACATACTCAAACAGGCCCTCTCTGTCTCCCATCCCCAGCCTGCTGAATATTCTAGTAGGGGTCAACTTAATACAAGGACAGGCCTCAGTGCCCACCGCCCACCCCAAGCCGCCACCCCCTGTCCCTTGATTGGTGGTGACGGGCAAGGAAAGGTCACGTTCTGCATAGGCAGAACGTTGGCCCGCATTTCTCCTCCTTATTTACACGCTGCTGTGGATAGAAGGGTAACATTTGTTCGTCTTCTCTACCCTCTCTCTCTTTCTCTTTGTCCCTGTCGACCTCTTTTTCTGTGTCTAGCTTGGCGTAACCTGTTATAGCCGACACAATGGCTGTCCTCAAATCAACCGTCCTAAAACATGCTCCCTGTTTTGTCTTTGGTGATTGTTTTTTATTGGGGTGTGTGTGTGTGTGTGTGTGTGTGTGTGCGTTTGTGTGTGTGTACGTGTGTATGAGTGCGTTTGTGGAGGCTGGGAGAGGAAGGAAGTTCACTTCACAGAAACAGCGGCACTTTGTGACCTCAATGCTGTCAGACGCTTCACTGGAGAGAACTGGCAAAACATACACACACACACACAGACAGACACTGGCACACACATACACCCCAGTGTGTGAGTCATTGGCATTGGGATGGACAGTGGTTTTATGATTTTGAGCTGGCAAGCGAGCCAGTCCTCTCTCCTCCGAGACTTTCGTCCTTTTCTTTTCCACCTCTCTCTCTCTTTCTCTCTCTCTCTCTCTCTCTCTCTCTCTCTCTCTCTCTCTCTCTCTCTCTCTCTCTCTCTCTCTCTCTCTCTCTCTCTCTCTTTATGAAGCTCATTGTAGAACACTTTCTCCTGCGCCCCCCCTCCCTCCACCCGTGGTGGTGGTGGTGGTGCTGAGGTATGGCCTGGGTGATAGAATGTGACAGTAATACACAAAGTGTTCCGCTCTCCCTTATTAGCACCGAAGACAGAGGCAAGAGAAGAGCGGGAGGGGGGGATGGGTGGATTCTAATGTGCTGTGAATTTGGCTAGCCTGAATGCCCCGATAAGGAGTGGCAGAGAGGAGGAGAAGCGGGAGAGGCGGCTGGGATGGAAGAGGAAAGGGAGGAGGAGACAGAGGGGTGGAGGTGGGAGAAGAGATCATAATTGGGCTGACATTCTCCCTGGCAGAAACAAAAATGAGGATGAGGAACAAACCCAGCGTAATGACCGGGTGGGTGCCCGTACACTCACAAAGGTCAGACTTCCTCAGGCGTTGTGTGTGTGTGTGCGCACACGCGTATGTGCCCGTATGTGTGTGTGTGTGTGTGTGCAAGTGTGTGTGCTTGCACGATTTTGTGTGCTTGTCTGTTAGTGTGTGTGTGTGTGTGTGTGTGTGTGTGTGTGTGTGTGTCTGACAGACTCTCAAGTGGAAAAGAGGCAATGTTATATTTGTCTGTCTGTCTGGCCTGTCTTGTCTGTCTGTCTGTGGCCCTCATTCTTACTGCTCAATCATCACTCACTTCACTCACTTGTGTGATGTCTGAGAGTGTGTGCCTGTGTGTACATGTGGTACCACTGCGGGAGAACTTACTTTTTGCTACACTTCAAGTTGTGATTGATTGCCTTCCTGCTGTTTGTCTTTGATGAGAAGGATATCAGGCTTTAGGAAGGGATGTATGACCAGACTTCCTCATCTTCCCCCCGCTCTCTCCCTCCCCCATCTCTCAATGCCCTCTCTTTATCACCTCTATCTTTCACCCGTCTGTTTCTTACCTCAGTGTCTCTCTCTCTGAACTTCCTGTGCCCTGTGAAGACTGCGGACCCATTTCCAAGCATCTCACAGCGCTTCTCCGACTCTCTCTATCCCTTTCTCGTCTTTCTTCCTCCTCTGTATGTCCGTCCTGGGTGCTGTAGTTAACAAGATGCCGTGGGACTTCAAAGGCTCAACAAAAAAGGAAAAAATAAGACATTGGCTCCAATATATAGAATGACAAATCTCAACGTTATTAATATTATAGTTCCTGCCCTCCATCTCAGAACCCCCCGCCGACACACACACTCTCACACACACACTCTCAACGCCCATCCCTCCCACACCAGGGGTTCTGCCTCTGAGTGAGTTTAGCTTTGTATGGCAGATTTACATACAATACTTCTGATGGGAGAGTGTGTGGGCTGTCAATCATGTCTGGCATGTAACAGAGTGTGTGTGTTTTTAACGAGCGACGTCGCCATCAATCCCTATGTCAGACCAGCCTTAAGAACCATTATCACAGTGTGATACTGCAATCACATTGCTGGGAGCTGGGATAAGTCCTGCCATCATCATCATCAAACACACACACTCACGCTAACACACACTCACGCAAACACAGGCATGCTCATGCCCACGCACATACTCACGCACACACACTAACACACAATGGAACGCTCACATAACTGCTAATAGGTATTGAAAATGGGGTGTAAAACACACAGTTTATTCCTGTCTGTCTTGTTTCAACGAGAACAAGGCTCTTACAATGAGCTGAATACTGAGCAGGTCACCTGCTGTAACAATGGCCTTTGTCTGCACTTCTAGTCACTTTCAACACAACTTTTCAACCAACTTTTTGGTCCAATTAAACCTGACCACCAATGGTGAAGCTGTCATGGAGCCTTATGGGAGTTGTAGTCTCATTATGCTGTTCTCTCTCTCTTCCTTTTCGTGGCAGGACTTCCTGACGGACCTGATGATGTCGGAGGTGGACCGCTGTGGGGAGAACGAACATCTGATCTTCAGAGAGAACACCCTGGCCACCAAGGCCATTGAGGAGTATCTCAAACTGGTGGGACAGAAGTATCTACAGGATGCCCTGGGTAGGTACTCCAGTGTAGTGGAGTAAAGTGGAGTTGAATAGACAATAGTGGGCTGTAATGGCTACCTATTGACTAGAGAGCAAACTGGCAGAGTCTGCAGGACTCAAACTTGTTTCTGTCTGTCTTCGTTCCTATGTGTCTGTCTGTCTCTGTCTTGATGGCTGCTTGCCTTTCTGTCCTGTGTCCGTCTGGCTGTCTGTCTGGCTGTTTAATCGTTAATCCATGTGCACAGTGTGTTTCTTCCTGTCTGACTATCTCTTCATCTCTCAGAATCTCTCCATCTGTGTCTGATTCAGGCCCTCTTTGTGTCTGCGTCTTTGTGGTAAAGGGAGGTGTGATAAGGCTACTGCGTGTGTGTGTGTGTTTATGCCTTTAACAGAGTCCATGCTGAATGATTGGATATGGTTGCTGCTCAGATAAACAGGTGGGCTCAAGGGGCAGCTCAAGTGTGTGTGTGTCTGTGTGTGTTGCACACAGAGACACTCATGACATTTCCGCAGTCCCACTCCAGAGGTGTCCAGAGGTATGGAAGAGAGGGGTGAAAAAGAAAATCACGATTGTTTATTGCTCCGTTTCTTGTCTCTCTCTCTCACATATGCTCTCTCTCCCTCACTTTTCCTCTCTCTATTTTCCTCTCACCGTCTCTCACTCTCTGTGTCTCTCTCTCCTGTGTGCTTGCTCGTCATCCTCCAGTCCTCCCCCTTAGTTCCCTTCCATGACCACCCTGACCCACACACCTCTTTTCTACTGCACTGCACCTCCTTGCCCCCCACCTTCCACACACGCACACATACTGTTCACACACACACACGCCCCACTCGCACAAGGTCATACCAAGGTGATGCCTGGTCTGTGTTGTGCTGCGGCCCTGGCAATAAACCCAATGTGTGTGTGTGTGTGAGAGTGTGAGTGTGTGTGTGTGTTTACCTTCACTAGCCCCATTTAGAAATGTAAACAGCTGCATTTTTCCTACAAACAAGCACACATCCTCCTTGCCTCAATCTCCGTTTCTCTTCATACTACAACCCTGTCTGTGCACTCTAATATTGATCATGTAAATGTGTGTGTATGTTGTGTGTGTGTGTGTGTGTATGGATGTGTGTATGTGTGCATGTGTGCATGTGTGTATGTGTGCATGTGTGTATGTGAGCATTTGCGTGTGTGTGTGTATTCGCTGGAGTTAAAGTGGTTTGAAGCTGGGCTGAATAGATGAGCGCAGGATTTGAAAGGATTGACTGGCTGCTACCTCATGAGAGACCGAATAAAGACCAACAGCCCTGGATCGCAGGGCTTTCTCTCTGCCTACCTTCTCTACCTCCCTGTTTGGGTCTCCCTTTCTTTCCTCCTTTTTCTACCTTTCTCTATTTAGCTCTCTCTCTCTCCCTCCCTCCCTCCCTCCCTCCCTTTAATCCTTTCTTTCTCTTCTCTATCCCTCTCACCCTCCTTCCCTCCCTCTCTCTCTCTCTCTCTCTCTCTCTCTCTCGCTCTCTCTCTCTCTCTCTCTCTTATCTCTTTCTCTCTCTCTGTCTATCTCTCTCTGTGTGTCTCTCTCTCCCTCTTTTTGGCACTGTCTGTGGTTGAGTCTCAGTCACAGTGCGGTGGGGTGTTATGTTGTGCTATCTGGAATCGAGTCCTTTTGGAATAAATGGGTGCCCAGAAGGCCTGAAGGTTATCCACTCAGTCTCTCTATGGTACAGGGACAATAGCAAACACTGTCCCCTGGTGGCCTTCTGTCAAAACTACATGAATTATTACACATGCCACTCCAGTTTGTGTGTATGCATTGGAGGAGCGGGGGAAGGGGGGGGGGGGGTCTCCAGTTTTTTACAGTATTTGTATAGTTAGATAACTGTCTAACATGTCATTTTTATTGGTGTGTGTGTATGTGTTCCAGGTGAGTTCATCAAGGCTTTGTATGAGTCGGATGAGAACTGTGAGGTGGACTCGTCCAAGTGTTCGTCAGGTGATCTGCAGGAGCACCAGAGTAACCTGAAGATGTGCTGTGAGCTGGCATTCTGCAAGATCATCAACTCCTACTGGTAAACACACACACACACACATTCACACATACACACACACAGTCATACATGTACTCAAACACAGTAAACACTTCCTTGCCTTAAGCAAAGTCATTCACTTCGATCTATTAAGGTCCATCCACAAACATTCAGGCACACGTCTAATGTTTCTTGTCTCCACCCCTTGGCAGTGTGTTTCCACGGGAACTGAAGGAGGTGTTTGCGTCGTGGCGGCAGGAATGCAGTAATCGGGGGCGACCCGACATCAGCGAGCGCCTGATTAGCGCGTCCCTGTTTCTGCGTTTCCTCTGCCCTGCCATCATGTCCCCATCCCTCTTCAACCTAATGCAGGAGTACCCTGACGACCGAACCGCACGCACCCTCACGCTCATCGCCAAGGTCACCCAGAACCTGGCCAACTTTACCAAGTAAGACTGACTGGAAGTGGGGCCAAAAGAGAGAGAGTTGGAGTGTACATATGTACTAATCCGCCACCCCTCTCTCCTTATTTCCCTCCTTATCTCTCTTCCACCCTCTCTCCTTCCCTCCCTCCCTCCCTCTCTCTCCTTCCCTCCATTCTTCTCCTCCTCCAGGTTTGGAAGCAAGGAGGAGTACATGTCCTTCATGAACCAGTTCCTGGAGCACGAGTGGACTAACATGCAGCGCTTCTTGCTGGAGATCTCCAACCCTGAGACCATCTCCAACACGGCGGGCTTTGAAGGCTACATCGACTTGGGCAGGGAGCTCTCCACCCTCCACTCCCTGCTCTCCGAGGTGGTCTCTCAGATGGAACAGGTCAGGCTCCAGGACATATATGGCACCACACACAGCTGACACACCCTTTGAATCCAGGTTATAGACTGGGCCGGAACACATGAAGTGTCATGCACCAGCGCCAGTGTGGTAATGGTCAGTCTGACTAAATATATCTGAATATGTTACCCTTCACCTCCCTTGCTTCAGAGCTCCGCCTCCAAACTTGGGCCGTTACCCAGAATCCTGCGAGATGTCAACGTGGCACTGGCCAACCCCTCCAGCCTCCAGCTGACCTCCGTGACCTCCGTGACCCCTGACAGGATGGGCTCGCCTCCCGCTGGTGCCGGCTGCATCTCCAGTGGGCTGCAGAAGATGGTCATTGACAATGACCTTTCAGGGTAAGATCTGGGGGGAGAAAGGTCAAGTCAAGGTCAAACATCCCCTCTGCTTGTGCTAGAGATGTCCAATCAGTCCAATCACTGGAGGTTCTCTTCACACACACTTGACGCATTCAGGAACACACACACACAGTGGAATTGTGCTAAGCATTGGCCAAGGATCAATACGACTAATTAGCCAGTGCTTGCATAAGCTGTGGTCTCAAAGCAGATTGTGTAAGTGTGTGTGTGTTTGCGTGTGTGTGCAAATGTGCAGGTGTGTGTGTGCGCTTTTGTGTTTGCAGGTGTGTGTGCCTGGGGTTTTGCATGTGAGTTAGTGTGTACATGCTGTGTGTGTGCGTGTGCGTGGGTATTGGTCCGAACCCCACTGTTGCTATCGGGATGTCTGCATGCGTTAGAGGCCAAAGAGAATGAGCTCACCATGCCAACATAATTACATCCTATCTGAAGGGAGGGAGTAGGGAGAGAGAGAGAAAGAGAGGGGGGAGGGAGTGTGGCAGACTAGCCAGAATGTGTAGGGAGAGTAAGGAGGGAGAGGACAGAGGCAGTAGTAAAGAATCTAGAGAGAGGGAGAGAGAGTGATGGAGATTAGGTGGATATAAATCAAGCCTGTGGAGGTAATTGTCTCAAGACAATAAAGTCACCGTCTGGGCGGTAAAAGAGAGGATGATGAAGGAGGAGGGAGGGATGGAGAGGAGAGGAAAATGCAGGGGGCGGGGGGGGGGGGGTGGTAAGACAAGAGGAGAAGAGGCTGGCCAGTCTCAGGTTGCCTAGACAGTCCCCCTGCACAGGTAGAATATCATGTCTCATCAAGTCTCATCTTGTCCACTCAGTTGAATGTGTGTGTGTGGTAGAGACATGCCTGTGGTGTGTAAAGCATCACGCATGTGTTTGATGTCCGTTTCAGACAGCTACCCTATGACTCATTGACCTCATGTCAAGAAATTCGCTGGCAGGCGAGACGGATATTGACATGCCCTTTACTAGTTCAGCTCAGTATTAAAAAAACCTTTTCTATGTCTCTCTATCTTTCCTGCAACCCCGCTCTCTTCTGCACTTCTCTCACCCCCCCATTTCTCTCTCTCTCTCTCTCTCTCTCTCTCTCTCTCTCTCTCTCTGTCTCTCTCTCACACACACACACACAAACATTACTCTAATTCTATTTCTTATCCTTTTCCCCTCTTTCCCCCATCTCTCTTTCTCTCCATCTATCTGTCATACCTCCTTTGATCTAGTCTTTCTTTCTTCCCCTCTCCCTCCAGGTTAGTTGACTTTACCAGGTTGCCATCTCCTACACCGGAGAACAAGGACCTGTTCTTTGTGACCCGTGGTTCAGGGATCCAGCCCTCCCCGGCGCGCAGCTCCAGCTACTCCGAGTCCAACGAGCCCGACCTGGGCATGGCCAATGGCAGCAAGAGCCTCTCCATGGTGGACCTCCAGGACCCACGTAGCTTGGAGGGGGGCTCCGGGGCGTCTGAAGGCCTGACCGAGGGCTCTGCTTCTGGTGTAGTTTGGTCAGCCAGGACCCCCCAGGGGAACATCCCTGGAGGTCCCACCCTGCGGAGGCCGGGCCAGACCCCGACCACGCCCGGGTCGGAGAACGCTCCGGGCCCTGGTCGGCCAGCCCAGCTGCTTGCCCCGCTGTCGTTCCAAAACCCTGTCTACCAGATGGCGGCTGGCCTTCCCGTGTCGCCGCGTGCCCTCCCGGACTCTGGCTCTGAGTGCCACAGCTCGGTCAGTTCCCATAGCAACAACGAGGATGGGCCCGGTGGTGGGGGGAAGCACTCTTTTGTGAACCACGGAGGAGGAGGGGGCGGAGGGGGAGGGGGGGGAAGCAGCGGGGATGAGTATGCGCGGCGCTCTGGGGAGTTCACCCGCCGGCAGCTGTCCCTGACCGAGACCCAGCACCAGCCCGGCGTTCCGCGCCAGAACAGCGCCGGCCCCCAGCGCCGAATAGACCAGCCCCCGCCCCCACAGAACGTCCTGAGGGGACGCACCCCCCCCACCCTGCTCAACAGCGGGCCCTACCCCCGCCCCTCCAGCGGCAGCATGATGTCATCGTCGCCCGACTGGCCGGGCAGTGGGGCAAGGCTAAGGCAACAGTCGTCGTCATCAAAAGGGGACAGTCCCGAGGCCAAGCAGAGGGCCCAACACAAACAGGTAGGGTAGCGGTCACACACACACACACACTGATTGTTGAAGCCTAAACAGTGTGTTCAGTAGCTGTGGGACTGCTGTCTAGACTAGCACAGTTGTTGTTATAGTTACTGCATAGCAACGACTTTTTTTATCCAATACACAGAGAAAATAACAGAGAATAATTAATTAATCCCATTATTCATAGACAGTGTGTGTGTGTGTCTGTTGCCTGATGACTAATTGTCATTTTGTCACTAATAACAGTAATCTTGTGATCTGGAACTGTCTCAACAATGTTCCCATGTAGCCAATCACTCCCTCTCACACACACACACACACTCACACTCATACTCAGGCAAACATGCCAGGTCATGTGCAGACACACTTTAACATAAACACACACACATGCACGCTGCAGACACACAGTAATACACGCAATACACACATCTACGTTTTGTATTGCAAAGGGTGTAATAGGGTATGCATTGTGTGGTTAAGTCCTTCAGACGATTATGTCCTGTCATTAAAGACTCCCGTCGATGGTTGCCCCCGGCAATCTCCTATTGACCCTGGGGATCTCCTGGCCTGGAGGGGACAGAGAGGACATCTGCATTCCCAGAATCCCTTGCTCTTTCCCTAGGGACTCATTGATTTGTTGGCTCATTGATGATTGCCTAATTTATTGATTTGGTGTTACTTAGAGGTTAATGTGGTTGCAATTATGGAAAGTTGGGAAGATGAGAACCATGCTGACTCAATGTTCCTTTTTCCTGTCACCGTAACTGACCAACTCACTCACTAACTAGCGGTTAACTACCTTGCTTATTAAATAACAATGTATCCTTGAACACAGCTTTGGTCTAGCACAAGTTAAAATGTTGCCTGGCAACACATTTAACTAACAGGCCAATGAGAGATCTTATATAGATTCCAATGAATTCAGTGTTGAGTGTTTGAGATTCAGATATGCAGTGTGTTCAAAGGTTTCGGCTTCGAAGAGGAGCTTAAAAGTTCAGGCCTTGTTCTCTCTGTCGTCACAGTCCAAAGGCTCACCCTCCTGTCACTCACACCTCTAATGATGCACACAGACACACGTGCACACACACACACATACTTACTATACATACACATAGCTCTTTGTCTCTGTCTCTCTGTATGTCTGTCTGTCTCTCTCTATCTCGTATAATGGTTAATTCACTCCAAACGGTTGTGCTCACTGTAAGTCAGGATTACATTTTTACTAGAGATGAATGAAGTGAATCTCCTGCCTCTCTCTGCCTCTCTCTCCATATTTTCTCTCTCTGTCTTTCTCTCTCTATCTTTGTTTCTCTCTCATACACACAGATCAACTCTCAGTTTGGTTGACTGCTAAGTGCCATCTGATTGAGACTAATTGGGGTGTATTGCCACACCTGAGCAGAGTGCTAACACAAAAATAGTCAGCCAATCAGAGGAAGCCTTTGAATCCACCCCCCCAGCCTACCCATCGTTAATCTCATCACACTCCTAGCTGCTGCATCGCTGCTGTGTGTGTGTGTGTGTGTTTGTGTGTGTGCAGGAACACACATGATAATGTGATTTGTTGCTTTCACTTGCTTTCCCGTTTCATGGTTTCATAGTTCCATGTGCATTTCAAGCTTTTCCCGTGTTGTGTGTATGCGTGTGTATCTGTGTGTGTGTGTACATATGTGTGTGTGCGGCACTCGGCCCGGGCCCGGCTCATGTGTGTGTGTTGTGTTGGTTTCACTAGGCCCCCTCCCCAGTGCAGCCCAGTGCGTTGGACCGCACTGCCGCCTGGCTACTGAATATGAATGTGCAGTATTTAGACCAGGAGGGGATGGACCCAGAGTCCAGACACAGAGACCAGCTCACTCAGGCCGAAAAGGTAAAATCCTCAACCCACACCCCTGATACCACCCCCCCACCCCCAACCCCTCCCCCCTCAGTCTGACCCAAATTGACCTTGCCTTGACAGCCCTACCTTAATATTACCTCCTTCCCCACCTTGACAAACCTACCCCAATACCTCTTTAACTTGCCGCAGTACCTCACCCCTTCACCCCTTTCGGACCTCTAACACCACCCCTCCCCAACACCCTACAGCCTACCCCCTCCCTGTACCCAAACCTCCCTCAACCCGCACCCCCACTCACAGTAACCCTGCATCGCAGACCAGTAAGTCTAACACCACTTTGAATGGTTTTAGGGATTTCAGCCCAATCCAAAAGGATATGTGCGTGTTGGCCTGCACATGTATGTTTCCGTGTGTGTGGATGCTCGCTAAACTCGCTGCTACTGCTCAATCACTTGCTTCTCATCCCACCAGCGCTTACTGCCATCGGCTCTCAGCTCCTGTGATTTCGTTGGCTACTGACCAATCTCACGTCAATAGTCTTGACTACTGCCAATCACACAAGGCCTGTAGAGGGCTGAACATGCACGTTGCCAATAAGGATTCTGCAGAGCGCAGTGTGTGATTCAGACTATTGGCCACCAAACATGGCAGCAATGCCAAGGATTATCTGAGACTGAGAGAAAAGTGCAGAGCTAATCAAGGACAGCAGATGAGAGGAGAAAATAAAGCAGGAGAGGATAAGAGAGGAGAGAGGTGGATACAAGACTGGAACTGTGTGTACTGTAGGTCAGAACAAGGTCGGAGGTAATGCATTCAAACCCCTGGTGCTTTTCACACCCTCACCCTGCATTGAAGACATTGTGATGTGTGCTCGATGGTGTATTCAGGAGGTGAATAGAAATTATAGCCCTGACAGAGAGAGACAGCGAATGATGGAGACACTGAGAGAGCTAGAGAGAGAGAAAGCAGAGGAGATGGAGCGGGAGTTGAAAAGCCTTTATGAATGAGAGATGAGATAGGGAGGATTTGACAACTTCTTATTACTGCTCCTCCATTTCATCTGGCAGGTAGCAATGTATTAAACACCTCCACGAGGAGGGAAGGAAGGGGGAGATGGGGAGAGTGGAGGCAATGTGGAGACAGGAGAAGGGTAGCCAAGTAGAAGAAGGAAACACGTTACACACCATTTTTCAAAGAGAGAAAGGGGAGGAAGGGAGAGTGAAGAGAGGAGAGGCTGAGCCAAGAAAAAGAAAGGGGGAGCGAGATAGAGATGCATGGGATGTCACCTTGTCTCTGGGGGGGAGTGTGACAGAATGTAAAGAATATGAGGAACGGAGAAAATGACTGGTGGAGGTCACTGTTCTTCCTCAAGGGGTTGGGTAATAAAATAACGTTCCGGTAGTGGGGGGTAGGAGAGAGAGAAAGAGAGAGAGAGAGGGAGAGAGAGAGAGAGAGAGAGAGAGAGAGAGAGAGAGAGAGAGAGAGAGGAAAAGAGAGAGGGAGAGAGTAGTAGAGAAAGAGAGAGAGACAAAGTGAAAAGGAGCAGGGCAAGGTGACAGCAGAAGATAGATGGTCTTCATGTAGGATAATGGAATCTGATCATTCAGAGTCTCCAGACGGGTTGTGTCCTACACCTCTCTTCTCATTGAATAAACCTGCCACATCACCGGGTTATGTCTGCCTAGATTGTCTGCATTGCATCATCAGAGGAAGTGAATAAATACAGCACATAAAGAAACTGAACATACAGTATACTTTTTCCTTAAAGTAGTGAACTTTTTTTGAGAAAGGTAAATAGTTAGTGTGTGAGACCATGCTAGTTAGTGTATTAGACCTTTAAGTTACTATGTCAGAGACCAAGTATGTTAGTGTATGTTAGGCCATGTTAGTGTTCGTTAGACCATGTTGGATAGTGTATGTTAGACCATGTCAGTTAGCATGTTACAAGTCTGTAGACCATATGGGTTTGGCCATAGTTTTGGCCAGTTTACTGCAAGGTGTTCAATGGGCTATATACACACCCAGAGCCAGAATGAATTCCCTTTTAAGTCCACACACTGGTCAAGGAGAGGTTTAACTGGATTATACACACACCCCACACAGACTCACACACCAGCTGGAGCTGCGGAGGTCAAATCCCTCTCCCCCCTCACATTCGCCCTCCCTTCGCCCCTCTCTTTCTGTCTCCCTGGATCAGTGCCCAGTGTAAGCCATATCTCTTCCGAGGTTGGTGCGGCGGTGGTGGGGGGGAGGGTCTAAAAGTCTGCACGCTGCTGAGAACTAGGACAGGGTCGAGCAGCACACTCTCTCCTCCGTCTCAGAAGAACACTGGGGTAGTTCAGAAGTCATTCCTAGGCTGGAAATAGTGAAACGACAGTGTTTCTAGGACCGGTCCCACCTCCAGACCCCCAGAGTTTGAGCTGCCCAGAAATGTCGGCCTCTGGTCCACTTGATGGGTAGACTGATAACAACGTCACTGAGGGAGGAGCGAGGGAAGCTGATCATGCAATCAGCGTGGCCAGGAGAAGATGAAGATAATGACGGGTGTAATGATGATTGTGATGATTATGAGGAGAACAATGATGTGAATGGTGGAGACGGTGATTGAGATGACTGTTATTGTTTCGGAAACTGGACACTTTTCCCCACGATTTTTGCTGGTGGGAAAGTTCTTCACTTTCAAGATGTTTTTTTGTTGTTGAAAAGGAGGATGACGATGATGACAAGGCTTTGTTCAGATGGGGTGTCTATTGATATTGGTGTTGCTTATGATGCCAATGGTTGAGAAGATGTGCTAAGGATGATGATGATGATGAAGATGAGAATGATAGTCATGAATGATGATGACACTTATCGAAAGGACAGAAAAAAGATGATGATGTTGATCATGATGATGAAGGCCCCAACCCCTCTGATCAGTACCAGCAGGAGATCGTGGTTCTACAGGAGAAGCTACGTGCGTCGGTCCAGAAGCTGGAGGAGTACGAGGCCTGTCTGAAGGGGCAGGACGAGCAGGCCCAGAAGGTTCTGATGGAGTACCAGGCTCGTCTGGAGGAGTCAGAGGAACGCCTGCGTAGGCAGCAGGATGACAAGGACCTGCAGATGAAGGGCATCATCAGCAGGTGTGTGTGTGGGGGGGGGGGGAACCAGAATTCCCCTCAAGAATAGTAAAACAAGGAACATTTCTTTATCCTCACAAGTGCTATTTCTGGGTGTAGGGAGAGGGTTAGACTTAGTGTTAGGGTTAAAATGACATTAAAGGTTTGGATTAGTAGTTAGGGATAGGTTTAGGGTTAGGGAAAACAGGAGTGAGTCCCCACAAGAATAGCAATACATGCTTGTGTGTGTGTGCTGACCTGAAGAATACCTGAAAAATCTGAGAAAGAGAGAGAGAGAGAGAGAGAGAGAGAGAGAGAGAGAGAGAGAGAGAGAGAGAGAGAGAGAGAGAGAGAGGGAGAGAAAGAAGGAGGAAGACAGAAAGAGTGAAAGTGAAGACGTTATCTGGGCTGTGTGTGTGTTTGTGCGCCCGTGTGTGTCCCTGATGTTATCTCCTCAGCGTTGACGGCAGAAGACGTGCTACTTCCCTGTTCCCTTCAGATCTCTATCAGGCTGCACTTTGCAAACTCAATTAGAGCTAAAGAGCCAGAAATACACACACATATGCAAACACACACCTCACAAACTCAACGTTTAGGCCGTCTTCTTTGACTCTCAGGTGATTTAGCGCACCACGTGCTGACACACACTTCTAATATTAAACAAACCATTCGTCTATTCTAACATTTCTGTGCATGTGTGTTTGTGGAGGTTAATGTCTGTTGAGGAGGAACTGAAGAAGGACCACTCGGACATGCAAGCAGTAGTGGACTCCAAGCAAAAGATCATTGATGCCCAGGTACGTCAGAACAGCAGAACACACATATCACTGGTTTTGTTGGGGTCGGCGTGACTACCAGAACTTGACCAGAACTGACCTGGGTAGAGGCTTTAGTTGTACTGACTCAGCAGACAGTGGTCCAGCATGGTTCTGAATGTGGATGTGTGTAGGAGAAGCCGTCTCTTAGAGTACATTTCCGGTCAGGCTAGAAATGCACACAGCATTGTGCTAGCCCAAGCAGGGGTGTGTTCAGTCTGTCCAACAGACTGTGATATATCCCTGTGTGCACACATGCGTGTGTGCATGTGATTGAAGGACAGGAAGTGTGACAGAACATGGAAATACATGCAGATGTTTAATTCATAACCGTCAGAGCGTGTGTGTGTGTGTCTGTGTGTTGTGTGCAGGGCCATTGCTGGGAATCCCGGGCCCCATGACAAAATATATGCCCGGGCCCAGTCATTGCTACAGACATATGAAAACCCACACAGTAATGGGCCACCTCCCGTTATTCATATCCACCATTGCCCTGACGCGACGGCCCTGTGTGTGTTTGTGTGTGCAGGGCTCTGTTGATCTCTGTCACCTCAACTGCATGTCACAAGGGGACTTACTGTATATTGACAACCTCATTCTTCATCCTGCCTGTCTAACAGCCAGCTCACACCTTCTGTTTACATCACATCTAGGGTTGCCACCCGTCCCTTAAAATACGGAATCGTCCCGTATTTGAGAATAAAATAGCGCGTCCTGATTTTAATCAATACGGGACGGGGTTTGTCCCGTATTGATTGTCCTATTCTGCCCCTGATTGGGTAATACTCACTGCCATCGTTGGTTTGATCACGTTCACGGCCAATCAGAGACAGAGGAAGGCGGGTCTCTTGGCGTAGAGTCGATTTGAAAGAATGGCGGAGGCCCCAATACTGCACACTACTACTTCTGGTCCACTGATGTTATCATGTTCATGGTGTTCATGGAAGATCATTTGCAAGTCTCCTGCACTATATCTATTTTTTCCAATATACTTTTTTGAGTATCAAAGCATGTGTTTAATTTAAAGTTAATAAGTTATGGATCTGTTAATTTAATAAGTTCCTCACAAGGAACTTGTGGCTTTTGGAGGAACTTGTTCCTCACTGTAAAACTTTGTTGGCCTATGTTTATTATCGTCATAGCTGTGTATTCAGCTATGACGATATGACCACTTGAGTTGTGATAGAGAGAGACTGAGGGCATCTGTTCACACTGATAGTAGTGTCACGGTAGCTAGCTGACTAGCTATGTGTTAGTTGCTAACTAGTTATGTCCTTGCTTCATAACTAGACACATTATGTGCAAGATACTGTAGCTAGCACATTATGCACTGGCTAACTAGCTATGTGCTAGCCGGTTAGCTAGCTATCTGCTAGCTAGTTAGCTGACAAATTGAGATTCAGACAGAGTTGTGAGGTGGAGGGTTACAAAATGCAAAATGTAATGTCACTCAGGAGAATTGTTAGCAGTGAGCTCTCACATGCGACACAGCTCAGAGGTCACACACACTCATCAGACCACACATCGATACACTTTCAAGCCCTAGTAACAAAGGTTTTTCTAACACAACACAAAACGCAGCCCATCGTATCTTCACACCGCAGTAATGAGATTTTCAACAAACAAGCAGTGCTTAGCAGTGTGGCTTCTAGGCGAGTAAACAGAGAGAGAAATAGAAAAACTGAGAGAAAGATAGAGTAGTCTATCAGAGTAAAGCTTGGGTGGATAAATGTGGCCAATTATGGAGTCTGTTTGTATGCATGGCATGCTCTGGCCAATTCTTTGATGTCTTAAATTTTTCTGTGTTTCCCCCCCTCTATCCTTGTGTGTGTGTGTGTGTCTACAGGAGAAGCGCATAGCATCTCTAGATGCAGCCAACGCTCGCCTGATGAGCGCCTTGACCCAGCTAAAGGAACGTTACAGCATGCAAAACCAGAGGAACGGCATCTCTCCCACCAACCCCAGCAAGCTGCAGATCACTGAGAACGGAGAGTTCCGGAACAGTAGCAACTGCTAGACAGATAGAACAGAGAGACTGTGTGTTTGCATATATGCGTGTATGTTTGCATGTGTTTGTGTGTGTCATTGGGAATGAGGTGCTTGTTGAGGACACTTCCATTTAAGGACGTATCACAGTTGTGTTTGGAAATCACTGTGAGGGCCAGAGGAGAGGAGGCGAGACTTCAGTTGTCAAACAGAAAACAAAACAAGGACAGCAAAGGGATGCTTTGCTGACTAACGTTCAGTGAGAGGACTGAGGAGGTCTGAGGAGGCAGGAAAAGCATGTAGATATTGAACTTCGTCAATCAACCGATTTGGATGTTTCCATTGGATGTATGCAGTTGCCGGGACAATTTCAGACATTGGCCCATGTTTGGGACAAACCACTATATAATCACACAATGTCTGTCAAAGTCTCTCACCCTGAAAACCCTTCTCTCCTCCTCTTCCTCTCTTACTTTTTTATAAACACCAGGTTATGCGGGCAGTGTAAAATAAAAAAAACTGCATCAACAAAACAATATGATAGAAAGCCTGAAAGAAAAAATAGCAATTTTTTTCAAAGTTTCATTTAGATGTTATGTTCTTTTTAAAACCCAAATAGGAGCTTCGAAGAGGTTTTTAGTCCTGAACAATCAACTTTTTCTCCTCAACGTCTTTGGGTGTGTTCCAAAGTGCCCTCGCTGGCCCCATCCCCCTTGTTCCCTGTGTGCTGCACTTTGTGAAAGTTCTTGGTACAGGAAACGCCTTAAGTAAAGAACACACCCCGACTGTCCCTCAATCTCCCCAACGTCCCCTGCAAAAAAGGCACAACTTATACTGTGGATTTATAAAGGAAAAAATATATTATATAAATACATATAATAATGTATAAGGATTAACTCTAAAGTAAATGAAACAATGTTAGACTATATTCATTACATTTGATATAGATGGATGGATTTCTTTCTTTTTGTCTCATACATGATGTAACTATATTTGATATTCTTGGTTATGAACACAGACCTATTCAGAGGAGTCGGAGTTGTATATTCATCCCATATGAGAGTATGACCCTGTCAGTCTATTTAGTGGGCCTTGAGGGAAAAGTGAGTAACACCAGTCAAAAACAAGTTAGGAACCAGCCAGGAAAATCCGTCTGCTTTCTAATACTCTTCATTATTAGTGTACTGTAGAGACACTGTGTGTTTGGGTCCACAAATTGCTATGCAGGTGACTGCAAAGATCTCTCCTTACAGTGTGGCTTGCACTTTGTGAAACACAGACATCATTAGAGGTGGAGATGGTTCGTTGTCAGACCTTGCAGCCCTAGATGAGGCAGTGTTTGGGGCAGGTTCTACTGTGAGGCGGGGCTGGTCTGCAGGTCATGGTGGTGGTGCTAGTCACTGCTCTGGCCCTGGGAGGTCAATAAAAACCTCTCCGGTTCATAAAGAGGTTTTGAAAACCTGCTACGTTAATGTGATGTCTGATGTTTGTGTGTCCCTTCAGGGGTTGGGACCGGTCACTTTTTGTCTGTGAAGCCCTGTAGCACAAAAGGGAGAAGAGAGACACACATACACTGGACTGGTGTGGGCCGTCTGATACAGATGCCTCCCATGTTATGATCTCACTCCACAACTCTCCTGTTAGACAGCATGCTGCATCAGACTGTGACTCCATGTAGCTTTACTCCATGTCTCTCTTTTCTCTCTCTTTCTCTTCCATACTCTCTCTTTCTCTCTCTCTTTATTCTGAATGTGTAGAGGCTACTCTACTTCAGTTGGTCTTAAAGTGGGTTCAGTCCCTCTGAATGATCCTAGCTCCCTAAGGCTTGCCATGGCATTTCAGCATCTATATTTTGTATATTTTTGTACTCCCTTTTCTTACCTTTACAGACTGAATACGAGTGAGAATCTGCATGCTTCATCCTGGCGCCATAGAGCCAATCGCAGTGCCAGAAACACCATTTTGTTTAAGTTGCCAATATAGGAAAATTCAGATTTTTTTTCTTCTGTTGTTTGATTGGCTTGGGCATACAGTAAAGACAGTGGCTATATTATAACACTGCGTTGTATCGATGGGGCAGTCAGATTGAGATTGAATGTGTAAATAAAATGTTCATGATATTTTTACCTAATGTTATTACAAAGAGAACTTTTTTTGTTGTAAATGTAACTTGTTGTGTTCAAACTCTCCTGTATCCTTGTAGCTTCATGGATATTGTAAATAGTCTCACCCTCCTGTCATCTGCTCTCTGTTTCCCTTGCTTCACCTCACATTCACTGTCACATTGTTGTTTTTGTAGCAAAGGACACCATTTTCATAATATCAGAAGCAACCTTTACAACAGAGTGCTTTACTGAGTGCTGCACGGCTGTTGGACATCTCCATCTTGGTCAGAGCGTGGGCGGCTGGGTCCGGACGTCCGTACATCCACCAATTAAATCAATCGATACTCAAGCACAACCTCACTTCCTGTCAGTACACTGCAGTGTCCGGTCCATGAACACATACAACATTAAATACGACAAATAAATGACGACAATGCAGGGAAGTGCCGTCCAGGCCCACTTAGGCAATCATTTATTAGTGAATAGTTGTGTTGTTTAATGATAAGATGGGAATACATAGTCCCACACTGGGCCTGGACTGAAGTCAGCCAACACACACAGTGCCCCAAGAATGCCCACCTCACCAGGCACCTCAATGCCAAACATGAATGATCCGTCAAACGATCTTCCACCATTCTCAGTACATGCCACCCATACCAATCCCACCCTGTGTATGCCAGTCCATTAGAAACGTCATAGTTCACTCCTTTGCATTAGGTCTACTCATCCTCCACCTCTCCTCACGGGATTAATGAGAAAATGACAGAGAACCAGAGATAGTGATGGAAATACTGTACAGAGACTATACACCCACTACCATCCCCATACTGTACAGAGGTTATACAATCACTAACATACCCATACAGAGCAGACAGTTCTAAGAAATAATTAGATCTATAATGAAAAAAATATAAATCTATAAATAAAGTAAGAGATGTTGTATGTTTTCTAATATCTTGTAGAAAATACTTTTTGTAAGTATGTTGAAAGTAAAGTATTTGCTGGACGACAGTGACAAAAACAATAATGTACAGTACAGAGGAATTTGTTTTGTGTTGACAATGAAAATTATGTGGCTGTGCAATTTATGTACATTTGCAACTAGACTTATTAAAGTTTTATTTAGCTATTTTAAATCCCACATCTACTGCATTTTTGCTTGTGTTTGTGCCAAACTATAACCAGTACATCATGCCAAAGTAAACTAGGTTGTCACAGCTGAATCTGGAGACGGTTCATTCAAATGAAACCTTGCATTTACACGTACTGTATATGGTTGGCGACTCCAGTGACTGAGAAAGTAGAAAGGGCACAAGAGATGTACAGAGCGGAGGGAGACTGAAAGAGATGCATGTTTCTCAGTGAGACTGACCTACATATAGCCTAATTGTTATTCCTCTCAGCAGAGAGTGGAGAGGTGAGAAGAGGAAGGAGAAAGGAGAGAGAAGAGGTGGGGATGACTAAGGGAGGGACACCCGACACCAGAGGGATGCTGGGCTAAACTGACAACATCCAGTTTACCGCTGAGGGTGATATGCTGTGTGTTCTTTATATCAAAGAACATCAGCACGCATCAGCATGAGACTACCTAAATCACAGAGGCACTCAAGCACTGTGAAATCATGGCACCCTACGCATGTTCTAGAACATTCACATCACCGGAGATCAAAGCTGGTAGCAACTCTGCTCCTCAAACCTCCATGTGCAGCACCACAGAGCAGCGCAAAGCTGAATGGACATGTCTTCTTGGAGTTTTTCTTCATTAGAGAACATGAGCTGTTTTCTGCTGATGGAATTCATATATGTTTCCCATTTGCTTGGACTTGGGCTGCCATGGAGCGGATCTCATTAAGACCGGCCAGCTCATCAGCTCTCTGTCTGAGGGAGATGTCTAATTGCTCCCCATGAGTCTTACTTAGAGTCAAGGCTGTGTAAGGAGGATGCCCCTGATTCCTTCACACACAAATACACACACGTGCCCCACTTCACACACAGCCACCCTGTAACAACTGGAGTATCCCTTTCTAGAGTTAGGGACATTTAGCGGGATATTTAAATAGATTGATGACTTTTAGCTTGAGTTTGGCCATTTAACTGGGCCTTTAGCTGGAGTGAGGATATTTAGAAGGTGTGGGCACATTTCAGTTGGAACATTAAGATGGACATGTAGCTGGGATGGGGGCATTTAGGCCTAATTTTACTAAGTCAAAGCAGGTTCCTGAGAACACAAGCATAGAAAACTGGCATAAAAACCAAGGTGACAGTCACAATAATCAGATACACGTCACCAGGGTCGGACTGGCCATCGGGAGAGTCGGGAGATTTCCCGAACGGCCGGTCAAACGGCCGAGGCATAATGCAAAAAATAAATAAATAATAATAACATTTACATTTAGTCATTTAGCAGACGCTCTTATCCAGAGCGACTTACAGTAAGTACAGGGACATTCCCCCCGAGGCAAGTAGGGTGAAGTGCCTTGCCCAAGGACACAACGTCATTTTCACGGCCGGGAATCGAACTGGCAACCTTCCGATTACTAGCCCGATTCCCTAACCGCTCAGCCACATGACTCCCTAATAATAATAATACACGGTCTTGGGCCGGTCTGCGTTTCAAAGTCCTGGGCCGTTTTTCAGTCCCAGTCCAGACCTGCACGTCACAATTACACACACAACAAAGACAGCGACAATCAGGACTAATCAACATTTAATGGAGGGGAAAAACTCAAATCACAGTTTAAGGTCAGTTACATTTTATTGAGTATTTTAGAGCTATCATACAGTACAGACAGTGTCCGTGTCCTCTTTCTATTTGATGTGGAATTCAGTCATATTCAAGTCCCGTGTTATATGTGATTCTCAAGAAGCACTCAACAATAGTTGCATCCCTATAGCAATCAAAAAACTTTTTTTTCCCCATATCTAGAGTTTCAACAGAAGATATACTGATAGTTTGAGCCTTCTTAGGTAATCAGTGGGATTTTTCAAAAACAAACTGCTGGTCCCTGATGTGTTCGCCATACAGAATTCCCTCCTCTTCCTAATGTACAATGGTGTGGTGTACACAAACCACTCATGAATGGAAGTGTTCTGTGAGTTTGCTAGTTTGTGTTGTCCCTACGACAGGGATTAAACTGAGAGCCTGTGTTCATTCTCTGGCAAGCTTTAACGTAGTCTAACATCGAGTGACACGGCAGTGAATAAATAATGTTGAAAATAAACAATCAAACAAATACAAAAAAAATAATACAATTAAAATATCACCACGAATGACACTTAATTCGTAAACAAGCTGTGAGTGTTGACGGTTTTGTCTTAAGATCCTTCTTGCTGATGTTTTTCTACAGCGGCCATTTTGCGTGACCCACTGCTGTGGTCTAAGGCGGCCATTTTAGAGTAGCTGCTGATCTGAGTTAAGAGGAAGTGGGAGGATCACCTTACCCTTTGGGACTATGTGGTCTAGCTTGACCCTGATTGGCTCTGAGAGCTGTAACAAAAACTGCAGAAGAGTCACTGGCCATTACATGGTCATATGTTGTCACACAAACACAGTCACACACGCACATCTGTGCAAATATTATAGGTTTAAGAGCTATTGTGCAAAAGCTCAGATTAACACATGCATTTTTGATACAGTGTTTGTGTGTGTTTGAGAAGAATGTACATGCATATTGTGTGGTCAGCAGTATAAGCTGAAGCCTTCATATATTTCCCTGAAGAGTATGTGTGTGTGGGGGTGTGTGTGCGATTGTCCAGGGGATTGGTTGATAAGGTGATGGGAGGCACACAGCTGCCCTGAAGGTAAGAATCAATAAGTGCATTTAAAGCATGGCTCTCCTGCCAAGCCAAGTTATATATCTGCTCCCCGCAGAGACAGACCGGACAGCCTCTGCACACACTCCATTCATACATGTCCCACACCAAGGCCGGAACACACACACAATTTATTAGTTTCTTCTCTAACCATTCTCTCAGCCCCTTGTGGGTCTCCCTCCTCCAAGTATGGAAAAGCAATCAAACCCAGAGCAGGTCTCACAGAGGTCAGGTTTTGAGGTGATCCCAATCCTTCTCTCGCCTCTTGACATGTGCCCCTGGGGTGGGGGGGTATTGTCTCAGTGTGTTTGTGTGTGCGAGTGACTAGTGTACCCTCAAGCCTCCCCCAACCCACCATCAGTTCTCCAGGTTGGACTTGAGAAAGCGCCTCAGGCTCTGGTAAGAGAAGGGGGGGCGGGGGGGGGGGGGGGGGTTAGGGGGTCAATGAGGCAGGAGGCTGGGTCTGGTGGGGAGTCCTGACCCCCCCTGCAGGCGGGGCTCTGGTGCAGCTCAGTGAGCGTCTCTCCTCTCCCGGCCCCCCAGGGGGCTCCAGATGGGCCTCGCACAGCTCCAGCAGAGACAGAACCTGCTCCCTGAGAGCCAGGGACTTGAACCTGCGCTGGGCCAGGTAGAAGAACGCCTCCACGAACGCCTGCAAACCCATACCTGAAGAGAGGGAGGAAAATAAGAAAGCGTGAGAGAGACACAGGAAGATTTATTTGTCCAGAGTATACATCGCCAGACGACTATACTCTGAAACCCTGGAGCAAAAATATAAAAGATGAAGCTGTCATGCTAGACAGACGCGACAGAGAAACTAAACGTCACTGATAGACAACCATTACAGTGTGTATGCTCCTGTGGATTGGGCTCGAATTTCATAGCTTTCCATGGTCCCTAAATTAATCACTGTCTGCAACTCTGACTCAAGAACCAAGCCCATCCAACAAGAGTTGCATAGCGATTGCAGAGAGAGAGAGAGAGAGAGAGAGAAGTGGAGACCGGGAGAGAGAGGGAGGTGGAGAGAGGGAGTGAGAGAGGGAGAGAGAGAGAGAGAGAGAGACCGGGAGGTAGAGGGAGAGAGAGAGAGAGAGAGAGAGAGAGAGAGAGAGAGAGAGAGAGAGAGAGAGAGAGAGAGAGAGAGAGAAACTATTATGTCCAAGATATCCTACAAATAACTAAAAGAATATTAAAACCATTATACGAATCTGACAAATATATCAAACAACATGCAGCACACACACACACCATCCGGCAATACATAGGGTAGTTTGGTACTCTTAAATATTTTTAATGCAGGTCGGAGTCCCATCCTTCTCAAATCTTGCGACGCCTCCCTCTGGGGGAGTGTTTTCCTGAGGGAGTACCAGCCTTTATTACAGCCTTTTGTCATGGCGCCTCGTTCTTAATAACCGTATAGGAGCGGAAGGGGAAAAAACAAGGATAAAGAGAGAAGGAATATTTCATTTTCTTCGAAAGTCTCAAGGTTAGTGAGAGATAGAACGAGAGAGAAAGGGAGAAAGAACGAGAGAGAAGGAACGAGAGAGAAAGAACGAGAGAGAGAAAGAGAGGGAAGAGAGCCTTTCTTAAGAGGCGATAAGGAGGGAGCTTTTAGTATTTGGCAAAAGTCCTGAGTCAGCTTCTTCTCACTTTCCAAAACCCAGAACTTTATATTATTTATAAACACTTGCCTTATCCATAACCCTCCCCTTTCCAAACACGCATGGGCACACACACACAGGCCTCTGTTTGCCTCTTGGCCCCACAGGGCTAATGACCAAATTCTCACCCCCTTGTTTTGGGGCCGCTACCTTATTCGACTCACGACTCATCTTCTCTCCCCCCCACCCCGCGTCTCCCTCCCTCCCCGACTCTCTCCATCCGGCCTCTGCTGTGCTGCTGCGTTCAATCAGCCGTGATTCCCCCCCATCGCACATCTTCAGGTGCTGCTGATGAATTATTCAGTGTGGCTCCTCTCTCCCGTATATCTGCTGCTCTCCGACGCTAGTTCATTTCTATTATAGCCCAGCTTTGTTGGGAGGAGGGAGGGAGCTGTATGATGATGGCTGGATCGAAGATGGAGGGGAGACGGGGGGGAAAGAAAGAGAGAGGCTAGGGGTGGGAGAGGGAGGGGATGACCGAGGACAGAGAGGTCCCGAAGGTGGAGGAAAGTACGCAGTGAACAGGGAAAGCCGCAGGGAGATTATACAAGTGCACATCTTCACTTGCTATAAAAGGTCAGCTGGTCCCTTGTCCTTTAACGCTGTGTGTGTGTGTGTGTTACCTGCTTCTCTGGAGTCAGGCAGCATTCCGGACCAGCGACGTGTGATGTCAATGTAGAGGATGTCCACCGATGCCATGGAGAAATTACTGTTGCTCAGTTTACAGTTCCTAAAGACACACACAGATCCAAGGTCAAATCTTCGCAGCTGGAGAGTGTGGAACAAGGCTTGTGAACACACTCAATACATTGCAAACAAACAGCAACTTCTCACACTTCTAAGTGTGTGTTTGTGTGTGCGCGTCACCCAGCCACCTACCTGATGAAGGTGCGGAAGCCGGTGGGGCCCAGCCGCATGTTGCCCTTGACCCCCAGGAAGCGCAGAAAGAGGGTGGTGATGCGTTCCACCAGCCGCAGGTAGTTGAACTGCTTGGTGTACTTGGGGAACACCTGCTTCAGACACAGCGAAGGCAGGAGGCCGCCCTCCTCGCCCCCCCGCTCCGGAGACGCCGCGTCCACCAGGATCTCCTCCTGCGGCTCTGGCACGCCCCCGGGATGGGCCCTGTTGCCGGGGAATCGAGGGAGGGAGAAAGGATGAGAGGGAGGACGGGGATGGTGATACTAAAACACGTCTCGTCACAGATGGCGAACAATGATGTACTTTTTATTAAGGAAAGGATATTTGCATTTGTGTAAAGTACTCTGGTCTATAAAGGGTCACACTGTTGTGTGTGGGAAGTGGAGCGAAAAAGAAAAACTGTGTTCAACAAATGGAGATGGGCCGATAGAGAGGTCAACGTGATGCTACTGTGATGTACAACAATAGGGTGACATTAATTGTGTGAATGTGTGTGTCACACACACACAAATACACTCCAGCAGGTAATACAATGCCAGACTGCTGAAACATGAAGCCCAAGGCAATACAGTTGAATGTGTAAACACAGTGATTGTTTTAATAAGTCAGTCTCTGTCTGCCTTTATTTGTTTCTGTCAAACAAGCCCGCCTAAAGTAATATCAGCATATACGCACAGTCGCACACGTGCATATTTTCTATTGATTTTGACTACAGCTCATTTAAGACTAAGAGACAATCATCGCTAACAGCAGACGTGTGCCGTGTGTGTGAGTGTATGTGTGTGTGTCAAACTGAAAAGAACAGGGATGCTCGAAGCCTCTATTTCTGTTCCTGGCACAAAGCCAGACGGCTGGGCAAGTCCTGGGTGACCCCGGGGGAAAGATGGATGGAGAGAGGGAGGAAGGGAGCGAGGGGGAGAGAGAAAGAGAGAGAGGGAGAAAGAAGGATGGAGAGAAAATCAGGGAGGGAAAGGTAGAAAGAAAAACAGCTTCGAGCAGCTCAAGGAGAAACAAAACCAACTAGAGAGGGTACAATTTCTGGGGATATTGTGGGGTGTCTTTGCGTCGGTTACAGATGGGTATGTTTCCAGGCTGCGAATATGAACACCCTGTATTTTTGTACGCCCTTCGACTGGTTAGCTCCTGCGATTCCCACACAGCATAAGTCTAGTAGTTAGCTAGCTCTACAATTTACTGGGGCTAGCTGCCAGCTGTAGGTATATGCAGGTAGCAAAATTGTGTTCACTTCACTTATGTAAGCCTACTGAACCAGACTATTTTACTTACTGTAATATAATCCTAAACCGTGCAACAATACAGCGACGCATCACACAAGCTTGAGTGTTAAATACATTATTTAATGTGACATTACGTACTGTACATTGAAGTCTTAAATTGCTTAAATGTATGATGCGCTTGTCTACAGTCCTACACCACGACACGATACTTGCTGAGCAACAGCGCAAACACAGGCAGGGATACAGTAGCTAACAACGCTAGTGCTAAATAACTATTTAGCTGGTCGGCTCCATGACGCTGGGTAACCCTTACAAAAAAGAAGTATACTTCAAGTTTAATTTGTAAGTATACTTAAGTATAAAAAGTATACTATTATCATGGTACCTAAAGTATACTAGCAGTGTACTTATTTATATACTATTTTTGTACTAAGTAAACTGAATTGGCCCACTTTTTAGGTCCTTTAGTACACTTTAAAGTACACTTATAGTGTATTTGAAGTTTACTTTTGAATACTGTAAAGTAGCCTGTGTAGTGCACTTTTAGTTTATGAAGTATACTTCCTAAAGTACTTCAAAGTATACCTTTGAATACTCTAAAGTAACCTGTGTAGTGCACTTTCAGTTCATGAAGTATACTTCCTAAAGTACTTCAAAATATACTTTGGAATACTTTCAAGTGCACTTTCAATTAATGTAAGTACTTACATTTACATTGCATTTAGCAGACTTCAAGGAGTAAACTTAAAAATGTCCATTTACTATGATTTACTATAATATTTATATGTTTAGGGGCCCCTCCAACGCCACCGATCTTGCATCACTTGACGAGAACGGGGGCCCTCGCCAAGTGACACTTATTATTAGCTGAAAGAAGCTAATTCCTGCGTATGGCCTCATGTTGCTTTAATCCAGCTCTTCTTATCAAACGTAACAGTCATTTAACTCATGGTTACAATGGTAAACCAGCACAACAATGACAACTAGAGAGGGTACAATTTCTGGGGAAATTGTAGGGTGTGCTCGCTTGCGTCGGTTGTAAGTTTTTCCCTTCTAGTGATATTTTCAAGCATTTAGCCTACTCATATTGCATATTTCATTAAGAACACCCTTTGAAACAGCTGCAAACCCCCTTTGAAACAAGCTACTGTAACAACGTTGTCACTGGCAGTATGGAATCGCGATTCAAACAGTACCGTCTGCTAACTGAAAATATGCCCCCCAAAACGTAAATAAGTTTGACATTAATGTAGGGGGAAATGGCTAATTCAAAATAAGTTTGCTAGAGGCAAGCTAGCTGCTGTTGCTCCACATTTCACTGATTGTTTGAAAGCGCCGGAAATGAGAACGTTTCTTTTGACATAAAGTTTAGCTGTGGCATTGAAGACAGTACTACACACTGCCAGTGGGTGAGCCGAGTCTGACTGAGGCTAACGTCAAAACAAGCCGTGGTGTCACTCAAATTCCAAGTTTTACACAAATCACAAAAATATGCTGACGCGCTGGCTGTCTTCGCAATCGCCATATCTTTATAACACTGCCCTCCTTCTGATTTTTGATGTAGAATTGACCCTGGTACGAAATTAAGAAAATACTCATCAAAGATCGACAACAGCTGACGCAATCGTCAACGGAGGCTGACGGGGCTCTCACGTAGCAAACCAATCAAAGTTTTTACAGCAACCTACATTAAAATCTCACCATCTGGCTGTCTTCACAATAGTCATATCGTCATAACATTGCCCTCCTTCTGTTTTGTGGTGTAGAATTGACCGAACTATAAAAATACGAAAATACTAAACTACTATGACGCTTGCATGGCTGCCGCCTAGGCAGTCTCACGGGCGACCCGCACTCGCTCAAATTACAAAGACTTTCACAACCTAAATAAAAAATCAGAGATGGCAGTTCCACTCGAAATTGCTTTCTCAACAAAACCCAATGGTTGGTAATTTGGGGGGTTGGCATTTTTCACTCATAATCCAAGCTCCAATTTGCGTGCTAGAACGTCTCTATCACGTTGTATCCATGCGTCGTTGCTAACGTGTAGTGACGTAGGCTAGCACTGCTACCCTTCGTTGACAGAAGACACTTTTCGCCACAAAAACTTAAGCTCAGCCTAAACCGTGCAACGGAACGTAAATCCCAATAGAAGCAACGCAATCGAGACCAAGACGAAACTTTTGACACCTAGGTTGTCTATGTAGGCCAAATATTGACTGAGTTTTAGGGGTGGGAAAAGAAGAAGAAGATATATGTGAGAGAACAAAGGTTGTGCCCTTGCCGAAGGCAAAGCACACCCAATTACCATGCAACAAAACACTACATTCTAAGCAGACACAATAAAAAAACGAAATTCATGCTAATTTTAACACTATTTACCGCCTTGCATCATGGGAATTGACCAGCCAATGAGCCACGCTATCTTCATTTTTTCACGTTGTTATTTCGTTCTTCAGTCAGTTTGACAGTATAACCTTCTAATCCATAATGCAACCCTTCTGTCTGCTTCTTTCTCAAGTAGTTTTTTAGTTTTTTCCATTAATACTCCAATTGATGATTATTAGTATCATATAAGAGTATAGGGCTTCAAAATGTTTTGGCCGTAATTAAGGTTACAGCTTCAGTAACAAAAAAGATTCAATGTGCAATGCATAATAAATTTCCCTAGACATGAATAATTTGAATATACAAGATGGATCTAAAATGTTTTACTTGTAATGTACTTTTAAAGTATTTTGACTGTTTTTGCTGTATAAAAAAAGAAAACGTAGCCTACATCCTACTCCAGAAGAAATGTATACCATTTTTTGTTTCTAAGTATACTTCTTATAAGTATATCAAAAGTGAACTATTTTCAAAGCCTACTTTGAAAGCGTACTATCCATTTTTAGTACACTTATAGTATACTTCAATAGACTTTTTTTGTTGTAAGGGAAGTAGGGCTTGTGAGACTGCTCACCAAAAGAACGAAGGGCAACCTACTTGTCTAGCAGATTAAGACATGTTCGTAGGTACCTAGCGAAAAGTAGCCTCAACTTTCCGAGTCTTTTAGCTAAGGTACTGAGGGCTCGCTAATATCGCTGTCTGTCTTACTAGAACATCGTATCTATGCGTCGTTGCTAATGTGTGCTGACGTTGTGACTTTAGGCTAGCACTGAGATCCCTTGGTGCACACAAGGCACTTTTTTCCACAAAAACGTTGTAAGCTTCTAATCTAAACCATGCAACGGAACGTAAATAAAAATACAAGCAAAGCAATCGTGACCAAGACGAACATTTTGACACCGATGTTGTCTATGTAGTACAAATATTGAGGGATCCTTAGGGGTGGGAAAATAATAAGAAATATATATGAGAGACAACAAAGGTTGTGCTCGCCTAAGGCTTGAGCACACCCAATTATTCGTTAATTATGTGAATAGAATGCCTCCTGCTTTCAATGAGTCCCAGAGACGGGAGGGAGAGAACAGAGGATGGAGGAGAAGTGCAGGGAGGAAAGCGGGCTAAAAAGCATCCTTCTTCACGTCTCGCTTGAGATCCTCGTACTTATACAGAGGAAGGGAGGGAGGGGGAGAGGGGGAGAGAGAGAGAGACAGAGAGAGGAGGCCCATTTCGCTGGAGCAAATCTGGTCAGTGTGTGTGTATGTGTATTTGTGCATTGAAAAAAGAAAGAGATGCTAATATAGAAAATAAGTTAATCTCCAAACGCACTCTCTCTCTTTCTCTCTCACTCACTCTCTCACTCACACACACACACACATCCAACTTTTCTGCAAACAAACGACTTTCACTCCAAGAGTGCTGCCATTTGAGCTGGCAAAGCAATCTCCAACCCCCTTCACTCCCCCCTTTCCTCCATTCATCTCTCCATCCCTTCCTCTCTCTATTCCTGCATATTACCATGGCTACATCTCCTCAGGATATTGAAAACCCCCACGATACTAAGTGTAAAGCAACCGTGCCCCATTGGGGGGAAAAAAGAGAACGGAATAGTGAATGTGCGTTCTCTCTGCAGTGTGTGCACGCTCGCAAACATGTCTGGTAGTGGATTGTAGAAATAAGAATGGTCTGGGCTAGAGGGGGATCCACCAGCCTCAGTTACACACACACACACACACACACAGTGTGTAATGCAGTGCTGAGGCAGACTGAAGAGAGAGAGAGATAACTGTGAGTGGACCGCTGCTCCACGTAAGCACTTGACATTTGAGAGAGATATATAAAAAGAAAGAAAAGGGGAAACGGAGAGGAAGGAATAAAGTTGGCCAACTGACTGAGCGAGGGAGTGAGGGAGGGAGAGAGAGATAGAATGAACACATCTTAATAAGCACCTTGCTTTGCTCTGCAGTCTAGCTATCTCTGCCTGCTGGAGATATGACTTGCTATTTCATCACCCAAATGCTCTTCTAATCTCCCCCTCTGTCTGTCCATCTCCTGCTCCCCCCTCCCTTCTCCTTCCCCCTCTCTGATGTCATCCTCTAGGCTGTGGGGTTCACATTTAAGTAGGTCATCATGCGAAGAAGACGCTTTGTCAAAGTTAGTGCCACCTGGAGAGAAGCTGGACCTGAATGACCACAAGCTGGTAGTGAGATGTGGGCCTGGGGGGTGAGGGAGAAAGGTGTGGAGGGTAAGGGGAGGTAAAGTGGTTAGGGGCTAAGGGAAAGAAAGAAAGATTTAGGGAGAGCGGCGGAGGTGGGTTGGCCAATATAGTCCACTGGCCTGGCGGATCAATGAGAGGAAAAAACAACAACTAATTCCTCTTCAGTCTAGCTGTCTTAGCTGTTCTTTCCATGCCTTAATCTCGGCCTCTCTCTTTCACCCCCTCCATCCATCCCTACAGGTCTGTAGTGATACAGCCTCCTGTACATGCTGGACTCGGGCTGCACACAAAGGAGTCGGTCGACAGGAAACAGTAGTGTTGCAGCTGCTGTAATCTAGGACCGGCTCGATAAAAGATTGTCTTCTTTCCGCGTGTCGGTGAGCGGGAGGCTCTTGATGTCCTACGAGACAGACATTCACACAGACACACGTACACACACACATGCAAATTCATGTGAGGTCACGCACACACACGTCTAGTGGTGGTGTTTTTGGGTGCCCTCTGACAGCTTCCCTCTCCATCAATAAGTGAGGAGGGTAAATGGCATTGAGAGAGCTGGTTGAATGTTTAATGGCACCCATCAGCCCAGAGCTTAGACAAGGACATGATGGCCATTAAAGCATCACACAACAACAGGGGCTGGCCAGACAGGCCAGACTAGGACACTGACACAAGCCGTTAGACGGACATCCGACTGTCACAATGTACTGGTTACAAATAGCACAAATTGTAAGCCTGAAACTCAACCTAAACTTGAAACACAACCCACACACACTAGGGCACAGACAGGACAGTGCACAGACAGAGCAAGTAGACCATCACATAACCACAGACACACCTGTGACACCTGTCTGGCATAGACAGACATTAGACTGTCACAAATCAACAGACACTAGTGACTAGAGATAGACAACCACAGATACAGACCAGACAAGCTAGGACACATACATAAGCAATCACATAACAACAGAAAAATACACAGCCTCACCCATCATACCCACACAAACAAACCAGGACAAAGAGACAGCCACAGCGGATGTTTTAAATCCATTTAGTGACGGTGACAAATTTGTATTTCAAAAATAAATAAAAAATACCTTACCAGTGTTACTAAAGGTAAACACAGAAGGTCTATTTCAGCTGCTATGGCCTTAAAGAGAGAGATACCTTGAGCCCCAGTGCAGAAAAAGGTTTAGACATAGACACACACACATACACCCACCTGCATGCACACGCGCACACGGCCCTGATCCTGTAGGAAGGGTGAGAGGAGATAGAGGGATCAGTGAGATGTGTACAGACATGAGGAGACAGGAGAATCCGGTTCCACGTCTGCCTGGCTGACAGAATGAGGAGAATTCTCCCCAAATAGAACCAGAGAAAAGCTCTGGTCCCCTCTATAGAACCATCCTGAGCCTGCTGGCCATAGAGTATGGAACTGTGCAAACTGTGTGTCTAGTACAGTAGTGTCTCCTGTATGTGTGTGTGTGTTACCTCTCGTTCTTGTTCTGTGCGATTAGTTAGCTAATGTCTACTGCTCTGTTCAACATGCAAAAGATTATGGCTTAAACCCGTAAATCATCCAAAACAATGGTTCTGGATGTGTAACACACACCTCAGCTCCCAGAGTGTTTCTGGATCAATGCTGAAGGACCAATGATAGTTGTGCATGTTTGAGTGGGCTAGTCACACATCCCCCATTCTTTCCTCAAATCGCTCGCTCTCCGTCTCTCACATCCTATGCCTCAATCCCCCTTTCTTTCAATCCTTTCTCCGTCCTCCCCACTCTCTGTGTTTCCTCCCCAGTGTTTGCCATCTCTTTCTAACCCACCCCCCTCCACCAGATCTATATTTATCAGTCCTCTTCTCCCTGTGTTTCTTTACCTTCAGTCTCTGCTCTCTCTCTCCCTTCGTGTTCTACCTCCCAGGATGACTGTGTTGTGTGAACAGCTGCCAGTAGTCCACACAGGTACACAGCAGTGGACCACAGAGGTCTGGAAAACAACAGACTCCAGTTCCCAGCATGCTGCAGGAGCATGTTTTCTTTCCAGCTACACAACTCAAGACAAGGAGAGAGCTGCCCAGACGTTGACAGTTCCTGCTAATGATGAGACAGTAAGACGTCGTGATTGGCTCATTAAAAACGGCAGCGCTGTCTCGATGCTAGACACACTGTCGCAGGGAAGAAGCAACTAATAAAAAAATAAAAAAATTGTGAGCGTTGTGTGTGTGTGTGCTTGTAGCGACACACATTCACGTGCGCACACATACACGTCTACAACAGCAGGAGATATCTTGGCAACAACAGCAGAATGTCCCTTCAGAATAGACAGAATAATGACAGCGTAATGACCACACGCACACACATGCATACAAACACACACCACTCTGTTCATCCACTCTTCTCACAGACAAGCTAGCTAAAGGTTTTGCTCCTGCAGACCATGTGGCTGACATGGTGTGACATGGTCACAATGGAAGGGGGGGGGGGGGTTATGAGGGATAGAGAGAGAAAGAGGCTCGCCTTCACGGCCGGTATACAAGCTTTTTATGAGGTGAAGCCGCCACCACCACCACCACCATCATCATCATCATCATCATCAGATTTCAGCTGCTGTTTCCATGGCGGCGGCGCCCCATCTCTCCTGATGATAGATTTTGCTCACTGGGCAGCTGACAAACAACACATGCAAGGAAACACACGCAGAGACAGACACACGGAAGCAGCTGCCATGCTGAACGCGCTTGTGTTCTGTGTCCAAAGCATTCAAGTCATCACTGCTCACTTTCTGTTTCCTTTTCTCAGGGACACTTCACGTTGGATGTCTACATTAATGAGCATTAAGTGTTAAAGCGGGGGTAAAATTAGCTTCTACCTGCCCGCCCGCCCCCCCCACCACCACCACCACCACGACCCTCCCCCCCACACACACTCCCATTCACACCCTCACACCTCAGTCACACCCTGTCAGCAGGGTTGACATCCACGAACATCCCGCAACAACCACAGCTAACTTTTTATTTCCCCATACGACATAAAGCAGAGACGGATGTGTGTGTGTATGTGTGTATGTGTGGGCGGGTGTGTGCTGGTGACAGCATTACTGCACCCGTAACAATAAACTGCCTGCTTTGTCCTGTAATATTTCTACTACGGTACACTGCGGAACATTGCAGAGACTCAAATATTTGACAGTTTTGTCACAAAAACAACATTTCTAACTGCGCTCCTCCTATTGCATGTGTACTCAAGGAACAGGTGGTCCATGGCGCACACACTGAGGTGATCTAGTGCTGATGCGAACCCCAGAGAGCAGAAGAGGTGATTTAGGATTAAAATATTCCACAGGATTATAACAATATGCCACCTCCTGAGGATCCTGATACTGTAGCCAGGAGGGCTTTACCCTCCAGGAGATGTTTCTCTCGCTCTCGCTCTCGCTCTCTCTCTCGCTCTCTCTCTCTCTCTCTCAGGAGGAGTAGCGATCATAGGAGATATGGGATGTGATTTATCGTAACTGAGGATGGGAGAAGTGCTCAAGGGGAGGGCGGGTGGAGACATGGAGGGAGGTAGGGAGGAAGAGCAGAGGGAATGATACAGATGATTACCCTGAAAATGGAGGAGAGTGGAAGAGTGCGTGTGTCATTAATGGGAGCCTGGTGAAGGCCGCCCCGTTGGCCAGTGAGCGCTAGCCGCCAGGCCGCCACACACGGTACAGTACAGTCATGTGTGAAATTCCATCACGGCTCGGCAGGAATTTAATTTTTCCGTTTAACAGGCTTATGGAGAGCTGCTCAGTGGTGGGATACTAAGGATGGACTGGACTGAGGATGTGGGAGAAGAGAGGAATGGAGAGCAGAAGAGAGAGAGAGGGATGGCGGGAGGGAGGAGGAGAGAGACAGCATGCCCTATGAGCAACCTTACCGCCCAGTTCCCCAGTTCAGTGTGTGTGTGTGTGTGTGTGTGTGTGTGTGTGGGTGTGACTCACAGTGATTTCCGATGAGCAGGGTCCATAAGTCGCAGCGTGTCTCGGATGACGCCCACTTTCACCTCCTCGTCCACGGGACTGGGGACATATTCAAACACACCGGGAGCCACCTAGAGTACGTACACACACACACACACACAATATAATTATTCCTGCAAGTGGTTAACATCATGGAGGGCATGAAGACGATGATGATGGTCACCTCCTGCTCGTGCTCTATCCTCATACTGGGGTTGGCGTTGACCTCCAGCAGCACAGGCTTCAGGTTCTTCATCAGAAGGATGTCAAATCCCAAGATCTGATTCACACACACACGCACAATCAACATCTATGGAATCAGAAAATTTGATTTGGATTCATGATCAGTTTTCCCTGTCGACTTGCTGTTGGGTCTACTGTACTTGAAAGCAGGAAGGCCCAGGCTTGCCAGGGGGGATGTCGGCCTGGTAGTGCACCCGAAGCTCAGGCACCAGCGCGATGACTGTCTTGATGACCAGCGAGATGATGTCTGACCACACCTTCTTGATGTCCACTCCTTTGGAGGCGAGCCGGTAGAGGACGCTGGAGAAGGTTCTCTTGCTGCCCGTGCTCAGGCTGTCGGAGTGGACGAAGTTGCCGCTCTGGACGTTGAGGGAGTAGTTGGTCAGGTGCATGAAGACGTGGCTCAGGTTCTTCTGACAGGGCTCCTGGTGGGGGGGGGGGGGGGGGGGGGGGTGGATGGATGGATAAATGGAGGGAGGGATGGAAAGAGGAAGGGAGGGGGGGAGGTAGGGATCACTATCGACTGAAATTATACATTATCAGGCATGTTGTGTTTCTCTTCATCGGAGAGCTGGTGTAGCAGTGCTGTACCTGGTAGGGCTCCGTGCAGAAGCGCGAGAGGCCCTCCTTAGCTATGTAAATCTCCAGCGGGTTCAGCGACTTGACCAGCACGTACAGGCGGATGTCAAACTTGAGCTTGTCGATGAGGAGGGGCTTGTGGATGTACTCCTGGACCACCGCCTGCTTGCCGCCGGGCGAGGCTCCGCCCATGACGCGCAGGTCGTTGGGGTCGCGGATCAAGTAGATCCCGTCCCCCTGGGAACCCCCGTCAGGCTTGACGATGAACGTGGGCTTCAGGGTGGAGTCGTTCTCCTTCACCATACGGATCTAGAGGAGATTGGGGGGGGGGGGGGGGGGGAGGGCAGTTAGAGGAACCGTTGGGTAACTAGATGGCTGTTTGTGTGGTTGACTGGCTGTCTGGTTGACTTGGACAGCTCTAACATTTAAAACGCCAGTACGGCCAACTGTTGTCAATCTCTCCATAACTAGTGTTAATGACCTAAAAAAGGCATCGACCTTTCAACACAAGGTCATACAAGCTTATGTTCTCTTCTAAAAGAGAGGATATAAGGAAGAGGAGGACTCTCTCTCTGTCAGTCTGGCTACAGATTAATCCCAGCATAATAGCAGGTCTTTACAGTCTGTTAAGGGATTTACTGCAGCTGCTGCTGCTTCTCAGTGGACCATCCCAATCTCCGTCACAATTATTCTAATCACACCAGACACATTAACGCATCATTACAGCTATTCACTCCTGATTATAAAAATTGTGCCTGTTTTAACAGTCGCAGTTGTGTGCTCCTGTTCAGAGCACTGAGTCCTGAGCGACTGAAGTGATATTCCTATGCCGTTTCTATGGCGTTTCTATGGGGTTCCAATGGGTTCCCCTGTACATTTGTAACGAAGGACACTCCTCCACTTATGGTCAGACGCCTATGGTATCTAGCCTGGCCTCAGTCTAAAACATCTCTTTAAATGTCAATTCATTTGACTTCTTTGCGTTTCCACTGACATTCTGTGCTTCTTTACTGCCCCCTAGAGCATAAGGAGTGAAGTACACCATTTCGGGAGCACAACTTGAGAAGACTGGTACACAAGCCAAACATTACAGGTTCCACCCCCCACCCCCCTCACTCAACCAATCCTTTCTCTAACTATTCTGAGAGGACTTTGCTAAGGTCCTTGTATAATATGAGGTTACTCTAGATCAGAGAGGGGAACTGTCAAGCCTGTATGAAGAACGCTGGCGCCCCCCTCTGACTATAAAACAGCTGTAACAGTTTGTCAGAGGTTCTACCAGAGTTCTGCCAACTTTATATTGCTGTGAGGAAAAGGGGTTACTCATTCTAATACAAACAATCAAACTCCTTAATATATACGGTAGCCTTTACGCTTTTCGACGTTCAGCACATATTTCACATTAAAAAGCTTACGAGGGAATGTCACCCTGGGCTAATGGGCTGTCTCCACACCTGAACCCACAAGGTTACCATCCACATGCCAAGATCTTGTACCATTACTCCAGCTGGACCCCTGACACCTGACTGTTGCTTAGGGTCTAAAATTAGCCACGCGGGTCATGCTGCAGTAGAGAGCCGGTGTGTGTTCGTGCGTGCGTGTGCGATAAAACCACGGCTGGTGCCCAGCAGCTGTGCTCCTCTGGTTCGGCCTTGTCACCAGGCGGGTCAGAAGGAGTGCGTTCGAGAGCTTGTCGTTCTCTATTAGCAGCTGATCTGCTCTGCTTCTTAAACTGCTTAGCCGCTAGCGAGCCTCAGGACTGTCTGTGTCGTTTACGTCCGCAGCCACTGACCACTGGATCTCCACCACCACAGACAAATGCTGAGCTGTGCGTCTTGGCCAGCACACAGAGGTCAAAGAAGGCTCTAGATGTATGCAAGTCCAACCCCAATTAGGCCTGGGCCATTAACCGAAAGGGTTTATCAAATCCCATGTGCAAGCCTGCGAGGATGCACAGGATAGACCGTGTCACGCTGCACTGTGGGACTTTTTTTGCCCTCTCACCACTGTCCCCCACTGGAGCAGCAATTACACCCAGAGCAGGAACATGCTGTTTGGAAGCTAAAAATAGTATTAAGCGCTTTGGGCTGAAGGTTTTCTTGCACTTTGGAGCCAATCCAGAGAGGAAAGGAGCCAGGGATGAGACTTTGACAAATAGACAGTTTGACAAATGGCAGTCAGGATAACAGCTCAACACAAATGAATGGTTTCTATCTTGTTGTTTTGGTTTTCATTATATCAGATGGAAATTGATACACGTTGAGTGACGATACTATATTATGAAAGAACAGGCCTGGACTTTCCTATCCAGGCTGAGTCTGCCTGGGTGTTGTGCTGGGCTGGATGTATCTGGGTGCTGCGACCTAACTGTGTTACCTAACTGGTGTCTTATTTTGGGTTGCATCTACCTGTGTGGAGAACTGCTGGAACTCCTCGGGCAGGATCCAGGAGCGAGGATAGAAGTTGTACTCTTCAGGGAAGAGCTCCTGCATGGTCCTCACAGCCCTGCTCAGGTTGATCTTCCTCAGCATCTCAATCATGCCTGGAGACAAGAGCAGGGAGAGGTGGGCGCACACATTGGATAAGGAGACAGTCAGACAGTCAGTCAGTCAGTCAGACAGGCAGGCAGGAAGGCACACACAGACACACGAACAAGGCAGTCAGGACCCACACTAGAGAGACACACAGGCGCACACATTAGACAGTCAGACAGTCAGTCAAGCAGGCAGGCAGAGAGCTTTCTGATCTAGAGTTGTAGGAGGGAAACAAAGTTGGGGTAGTGGTGCGTACTGTACTATATTGTACAGGCAGACCACTGCTGTCTGAGGCGGAGGGATACCCAGGTGGAGCAGTACGGGTGCAATGTCAAAAGGCTGGCACCAGTGGGTTGAGGTGCTCTATACTCCAGCTCCTCACACTAATACAATAATCTCTCCTCAGGTTATTATTGTGGCTGAGCAGGACAGCGCTAACTACTGTATTAGCCTCACCATAACGAGCCCAGCTCAGTGACACATGGCACCCTAAACAACCGGCATGCACCAACCTCAGGATGGACAGGTGTGTGCATATTAGGAGCATGTGCATGTCATGATATGACTTGTGCCAGTTCGGTGGTTCACGTTTTAAGAGTTCTGGAGGAGGCGTTTACCTGGGAACTTGTTGACCTGACCAGAGACAATGTTGTCGTTGTCATGGAAGGAGACACCATGCCAGTAGATATCACAGGCTGTCCTTCTACCTAGGGGAAACTGGGGAGAGAGGGGAAAGATGGAAACTCATTGTACACATTTTTGTAAACAAAAAAACAGACTGCGAACGCACACTAAAATGAGTTGCAGCGAATCCTACAGGAAGATGAAGGCATGGTTAATTGCAACTACTGTGTAGTTCAAATGATGTCCACAAAAAGCAGATACCTAGCCTATGAGAAGATCAGCAGAATCTGGGATGTCATTGGTCTACGTAGTTATCCCAGTTTTCCCAGTTAGTTCAAGTCAGGTAAGCTGGGTTCATTGAAGGGTCGCTCCCCCACTAAACCGAGATTAGCTCCACCCTGCGGGCCATGGACCAACACACCTGATATTATAACACACGCACCTGTACACACTCACACACCTTTCAGCAGATGACTAGAGGTAAACAAAAACAAAATTGGGGGTGCGTTACCTATTTAGATATTTTGTTTACCAACAGATTATTACATAATTATTTAGTGGTAATTGGCCACAACTTTTTGTTAACATTTGTGCCGATATAAATATATCTGTTGAGTGGTAATCCTGGCTGACAATATCTTTCGACAGATATGTCCGTCAACCTGTGAAACCGAGAGTGTAATGAATTCTCTGCAAACCCTATCCTCACTTTAGCCCAAGAAGGTAATAGCTATGACACAAGCACACCCAGATCTCAGCCCCAATAAACAGCTCAGCTTTCCCTAGCCCAGTCCAGACCGGTCCAGTCAGTCAGTACTGCACCAGTCCCAGCCAAGCCGGCCAAACTTTTCCCAACTTGACAAATCAAGGGTGTTTGATTGTGTGTGTGTAACCAGACTGTGAAAGAAAGGCTGTAGGACGAGGAGAGCTCTGTGTGTGTTCGCATGCAAGTAGGTACATCTGTGTGTGTGCGTGAGAAAAATTGGAGTGACCTGCATGACGGACAAGTCCGGCTATAAATACAACGAAGCATCCCTCCACTTTCTCTACTGTGCCTTAATCTGATCACATCGGATATAGGCCACATTAATTTGGTCTGTATCTAGGGGAGGAGCCACCAAAATAGCCCAATTATGGTGTGATGGAACGTCCTGCTCTACAGTAGCCATAGGCTCATCAGTACATTACATTCACGTACTCACACACACACATGCACACATTTTGGGCCACTTGTGCTTTGATTGAGAGAATAATGGACCGTTCTAGTTCTAGCTCCGTCCAGTGGAGGAGGAGGATGAGGTCATCTCTAATGCCTCGCCATCAGAGCTGGCACACAGCCCCCGACATAAAGGAGCCTGGCAAGGGCTTGGCAGGCCGGCGCCCACCACCACCAACCCCCCAATACCCACCCACCATGAGTCTCACTGTTTGATAACTATCCATTGGTCAACAGTAAATGCCTTATCTGTTCTATAAGCCTGTTGTTTGACTAAGAACAGGACCCGGGGGTTACACAAAAGGTTTTTCATAGAAGTGTGTGTGTGTGTGCATGGGTTTGTGCATGGGTGTGTGTGTGCATGGCCCAACAGCTGACTGCTTCTATCCACACATAGCCTAGTTTATTTGACGAATGGTCACATGTGCGCCCACACACACACTTTTTATGCTATATCTGCTGTGTTAGGGCTATTCATGTCTCTCAGTCCACTTACTGAGTGGAATAGTTGGAAAGGTAATCTGTCAGATCCAAATTATAAGTAGACTATTCTCTCTATCAAACGAATGGCTCAAAATCTCAATCTGCCCCTTCCCTCCACCCCTGTGGGGACTTTAAATCTATCGGATTATGAGGGATTACATCTAATCATTTCCCCTCTAAGTGAGAGAAGGCCATATGCTGAAAGTCAGCTGGCAAAATCCTTGGCCTTAAAACTACTGTGCCATCAAAACGACACCGTCAGCAAAACAACCGAGCTGGGGAGCGCTTGAGGACGATGGAGTAAGGCTGGCCACAGAAACCAAAAAAGGAGAGGACTAAGATGAGCAGTGATGCGAGGCTGGGAGGAGGGTCATTCTAAACGCCACGCTGGGCTGGTCTATGTCAGGAAGAAAGATGATGTTGCTGTCATGACGTGTATTGCACTGTGTCTCGGAAAATACAGACTGTTCATTGGCACTAACCGCTGTACTTAGACCTGTGCAATTCCAGTGACTGATTATTTGCTGCAATCTCTAGCACTTTTTATATGTTACTTTGCATAAAACTGTCTAAATGAATACATGGAAAGGTAGGAAGCCCACTGGAAAAATATAGAAAGACTCATGTCAGGCTTATAAGTAATCATTGCACTGTGTTGAATATGAAAGATAGCTAGCTCTGCTTGGTGGATTCAGGTACGGTAAGCGGTCTAAACGTATAAAGGAAGAAACAAGAGAGGCAGGTACCACACTGCACGTACAACACAGCTTAACACTGTGAAAGATGAGACCCAACACTCTACATTGCCAACCAGTCGGTACGTTACAGGCAGGAATCTGAGTCATCTCTATGACATCATCATTACAGGATTACAATCATCTCACCTTCACATTAGCAACTGTGCCAGTGGGTCTAATAAACTTACGGTCACACTCACAGAGCAGCTAATAGCCTACTAGGTCAATGGGCTTTCTGAACTTTCAGCACCACTGAAAGACATTTCAATAGGATCCCCAGCTCTCCTTGTCTTGGAGGTACAGCTGGGGGAACAGGGCGTCAGTGACAGCCCGCCACCTCCATAACTTCTCTAAAGGAGAAGTTCAATAATGAGTTCAAATATGGGGAGTCAGGTGGCTGAGCGGTTAGGGAAGCGGGCTTGTAATCAGAAGGTTGCCAGTTCGATTCTCGGCCGTGCCAGATGACGTTGTGTCCTTGGGCAAGGCACTTCACCCTACTTGCCTCGGGGGAATGTCCCTGTACTTACTGTAAGTCGCTCTGGATAGGAGCGTCTGCTAAATGACTAAATGTAAATGTAAATATGGCGGTAAGTTCTCAGCGAAGAAAGTCTTTCCCTAAACGGTCCAAACGCTTTACCCTGAGCTGCTAGTCATTTATAATGGAAGAGAGAGTCCAATAATAGATGGGAGGTATTAGCTGCCCATCCTTCAGCGTGTGGGGCCGAACAGACGGTGCACGCCTTCCGAAGTGAGGGCCAGCCATATCAATTAGCCATCTCATAAATGTATTAAGGGCATGGCTTTCCGTTTAGAACAAACTTTCAGCTGGCCTAACGCGACACAGCTGTTACTGTATCCACGCGACAGTGAGTTGGCAGGTTCAAGTGACAGGGTTATAAGTGACTGTGTACTCCTTCATCAATTGTTTGGACGCTGTCAATCCACACCTTAACCTTTGCTATTATCCATAAAAGCCTAAGGATATAATAGGTATATTATTAAGGCTTAGGCCTAAATGTTACTTGTAAAATAATGCCCTTTTAATTAAAGTAGCTCTCAGCGCTACGCTTTCAATGTAGGCCTTTTCATGATCTAGCAATTAGCCTAAGTTACATTTAAATATTGGATGCAGTTATCTGCAGATGAAATAACATATGTATCTGTATCTTTGGCAAACATAAAATCTAAGGGATATCCCATTGTCACAGAGGCCTGTATTGTATGTTCGTTTGAGGAGTGACAGAGAGATATATGTCAGGATTTATGTTGGCACAACCCATCATTGTTACCTCTTTCCATTTCAGCTGCTTAATGCTCAGCTTCAGTGCCTCCAGCGATGTTTTGGCTTTAGATGTGTCCACGGTGACAGGTTTCCTTTTTGTGGCAACTTTGTTACCATCTTCTTTGACGCCTTTGACGTCTTTTATTTGGTGGTTGGGCCCGACGTTACCATTGCTTTCCGTCTTTCCTTGCAGAATCTTACCAGTACCTTTTATTTGAAGGGTATGGTCATGACCAATTCGGTTTAGAATCCTCCCGGTGTTGGCAGGTACTTTCGATCCGTGCAAGGCAATGTCGGGGTCCTGTTTACAGCATGTGTTTTTATCGTCTTTCGCCACTTTGCCTCTGCTTTTACTCCGATTCCTGCTAGTAACAGAGGTCTTTGATGCATTCCGACCAGCGGTGGTGGTGCTGTTGCTCGGCAGGATGGGTGAGACAGAAGCGGGCGGGGATGCCTCCGCAGGCATTTCTTCCTCCCCGTCCTCAGCTCCACTACCAGGCTCTTTTTCCGCATCCTCGCCGGATGACTTCATCTGCTCAAGCTGAACCTTGGCTTTCACATAATGATCACTCATTATACAGATCTATGCGACTGGGCAGGGCTCTGCTACACCACCACACTGCCCAGTTACGCGACAACTGCTTGCAATGGTAAATAATATTTAGCATCGCTAGAGTGGAATCACCTAGTCCATTTCATTACACAGCTAACATTAGCTAGTTAGCTAGTCTTTCTGTTTGTTTCAATTAACAGTGCCTCTAGCTCTACCCCATAAACAATGCAATGCCATTGCCAGTGTATGTCAGTGACCTGTCAGCATATAGCTAGACAAACATACCGTTACTCCCAACACGTGTTTAATCTACTAGCACAGACTCACAGCAAATTGGCAGTAATTGACAATTACATTGTTCGCCAATTAGCATAGCTAACGCAGGATAGCATCCTGACACAGCATGACTGATCTTCTGTACACAACAAAATGCTCTGTTTTGTGGCATCCAATAAAACTTCCCAAAATTACTAACCGACTTTACAATTCCCGTTTTACAGTCATCGCCAAAGAGAGAATCGAATACCGGATGACAAGACCGGGGAGGACCGGCGTGCAGCAGCTGTCAGGGCAGTGCCATAGTCTGGAGCAGTCGGTTAACGTCCAAGCAGTAGCTTCTGCGCCCCTGACTGTTTTGGTACCGTTGTCAAACAAACCGACGGAAGCCTTCGAGGTACAGAACAGTGGTATGTGCACAGTACTACACGTCGAACAATTACACATAATGGATTACATTGGCAAAAACCTATTAAATAAATAGCGTTATCGACGTGCATCGATTTTACATTTCTAAATGAGAACGCAGATCAATATTTTGTTAACCTATTTGACATACTTGAACCTGAGCCTCTGTTATGTTAACCAAGGTAATCATGTTAGATTACACATTAATTTCTCATTTTGGCCAGCAGATGGCAGGATAGATCTGTTTCAGAGATTACCCTGCCAAAGGGCAACTACACTGTTATGGGGGCCTCTCCACTCTCAGTCCCCATAAATCTCATTGCCAACGAATCAGCCCTGATAGGCTACTCTCAACAGTCCAAAACGCTGATATGCAATGTATGGCTGTATAATTTTCTGTGATCGTATTTTGGAATAAATGTATACAAATTCGATCACATTGCGGGACTAAAGTAGGAATACAGTACAGTATCCTACTGTAGCTACTACTGTAGCCTACTGTAGGCCTACTCCATGTCTTAGAAAGCAAGTATAGATCCGTTTTTGGTCAGAACTGGAAGTTTTGTGTGATTCCTAACGGAATGTCAGTAGGTCAGCCTTCAAAAGTCATGACACAGTATTGAAATCAACCATTGGACTGGAAAGTCAAATTGCCCCGAGGGCCTTGTAGACTCTGCATGTGCAGTTGGTGACAATGATGGGGTAAGGGAGGGAGGGGTGTAGCCTACTCGATTACCTCATGGTTCAGTGGGTAGCCCATTTGGCAACGTTTTCCCAGAAGACTGGTTTACGTCATGATTTGGGACTTTGCTCTTGAGAGTCGCTTAGAGGAGTGGGGTTTGCGTTATTCAAAAACACCGTCAGCAAACCTCATCCACCTGCGGTGTTAAAATTAGGCTATTTTAGAGCGAGCGATAAGTTAAACGTCTGATAGCCTAAGTGGTGAAAGGTAGAATATATTCCTAAAATGTAAGAACCTACAGAACTACAACTAAATATTAGGAATTAAGGAGCTTGTAGCTGTTCGTAAAAGCAAAAAGAGGCGCACAAATCGGTCTTTTTGAAGTCGGGATCCCTGAGCTTTAAAAGCGCGCTTCTTCCAGTTGTCACAATGGAATCAATCTCAGCGGAGCGGTATCGCTAGTATTCGGTAGATTCATAGTGGGTCCGCGGTTATGCTTTCCAACATGTGTTCCTGTTCACGTTAACATTGATCTCCGGTGTTCTTTGCCTCTGGACAGAAGTCTGGCTTGATACTATTCGAGAATGCCCGCACGGAACAGGTACAACCTGGTGGATGATGTGGCGGACTCGCGAGTCCCCCTTCATAACGAAGAAGCATACCAGCACGGGATCAATTTTCAAGCCAAGGTGACTAGGCTATAGGAAATTATATTTTACGGTTTGGTAGACATATACACCGTGTTTATTCTACCATTTCCCGCTTAAGATAACCGAAGCCCAAATGCTCAAATGTAGGTAGGCTACTTTTGCTTTTGCTGGACAGGTGCATTACTGCATATTATTAACTGATACACTATAAGGTATCATAACATTGTTAACATGGAGAGGAAGTAAATTGAAAACATTTCCCTCCATAACTGATCAGTCCGTGCCAAATATAAAATCAAATAGCTTACACAAACTGTGTTTGTCAGCCTACTTAAAACAGAGGGGAAAACGTAGCTATATTTACACCATAACAGTTGTTACTGTTTTTACCAGCTCGATGCATAGACCGATGACAATGTTTAGAACGTCACAGTTTCAGTCACATGGGTGATTGGTCTCGAAATATATAGGTTATTAATAATGTGGCTACCGATAATGTTGTGTTTTTTACATTTTCCCATTGATTGTTGACAATGTTGTATGATAATGTTAGAGTTAGTTGTCTCCTCAACGTGATTATAATATGCGACATGTGTACATTTGAGTAGCAGTGACTACAGTATGTGTGTATGATTGTGTTGTAACTAGTGTGTGACTAATCGTGTGTGTTTATGATGATGCAGTATGTGGGAAGTCTGGACGTGCCCAGGCCCAATAGTCGGATGGAGATTGTGGCGGCCATGAGGAGAATCAGGGTAAGTTTTAGACACTACCACACACAGATGAGGCTGAGTCTTGTAGAATAAGAAACCACTCGAAAACTCTGACACACCTTTCTTTGTCTTTCAACGTCTGCACCCACACGCACACGTACATCCTCCACACACTGCAATTGGGGACAGTGGTTTTGCTTACTTTGTTAAGCGGGAGAGCACAGTTTTATCTCTTGAGTGAGCTACAGTGTTTTCTGCTCACACAGTGAGCTCTGTACTGTCTGCAGTCAGTTCCTCTCAGGGTTGATATCTTTCTACACGCCTACACACACCTGAATAATATTGCCTTGTCCTATGCTGCAATTAGACACACAGCACAAACACTGCTGCTCTGGGAAGTTTACAATTTTCATTCACAGGGAGCCATTTATAGGACAACAAAGCAAACATGTGAATACACTGACGTAGAGGGAGATGGGGAGTGTGGATTTTGGGGAAATGAGAGAGAGAGAGATGGGAAGGCGGGGGGAACGAGAGAGAGAATAGGGGGAGGTTGAAGAGAGAGTGGTGGGAAATAAAGTGTGCATAACATACACACCTTACCCGAGGCCACCTCAACATGATTGTGTGTATTTCAGGGAAGGGTTACTGTGTAAGCAGGACTGCTTTCAGCACACGGGTAGTTGTGTGTGAGAGAGTTTGTGTATGGGCTTTGAGGAGTTTCGTTTTTTTGCTCTGATCATTGCGCTCGGATGAACTGCACTCTTGGAGTTGACAAGAGGTGACCACAAATCAGCCCTCTCTCAGCTGATCAGCTTGATTGGTTCTCTCTCTCTTTCTCTTTGACTCTCCTCTTTTGTTCTTTTGACTCTCTTTTGCTCCCTACTTTTTCTCTATCCCTCTCCTTCTTTTCCTCTCCCTTCCATTCTTTCACTCCCTCCCTCCCTCCTTCCCTCTCCCTCCCCTTCCCTCTCCCTCCCCCTCCCTCTCTCTCTTATTCCCCTCTCCACTATTTCCCTTTGTCAGTATCCACTGTATTGCCCTTCCACCTGACCCATCTTCAAAATATTTCTTCACTTCCCACTCCCTCATTCATCCTCCGCTGTATACAGCCTCCCTAGTGGAGTACATTGCAAGTGCATTGGACATCACACATCAGTGAGAATGAGATGAAAGTCTCTCATCTAAGTGTGTCACTGGTTAGGTTGAGACATGACACAGTTGTGACTCAAGCCTTCCTTAACACCCTGCATACCCCAGAGAAATCACACCGGAGGCTTTTAGGGAATTTCTAGACTGGATGGAATTGCTATTTCCTTTCTACTTAAAATTCTGTAACACTCTTCTTATTGTTCTTCCTTCGCTCTCTCTCTCTCCCCCCCCCCCTCTCTCTCTCTCTCTCTCTCTCTCTCAACCCTTTCTCTCTATCTCATTATTTAACTGCACTTACTGTGAAACTGTCCAGGATTATAGGTCAGTGGGTGGTTTTTTAACAAGGGAGGATGTGGTCTTTGGACGTATTCTGTCTAGTAAGAAGTGGGTTAGTGTGTGTGTTTGTGTCAGAGAGGCAGCTTGCTGACATCTCAGTGGATAAATGGGATCCCTAAAGGAGCTTTATTTGAGAGAGAGGGGATATTTTGCGCTACTTAATCAACCTGTGAATAAGTGGGCCTGAAGAACAGAAAAGCACCAAAACGTGTGTGTGTTTGGGTGTGTGTGTGTGTGTGGAGGGATGTGGGGTTGGGGGGTGGTGGCGGCGTAAGTGTTTTTATACAAAATTCAGTCCTTAGCCATTTTACATAACAACTGACTGTTGTTATGTAAAATGTGGAACTGTAGATCTACTTTAAGGACACGACAGTATGACTGTACAATGTAAACATAATGCTCAAATAAAACAGTTGGGAAGAAGCTCTCTTTCTTTTCCCTCCATCGCCCCCTCTCCCTGTCTCTTCTCTTTTTTCCTCTCCGCCCCCATCTTAATCATGTTTGCTCAGTGGCGTGAACTAACTCAGCCAGTGTTAAACCATCTGCAAAAACACCCCCCCCCCCTCCCTTCTGCTCCCCTACGTCCACTCAAGTGAGGGAAGCCACCAAGTCCCAGATAGACAGCGAGGGACGATGGTAGACAGACAGACAGGCAGGCAGGTCGGTAGACACATACGGGCAGGCAGGGAGTTAGACAGACAGACAGGCCGTCAGGCTGCGACAGACAGACACCGAGACAGGATGGCAGGGAGGTAGACAGACAGACAGACGGTCAGGAAGGTAGACAGGTAGACAGACAGACGGACAGGAAGGTAGACAGACGGTCAGGAAGGTAGACAGGTAGACAGACAGATGATCAGGAAGGTAGACAGGTAGACAGACAGACAGGCTGTCAGGCTGCGACAGACAAACAGACACCAAGACAGGATGGCAGGGAGGTAGACAGACAGACGGTCATGAAGGTAGACAGGTAGACAGACAGACGGTCAGGAAGCTAGACAGGTAGACAGACAGACTGTCAGGAAGGTCAAGTCAAGTCATTTTTATGTATAGAGCACATTTAAAAACAGCCAATGCCGACCAAAGTGCTGTACAAAATCATCAAATAGGGCAAAACAACAATAAATAAGAACAACAGACAAACAACACATTTACAATAAGCACGAGTGACCCTAAACTGACTCGAAAGCCAAAGAATAAAATATGTTTTAAGACGAAACTTAAATGTCTTGGTGGTGGGGGATGACCTGATAAAAATTCAGTCCGTTTATTCCACAGAGTAGGGGCTACAGCTGAAAAGGCACGATCACCTTTTGTTTTCATCCGAGTCTGTGGAATGGCTAAAAGGAACTGGTTTCATTATCTAAGGGGCCTGGAAGTGTGATACAGCCTAAGAAGATCTGAGATATACAATGGAGCCAATCCATGTAAAGCTTTAAAAACAAGTAACAACATCTTAAAATCAATTCTATATTTGACTGGCAACCAATGAAGAGAGGCCAATTTCCGGGAGATATGTTCCCTCTTCCTGGTACCAGTCAACATTTGGTACCAGTCAACATTAAGGTAGACAGGTAGACAGACTGACGGTCAGGAAGGTAGACAGTGAGAGGTTGGCAGCCAGGTTGACAGATAAATAGAGAAGCACGGAGGTAGAGAGACAGAAAGGCAGGCAAACATGCCATGCATTTATTTTTTGATTACTGCTGGTGGTGGGGGATGGTGGATCCCGTTCTGTTATAATTAGAAGCTGAGGAGGGGTGCAGGGGCTAATTGTTTTGTAACTGTGCCCATTTCTCAATGGAATACTCCTCTGCAAGTCAACTACTGTCAACAACTGTCTCTGACTCCCCTGTATATCTATTTAAAATGTGTCATTTAAAAGTGTGTTGGGTTGGTGTGTGGCTAGGTTGTGTGTTTCCATGCACAAAGGTGTGATAGGGTCCCGTCTGTGTGTGTATGCATGTGTGTTGGAATGGGGTGTGGATGTGCGCGTGTGTGTGCGTGCCTGCACATGCTTCTGAGAGGGTGTTCTGCTTTTGCTTCTGATTTTGTGCCTAAGCTCTCTTGACAGTAAAATACACTAGCTGGCTGGTTATATCTCAATAATGAATGGCTCTGATAAGTTATGGCTCTGCTCAACCTATGGGAATAGTCTTTATGGAACTGCAGTTGTGTGTGTGTGTGTGCGCGCGTGCGTGCGTGTGTGCCTGTGTATTTGTCTAATGAAGTAACATGGTAGTGGCCTACCATCAAGCTCGATCTGGAAATAATATTCACAGTCTTGTCTATGGGACTAACATGTCCAAATAAAAACTCTAAATTATTGATGCACTTCATGTGTTTCTCGTGTATTAGACCAAGCCCGTTGTTAGCATTACAAAAGAGCTGGTACTAAGTATAGCTCTCTTCCCTTAACTGCACTGAATCCATGACCCTAAGAGCAAGGCAGCAACTATTCGGGTTTCGAATAGCTCAGTATTGAGAGTTATTACTATCACTCTCTATTACTCTGTAATACTATTACTAATATTAGTTATTACTATATAGTATAGTCCCTTGCGTAACGAGAGTGGCTAGATACATCAAGTCCCAAAGAAGTGAAGATGAGGTGTGGGGCATGTGGTTTAGGGCAGTGTTTCCCAACTGTCCCCCCTTTCCCCAAGGCCGGTTGGACTATTCCAAATGAACGTCTGTGCAGCCATTACCCCGCCCCCTTTGTTTCGCTCACACTCAACAGTGACACTGAGATCGAAAGTTAGCTAGTAGAGACTATATAACGATCGAAAACCAGGCTAAGAAACGTAAGGAGCTGAAAAATAAGAGACAAAAAGACATAATCTTCACTAGACAACGTTTTACCAATTGAAAAACGGCTATGTTTATTTTACATAAAGCTCAAAAAACTATTTTGCGCTCAAATAAAGGCCTTTTTTTTTTTTACTCCCTAACTTGCATTACATCAAACACATAATGTGGATGCATTGGCAGGGTAGCTGTAGTGGTGTATACGGGGGCCGGTTCTGGTGGGCCAGTCTGGATAAAAGTCCAGGGACTTTTAACCCTTTACTCACAGTCCGTCCTAGCCTGGTCCTAACCAGACTCTCGTACATTGCATTTGTACATAGAGTCTGGGCTCGATCCATTGACAAGCGTTAACTTCCTTGAAGGCTCTGTTGAAGTTTAAAACTATTGGATCTGCCCAGAGCCACTCTGGATCTGGCATAACCAATCGCTAGCGTTCGCCTTAGCCAACTCCTTCACCACTAACAGAGCTAGCTGGAAAATCAAACAAACCCTGTGGGGATCAAAGATTGTTCTTGCTCCGACTTTAACTTCTGGATATTCGGCAGCGTTGCCACAACGGACCGAAAGGCTTTGCTCGCATCTTTCTCCGCCGCCATTACTGAACTACAACTCAAACTAGCGCACAACATCAACGTCGTTCTCAGCCACTCCCTCTGTTCGCTGATTGGACCGGTAAAAAGTTTACCGGAGACATCCGACCAATATACCTCAAGCCCAGACGCAGTACAGAAGCACAATGAAAATTGAGTGGAAGTACGAAGGAGGGCAGAGCCAGGCTAAGTCCGTCCCTGCCTTCAACAAACTTTCCTTGTAGCTGGATGAGTCGACTGACATTAGTGGGCACGCACGCTCAGCTCCTGACAAATGTTCGATTCTTAGATGGCGACAGCATTAAAGAAACTTTTTTATTTTGTAAATCAATGCCTGACAAAACAACGGGAGAAGAAATATATTGTGTGACAACAGAGTATCTTGAACAGGGGTGGTTGAATTGGAAGGACTGTCACAGTTTATGTACTGATGGTGTCGCTGCCATGACTGGGAGTACGAAGGGCTTCATTAGCAGAGTCAGAGCGCAAAACCTACATGTGAAAGCCACTCACTGCTTTTTACATAGGGAGGCACTGGTAGCAAAGACGCTCCCGAAGGAACTCTGATGTACTGGACAGAGCAGTAGATATAGGCCTCATTTCATCAAGCCACGCCCACTGAAGAGCCGTCTATTTTCGATTTTATGCGAGGAAATGGGAGCGGAACATCAGAGCTTGTTATTACATACGGCCGTTTGATGAATATCAGGACGGCAAGGTTTTGGCACGACTCTACGAACTGAGGGAAGTATTAAAAACGTTCCTCAATCAGGAGAATATGTAGAGTGAAGTCCTTTTCATTATTTTATAAAAATTTAGAAACTTTTCTAAGGGTGCCATGACTGAAAAAAGGTTGGGAAACACTGGTTTATGGGTTTGAGAGCCTGCGGACAGGTGACCTTCATCTTGGTGTGGCACAGGAAGTGGCACAGGAAGTGGGACTGCCAGCGTTCTGATCAGTCCACGGGCCACTCTAGGAGCTTTTGATGGGGTCAGAGATGTAGTTAATGGCAGATTTCAAGTAATTAGCTCCCATCTAAATGACTATTGACTGCCAGGAGGTTGTCCCTCTCTCTCTCCCCATCCCCTCTCTCTCCCCCTCTCTCTCTCCCTCTCTTTCTCTCCCTCTCTCTCTCTCTTTGATTTGAACCGGGCCTCACAGGCCTTCTTTATATTGGCAATAACGGTTGTTGACTGATGCCCGTTCTCTGCCCGTGGAGAGATTGAGATAAGCACTTTCATTCAGATTACAGTGACCGGGAGGGAGGGAGAGAAAGACAAAGGGGGGATGAAAGCAGAAGAGAGGAGGTGGATAGGAAAGAGAGAGAGTGATAAGAGGGGAGGAGAAGGATGGATGAAAGAAGGCACAGCAGATAGATAATCTCTGTAGAGATGGTGATGTTGGGAGAGATGGAAGGAAAACACTGTATGAGCCCAGCGAGCCATAGCCTAAGCAGTTATACACACACACATACACACACACACACACCTGCAGGTCAAGCTGAGATGGGATGAAAAGAGGCCTTTCTGGTTGAGACTTTCCTGTGGAGACCTTCTGAGCTGGAATAGTGGTCCCCCCAGGGGCAAAGAAAAATAAATGAAGAAGGAAAAAGAATCTCTGTCTGTGTGTGTGTTTACTTGTGTGTTTGTGTGCATTTGTGTACTTGTAAACAAGTACGCATATGTGTGCTGCTCCATTTCTGGATGATAATAGCTTCAGTAAACCTTTCACCAAGGCTGTCTGATCAAGGACTGGACTGAGGCATTCACAGCTAACTGCCTCCAGACAGCTATATCTGTCTTTTCGCCCTTGGGGAAAATACTACTGTTACACTCTCTTTCTCACACACACACTCTCACACAACACACTCTATCTCTTTCTGTTTCTCACTTTCCCTCACAGTCTGGCTCCCACTTTAGCTGGGCTATTTTCAGATCGTCAGCATCTCCAGAAGGATTCCCCAACCCAATATTTATTCATGTCCATATATTTCAACCCCCCACCATCCCATATTCACCCCTGCTGTTTGCCGTGCTCCCCCACACTCCTCTCCTTCTAAAAATAGCTCTGCTCAGTCCAGCCCAGTCCTCAGTGTCTGTCCAGGCGTGAAACGTCTACAACAAGTTTGGGGGTGCTAGGAGGTTGAGAGCTGTCCGCCTGTTTACCCACCTGCCTGTCTCCCTGTCTTTGTGTGTGTCTGCTCATCTCCCTGTCCGCCTGTCTGTGTCAGAGGAGAGGCGGTGTCTAGAGGAGAGGATGGGGTGGGGGTGGGGCCTGAGTCGAGGAGCAGTTGGTGTGGGGGGCTGTGAAGGAAGGTGGGTGCGTGCGTGCGTGCTGCAGATGACAGATGGAGAGACAGACTGTCTACCTTGCTGGTGTCACTGTCACCTCCTCTGTGTATGAATGCTGATCGTTTTGCTGTGGTTGTGCCGGGGTGTGTGTGTGTGTGTCAGAGAGACACGCACACACACTAAGTCTGCTAAGGGCTTAGACTTGGATGGATCAGTGACATATGGGATGTCAAACTAACAAACAAATATTGACAGAAAAACTAAAGGAATTACACCTCCTAAATTCTTCTCCCAGAGGAATCTGACAACAGCTGAGCCTTTTGCCGCCTCTAAATTCTCTCACAAAATGTCACACAGTTGAGATCTGTTTCTTTTAAACAACCGTATATATATGTACAGTACGTGTGTGTATGTGTTTACTGTGTATGCCCAGTGAGTGTGTGTGTGTCCAGTCTGTATAGCATCAAGTCTATACATAGTTAAGTTCACTCAGTAAACTTCATCAGACTCACCTTATCACCGTAGTGACAGCTGTTCCCCTGCAGCCGACCCAGCCAACCTGCTGACTCTGAAAGAAGCCCATCCCTCTCTACTGTCACCCTGCCTCCATCTAAGCCCTCTCTTCTCTCCATCTCATATCTCCCTCTCGATCTCCTTCTACCCTCCCCCTTCTCTCTGTAGGGGAAAAGCTGCTTATGTCTAATGATGCCAAGATCTCAGGTTTTTTTGGTTCTCACCACTGGCACCGAAGATCGTCTTAACTTAACCATCTTTGAAGGGCACCCCCCCCCACACACACACACACACAGGTTGCAGCTAACACCATAATCACTGCCTCTGTAGTGACATAAATGGTCTGTTTAGCACACAAACATCAAACACACTAACCCAGCTATCCAGATTTAGTACTAATAGCAACTGTGTGTGTCCTCTCAGTATCTGTGAGTGTGTCTGTGTGTGTGTGTTATCCAATAATTGTAGGTATTGTATTTTAGGACTATGTGTGCTCAGCCCTGCATCACATGGCAAGTCATGGCATTAGATGATCAATTGAATCCATCGTCATCATGTTAGACACAAACATATGTGTTGAATATGGCATTATGGCCCATGTGTGCTCTGCTACAATTACCAATACCCCACACACACACATACGCACACACATACGCACACACCCTCCAGGGATTTACACACAGAAATACACACACTTGACTTGAATAACAATTGTTTAAATGGGAGCAGAGCTACACTCTCCCTGGGGGTTTCACTGATCTGTGGTGATGGGGGGTGGGGGGGAGCTGGGTTATGGGGTTTGGGGGGGATGGAGGTCACAAAAGGGAGGGCGGGCTCTGGGGAGGGGGTTAAAGAAAACAGTTAATTGGTGTATTGTCTCGGTTGTTTTGTTGACAAGAAGGTTGTGTGTGAACAGATGTACCGGAGCCTGGTGGCCTACATGTGCCTGCTGGTGCAGTCTCAGACCCCCCCCCCCCCCCCCCCCCCGCCCCAGGGTGGATGTGAAGGGGTTAGCTCCACTCTTCCCACTGGCCTTGTTGTCCTGGCCCGTCCTTCCCCTGTTCTCAGCACTCAGCGGGGCTCACTCTGACTCCAACTTTGACATGCATACTAACTCCCTCTTATAGGATCGACTGTAGAGACTCAATCAGAGCATTGTTCTCTCCTTCTCCTCTCTCTCTGTGTCTCTCTCTCTCTCTATCTTGTTGTTTTTTCATGTTGTTATGTCCGTTAGGTAGAGTTAGATGATTCCCTCTCTCTTTGTAAAATGTAATGGTAGACATCAGGTCTTTTTCCACATGGATAACCAGACAGACAGACAGACAAATAGGCAGATGGGTAGACAGACAGGAAGACAGGTAGACAAGCAGGCAGACAGGGAGACAGACAGACAGGCTGCCAGGTCTGTTAACTGGGACAGCACAGAGGAATAGAGCCACTACCAACCCATGTCCTAGCCTGTATCGCCCCTCCCATCCATTTGTCCTTCCCCCGGTCCTCCATCTCCCCCAGTCCTCCAGCTCCCACAGTTCCCCAGTCCTACAGCTCCTACAGCTCCCCCAGACCTCCAGCTCCTACAGCTCCCCCAGTCCTCCACCTCCCCCAGTCCTCCAGCTCACACAGCTCCCCCAGCTCCTCCAGCTCCCCCACCTCCCCCAGTCCTCCAGCTCCCCCACCTCCCCCAGTCCTCCAGCTCACACAGCTCCCCCAGCTCCTCCAGCTCCCCCACCTCCCCCAGTCCTCCAGCTCCCCAGCTCCTCCAGCTCCCCCAGCTCCTCCAGCTCCCCCACCTCCCCCAGTCCTCCAGCTCCCCCAGCTCCTCCAGCTCCCCCAGCTCCCCCACCTTCCCCAGTCCTCCAGCTCCCACAGCTCCCCCAGTCCTCCAGCTCCTCCAGCTCCCCCACCTCCCCCAGTCCTCCAGCTCCCCCAGCTCCTCCAGCTCCCACAGCTCCCCCAGTCCTCCAGCTCCCCCAGCTCCTCCAGCTCCCACAGCTCCCCCAGTCCTCCAGCTCCCCCAGCTCCTCCAGCTCCCCCACCTCCCCCAGTCCTCCAGCTCACACAGCTCCCCCAGTTCTCCCCCACAGGCTGTATCAGCTCTCTCTCATCACTTGGTTTATATATCCTTGACAGTCCTCTTATCTCTCCATCTCCTCCCACACCCAATCCCTCCCCCTATCACCCCACACACACACACCCCCACCACCACCACTGCCACCACCATTAAATAACTATAACCTCCCCCCAAACGCCACCTCCTCACCGCCGGCCCTGTCCCAAGACGGCACAGAAAAACATCCGGCAACATCCTCAGGACAGATCTCATCTCCTCTCATTTCACCACTGCTTCACCACTGCTGTCACTCACTGCTCCTCAATCACGACTGCTGTGTGTGTGGGTGTGTTTGCGCATGTGCATGCTTTCATGTGTTTATGTTGTGTGTGTGTGGGCATGCGTGCGAGAGAGCACCAGAGCGGTAGTGTGTTTAAGTCAGTGTGCACACGGGTGTGAAAAGAGCAGGTGTCTGGTTGAAGGTTTTCATTTTTTCTGAGTCAGTCACTGAGCCTGTTAGTCACAGCTAGCCTGAAGTACTGTAGCTAGCTAACTCTCTGCCCACAAAGGATGGATCGCAGTCATAGCTCACTCTCTTCCACCAACAATACATTTTCTACGTTGACAAGGCTTATGTTGACCACTGAAACTGCAGAGCTGTCATCTCTAGTTGCTTTAAGATGGCTTCACTCACAGCTCAGTATACATAGCTGGATGTTGTCGGCGACTTTAACAGACTGTCTGGAGTTTCTGTGTCACACAGAGCTGAGTCAATGAAAGGACTCCCTTTCTTTCTTGCTTTACATACTCTCCCTCTCTGTCCCCCTCTCTCTTTCTCTCTCAGTCTCTCTGGCTCTCGTTCTTTCAATTTCTCTTTCCCCCTCTCTTTCTTTCTCTCTTTTTCTTTTTTCTATTGCTCAGCTCTCCAGGATCTGCAGTTTGTCCTGAGTTAACTGCACATGTCAGGCCACTCCTCTGGTCTCCCTGGCAACCAACATTGCTGCTGAGGCATGTCCTCTTGTCCTTTTGAAACTTTTCTTTAAGAGTGGGAGTTTGTGTGTGTGTGTGTGTGTGTGTGTAACAGTAATAAAAGGTTTACGTGTAGAGCATTCTAGTAAATCTTTACCCAACCTTTAAAAGTTTGTCCCTCATCTGTCCGTCCATCCGTCTCTCACACACAGGCCAGTGTGAGCGGGTGACAGACTCCCGGAACCAGGGTCATTCTGCTATAGGTCAGTTGCTTGTTGTGTAAAGATTGAGGACATTGCCGGAGGCTTTTCAACTGAAAGATAGCCTGCCCTACTTCGAACAATGTTAGTGTGTGTCTGTGTGTGTGATCATCTCCATGGCCTTGTCTCTTTCCAACTGGATGTTCTGCCACTTCAAATGCCTCAAGGTGTTTCTCTCTTTTTCTTCCTTTCTTCCCTCTGTGCATCCATAAAGGAGTGTTCCGGTGGCCTGTCTGTGTATATGCATGCACTTCCGCACATTTCCGAGTGTGTCTATGTGTGTGTGATAGTGGCACAGGCCATCAAGCTCAGTTTGAGGACTATAATAAAATGACAGTTTACCAGCTTCCTCCCCTCTCTCTCTCTCTCTCTCTCTCTCTCTCTCTCTCTCTCTCTCTCTCTCTCTCTCTCTCTCTCTCTCTCTCTCTCTCTCTCTCTGTCTCTCTATCTCCTTCTCCTCTATCTCCCCAGGCCCCCAGCTTACAGACGTGTGTTGTTAACTGTCACTAATGACTCATATATAATGTAAGCAGGTGGGGAGAGTAGAACATCTCCATACTGTAGGAATGTGGACGGATACTAGAAAGTTCTGCACGCTTCTGTCAGGGTGTGTCGGGTCTAGCAGTGGCACCGCACTGGAACACCGTTTGGAGAAAGCTTAGAACCTTGAAGCAGACCTTTGCTGTGAACAAATAGAAAAATATTAGACAAATATTTGAGCCTGGCCAGGAGGAATGGATTCTGTGTAAAAGACTTGACCCAGGTCTGTTAGTCTGTTTCTGTTCCCCGCATACACACACACACATATAAACAATATGTAAATTGTGTGTTGTTATCAAGTTATCATACAGTTTACCAAATAGATAATGACAGCATCTGCTTCTTAATCTTCTTAATCTTAATGCATCTGAGGCATTAGCATAATTTGGAACATAATACGTTTTTTTTCACAAAGAATTCCTCAAACCTCAGCCTCAGATTTTCCTTCTCACTGTGGGGGGGCCGTAATGTGTGTGTATGTGTCTATCTCTGACTGTACCTCTGTGTGCCTTTGATCATCTTCATTAGACATGGGTCTAGCTGAATCCTTGCAATTGTGTGTGTCATTGCATTGTGTTTGTGGTGTTTGCATTTGATTCCTCAGAATGTGTGTGTGTGTGTGGGGGGGGGGGGGGGTGTTTGATCTTATGCTGCAGCTGTGATCATGGCAAAGTGTGTTCATGGCTTTGTAGTCAGACCTCCACTGTGAGATCATAGACTGATTTGCTCTGGTCACAGAGGTCTCTGGGAGTCTCTATTTCTCTCTCTCTAGATGTCTCTCTCTCTCTCTCTGGCGTCCAGATCCAGTGACGTGCGGTGAGGTTCGTGGCTGATATATGAATAATATATGAATTCAACAAATATATGAATTCAACAGAGCAGCAATCAATTCACCATTCAACTAGCTGCTTGCACATTGACAAATGGTTATTTTCATATCCCATATCAGCATTCTTTACACACACATATTTGGCCAAAGAAATGCGTTAAATTTATAGAGGCTCAGAGAGAGCGCATTTGCTCCGCATCGTCCGTGTTCTTAATTTGCCATCACAATTCCACAATTCATACTCATTCAATAGAAATGAAAGTATATACAGTCTATAACAAAAAGACAAATGTTGTTTTATTCTTTAAAATAACTTAATTTTTCTTATCTGGTTTTATATAATTTTGTTATCTTCTTTCCCGTCGTTTGAAGCAAATCTTTTAGCTCCGGGCATCGATCTTCCATGATTTATCACTTCCAGTTTTGATTGAAAGTCCAGTTTTGAGAAATGTTAAGCTTATATATATGCAAGATATGCAAGATTATATATATATAATCTTATAATCAGTCAGGGCAAAAAAATGCAAATAAACGATAGGGTGCACTTTTTCTATTTGACTTTTTTAGCTAGCAACAACCATACAATGGCATTTGTCTGTAATACATGAACAAGCCCGTGTGCTCACACACGCCCCCTTCAGTGAGGCAGAGGTACTGGCTGCCTCCCCTCCTGCTTTTTCACTGTGGCGTTATGTACGATCAGCAAGACTAATATGTTACAAATACGTAAAATACATGACCAAGACTATGAAATGTGAGGACATATAATAAAAATGTGTACAAACATTACATTGGTGACATACAGAGAGATCAAATTGCACGTGCTCAAATTGAGCAAAAAAATTAGCAGCTCAGACCAGTTTGTGTGGGATTGCGCAATCCGAGAGGAGGCACAGCTAGTCGCTGCCTCCTTCCGCTTCTTTGCCCGTATGTGAACAGGAAAATACACAAATTCAGCAATAATGGCTATAAAAATCATTGGAATCATCCAATAATTATATTTCTATCACAGATCAGTGGACAAATATTATTATTTAATATTATTCGTTTTTTACATTTCATGATGACACAGGGGAGGCACTGCCTCCCTTGCCTCCCCTGTCCGCACGTCACTGTCCAGATCAGATGTACAAACACATTTAGCATAAAAGGCCAGCCTCCCATCTCCTTTCTCTTCTTTTGTCCCCTATCTCCTTTCTCCTCTCTCATGTCCTCTGTCGCCTTCCTCCTATCTCATGTTCTGTCCCCTATTTCCTATCTCCTGTTCTGTCCCCTATGTCCTGTTCTGTCCCCTGTCCCCTATGTCCTGTTCTGTCCCCTATGTCCTGTTCTGTCCCCTATGTCCTGTTCTGTCCCCTGTCCCCTATCTCCTGTTCTGTCCGCTGTCCCCTATCTCCTGTTCTGTCCCCTGTCCCCTATCTCCTGTTCTGTCCCCTGTCCCATATCTCCTGTTCTGTCCCCTATCTCCTGTTCTGTCCCCTATCTCCTGTTCTGTCTGCTGTCCCCTATCTCCTGTTCTGTCCCCTATCTCCTATGTTCTGTTTCTATCCCCTTTCTAATTTCTCCTATCTCCTGTTCTCTGTCCCATATCTCCCATTCCGTATTCTATTTTATCCCCTATCTCCTATCTCTAGCCCTCTGTCTTCTATGTCCTATCTCCAATCTATAGCAGAGCTTCTGCCATCTCATGATGTCAATCAGCTCTAAATTCCACGTTGTCTGACCGTGGCTGCCTGACTCATGCACACACACGTCTGATATGAATGTGTTCACATCTGCCTCCATCTTTGCCTCTTGGCAGTGCTCCAATGCTGTTGAATCCACTGTTGACCTGAAGAGTGTAGCTGCCGGAGTGTGTGAGCTGGGGCATCAGTTCTATTGTTGTCCCCAAACTAAGACTCTCTCTCGGCTAATACGCTGTCCTGGGGCCTTCGGAGGACATGCTGTTAGGACAGATGGCGCCCCCGATTCCAAATCTACTGCATCCGACTAAGGGCGCCTCCACCTACATGTTTAGGGTAAACCCTGCATGTTGCTGTGTGTGTTTGTAGGTGTGTGCGTATGCATGTGTTGTTTTACTGTCTAGAGTGTAGGGGGGGTTTGGTGGCCTCTGATCCAGCAGGATTCTTCCTAGTAATCCTATTACCATCATAGTCCCTTTGTCAGACCATGCCTGGCTAGGCCAGGCCAGTCCAGGCTAGACATCAGCCTTTTATGGACACAAGCCCTCAATTTCCATCTTCTCCCCTTCTGGAATCCTGTTGTCCAGGAACCCTAATCCTTGTTTAAACCCCTCTCTCTGTATCTCTGGTAATTTGCTGACTAACACTTAGTGGTTCTTGTGTGAATGTGTCTGTCTGTATGAGAGTACCTGCCATTATAGCCCTGGGACTGCCTGTCTTGGACATTCTTGTCAGAAAGGCACTCAAGTCCCAGCTCGCATGGAAATAGCACACACATACACACACACACACACTGCAAGAATGAACCAAGCTGTGGCACACCACAGTTGTGCCAGACTGCTAAAGAACACTGATATAATCAGACATGTCCTGGTTTAAGAGTGGCTTACAGGTTTACAGTGGTGTTCTTTTCTGGTCGCCTTTTTCTCCTTATCTCAGCACTACTGTTGTACCACAGCAAAGGGTAAGCCTCGAACGGTGCCTCCCCCTGCCTACACACACACAGCTCCTCTCTGCAGTGCTCCATTGCGTGTAACAGGGCTGTAACCTACATTAGGAGAGAGGTCCGTTAGATCTGACAACCCACTAATGCTGTCTCTCTGGTTTGCTCTCTCTTTCTCTCTGTCTATCCTACCAGCCAGTGCCAGACAGCCTCTCTGTGTGCTGCCAAGAGTGGAGCCCAGGAGCCCAATCAATAATATCTGCACTCAGGCGGAAGTCAATCGCACACACACCCACACGCACACTTGCGCATTCCTACACACACACAAACTTTCTCACTTACTCTCTCTTTCTCTCTCTCTCTCTCTCTCTCTCTCTCTCTCTCTCTCTCTCTCTCTCTCTCTCTCTCTCACTCTCTCCGTCTCTCTCACACACACACACAAACACACTTTTGATCTGGGTCAAGGTTGTTGTCATAACGACCGCCTGTGTAACTGCTCACTCACAGACTGTCCCCTGCTGTCTGAAGGTGAGAGCTCTGATTCTCTTTACATCTGTTGAGAGACAAGAGAGAGCAGGGGAGAGAGAGTGTGTGAGAGAGCAGTTTCTCTTCGGGGAGGTCATTTCGTAACAGAAAAACCAGTTCAAGTCACCGTTTGGCCATGTCCAAGGCTAACCGAAAGATACAGGATACTAACAGAGTGAAACAGCCACTGTTCAGTTTGAGGGAATTTCTGTTGTTTCCGTGTCAGCCTTCAACTGTTCTACCCCGTCCACACAGTGGAGTTTCTTTTCAGGTTGAAATGCCAGTCTGTCAGCCAGCTGCTGCGTTTCTCAGCTCGGTGCACCAGCTGAACAGGACGTCTCATTGTGTATCTCCCAAAAACTTCTATTTTGGGGGGAAAAAGAAAAATCCCCCCCTCAACTCCAGAATTGTATTGAGGACGGTTGCCGGGATACTATCTATAGGGCTCATTGTGAGGCCCTGTGTGGGGCCCAGAGCCACGACAGTCACCCACAATGCCCTCTGCATTCCGTTGGCTCTTGAGCCTCCCACCCTACACACCCCCAAAGGGATGCTGGGAAGTCTATAGTTTCTCAGTCGGTCATTCCGTCTTTTTTTTTTGCAAAATTGCGATCCACCCCTTTTCATGGTACTTTCTTTGAGAACAGGATGGGGAACACCACCCACCCTCCTCTGTCTGTGTTTCAAACCAACCTAAAATTCATTTCAATCTAATCTTGGATCAATGGATTCGCTCCTGTTAGGCTACCTTCTCATTGAGGGACAGTTGACTGGTAACTAGGGCTGCCCCACTCAGTCGATGTGCTTTTGGTCCCTTTAGTTAATCTGCGTTTTGTTTAGTTTTTTGCACACATTTTACATTTAGTCATTTAGCAGACACTCTTATCCAGAGCGACTTACAGTAAGTACAGGGACATTCCCCCGAGGCAAATAGGGTGAAGTGCCTTGCCCAAGGACACAACGTCAATTGGCACGGCCGGGAATCGAACTGGCAACCTTCAGATTACTAGCCTGATTCCCTAACCGCTCAGCCACCTGACTTCACACGGCACATGAACACAATTGTAGCTGTTAGCCTAACTACAAACTCTACCATACTTTGTCTACAGTTGGTGTTATTAATCCTTTAGGCAAAATGGCAAAGAAATCTGTGGTATGGAAGCATTTCATCAAAGTACCTGGTGACTCAAAACATGTTGAATGCACCCTGCCAACAACGGTTTATATTCCATAGTTCGACGTTGAATATGATCTAGGCCTACCACTCGCTGGGTTGAAAAATGTACATGTTGTTAACATCACACTAAATGGTTTGATGAAAAACATTGTGACATTTATTGAAGAAAAAAAAACGTTTCAAATTTAGATTAGTAAAGTGTTCAGTCTTGGTTGAGCAAAGAAAATCTTAGTCGGGGACAGACCTACTAATAACACTGTGTAATTACTGGAACTCCAGTAATCATGTAAGGTGTGTGTGCATGTGCAGCCTGCGTGGGTGTGTCAAACAAGCCATTGACCTTGGTCTCTATCCACCTCTGTGCATCCACTGTAAGAGTATAAAGTAACGTTGTTGATCATGGGGACCCTAAACCAGACAGCCCTCTACAGTTACTCTCTAGACTCCCAGACCAGGCCTCATCCTCGGCTAAGGGGAACCGCAAGACAACTGGAGGAAATGGTGGGGGGGAAATGTGAGAACCATAGGAGAACCATAGTGGAACCATGCATGTCACCAACATGTTGCCTGTTTGTTTTTGAATGTTGGTAGCTGGTGAAAATGTGTGAGACCGTCTGTTTGAGAACACGGGTTGAGATCTCAGATGTGGGTATTTTTCTGGGAAAACGTTGGTGATTGATTAAACGGTGTGTTTCTATCTGTGGAGCCAGTGTTGCACTTGTGAAACGGCCCTCTATGTCTCTGAGGACGGACTAGTTGCATCAGAAGGGGGGGGGGGGGGGGGTCTTGAAGTTCTGTGGTTTTGAAGTCCTTCAGATGTTACTGGTTTTCCCACTCAAGGACATGGGAGGGGGGAGGGGTTCCAACTGATGAGGCTGTGTGTTCATATCTGTGTGTGTTGGGGGGGGGCGGGGGCGTAAAAGTGTGTTTCTGTTCTCGAGGGGGATGGCAGGGGAGGGGGTTTGGAGGCCACCTGAACAGCCTTCGATCTGTCGAAGTCATGATTTTGAATAACGCACAGGGGGAGACAAACAACCATTTCAGGATGAGCGGACACTTTTCAGAGTCCTTGGAGACCGCAGAAATATTGACACCATGAGATGACACCAAGATGTGGGACAAGGAAGCCTTTTAAGCACAAGTTCATAGTGTATTGACTCTTACTATCATTCCTTGGCATCTGTTCATTTATCTATTCTTCCTTTTTTGAGTGTGGTGAATTTGACGGCAGGCGACACACTTCTCTGGTTGTTTCTTTTTTGCCCGAGAGGGAGACAACATCTTTCCCAAGTGCCACGGCCAAACAGGCTGTGGCATATCTCTGAATAAAAGAAGCCTGTTCTGAGAATAACAATGTAAAATCAATGGGGCACCCGTCTGCTGCAACTAGGTGTCAAGATGTTTGTCTGTCAACTTGATTTACCGAAGCCTGACTAACATTTTCGCTTTTAAATAGAAATGTCTGTCTGCCAGTCAGTCACTCAGCATGTGTGTGTAAGGGCTGGTTTAACTATTCTTGTGGGGACCAGAAGTCACATCAAGAATAGTAAAAGAAGGACAGTACATAGAGTACAGCAGCCTCATAACTCAAAATCATTAAAAAGTGTGTACAGTTGCGGGTTAGGCACAACAGCATTACAAGGGTTAGCCTTTAGCTGAGGGGGCGTTAAGAACCTGGAGCCAGCTTGCTTTTCATCGGTCCCTGTTCCACTTAGCGCTCTATCATCACTATTCGCCAGACGATCGCTGTTCTTATAGATTACATTGTAAAATGCTGACTGGGATCTCTGTGGCTGTTCGGCAGAGACGGGTAGATTTTAGACCCTCAGGCCCAGCCAGATACGTTCCGTAACTTAATGTTCAATGAAGTTGTGCATGTGCCAGACCAGAGTGAAACTTTCCCACTGTCCTGCCCTCGCCTATGCATCGAATTTAGTGGGAGGAGTACAGAATATGCTGACACAAAGAATAATGCCAGTTCACTGCAGTAATGTTAGATTAATGTTTTCTGTTAAAAGCTGCTGGATATGACAGTATGTAAAGTATGGCTGCAGAGCAGGGTTAGGGTTGCAGAGCACGTCCGGTCTCTCATTGTTTATGATTCTACTGCAGTGGAGTCTCTCTCTCTGAAGACCAAAATGTTACAGAAATATCTTTTTCCACTTAGCTTTTTTTTCTTTGCTACATAGTTTTGGTACCTGCTATCTTGAAGTTTAGAGGTGGGGTATGCCGTGAGAACTTTTAATTATTTCTGAGAGAAAGGAGAACAATGTAGGTGCATTAAAGTCTGAATATTTCAAAACACATTTGCACTTAAGCAAAGAAAATATAAAATGTTCATACTTGGATGAAGTTACAAAACACTTTTTTCTTGCATCACCATGCCAACATAAAATGTGAATAATACAAGACTAATGTTTGCCTTTTTCACGTTATTTTGACACACTTGAACTGGAGTGAAAGTGGTGTGCTTTACTATTTGCATGTGTCTAGGAAGTGTGTGGGTGTGTGCAGCGCTGTTTGGTTTTCAGATGTTGAGGACGTTGTTGAAATCCAGTATTATGTTATTTTGCTTGACTTTCTCCCTTCTTGTCTCCCTTCTTCACTTTCTGCCTCCCCCTTTCTCTCTTTCTTTCTCTGTATCTCTCTCTTTCTCTCTCTCTCTCTCTCTCTCTCACTGTGTTTGATTAGCCCTGTCCTGCTGTGATGACTTTATCTAAGCCCCCACTTCAGTCATGTAACCCACACTCCAGTGTCAATGTGATTGTGAGACAGAGTCTGACCACAGCTCAGTGGGCTCTGGGAGTAACAGTAACACAAAACATAAACTCATACACATGTATTTCACATTTGACTGTAAACCTTCAGTAACGCTGTATTCCATCAAATGTTGTTTTGTTTCCCAGAAGATATGATCTACTTATGTCTCCCTCTCTCATCTCCTGGCTGTTTCATCCCAGCTTGTTCCATGTCCGGGTCTCCCCGCTTTCTTCTCATGTTCCATCCTCACTCTCCCAATGGCTCCCTCGTTCTCTCTCTCCTCTCTCTTTCTCCCTTTATTTCTATCTATCTTTCTCTCTTTCTTTCTCTCCTGCTCTCTATTCTCTCTGTCTCTGTCTCTCTCTGCATTGCTATAATCAACCCTCTGAGGACTCTGGGCAGGGTAATTAGACTCTCAATCTTTAATCACCGCAGCTGGAGAGCAGACACTCAGAGAATAGGTTGTTTATGTTTACTAAGCATATTGGTTCATGCTTTCACACTCCTAATACACAGGCAGGCCCAGAAAAGCTAGCTTGCCAATTAGTCCATGCCACTCCAGAAGGTCAACAAATGAAGGAAGTGGTTGTGGAATATCTGTTCCTTGCTCCTGGCTCTGCTTCTCTCCTCTCCCAGCCGGTCAAGTAACACAGCCCATAGTCGGTGTTCTACATGAGTGTGTGAGGCTTGGTGGTCTGGAGTGGTAGGCAGGGTGGGGGCCGTCACTGGACCTGGGTTCATGTTTAAGTGAGGAGGAGCAGAGTGATGCTGAGCGGAGAAGACGTAACGGGCATATTAGTTCCTCCAGCACACACACACACGCACACACATTCTTACACAACCACACACACACGTCACACACAGGCAAGGAGGTAGGGTGTTAGTCACTGTGCACTCACACACAGCTGCCAAGTCCGATTCAGTGAACGAGACTGAGATGACTTTTACTCTGGCTCCTTCTTCATTGTTCTTTTACCTCTCTGAAATATACAGGAGCTGCATGTGTGTGTGTTTGTGTGAGTGTGTATGTGGCTGTGGGTTTGTGTGTGTGTAGGAGCATGAGTGTGTGGAAAATTCTGAGGACTAGGTGGTATGCTTTAATGATAGACCCCCCTGCACCAACCTTCCCTCACTATAGAGACAGACGACTCATCACTGCCCGTGGAGATGGGAGGATGTTTCTGGGCTGGCAGATGCCCCTGAACCACTGTGTGTATCACAGAAGGGCAGCAGCTGGGGAATCAACCGTCCAAAAGGACAACGCTAACATTAGCCTTTCGCTTCAGCTAATATACTGTCGGCGAGAACCTGATGTTCCCAATGGTGGCCATATTGATTCCACTTTAGCTTTATGTTAGGGTTATCGTGTTCTATTCATCTGTGAGATGAGGTGGCAGCAAAGTACAGGGGGAAAACTGGGGAGAGGTGTGCAGGGGATGTGTGTGTGTGTGTGAGGGGTAGGAAGATGACTAAATATTATACTACTAAAATGCAACTGGGTCAATAATGTATGCATATTTAACGTACTTGAGGGGGTGGGTGCAGTTTTGTAAAGTGCAGTTTTTTCAAAGTTGTCTTCGAACACAGACTTGATTAAGTAAGGGATAATGCCCGACGAGGTGTACAATATCACCTGATAATGGACGATCGGACGGTTGCTTCCGCGGAGTCCATTATCAGGTGATATTGTACACCTCGAAGGGCATTATCCCGCTTATACCATGGTCACTTGCCAACATTTTTTTTTACAAACATTAATTTATGTTTTCATGCGTTTTGCAATAAAAATCGAACGTTTTTTTTTACGTTAGCCAACTCTGATATTTTATAGGCTAGTCCGCTCAGCTCATAGAACCAACACTGGCTTTCCTTTGGCTGAGCTATTAGCCCGAAATTCAGAAAAGTAACATTTTGCAAATAGGTTAAAAGAAATATTGAAGTCACTCATTGTTGTAATGAAATGTTAGCTTGTTAAAGTCTTTCAAAATTGTAAATGGAGGCTTTGACTGCATCCCTGTTGTTATGGTTACTTATTTCAGACACTTTGTACAGGCTCGTATACTATGTAGCCAGCGCAATAATTTAGAACGGTGAAAAGACAGTTTTGCTGCAATTACGTAGTAGGTGTCCGTATATGACCTGATAATGGACACCCCTGCAGCCAATCAGAATCGAGTATTCACCCAGACCATGGTATAAAATGTAATATCCACCCTGTCTTACCGTGGGTTGTGCGTGTTTGTAATCCTCAGTATGAGTTCAAGGCCAAGAACATCAAGAAGAAGAAAGTCAGCATCATCGTGTCGGTGGACGGAGTCAAGGTGGTTCTCAGGAAGAAACAGAAGGTAAGACCAGACCAAAGGGCGGGGACACGTTATTGCATCATTATTAGTCAATAAGCTCATGAGATACATAATCAATACCTCAAGCATGGTATTCTCATATCTGTCTCAGTTTGCAAAAAAGAAAAACCTATATTTACAGGTCTGTCTATGTGCTGTGATTGATACAGTATGTCCCTCTGCCCTCCCTTCCCCTGATCCCCCCCAAGAGGAAAGAGTGGACCTGGGACGAGAGCAAGATGCTGGTGATGCAGGACCCCATCTACAGGTATACTTACATCCTCTGACCTCTGACCTCACCCAGCTGTACAGAGGAACCCGAAGGAGTAAGGCTCAGCTTCTGGGGTTCTGCTTTTGGAATTTGACATGGTCATTGACAGGAACTAAACGTCTCCTGTCTAGACTGAAGTCTGCCCAATCACAGCCTCTCGTTAAGACTTTGTTTACATGTATTCACTCAGCTGGCACTTTTATCTGAATATAAATAGTAAGTGCAGCAGATCCATCAAGGACTACAACTTTATCATGACTGTCCATTCAAACCACCAAGACCAGATTAGTATATGGCCAAGTAGCCACAGCTCCTATAGCAAGGACACCCTTAAAAGGAGCCTTCTGGAATGACGCTGATGCTTTTATGTACCCAAAGTCCCTCTCTTATGCTCAGCTAATGGGCCTTGATGTAAAGTATGTGCCAAGCGTACTTACACTTACTTACTGTAGGGGACACCATGAATTATTCATGTGTCGCGTGTGCGGCATGTAAGAGTGTTTAGGGACGTCTCTGGACTGGTGCTCTGGTCGCTGAACGACGTCCAGTGTGTCTGTGTAACCTATTGTCCTTTTAATAGAGCTTACAGTATTTGTATTAGTATTATTTTATCATCTAGTTTATTGACTAGCTAATGTGCTGTAGAGAGGACAGGCAGGTTGTGTGTAATGGTGAGTGAATGAGATATGTTATGGGATGAATGCATGTCTCTGTGGGTGGATCTCATTTGGCTGAGCCACACATCACGTTGTGGCGGGGGGTCTGGACCAGAGATGTACTGAAACCAGCCTGCAGCATTCCTCTCCCAGCGTTGGTGGTAGTGCTAGGCTCCGAACAGGGCCACCGGGATCCTGCAGGACATGGTTTATAGTCCTGCATCAGTCCTGGCTGGCTGGTTCTGGCCTGGAGCCAGAGTCTTATGTGTCCTATAGGGTACAGTGACCAGGACAGAAGCAGCAGAATGATTGTTAATATGCTGTGTGCGGATCCTGCCTAATCTCGTAGCTGGTCTGGATTTACGACCATAACTAATGCTCTACCACTAAGCCCGGAAGCAAGAGAATGTTGACAGAGAAAAATGTGCGCCAGCAATGTCACCCTGGAACTTTTAATTGGTCATGTCACAGCATAGCAAAGCAGCATCGACATGTTTGCCCATAAATGAAACAAACGCTTATCTACAGAGGCATAGGAAGTCTGCCTGAGCTCCCCCCCCCCCCCCTCCTATCTAGCTACGGAAGTCTTGATAGACTCTGAATGATTTAGGATGACAGCCACCAGAGAGGTGGGATACAAACCACACACACTCTCCCTTTGATCTCCAGAATGTACAAGACAGTGTGCATATTAGGTATCTGTCAGGTTCATTTGAAACTGAATTAATGTAAGCCAGTTTAAACCTACATGGGTGATGTGTTTTTTTTCCTAGGATTTTTTACGTATCGCACGATTCCCAGGACCTGAAGATATTCAGCTACATCGCCAGAGACGGTTCCAGCAACTCGTTCAGGTGCAACGTCTTCAAATCCAAGAAGAAAGTGAGAGAACACCCACCGACCTACTTCATGCTTTACACCAAAGACCGGCACTCAGTCTTTATTTCTCTCTCTCTGTTTTATCTCTGTACTGTATGTCCCTACCACAACCTCAGATAATTCCCTCTGGCTGAGTCTCTGTCTATGTTGGTGTCATTTTGCTGTCGAGTGTCTAACAGAGGCTAATGGGATGAAAATTTTGCACTCTTATTTTTGGCACTAACCTCTACTTTTCTGTCTCTATTCTGCCTCTTTCTCTCTCTCTCTCTCTCTCTCTCTCTCTCTCTCTCTCTCTCTCTCTCTCCATTCTGGTTCTTTATCTCTATTTCCATTTATCTTTAAATTCATATCCCTCCCTCTCTTTCTGTCTCTCAGACTCAGGCCATGCGTATAGTGAGGACGGTCGGCCAAGCGTTCGAGGTGTGTCACAAGATAAGTCTGCAATACGCCCAGCAGGACGACAACAGCCAGGCGGACGGCGAGAGCGACAAGTCCACAGAGGAGACTGCCACGGAGGGTGAGCGACCAACACTGGAAACACTGTCTACAAACACACACAGGCACTATTTACATATGAGTTAAGGTTTTGCATTGTAATGCTCTGTGTGTGTGTGTGCCCCTTCTCCTAGGTTGTCAGCTGACAGGAGCCGAGTGTGAAGAGGAGGTTGCCGTGGTGGCGGCGGAGCCCCCGGCAGGAGGGGCGCTATGTGAGCAGGCGGTCAACGAGATCCTCCAGAGCCTGGCAGAACTGAATGTGGTCAAACCTGGACAGACCATCAGGGTGAGGCCTCACACGCGCACACAAAGACGTGCACACAAGCACACGCGTGCACTCCCTCACATGCAGGCCTTCATAGCTAACACACACACAAACACACTTTATCTATGATGGCTCAGCGACAAAAGCAGGGAACGTTCTGTTCTATTATTCACATTAGCAGCTGGCCAGTGCGATGATAGCAGTGTCCGTGCTTAAACTGTTACATGAGCACTCCTCTCTTCTGTTCTGTTTCTGCTCTTTTGCCTCTGTCTGCTGACACACTGTGTTCTGCTGACACACACTCCCCCACAAGCCTCCCTACGGAGTCAGTGTTGAATGTCTGAGATGAAATGAAGAGACAGAGGGAGAGAAGGTAGGAGAGGGGAGGATAAGAGATGGACGGACAGAAGTAGGAGTGACCGGGAGGGAGAGAGAAAGGGTACATTGTGTCAGTCCTGCCCCTTGGTACCTTCCTCTGCACTCCCGTGTCAGTCAGGTTCTAGAGAAGCATTAGCCCTTCTAGAACATTCCCACTCAACAGCCAAATAAGGGGCCAGGATCTGTTCCTTAAGGAGATAAGAGGGATCAGAGGAGGAGAACCAGAACGTTCCTCGGGGCTATGAAGGGGGGACCACTCTTTGATTTTGGAGAGAAGCCTCAGTAATCCAGCTGAGTCAACCTAAACATCTGTCCCATACAGATAAAAAGTGAATGGAGGGACAGAGAGAAAGGAACCAAGGGAGGTGTATAGACAGAAAGAAAGAAAAAAAAGGAAGGAATATTGAGATTGTGATCAAGCGATGGGATAGAGAGGGAAAGAGAGAAAAGAGGAGAAAAAGCTGGGGCTTGATCATGGCAGAGAGTTAGAGATGGAGGGACTGAAGGTGAAAGAATAGAAAGAGAGACAGGGGAAGTAGGATTTCCTCATGTCATCATGACACAGTGTGGGTGACAGGGTCAGAAACCCACCTTGCGCCAACTACTGATTGTACCCTTTTGGCAATGACACAGCAAATTAGTTCCTGAAGAATGACACTTGGGACAATGTCAAAAGATGTCAAGTAACATTGTGCGCTTTGTTGCACCTTTGCACACAAAGATTACCAAAATACAAATGTTCTCTTAAGACTATGGCACATGGCACCATGGCGATAGTAGCAAACATTAGCAATATAATCTCTGTCAAATGTTTAGAAAATATATATATATATAAAAAATATAAAAAATAAAACCTGTTTCCACACTATCTATTGCTGTAAATATTATATTATATTCTAATTGAAATTTGTACCACAGCCAAATCTCTAATTACCTTAGTGTTTCCTAGTAAAAGGAAACTATTTTAGTGTATTGTTAGAGCTCCCTCCAGTGGTGGTATGTTGCTAGTTAGTCATTAGACATTCACATCACCAGGGTTGTTCCAGAAACACAGGCTCTTCATCCTCTCCTAAACCCTTCTCACACAGAGCACTAATCTCTCTCCCTCTAAGTGGCCCTGACACACACACATACACACTCCTTAAACTCATCTTGCTCTGAACGCTAGGATTGTCATGAGATCCCTGTAGACATGCATACACAAGCCCACACACTCAATTCTTCCCCCACGGACGAGAGGAGAAGAAAAGAGAGAAAAGCTGCTTAAGAAAAGATGCCTGCCTCTCCCGCAATCATACTCAACTGCCCGTAGAACTCACATAACTGCCTGTAGAAACACAAAGACAAACACGGACACACAGTCAAGCACAGACACACCAACACACACAGGCACATACAAAAACCCAGACTGGTAAATGAAAGCACCTGGGATCTCCCCTCCTCTCCTCGCCTCCACTCCTCTCCTCTTCTCTTTGCAAAACATACAGTATGTCTATGGAGGGGAAAAAAGATGGAGGGAGGAAAAGGAATGAGACACAGGGAGCTTCGGTAGGAGAGAGATTTAAAAAAGGAGGACAGACAGAGAGATTCACATCTACTTCTCTGTTAGGATCTCCTTCTCTCTCTCTTTGGCTGTCTGGTAGACAGACCATGACCTTCACCACGGCCATGGTGACAATGCTGTCCATGCTGTCCATGGCAACTAGTTCACATAGACATAGACTAGACACATTCACGCGTACACACACTTTTGAACAGTCTGGTTCTCTCTCACACACACAAATATGCACACTTTATCTCTCTCTCCCTCTCTTTCTCTGACACACTGGCAACAGCCCATTACACAGAAAGATCCCAGCGGGCGATGTTCACATCCACGTTCCAGCTTAGTCTCGTTTTTGACGTGTTTCCGTGTCCCCAGGACTTTGAGAGCAGCTCCCTGTACACGTTGACGTCCCAGGGCCCCTCTCCCAGAAGCCCCTGCACTCCGTCCCTCGCCCCACGTGCCGCCCAGCACTACCTCCAGCTGCTCCAGCAGCAGCTCCAGCAACAGCAGCAACACACACAGGTGGCTGTGGCCCAGGTAGGACACACAAATACAAGCAAGACTGACACCAAACTCACAACTTCTTAAATGTGCGCCCGTGCACACACACACATGCACACAAAACCTCAGTTGAGGGCTACCCAGCCCATCTGTTAGTAGTAGTTTGGTCCAGATGTCCACCACAGTGAGAGTCAGCGGTCTGCATGAGACATTATTGACTGAGACTCACACACAGATGCTTCGTGTTGCTACCTTTCCACCCACACACTCACTCATAGCATAAAAACAATGTAGCATGCTGTGTTTTATGTGAAAGAGGTCCACACACATGCAGAGTCCAGCACACTCCATCAAGCCTCAGTCCAGCGCCTGTCTGCCAACCTGCAACTTTGTGCATGACCACTAGGGGCCACTGTCTGCACAGAAATGGCGTGATGGACTAAAACACACACGCGCAGTGAGAGCTTAGTAAGGACATATCCCAGCGCACTGGAGAACGACTAAATCAAGCCTGCGATTGTCAGTAAAATTGGTCCTGCATGCGTCAACACAAACGCATATTTGTGTTTAGCATATAATTTCCGTAGCGACCGCGTTGCCCAGAAAATAATGTTCTTGCTCACTCAGTTAGTTATATACACAAACAAACCTGGCCCCCTCATTATTTTCAATTTCAGGTGGATCCAGGCAACGGAATTCGAAGCATCCAATTAGATTTTCCCCTCATGGAGTCTTGAGCTCTCTGAGGGAGAGGGGAGACTACTGTAGCCTGTAATAGCAAATGGAATTCTTCATCCAGAAGAACTCACCCTGACATATAAACAAACAGAACTACCAGACTCATAAAATAGTTTATGTCTCTGAAAGATGGATTGCCTATATCTACGTAACACACACACCCCCAAATAATACATTGAATCCAGTTCCCTTCTCCAGCAGGCCCCGTCTCTGACCCCTCCTCTCTCCCCCTTCAGGTGCAGCTCCTGAAGGATCAGATGGCTGCGGAGACGGCAGCCCGTATGGAGGCCCAGGCCCGGGTCCACCAGCTGCTGCTCCAGAACCGGGACCTGCTCCAGCACCTGGCCCTGCTGGTCCAGCAGCTCAAAGAGCTGGAGACCTTGGAACCCAGACAGAGCCAGACCCAGGGCCTGGAGCAGGGGGAGCGCAGGCACACTCAGTCACAGAGTAAGACACTCAAAATACGTAATACACCAAATACGTACTGGAGCTCCATGTGTTGTAATTCAAAAGGAATAATGGCCAAGTGAATAGTAGGCCATTCTTCGACTCTGTCTTTGACCCTTTGGCCCTCTTTTCGGTTTACACTAGGAACCGTGTTCCTGGAGAGCTATTTCAGACACCTGAACACATACAAAAGCATTTAACAGAGATTTGCGTTCGTGCTTGCCTTAGAGACCAGTGTAGGTTTTTTTCTGAGTTTAGGAAGCAGCCAGACTCCATGGTGATATTTAGGCGACCAGTAGTAAGAAATCAGACTGGACCGACTGGTTTTTGCCGGTTTGATGACCAGAGGGGACCACACCCACAGTACACACTGCTGCTGTGTACACAACGCTCTGAAAACTGTCAACAACAACAAATTAGATCACACACTGACTGACTCTGCCCCACAAGATGATCTGGTACTGGGATATTGTAGACCATTACGTGCGTGCACATAAGATCTCGAGCTGCAATGACATCTCCCAACTCAGATAACACTGTTACTCATAAAAAAAGGTTGTGTCCAGCATGCACACACGCAGCAACTGTTAGAACATTGAGTACTGCCCACAGATCACGTAATGCTACATATGCTGTTGCTGGCTTAGTGTAGTGTGTGTGTGTGTGTGTGTGGGTGCTTGTGTGTGTGGACGGGTGTGTGTTTAATGCCAACTTTAATTGGGTTAGGTCTGGTTCCACAGGATGCTCTTCCAGATAATCTAAGACATGGTCCACTCACTGGCAGCAGCTGTCTCTTACCCCCCCCCCCCCCCCCCCCCTCAGTTGGGGAAAGAGAAAGCAACGGGAGGGAGAGCAATTGGGATGAAGACAAGATGAGAGGGTGGGATGGTGAGCATGAGAGAGGGAGGGATGGGAAGGATGAGAAAGAACGAAAGGAGATGAAGTGAGAGGGAGAGGGGGGTGATGAGCTAGAGAAGAGAGATGAACTGACGCGGAGAAACGAAATAAGAAATAAGGATTAGAAAACATGCTGACATCAAGAGTTTGTGTGTGTCTGCGTGTTTGTGTGTGTGTGTGTGTGTGTGATTGGTGAGATATTTGTGTGTGTTTTGTTTTCGTCCTGTTGAATTGTTCCAAAATTGATTTAAGACACTTTTCTTTGTTTACTGCAGATGGCCAGGAGTCAACATGGAGCTCTGTTACCACCTCAACCAGATCTTTGTCCCTTAACCTTAAGAACCACTACAACTCGGACCAGCCAATCACCTCCACCCCCGCAGCGATGTTCAGAAACACCCCTCTCCAGATGGATGGTGCCGAGTCCTACCTCAACCTCCTCAACTTGGAGAATGGGACCAAACCAACTGCCGTTCAGAACGGGGGTGGGGATGCCCTCATCGGACCATCCAATGGGAGAGCTGGGAGCAAGAGCAGCTCAGAAGTGACCTCCAATGAGGTGGTCCGGTTTGAATCACGTAACTCTGGAGCTTTGGATGAACGGTAAGAGACCCAGGCTGAACCTGCCGCTGTGTATAGCAATATAGGAGTTGACTATGATGGTGGTCGCTGGCTGACTGTCCCTGTCAGAGACTGTACACTATGTCCGAGACCAGGAGACAGAAACAGCCCATTTCAGCAATGAATGTTGCTCTTGGCTGCAGATTTGTCGACTACAGCGAGTTTGAGCCAGAACTGTCCCTCTCTCCCAGCTAGTGGGCATGTGGATATAACTCTCTCTCCCTCTATTTCTAGTTTTTTTCTCTCTCTCTCTGACTGTACGTCTGTCTACCTATCTCTCTTTCTCTCTCTGACTGCCTCTCTTTCTCTGTCACCCTCTCTCACTATCCCCAACCCCCTTTCTCCTTTTCTCTCTCTTTCCCCCTCTCATCTTCTGAGAAGGAGAGAAAAGGCCTAGTCAGCAGAACTAGCCCGGAATAAATGGATATGTGACTTTAATCGAGAGATTAGGAGGAGAGAGAGAGAGAAGATGGGTGAGAGCGGTGGGGGAAGACGGGAGGGGTGTGGGTGTCAAGTTCACACACTCCTCTCTATTTTAGATCATGGTGTTTCAAAAGGATTACTAATCAGCTGACTAACTAGTCAGCCAACAGACACAGTTAGACCATGTGTGTTCCTGTGGTTTCACCGGTCCAAATCCCTCTGCCACCTTGAGCTTTATCTCTACCCTTATCTTTGCTACATTCTCCTTAGAGACAGACACAAACACAGTCCACTGTCTGTTTCACCCTACTCCCATATACATACACAAATCCCCTTCCTCAAAGCGTATCCATACTGCGCCAAACAGTATAATTAGCTCTTAATGGGGTTTTAATCTGCTCTTATCTTTTCCATCACGGAGCACATTAACCCTCGCCATTCTGCCAATGGACCTGACTTTCTCCTTCCTCCAGGTTTCCCTCTGTTCTGCCAAGTCCTCTCTTTTGGTCTTCATCGTTCTCTACTTCTTTTTGTCTCCTTCTCTGGCTCTCACTTTCTCACTGTCCTCTCTCTCTCACACACACACACACACACTCCCTTACTCTCTTTTTTTAGAATGACTCAAAGCCATAGAGGCATAACTCTCTTCAGGCAGTGAGTGGTAAAGATGGGGGTCAGATGGCTGAGCGGTTAGGGAGTCTGGCTATTAATCAGAAGGTTCCCGGTCGTGCAAAATGATGTTGTGTCGTTGGGAAAGGCACTTCACCCTACTTGCCTCGGGGAGAGTGTCCCTGTAAGTCGCTCTGGATAAGAGCGTCTGCTAAATGTAAATGTATGGTAAAGTTGATCACCAAACATGCTGTGGGAAGTTAAGAGTTCTGATGTTGGACCTGTAAACACACACATTGGGCCCGATCTTGCACCCAGCGCAATTGACTTAGTCAACGACGCAAGTATCATTCCTAGTTTGCACTCGACGCAAAGCGGACTTTTCCCTCCACAGACGCATGTCGAAATGACCTTGCGCTCCCGTGGGCGGTTCAGCGAAAATGGAGGCGTGTTCCGGCGCAAACGTTCCCTGGTGCTATTTTGCAGTTTCCGAAAAACAATTCCGCCACTGACCAGGAAAAACGTGGTCTAAAGTCAATGGCGCATTACTCAGATGCTATTTTAAGGGCGCAAGCTTGGTCCGTGCGCACTGCTGGCAAGGCCAGGGTCTTCTTTCTGCGAAGCTACGTTACATTGTTTTGATTTATGGCGTGTTACATTTCTTCAATGATTATAAAAAGATTTTCATGAGAAATCTCTATGTATGTGAACATGATTTGTAACAATTGTGGCAATTTTCTCCACGCCTGTTTAACCGAAGCTAATTTGGGTGGGTTTCTTCTCCCATCTCCATCAGAATCAGAATTCGGTTTATTCGCCATGTAGCCTATGTTACACAAACACGGAATTTACTGTGGCAAGAAAGTGCAAACAATAAACATATACAGGTCTTAAATTAAGTAAAAAAGTACAATAGTCAAACTAATCCCAAGAACTAAACAATTTAAAAATAAAATATAGGGTAGGCTATATAAAAATAAGAATAAGAATTTGAATGAGCAGCATGAGCGGGCAATTTAGTGCAATGAGAAAACTGCTCTGCCTTTCCCATACAATGTCACTTCTCTATCTGTTACGGCCCTGACTAGAACATTGGTCTCCTCGGCTGTGAACCGCTCCTGGCGTGCGCCTGGCAAATCCGCCGTTATAATAGCAATCCGCCATGGAACAAGCGCTGCTCTTAAAGGGAATGTGAGATGACGCTCTGATTGGTTTATTGCACGTTACGCCCAAACCACACCCATTAGTAATGTAGATACTTCGGACCTACGCTTTTTAGATTTGCGCCATGCGCAAAGTCATTTATCCCGCCGGCAAAATAGCAACAGAGCCGGAGTCCCGCCCACAAAGTTACTTGCGCTTCGCGTTTTGATACTTCGGTTAACAGATCGTTAAAATAGGGCCCAGAGTGTCTAATTGTGTGTGTGTGTGTGTGTACTGTAAGTCGCTCTGGATAAGAGCGTCTGCTAAATGACTAAATGTGTATCCTCCAGGAAGACTCTCAACACTGGTGGTTGACTGGATCTTGCGTCGCACTAACCCCCCCTGCTGCCCGGCACACATCATCTGTAACCATACTCTCATACACATGGCTGAAATAAAGGCAGCAGGGGAAACACACACACCCACACGCATAGACTGAGAGGAAACTTCAGACTGTTTCGTTAGTCCTTAAGCAGTGTCTGACCATGAGTTTCCAGGTTTACATGAGTCCCAGCTGGGAAAGGAGTGAGCAGGGGCTGGGAAAGGAGTGAGCGGGGACGTGGGGATAGGATAGGTGGAGAATAAGGGGTGGAAGTAGAGAGGGGGAGGGGACTAGGGGGTAGAGGGCAGAAGACTGGGAGCTGTTGTGGTGGAGTATAGAGGCCTGGAGAGCAGGAGGCAAAGGGAGAAGGAGGGAGGAGAGGGAAAGTAGAGTTCAATGTAGAATGTCATTTTATCTTTCCTCACTTGGTCTCCTTTCTACCCTTCTTCTTCGCTTTCTTACACTCGTTTCTGCTTCTGTCTGTCTGTCCATCCATCCAACTATCTATTTATATCTATCTATATGTATAGATACTGTATATATACTGTATGTATGTACAGTACATTTGTCTGTCTATCTGTCTGGCTATTTAACGCTCTCTTAGTCACTCATCCTTCACTCTTCATTCTCTCCATCTTTCTTCCTGCCTCCATCATCTCTTTCTAAACCGTTTCTCAAAAAAGATGACCAGACTACCAGGTTTATGAGTTTCACTGTCCAAACAATGTTGTCTCCCTTTCTCATCACCCTTTCCCATCACCCTTTCTTTACTCAGTTTATTATCTCGCATCTCTCCATCTGTCTTTCCTCTCTCGCCCCCCCCCCCCCCCCCCCCCCCTCTTGGAGTGACAGCAGGGTTATGTAAATGACGACATCTTCCTTTGATACCCATGGTCTTCTTCAGACGTCCAGCCCTGCTAATGAAACTGGGCGAAACTGGACAGTTTATTATTACTTCACAGATCAGACTGCACACATACACACACACCTTCATACACCAGACAAATAGCAGTATCAGGCAAATGTAGAGAAAGTAAAGGTTAAATCTTGTCAAAACAGTTGCCCCCCCCCCCATTCCTGACACAGTAATTCTCCCATGACCCACCACCTGTCACTCTCTCCCATGCTGGAAGGCAGATTTTAACACTTCCTTTTGCTTAGTTTTTTTTCAGGATTTCCCAAGCCAATCAATATCCCCGGGCTGAGTGGCCCTTTATGTTTTCACAGCCCCCACTCCACCACCTCTCCCCACCACCCTTACACACACACAAACACACAACCCCTTCTGTCAGACACCGCTCCCCATACACACACACACCTCCCCTGTCACCCCCACACACACACGCAGACACTCAAACTCCCCTCCATTCTCTCGAGCCTAGTCTTGGTACTTTAGTTCAATAGCACTAACTAAACACGGAAAACCCACTCTCGCACACATCCACATTCACAAACACAGGTAAATCACTATCTGCATCATCTAGGAATCTTCTCACACATAACGTTCAGGGTTTATTTCACACACTTCACACTTATGTCCTTCACTGTAGGGTCTAGACAGCACACATACACACATACCAGCTGATACAGCCATAGAAGTGCCTTTTTACTCAAACCTACGTTCACTTAGCACCTTGTCAACTGTCTGACACTCCCATGAATGTGATACTACACACATATAAAATGAGCAAATGCTCTACAGCCATGTATTTTCTTCACTCTCTCTCTTTCTCTCTCTCTGCTTCTCCCCCTCTGCCTCTCTGTATCTCTCTCTTCAAACCTGTATCAGTCCACCCTTGAGATTCCTTGTCCCCGACTGGAAGACAATTTGATTTGAGGGCAATGAATGACAGGGAAATGAAGGGTCTGATTACTTTGAAAGGTGCATATACCGTTTACCTGTAACCTTGAGCGCTAAATGCTCAATTACATATATCTCTGACGTGGGTGACAACCGTTTGAGGCCCTAAAGTTGACCTAGTTTAAAAGCATATATGTCTATGAACAGTTAATAGCCTTATCAATCCAGATAGCTCAACGTATTCACTGCCTATGTGTGTGAGAGATACGTATGAGGAGAACACGTAACTTTAAATGCAAAATGATAGTTTATTATCTAAATAGTAAGATAATCAATACATAATAATTATGAAAAAAAAATCAAGACAAAAACGTACCTTCAGAGAAATCATTAACAAAGGCAGTCATAATGAAATGAAACTAGGCACCTAACGCACCAGAGTTTGTATAATAAACAAAACTTGAAGTGATTGGTTTAGCTTCTCCTAATATACACCCAACCGGCATACTAAAATAGGGACATTGGCTATATGAAAGAATGATTGCATGCAAGAATAAAAATTCAAATTGGACCATCACCGGCTTGCTTAGTGGCTGCAGCAGCTAAACATGACGCCTTTGGGAGATGCAGACACAGACACATTTGGGTCTGCTGCATGCACAAATTGTGCGAAACCTGTACAAATCATACACGACTGAAAACAATATTAACACCTGATGCGTAAAAGAATAAATAAAAGCATATCAAACATGCCATTAAAAGCAGTTTACAACTATACATATATATGAACACAACCTTTTATGATAATTTCAGTCTTCCTCAGTTCACCTTCCTCTTCACCTGTTGAGACCACCCCTCAAGTGGTGTGTGCTGAAAGGTGTGAATGTCATGGAACATTTACATTGAATGACTGTCCCAGACGAATATCTGAGTGACCAGTGACATAGGGGTTTGATTATTCAGGTCTCTCCCAATACAGCTCTACAGAGTGATGCTATTCAGATAATTCTACAAGGTTCTGTTTTCAAGTGGATTTACACACTGTTCCACTGCTCAAATGAACCAGGTTCTAGAGAGGAGTCCTCTCTCACAGGCCCTCTATCTGAGCTTCCAAAAAATGCCAGGAAGGTCCAGGAAGTCAATATTCTTTTAACAGATTTTTAGGAAGTTATTGTCCACTTAGATGCACAGTTGTGCTTGTAGCCAAATTTGTACTCTATATTATTTGTACAAACATATACCTCACTGCATGAATGGGGTGTTATACATCTCTGGTAGTATTTATTGATGGTAATTTGGTTTTATACCCATAGTTTAATAGCGGCTGAATAGCTTGATGCTTAATAGCATTAGCCTAGCATGGCAGTTAGCCACCTAGACACATACTCTTTTGCTTAATCTTCTGTTGTCTCACACCTTTACATGGGGTTTTTGTGGGCCACCTGTAGATAACTCATCAGGTCGGAGCTCCAGAACCTTGTACGCCTAATGGAGGTAGCCCCACCCCCAACAAAATATAATCCCCTAATCGTGGACTGACAGGCCTCATTGCCACGGTTACCTAGCAAGATACCCAATCCAGATCCACCTGTCCAGTGAAGATTTGCATACTATTCAGATTTGTTTCCCTCCCTAACGTGACATTAGGCAGCTTCATGTGAACAACGGGATGCAGCAACGTCTGTCTGTCTGTCTATCAGTGAGTCTGTCTGTTTGTGTCTGTCAATCTGTCTGTATCAGAATCACCCTTTGTCTGTCTTTATGTCTGTTTGCCTGACTGACGGACGCTGGCGGACTCCGGCTCTATTAGGAGATGGATTCTCTCTCGCCAGACATTATCAAACACTGCAGATTAAACCACTGTAATGGATTTTCTATTGATCCATTTCTCTGCTCTCTTGTCTCTTTCCTGTCTCTGAGTAAAGAGAACTCAGTGGAGCCTGTTTTGTTTGTTTGCTCGGTGGAGAGTCGAGAGATTGGGCCTAAGATCGATTTGTTGATAAGTTATGGTTTTTGAGTGCCAGTTGTTTTGTGGCCGTGAGACCTCATGCACACAGCTATGACAGACCCTAGTTCCCTTCCTCTGCGTCAGATATTCCAGGTGACGCTGGGACGTATGGGCTGGTCCTGAGTGTGTAGCTAATAATTTCCGTCAGAAGAGAAAGGGGAGAGAAGACAATGACTAGTTATGGTGTGAAAGAGGGAAGAGTGAAATAAGGGATAGAGAGGGGGATGATAAAAGAGAGAACAAGAGGGGGAGAAAGAGGACATTTAAGAGAGATGAGAGAGCGTGAGAAAGAGAGAGAGAGACCAGTTCCAATACCGCACCCGTTAGCCTGATTGTTCCCTTTTCTCGGCACAGGTGCGAGGACCCTCCTTTGTTGCTTTTCCTCTTCCTCCTCTAACCACTCCCTCATGCCTCCATCCCCTTATCCTTCTATCCACCCTAGCATTGTCATACCTTTCTTCTCATCTACCTCTGCCCTGCTCATTTTCTCCTCTGCACCTGCCAGACCATCCCCACTCAACCTATTCCCACTCTTCCTCCTCCTGCCCTCCTCTCCTCCAACCCTCCTCCTCCCCTCCTCTCCTCCAACCCTCCTCCTCCCCTCCTCTCCTCCAACCCTCCTCTCCTCCTCCTTTGCTCCACCTCTCTCTGGATGTGAGTATACAGTTCAGTTATGTGGCATGTTGGATCAATGTCTGTGGAGAAAGCATGAGGGCAGAGCTTGTGCGTGTCTGTGTGTGTGTTTGTGTGACTGGGACACAACTCTCAAAACACTAATGTGCATGTTTACTATGTGTGATGATAGTTTTGCTCTGGTGTCTTATCTGGTGTGTAATTACTGATGAAAACATTGTTTGTTAGTGTGTTTTTGTCTTATATTGGGCTTGAAATTGAACCGTATGTCTATATATGAAAAAGGTCAGAAATGTGTCTGTGCGCGTGTGTGAGCAGTTGTGTGTGTGTGTTTGTTTGTCAGCTCAATAAGATGTGGAATGTTTGCACTGCTGCCAAAGTGGGTCCATTATCTAGAAAATTACCCTGCTAGCTAGTCGAGCCATTCTCTCTCTCTTTGTCTCTCTGTCTCTCTATATATATATATATATTTCTCTCCCTCTTTCTCTTTCTCTCGGCTTTTGTGCAGTCAGGTAATCAATCAGTCTGGTATTCCAGGTTTCTATAGGGAGGCAGTAAGAGCTGAACAAAACTCTAGGGGGCCTGCCTGTCAGACAGACACACAGATAGATGGACGGACATACAGATAAGCAAAAAAGGATGCAAAGGGAATAATAGAGTGTGTGTGTGTGTGTGTGTGTGCATGCTGTGTGTATTTATGTACCAGTGAGGACCTGTCTACATAACAGCTGTCTCCAGGGTGTGTGTTTGAGTGTAATGTGTGTTCTGTATGGCTGAGTCATGCTACATCTCTTCTCCCCCCAGGCAGGGTAAAACCCTCATGGCAAGAGTTACAGACCACACTTATGACTGTCACCTCACTAAATTACTGTGTGTGGTGTGTGTCGCTCTCTCACTCTATATCTCCCCCCCCCCCCCCCCCCATGCCATGAAGGCGTGTCATGAATCAGAGAGGAGGGTGGGGGAAGGGTGGTGTGATGGAGAAAGAGAGGGAAACAGGTGGGACTGCACTGACACAGAGAGATGGAGAGGACAGGATGAGAGGCAGGGAGAAAGCGAATGACAGAATGAAGGGAGGAAGAAATAAGGCAATAGGTTGGTTGCGTAAAAGAACTAGAGAGATAGAGAGAAGGGGGAGAGGGAGAGAGTAAGGGGTGTCAGTTATGTGACAGCAGACAGGAATGCTGACTCAAACGTATGGAAATCACACTGGAGACGAGAGAAGCTGGGAAACAACCAAACAATATTATCTGATTCAAGAATACATACATACACACACAGACGTACACAGTCACCTATACAACTAAATTACAGCAGCACACTCTCATGGCACCCAACCACATTGTATGGCAGGAAGGCACAGCCTCCCTTCCTAATTTAGGAGCCATTTACAGCTTAGTTCGTTAAAGCAACCAGACTCAGGCCAGCCACAGGCTAGACTTCACCAAATAATCACATGGGAGGATCACATGTCTGTGTGTGTGTGTAATGGACTTTGTGTGGTAGAAGCAGGGAGACTGCATTGCAGCTATTTATAGCATGTGTGTTGTTGGTGTGTCGATGGAGTCGGGGAAAGCCTGCAGCTCTCTCTTCTCTGTTTCCCTCCCTTTCTTTTCCTCCTTCTTTCATTTCCCCCTCTCTCCCAACAGGGGAGCTGTGGGACCAAGATAAGCACCCAGGCAGCCCTGAAAACATTGCACACACACATTTACACGCATACACTAACACACATACCTACGTCAGAACGCTCTCTCTTGCACACTCTCTCACACACTCAGACACACACATGGCTTACCTAACAATGCATTGGATTTCAAAAGTGGAAATTAGGGATGAGAGGCTTATTTTCTTCACGGTCATGATGCTTCTAGCTTTAGTGAACCCTCTCAAACACTTACATTAAGACCCTCACTGCACTGTCTAGCCCCAGTATGCACTGGTTTCTTCCATTTTGCATTGATACGGTTGAGTTCCTGTCCCAGGACAGGAATTATTTTGTTATTTGATTCCAGAAAGAGGATAAATATTTAAGAATGTTTTGTTGGTGAGGTACATTGCATAGTGTTATTTGAATGTATGAGTGCAGTAGAATCCGTTTTTATAGGTTATTGAAATGAGATTTATTTTCTTGCTGTCTGGTTGCCAGGTTCACTCAAATCATCCCCAAATTGGACCCACCACCCCCAGCACTGAACAGGAAGCGAGCAAGCAGAACCCTCTCTCCAGGATCGGAGGTCACAGCCACGCCCCTGACAACACCCGTGGAGGCCCCCAGCCGGAGCAGCAGCCAATCGTTTCCTGATGGGATGCCATGCTCGCTGTCTTCCGCCGACTTCCACTCCCTCAGCAACGGCGGCGAGGGCGGAGAGAGCAGCTCGTGCTCCACTAGCGAGGACTCTGGAGTCCGCTCTGACACCAAGTCTCTCCTCTCGCCCCTCCATGACGAGGATGAGGACTTATTTGGGGACCGTGGGACCTTCCTGACGGCCTCCAGCTGTTGTGGTAGCCCCCTAGAGGATGGGAAGGATCTGGCGCCCCTGTCCTCCTTTGGCCCGGTACCCCCAACCCCACTCACATACTCTGACAGCTACCAGCACACACTGCCCTTCTCTTCCCCCGCCAACGAAACCTGTCTCCACATTAGCTTCTCCGAGGATGAGCTGCTGGACAGCAGCCCCGAGGACTCCAGCGTCCCCCAGCGGAGCTAAAAACAGCAGGCCGGGGAGCGTACCACAGCCCCAGGCTTTAATCTTGGCCTCTGAAGACTCAGCCCGTTGCAACACATGATAGACATTACACTTTACAATCAGCTCCATATGAGCGTCGATAGCTCTGAGAAGCAATAATATAGTTTGTAAGGCCCCAGGTGCACTATGAGATTTCAGGACTTTTGCTGAACTTATTCCGTCCACACGAGCCACACGCAAGACAGATTTACACTGAAAGTACATGCTCACATTCACCGGAAATCCGAGAAAATAATACGTTGTATAAATTATTGACATATAGAAAAATCATAGTATTTTTATATAGAGAAGAATGATCTGGTGTTTTTCAGTAGTTGAAGTAGGTCATCGGAGATACGATGTAGCAGGTCTTGCACTGTTTATGTAGCCAGGTGTCAAGGAGAGATCACTACATTATTTTTGCTAGTTAGTGACTGATGTTATTTTACATGACGCACACACATTGACAAGATATATCAATTGAGCGCATTGTCATGTATGTTGTGGGAGTATTTGGGTGTACGATTGCGCTTTGCTGTTGAGGAAGCTGCTCTTTCTTGTGATTGCCATCAGAGGAACAATAGCATAAAGACTGGAAACAGGATGTGAAAGAAAGGAAAGGGGAAGAGACAAAAACATGACTGAGCTTACCTGAACTTTGCTGTGAGCTTTTGTGTATTGGCATGCAATGTGTGTGTGTGTGTGTGTGTGTGTGTGTGTGTGTGTGTGTGTGTGTGTGTGTGTGTGTGTGTGTGTGTGTGTGCGCGCGCGCGTGTGTGTGTGCGTGTGTGTGTGTGTGAATGGACGTGTATACATGTGCACAGCCAAGTCAGAAAAGTTGATTACGTATGTGAAACGTGCAGTGATTTGACGAGTAACAAGACTTTGTTAACTTTGTCCTCTGGTTAGCATAGCACAGTACTGTTCAAGAGTGTGTTTCATCTTAGGGGATAAGCATTGCCATGATTAAGGGTATTTGAAATGATGACACAGCTCCTTGTCTTCAAATAAACAAATGAGGAGTACGAGCGGGAGTGTGTGTTGGTGAGTGAAGTACTGTCGTTTTCAAGCATATTTGAGAAGATGGAGAGCTCCTTGTCCGGATCAGTACAAGAGGTTGAGGTTAAACTGGAGATGGTATACATGCAACCAGAAATCCAGTCTTTGTCCAGCAGCCAGAACAATGATAACCTATAGATGACATCACACATCCTCTATGACATAGTATTTGTACATGAAAGGGCAAGAACATAGATGCTTTCAATTGCATCCGTGACAGGGAGGAGTTGAATTATGAAGAGACCTCAGGTTTGTAAAGGAGAGAGAGCAACCCAGTCGCAGCAGATAACGGAGAGAGAAGATAAGGCAGAGGATGATGGCAGGCTGAGGAGAGAAGACAAGCCACCGTTAAGGACCCTTAATATTCTGCTGTTATAGCCAGCTAGCAGACTAGGCTCTCGTGTGAGGGTGAGATGGAGTATGTTTGTTTATTTGGAAGGTGGTAGACTGAGTGAGTGTGTGAGAGAAAGAAAGAAGTGTGTCAACCCTACTAGAGAAAGGCCTTATGCATATTCATTGTACGTGTATGTGTGTCTTCTTGCACTCCAAAAAAGAAAAGACATTACAAACCAGAAAGTGGCTCTGTAGACCAGAGACAAAACAAGGGAAGAAAGGAGGTGAAGGTGATAATGAAGGAGGGTGAGGAGAGTGGGAGTGTTGCGAGAGGAGAGGTGGCATGCTACAGTTGTTTACCATTGATTGGTTCATTAGAGATGCAGTTGAAGGAGGAAGTCACTGCAGTAAAGAGAGAGCAGCTTTCCTTAACAGCACATGACAGATGGTGATGAGACACACAGCAATAATACTGTGATGAATGACAGAAAGAGCTTAATAAAGTTGTAGGTGAACAAGGCATGTATTCTCCTGAGTTTTTGATTCTGTATCTCTGGGCCTTTCTGAGTGAGCCCACCTACCGTATTGTGTTTGTAAATCTGAGAATAAACTGCACTGGAATATATGCCGCACTTGATACGGGAACAATGATACAAGCAATGCACGAGTATATGCGATCTTACAGCATGCGATTGTGTAACACACTTCGAAAACGAAAGTAAGTGCGTAATATGTTTTCTATTTCCAGGGAATTAACTAATATAAACTTTTAGACACGTGCTTTATAAATATTAGCATGCTATAGTATAGCATTCACAAAAAAGTGTTTCTACTGTTGTTTTGTTATAAAAACGTGCAATAAGCCGCATCGAAATATATATAAATTTTAAAAATCGGGGTATAAACCGCGGCTTTATTTCCGAAAAAAACGGTAATGTGGTCAGTAAAGCAGCATGTGTACATGTGTCTCTCCTCTCTCTGGAGAGGTAGTCTCCATCTGAGCCTGTTCAATACCCGACATCACCTGATCTCATCTGTCTGACATTTCTGCTGCGGCACACTCATTCTCTGTCCTGTGGAGATTGACTCAAACAGACATGCATTTAGCATCCTGGGTTTCAAATTGTTTGTACATAACTACATCTACACTCAAAACTTCAAATCAAACTGACAGTTTTATTCTGGGTTAGTTTTGGGTGCTCACAAGCTAAAAAGAATGCACTTCGAGCCGCACATGTCTTATTGTTCACTCTGCTTGGAGTACTACAGCTATACCAGAAGAGTTATCAGATTAAATAGAGCTACAGAGCTCCATGACTGACACTGGCAAGTAAGTAGAGATCTACCATCACTTTTCTGGGAAGGCTTTCCAATATACTTTGGAATATTACTGCAGGATTTGCCTCTATTCTGCCACAGGAATCTGTGCAGGTCAGTCAAGTTTTTCCAAACCTGTCAAAGCATTTCTGTATAAAACTCGCTTTTTGCATTGGGGTATTATCAAGCCAATTCACAATGGGGGCTGTTTTTAATAGTTTGGGGTAAGAACCCTGAGTTCTATTGGTGGAAATATTAATGCTGAAGCAGAAAACATAATTCTGTCCTTCAAACTTTGTGGCATCTTGGGTAAAATTTGGGGAAGGCTCTTTCCTGTTTCGGCTAAATAATGCCCAAAGGGAGGTCTATATGTTTTGGTATGAAATGGGTTGGGTGTGAAAATACTTTACTGACCTGTACAGATCCCTGACCTAAACACCATCGAACACATTTGGGATATTTTAATGCAATCGACAAGCCAGGTCTAATCACCTAATATCAGTGCCCAACCTCCAGGCCTGGACTGGTAATCTGGTATACCGGGCAAATGCCCGGGGGGGCGACGCACTTGGAGCCGATATGATATGATATGTAATATATATAAATCTTTATGTAAAAAATATATAAATATAAATCTTTATAAATATTTATATTTATATATTTTTTACATAAACTTATAATTGGACAACCACTGGACCATAAAGCAGGGACAGCGGTCCATTGGTTCATTTTCCATACTGACACTGGGCTGGCCCAATCACATCTCTTAACAGACTCCACCCCTCCCCCTCTGTTTCTTGTGTCAGATGCAGTGGCTCAGAGCCAAAAATCTGTGGATTAGGATGGAGAAACAAAAGCGCAAGGGCAAGGGGGGTGCAAAGAAGTTGCGGGCCAAAAAAAGTCAAAGTCTAGAGGTTGATGCCTCAACATGTGCAAAAATATCCGACATTTAGTGCTGTAGCTGTCCGACCGATTGTGGTGTGCCGGTCTGAGCAAAAATGCCAGGGCCATTTTTTTGTCCCAGTCCAGCCCTGCCAACCTCCCTAAATGGAGTTAGGCCTGAAAGGGTTAACTAAAGTTCGGGTGGAAGGTGGCACACCAAGACTCCTCCTTCTCCAATCAAACTAATACGCATCAGCCCAGTAAAGCACGGAAGAATGCAACCAAACTCCCCTTGGTCAATTAAGAGTTCTGTATAAAGTATCTTCCATTCCTCTGGTCCCTGTGCTAGCATGTTGTTGTCACCCTCCCACCCTTCCCTTTCTTCTCTGCTTCTCCCTGTCATCTATCCAGGCTTCCCAGGGGATCTGCTTGAGCTGCTGCTCGGCCGTGACCCATTAGGACTCTCCACACCCCGAGTCCATGCCCGGACACCAGGCCCGGCTCTGCTACCGGCCCCCACCAACCGCTCCAGGCTCGGCTCTGCTACCAGCCTCCTCCACCATCGGGCTTGGCTCTGCTACCAGCTCTGCTTCAATAAAAGCTATCGAGAGGTGGTGATTGTTACAGGGAATCAATATCAGAGCTTAGTTTATAAGAGTCAAAGATTTCTGATGACCTTAACAATCACATGAGTATATTTCCAAAAGGTTTCCGAATGTACAGTAAATGCTACAGCCCAAAGGAATCAAGCTTGAGAAGACAGGATGAATTTGACAGACTCAATAATACAGAGATAATGTGATTTTAACATGAGGATACTGCTGCCTGTTTCTCTCAGAAACACTTTCTGTTCCTAATTCTCGGTTTCTGGCTCTCTCACTCTTTCTTTCAGCTGCCTGAGTGCAGTCCTGTCTCGCTATGTCATGGCTGTATTGGGAAGCCAGATGTAAACTGTGAGGGGCCTGTGTTATGACCCAACTGTCACAGAAGTAGATGGAGCACAAGGGGTAGAACCGCCAAGGAACAACAGGGTCTGGCCAATGGGAACCTGTGAAAGAGTCAGGAAGAGATCCCGCCTCTGGATTCTCCATTGGAACATTGAAGAAATTAGTCTGTAATGTAACAGTCTACAAGAAACAGCTGCTCTTTTTTACACGATGACATGAGAGGTTGAATTCACTACTGCTCTCTTCCCGCCAGCACATATTTTTCTTTCTGTCCTATTTTTTCATTCTGAATTGTTAACACACAGTACATTATGATTTCTGTCGGCTGTAACATTTGTAGTCCTTAAATGTTTTGCTTCCTGACTCCAGATATCCAGTAGGGATGGCCAGGACAAGAGGCATCACATACACACACACACAAACAAACACTCACACAGACAGTGTGAGTGTTTGTTTGTGTGTGTGTGTATGTGGTCGCTCACTGGGGTGGGGGGATGTGGGTTGTCTGGAATCAGCCACAGCAGACGCAATAACCTAAGGGTTCAAACCATTTCCTTTTCAGGGAAATGTTTTCCTCCTGAGGCTAACTGAAGCAGAAGTAAGTAACACACACATTCACTCAACCTCCAGTAGCTGTGGCTGGGTTTGGAGCTGAGGCTGGGGCTGGGGCTGAGTTTGGACCTCTAGGTCTGAAATTAATGGGCCCACCTGTGTTGCTTTAAATGGGCCGTGCAGCTTTGCAAGATAACAGTCCGATGGGCCTAATTACTCATGCTCAGGCATAGGACATGCACACACACGCAGTCACATACACACAAACGCTCACAGCCATGGAAGTCCATTTTTTATGGTCTGCTCCACACACACACTCCACACAATACACACACAAACACTTTTGGTATTATAAAAATAAAGCACACCATATTGATAGAGGCCTAGCAGTTGCTTAGTTCAAATGAGCAGGAGTGTTAGCAAGGAATAACAAGTGGTTTTAGAGAATCACTTAATATCTGGGTTCTGTAGTCACAAAGGAAAGGTGATTAATTTAGAAATTAGGTTAAAGGTTAACTAATTTAGTAAAATATTTGATACCATACATAACTGAAATGTTTCAATCTCACTCCTCTCGCTTGAATGATTGATGAAAGGCACTCAAAGTGAAATGTGGAGGGCATATTCTTTTCTTTTGACAGTGCATGGTAATATCAACATACATTTGCTGTAAGAAAAATACGTTTTCTGGAATAGGATATTTAATGGTTTTGCACAGAAAGTATGAATATGGATTTACGGCATAATGTTGTTACTGGCAACCTTGTCTGAGACATACCATGCCTTCCATAACCACCACAGGCCCAGCAGCACAGCCACACTAGGCTCTACTGGAACCAGGGAAGAAGAAGAGACAATTCTATTATTCCGTTTTAGAAGAGTGATGGTGGTGTAAGAAGCCTGCACTCTTTCTGTGTGTTTTTGTGTGTGTGTGTGTTTGTGTGTGTCATGACAAATTGTCAGTCCTTGGGGTCTGAGAGTACCACCATTTCAGTTCTTTACAATTAACCCCACACTCACACAACGACACAACCACAGAGTTGATTGTGGTGTGTTTTCACAACCTTAATCTTACCTAACCTAACAGAAAGGTAATAACACAAGGTGTTTAATCAACGTATATTGATGATTGATCAGAGTATGACAGACTATAATCAAGGTCTTCCATTACAGTCTGTCTCAGTCTCTATCTCATTCTCTCTGTATGGTATGGGAATGTTAGAAGAAACATGGATTACTTCTCCGCAGAATGCTTCTGATGATAATACTGGCATGGAATACCACTCTGTGACTATAGAACCGAAGAGAGGTAATTATTTGATTACAATCTATGATGGAAATCTCTCCCTGCCCCAGCCTAAGGTGTGTGTATCTATGTGAGTGTCTCTGTGTGTATGAAGACCACACCACACAAACACTGACATCTTCAAACACACACAGAGACACACACACACATACATATTCTTCTTACGGTATGAGGACATACATCTAAAAGGCCAATGATATTTCCTCTGCAAGCAACAATCTGTCCTCTCTAGAGTACAGTATAAGGTGCCAGCGGTTAGTTGGTACTTTCATATTCACATCAACAAAATGTATGACAACGATAGTTTCATTCCCAAGATTTCTCAACAGTGTAGACATAAGTTATCCTTTAAAGAATAAAAGCATAAGAGTGCAATTAAAACAATTAAAATATATTGTAAATACCAAAATGTGGTTGTGATAAAAGTAAGAATCTGAGTAATAAATGTAAAGTGGCTGGCCTCGAAGTGGAGGCAGGTGTGCGGAAAAGTCAACAGTTCTAAATATTGTTCTATATATTCTTTAACAGGTTTGACAATGGCCCATCCAACTCTCCCTCCAACTTGCCCCCATCACCAATTACCCATCATCACCTTCCCCCACAACTGCTCCACTGTCATTCCCCACTGCCCAAGTAAAGACCGAGCCAGAGAATGTCTAATATAGGAGAACTGCCACTCTCGGGAAACTTCCGGGTTCTGAACTGGTTGCAGTTACACTCTAGTTCCATATGAGGTCGCTAACGGTCGAGTGCAGAATGAATGGAGGTCTATGGAGCTATACCCCTCAAAATCCACTTTTCTCAGGATATAATTTTTTGTCTAGTAATTTGAATTCTGAATTCGAAAGGGGAGGCAAAAAAAATACACACCGCTGGGTGATAGATTTTTTTAAAGTCACCTTTCTGTTCTAAAAAGCCTTTTAAAATGTAATTGACGTCATACACATTGTACGGCATGAGATACTGCTTGACGGCAAGCTCTGGTTACTTCCACTTTTCTCTCGAGGCATCGACAACACAGCTGACAGGTTAGGCTCTCCCTGTCAATACACATGCTAGAAAGAGTTTTGGTTTGCTAATGTTGTTGCTAATGTTGCTAATGCTCTGACATTCTGGTTCTGCTTCGGATGCCATCAAGCGGGATCTCTAGTCGTAGTCAGTCCTTCACTAACCAATCGGAATTTGTTAGCAGAATGCTAGCGAATGGGCAATGGGCGAATGTTATGGGCAACAACGACTTACCCTGTAAGAAATCGAAAGGACATAAGTACTCGTTCATTCAACTTTAGACCTGTAATCCATGTTGAACATGCAAAAACTACAATCAAATCTGAGATTTCTCAACGACAATCAGGTGAAAGAGACAAATTTTGCCGTTTAGCTCCATAGACTCCCATTCATTCTGCACTCGACCGCGATCACTCCCAGTGGAACTCTGGTGGAACTGCAACAAAATTCGGTACAATGGGGTTTAATAGGGAGTGGCCAGGCTCTCCTTAAACAGGCTCTGACCGAGCTGAAAAAGCTTCACAGACGCAAGCCTCCCGACTCTGAGGTCAATTTCCCAACAGCGCTGAGGAGTTGCGCCACCCAGCTGTGTGGAGGAGTACTCCAGCACTTGTTCAACCTGAGCCTGTGTCTTGTAAGGGTCCCTGTGATGTGGAAGACCGACTATCTGGTGCCTCCATGGTTGATGGCATCTGGCCACCGCAGCTTCTGCAAATGGTACCACCGACTGGTGGAACATAACCTAGCTGGGCCTTGAAAGGCAACATACCAATGGAAGAGCCCATCTAAAGGTTATGGGTGATCACATCAGTCTTTGGCTCCAGGATGTCAGGATGGAGGAAACCATACAGAGGAGGTTTTCCTCCAGCTCCTGATTCTCTTGCTCCGTCTCACTGTTGCTTTATGGGTAATAACCTGAAGACAGGCTATCAGAGCTTTCAAACTGAGACAAAATCGTCAGCTTTGGCATTTCTTGTTACTGGACAAAATGTTCAAATACAATTTATCAATTAAAGAACAGGGTCCACCTGGCTAGGCGTGGGAAGAGGCATCTTGCTTCATGGAGATACTGGAGATTCTTGGGGACTGGAACAAGGCTGAGTCTTGTTATCCAGAAAAGATAAACATCATCCAGATTACGTAGTCTTTCAGAATATCATCCGCAAGATTGAAACACTGCAGAGGATTAAGATGAGTCAAAGGCCATTACCTAGGAGACATGTCTCCTAGGAACGCTAAAGGACATTTTTCATTCATCAACCTCATTGATTCACACGAGATGTGCTGAGAGATGTGCAGGTTTATCTTGATGAACACAGTGGTACCTCTGAGCAGAGCAAAAGCAGTGGACGTGAGTGGATAGGGGTACTTGTTCTTTTTCCTTATTCAAACCCAATAGACTATGCATCCCTATCCTTTATGGTACAAAAAAGTGAATGGTCTGATCAGACCGTTCTTTAGGGATTTGCCAATGTATTCCTCCATGGTGTTAGTAATTCTGCTTGGCCCCCCTTGATGAATATCGATAGGACCAGTAACTTCATGTGACAGCTAAGAGTAGGCTGAACACACATTGGCAGGAGGTACAATGTTTAGCTAGGCTATTTTCAGGGCTCCATGATAAGTTTAATTGAATTCCAATTAAACTGGGTTGTAACTCTGCAGCCAGAGGTGGCCCAATACCTCTTTGTCCTGATGCGATTCCACTGGGGATAAGGAGAGCATCTCATAATGAGAATATTTGTAGCGACGGGAATGGTGATAAACTCAACTGTATCCAAATCAAGGGGTCTACCATCAAGTTCCCCCACTTCCTACTGGCTAGGTCTACCTTCACTACATCATGTAATCCACTGTTGAATGCCCAGAGAAGTGCCTCTTTATTCCATCGGCTCTCCGGTGTCAATGTACAGAACTTGATGGCGAACTCAGACTCGGATAATAATAAGAGTGATTAAAATAAAAAGTGTATACAATACAATACTGGAATTAAAAAACACATCATAAAAAGCCATGAAGAGCCTGGGCAGGATCAGGAGAGTTGTTCTAGAGGCCCCTAAATCTGGGAGCTTAGCAGAAAATGCTAGCAAATGAGGAATAGTTCCAGAGGTGATGCCAGGCAGCCTTCAGTACTGAAAAGTCTCACAGAAAGAAAGTTGCAGCTTCATCCTATTACATTATACTACAGCATGAGTCAGCGTTCAATAGAATGAGATACCTGCCACAACTCATAACTTTAGACGTTATTAAAATGCATGTGTGTGTGTGTGAATGTGTGTGTGTGTGTGTGTGTGAATGTATGTGTGAATGTGTGTGTGTTGAACAGACCAAGTCAGCTTAGTCAGCCTTCCACGGGTGTTGCTCCCACACTATCTGCCGTGTTTTCACAGTCAATTTGTTACATCACATCAACAGCGGATTGCTTTGGACACCGGCATCAGTGACAGTTTTACAGAAGCACATTCACATAATAGAGGACCTTCTCTCTCCTTCTTCCCTCGCTCACTTTCCATCTCTTCATTCTCTATTCCCCCCATTCTAACTCTCTCTTTATCTAACCTTCCCCAGCTCTCTCTCTTTCTCTCTCTCAACATTCTACCTCTTTCCCTAACATTCCCTGTTCCTCCTTCTTTATCTCTTTCACACAATGATCTCTCTTTGCCTCACCCCCCCTCCTCTCTCTTTCTCTCTCTCTCGCTCTCTCTCTCTCAGTCTTGTGGTGTGTGATATGAAATCCTGTTGTTAGACTAGCAGTGATTGTTTTGGCAGGGATTTCTTGATAGCAGAGCAGGGTCTTATCACCATGGGGGACAGCACAAACTGAGCAGCCTTGAAAGCAGCACCATGCAGGGTCTCCCTGATGCGGAGGCTGCAGAGATACAGACATGATGCTATGTGGTATGCATTAGAACCACATCATCTAAGATACTAGCTTGTGAATGAATGGGCTCTTTGTTTCAGAGAGAGTAGCAGGTTTGCATGTCAAATCTCATCCTATCTCTTTTCTACCCTGCTTCCTTTCCTTTTCTCTCCACTCCTCTTGTCACCTCTCCTATAATTCTCCTCAATTCTCCTCTCCTTTGCTCTCCTCTCTTGTTCTCTGCTCTATTCTACTCTCTTTGTTTCCTTTCCTTACGTATCCTCTCCTTTTCCCTTCCCCTCATTCTTGTTTACCAATATGGGGATGTGTGCTGACCCCTCTAGTAACCTACTGTACTAACCTACTGAAAGACACAATATAGATCAGGTTCTGTAGCCAGTGTGTGTATTATGTGTGTATGTGTATGAGGTTGCCCGATTGTTTGGTTCGTGGAACACATTCATTGGAGTTTGGCTGAAGCAGCGAGCTAAGCAGGACAATGAGCGACTTTGACCAGGGTCAATTTGTTACGGCTCATCCGATTGATGTGCTGGACTGACAAATCCGATCCACGGTGGCTCCACTTCGCAACTTTCAGGAATGTGCTGCTGATGTTTTGGTGCTAAATACCACTGGACACCTTCAAGGGTCTTGTAGAGTGTGTGCCTCTGCAGGTAGGCGCTGTTTTGGTGGCACACTGAGGACCAACAGAATATTAGGCAGATTATTATAATATTTGGTTTATCAGTGTATACTGTACAGACACAGTAATGCACACTCATTTACAGGAAGTTACAGATTCTTAGTACTGCTTCCTCCACGCATACACACTCCCTCGGACTCAGTGGTACTTTTCGCTCCTCCTACTGTCTGCACAGTTGCTGTTTGAGATAACAGTCATGAGATAACAAAACATACACACACACACTCAAAGGTGCATTCAGCCACCCCCTGAACACCTATCATGTGGGATAACATTATCCCAGCCCCCCTCCTTCCCACCCCTTTCACACTGATAAGATGCAGTACATGAAAACTGTTCTGTCTGCCACACGATCAACTCATCAAGCTAATTCAAACAAATTATGTTGTTCAGTCTGGGGACCTTGCAATGACCTTGGAACTGTTCATAGTGGTTCTCTTTCTTTTCCCTCCCACTCTCTCTCTCTTCCACTTTTTTTCCCTCACTCTCTTTTCTCTCTCCTCTCTCTCCCCGTCTTTTCTGTAGCACACCTGTTCCTGCTTCATAAGCTCAAGTGCCGAAGACAGGTAGAAAGACAGATGGGCCTGCACAAAACGTACACACTTAATCTGTTTATTTTCTCTAATAATGAGTCTAATCTACGCACAATGCCATTTCCCTCAACTGAGTCGGTACAATGTCCTTACACCCCTTTACGTAAGGGAAAATACACACACATACAACTACACTCATACAAACTGATGGTCTCAATCATTGCCTCTACCCCGACTAACTGACACAAAGCTCAGATGGCATTACATTTGTTAATTGGTAAAATATAAAGTGCTCCTGAATCAAAACACCTATGGGTAAAGTCGCAAAATTCGACAACAAATTACTTGTGCGAGATACAAATAAACACTGCCCTTTAGACTGAACAGCCTGCAAATGAATATTTGATGGGGAATAAAATACAAACAAACTAAGGTCAATATTCAGGTCTGTTAAATTGAGATTAAACCTGACAAAATTATTGATGAAAATGAGGAATGGATGAATGCGCTTTCAGCAGAGACAGGTAGACTGGAGACCTACAACAGGCTCCTCATTAATAAACCTGACTGAACCCAATAGACAGGCAGAACAGGCAGATACATCTAAACCCAGTAGAGACAGGTAGACCCAGTGGGGCGGCTGTGGCTCAGGGGGTAGAGAGGGTTGTCTGCAAGGTTGGCGGTTCGATCCCCGACTCCTCATAAGTCATGTGCCAAAGTATCTTTGAGCAAGACTCTGAACCCCAAGTTGCTCCCGATGGGCAGGCCGGCGCCTTGCATGGTAGCTCGCTGCCATCGGTATGTGTGAGTGAGAGTATGAATGGGTGAATGAGAGGCAAACATTGTAAAGTGCTTTGAGTGCTGCTAAGGTAGAAAAGCGCTATATAAATGCAGTCCATTTACCATTTACCCAGTAGAGATAGGTAGACCCAACACAGACAGGTAGACCCAACACAGACAGGTATGGTACGATAAGATGTTGTTCATTGTCCCATTTAACGAATGAGATTCTACATTTAACAGACTCTAAAATTCTACATTTTAGTCAACCACAAACTAGTATTCATGTACACACATTCAGTGCTATTAATAAGACTGTGGACAACACATTGCACAAATTGTCCATCCTAACAAATCCCCTTTGGGGACCATGGCCTCTATGGTAGATCTACAATAGGTAGTACAATCTAGTAAACCCAACAGCGACCAGAAGACCTGGGTAGATTCAACAAAGACACGCACATCACACTCATTCTGGGCTTTTTAACATTTACTTTACAGCTCCTGAGCAAGTTCACACACATACACAGGCAAGGGAGACAGACTGTTGTATGAAATCAGTAGCAGTGAGTATGGTATTAGCCATGGCAGAGAGGAGTACAACAAGAGGGTGTATGCCAGTGGAATAAGGAGCAGGGAGTCTGGAGGACACAGAGAAAAGGCTTTATTCACACCATGATTGGCTGCAAATTGGACACTTCTGGAGAAATCGCCCTCTCAGACTCATGCACATATGTCTCGACACACTCTCTCTTGCAAAGCAATTCGTTTGATGGTAAGAGAAGTTGTCTATGATGGATTATGTCAATGGTGAATCTTCATCTCTTTCTCTCTATGTCTACATCCCTCCTTCTATACTCCCAACTGTTTCTTTCATAGTCACTGTAAAAGCCCACTGACAAGAGGGGAGATATCAGAACTCAGAATCAGAATAAAGTATAAACGCCAAGTAGTTTACACAACAAGGAATTTACTTTGATGGGCAGGTGCATACAGTATAACATACAAACCCATACAAATAAATACTAATACTGTACAATATAAAATAAAGGCATGAAGGCATTGCTTTACACAAAGACAGCCGTCTTTGTCACATTCCTGTCTTTGGTCTGGACCTCTTTTCCGACCAGACCAGGGGTCTCATTTATAAAGCTTGCGTACGCACAAAACGGGGCTGAAAATGTGCGTACGCCACTTTCCACGCAAAGGTTGTGATTTATAAAAAACAAACTTGACGGGAGAATGTGCGGTCCTCCACGCAAACTCTGACCCTCCCGTAGGCCTACGCACATTTTGGAAACAGTTGGAATTGGCGACGCAGATGACCGTACTGTAGTCAGACTGCAGAAAGTGAATGTGGGAAGAACATTACTCGTAATATTAATATATTTTGTTTTCCTCACACACGATTTTCACTCGATTTCATCATTATCATGAAGATTAAATCCAGCAGTGTTATTTGCGCTTGTACTGAGTGATAATTGTTCCATAAACACCTTGTACAATCCAACTCAAATTTTAAATAAAAATTCAGCGCTGTATGTCTCACCATCAGATTGTCCACTACGGGATGTAGGAGGGGGAGATTCCCGAGCCTGACTGCATGGAATACAGGATAACATCACATATCCTACCTTTAGATAACTGCAGAACACATTGTATAACTAAATATATTTATTTAATACTGTGCATATATATCATCATATGTCAAAAACTGGAAATACAGTCGCTAAGCTCCCGCGCAATCGCTACACTCCTCGTTATCAGTCCAGACTTCAATAGACTACTGTTCAATAACAAAACGCTTTTGTTATTGAACTTGAATTGTATCTCGACTCGCGGTATCACTGGCACAGTTGACGCCACTCGCACTGTTTTTTTTATTGGTGATCCACCGGCCACCAAATAATGTGGTTTTCGGGCCTCCGCCAATAGGCTAACAGTGTCTGAGAAGTTGTCATGCGCCATGGTTCACCGTAAAGAAGAATCGCATGCCAGGGTCATTCATGAGGTGCTTTGCATTGACCATTTATGGTCAAAAATGGGCGTGTTTAGGGCGGGGTAAAATGCAGATTCACGTACGCACACTTGTGGGTAGTCTGTGATTTATAAAGGGAACATTGCTTACAGGTGTGCGTAGGCACGGTTTTATAAATCAGATTTTTTTTTGGCGTACGCCATTTTAGGCTTTTGGGCGCACGTACACTTTTAGTAAGAATCCTACGCACAGTTTTATAAATGAGACCCCAGGACTGTTCTGTAAAGTGTAAGAGGATGAGGTTTTATTAACATATTTTCATTACTGTGGGATACATACTCCTGCCTGCACACACCATATATGAACACACACACTTACACACATAAACTGCAAATACACACATACCCGTACATACGTACACGCACAGACATTCATGCACACACACCTACAATCACTTAAACACACACATTCACACATACATACTTAGTGAGCTCTGCAGCAAAGCTTTGTCACTTTCTGCTGACGTGTGGGAATGTGGATTTGTATTTTTATCATCTCCTCCTCTGGGCATTGTAATTCCATCACTGTTCCAGCCAGCCAGCCACCCAGAGTGAGAACGAGAGAAGAAGGGAGAGAGACAAGTGGAGGAAGAATGAGGGAGTGTGAGATAAAGAGAAAGATAGAGGGACATGGGGAGCCATGATAAAGAGGTGGAATAAGAGAGAGACAGAGCTACAGGTTGTATCTTATCCACCATAAACACTGTGTGTGTGTGTGTGTGTGTGTGTGTGTGTGTGTGCATGTGTGTGTGTGTTAAAGTTTCAGTGAGGTCAAGCACTTTGTGATTATCCCAGGAAATTTAGTACACTTCCTTTAAATGAGGCAGAATTAGATGCAAATGAGAGACAGACTACACCGATTATCTTGCTGTGTGTATGTGTGTGTTTGTGTGTCCAAACCAAAGACAGATCAGCCTTACAAGCAAATCAGTAACAATCAAATCAAAAACAAGAATCGTAATTGAGTGTGGCATGTGAAAACTATGTGTTGGACAGTATGGTAATTATTTTGATGTCTCTGACACGTTGCGCCTCATCTCCAAAACATGGTCTGACTGAGAGTTCATGAATAACTAATAACTGCTATAGTACTGTCCTCTCTCTCTCTTATTCTTGTGTTCTATGGTATATGATTTGGCAGCACACATAGGTGACCGCATTTCTACAGATTGTGGTCCATACATTATACATCCATACTTTACAGTAAACATCTAAACATCAGCCATCGACACAATGTCAATTCATACATACTCATGCACTATATGCATATACTTAATATATTAGGCCTATTAGCCTAAGATTTAAGAAAATATGTAATTTTCCAAATGTTATGATGCTTGTATTTGCAATTGAAGTTTATTTTAATGTACATTTAGCAATACTAACTTGTCAGCCGTGTAAGTTTGTTTCCTAAAGGTTGGCTGACCACCCCCATGAAAATGACAGGTAGTATAATGAGGGAGGGGTTGGGGGTGGAGTTAACCAGTTTTTGTTCCCACCCATTATATGGGTGGGAACAATATATATTCTCTGCTAATTGATTAAAGCTGTACTAAGCTGTACTATTTTAATGTATGGCTAATTGTTTGAAAGTTTACAATCTGCACTTTCAGAATCTGTAAAAAAAATGTAAAACTACTTTGACCTATTTGAGGACCAAAATACTAGCACTTGTCACATTTGTATTATACCTTCTGTTAAATTTCACAGAATTTATAATGTTCAGATGTGTGTGTGAGACATTACATCTTTTTCTCTTTCTCTCAGTCTTTCTCTCAGTCTCTCTTTTTCTGTTTCACCCACACAACACACACAAATGGGCAAACATATGCACACAAACTCCATCCTCCTCTCCTCCTCATCTCAGTTTCATGTGTGAACTCTGCCCTCCTACGTACTTCCGCTCAATTTTCATTTTCCTTCAGTACTCCCTCTGGGTCTGCGGTATATTAGTTGGTTTTCTCCAAACAATTTTTTTACGGGTCCAATCAGCAAACAGAGGGAGTGGCTGAGAACGATGATGTTGATGTTGTGCGCTAGTTTTTAGTTGTAGTTCAGTGATGGCAGCGGAGAAAGATGCGAGCAAAGCCATTCGGTCCGTTGTGGCAACGCTGCCGAATATCCATAACTTAAAGCCGGAGCAAGAACAATCTTTGCTGAGTTTTGTTGGTGGCCATGATGTTGTAGCCCTCCTCCCCACAGGGTTCGGGAAAAGTTTGATTTTCCAGCTCGCTCCGTTAGTGGTGAAGGAATTGGCTAAGGCGAACGTTAGCGATTGGTTTGGCAGATCCAGAGTGGCTCTGGGCAGATCCAATAGTTTTAAACTTCAACAGAGTACCCGCCTACAAGGAAGTTAACGCTTGTCAATGGAGAGAGCCTAGACTCTCTGTACAAATGAAATGTACGAGACTCTGACACAGAACACACATGAACACACACAATTAAAATGAATACACACACACAAATGCATGCATACACAGAAGAGCGGGAATGGCACTGGTTTCACTGTACATTCTCGAACTAGCTGCTTGATTCTATACTTACTTAAACTAAGTAAAGTTCCCATCACTCCACAATTACATTTAATCTCTCAACCCTTCATCTTCAGTCACAGCCAATTATTAGCTTCAGATAAGGCCGTCTGATGATTGGCTGGTCGGGAGGAGACCATGTTAGGAATATCTTAGCTTCTCATGAATGCTAATTGATGTCAACTAGGGCGCAGTACATTGATTTAGCTTCCACTTTGATCAATGGCATCTGAGGCGAAGCTACTAGTGGATCAGTGTTACGTTTAATCTGTCAAAGATAAAGGCTAGTAAGGGGAGGCGCATCACTGTTTGTCTAGGGGGGGGGGGGTTAGATATCCATTAACTCATTATTCATTCAACCATTTCATAGTACACAAGATGACAGCTTTAGTAAATGTGGACATGGATAATTTACATAAACCAAAATGAAAGGATATCTTTCACATTTCGCTCATTTTGTTGCACACATAAATACATAGAAATAGATATATTTTATATAGATGTTTAGTTTTATGTCGTGAGTCAGAGTTTGTGATTAACCTCAAAAGAAAGGACATTTAACAAACCACCGATGCACAAACCAGTACACTTGTCACAGTGCAGCAGCTTTTGCTGTTTCTACTCCTGCACTTCCAACTTTAATGAAGCAGAATTTGTTTGACTATATAAAAAAATATATACATGAATACATGAATCATGATGACCATTTTAGTGTCATGACATAGATTCTACTGACAATGTACTGGGGTGCAAGTTTTATATTATATAGATTTAGACAAGAGTGTACTGCAAGGGCGGGGTCTTGCCCAAAAGTGTATTCCCTCATTTAAATGGGATGACACTGCAGAGGCACCTCTTGGCATCATTTGCATATTACTGTAAACAGACTCCCCCTTTCATCCAGAACAATGACTTATAATCATAGAGCAACAGAGCACGAAAGAGAAGAGGGAAAAAGAGAGAAAGAGACAGAGAGAACGACAAAGAAAGGGGGGGAGAAAGTAAGGACGGGGCAATGTCTATTAACCTTTTGTTTAATCATTACAGACTGGGGTTCCTTGAAAAAAGAGAAGACAGGAGTGGAAAAAGAGAGAAAGAGAAGAGGTAAAGAGAAGAGGACATGAGAGGAGAGAGAGAGAGAGAGAGAGAGAGAGAGAGAGAGAGAGAGAGAGAGAGAGAGAGAGAGAGAGAGAGAGAGAGAGAGAGAAAAGAGGAAAAAAGAAGAAGAGGAGAGGATGGCAGTTGAGTAGTAGCTTTGACCTCCAAAGTGCGGGTGGCTGTTTGATTGACAGGTGATGAGAAACCACTGTCTTTCCATCTTCACTGTTTATGTGTGTGTGTACAGTTATAGAGGCATTCAACAACAACAACAAGAGGAGTGGTGTATAACACAAATAGGTGTGGTAATTATTATGATGTATCTGACTTCAAACACAATACACTGATCTTCACACTGTTAAAGAGATGTCATTATCACCCATGTGAGGGAAGAAAGAAATATATTACATACAGTATATATTGGTCAAGTTTAGATTGAGCTTTCAACTCTCACATAAATAATGAGCAATATACTGTACTCTGGTTGTGGGCCCATGACGTACAATTTAATGTATTCCAGATTAAGTATTTTTGAAAATAAGATTGAGACAAGGTGGCTGCGGGAAGGTTTGTCTGTCTCTCACAAGGTGTTTAATCGATTGTAGGCAGGAGACAGATATAATGCAAAAGGTTTTCTTTTAATGGATGTCCATCAGCGAAACAAGACAACAAACAACTTAGGTGTCTTTAGAAAAACAACAAAACGGAAACAAAGTATTACTTCTAATCTTAGCGGAGCTCAAAAGGCAATCATAATGCCCAACGTCCTAGAACATAGTGACAACAAGAAAACATGACAATACCTGACAAAGGATTAACACAAAACTCACACCTTATATACAGAAACCAGAAACATAATTTGTAACAGCTGAGGACATGAAAAAGGTGCGCGTAATTACGCATCCCTCGCTCCTGAGTTTGGAGGTGTTCGAGGGAATCCTAATACTCGGGAGAGAGAGAGTGCAGTGGTCTGGATCCTCCATTTGGCGTAACACTTTCTCTCTTCATCCATTCTGTCCACCTGTATTTCTGTGCAACTAAATAAACCTCCATTAATACTCAATGAGTGACAAAACCTGTCGAGTTCAGACATGGTATTCACTGTAGAATTCAACTCTGTATGACATCCGTAGATTATCTTGGCACCATCATTTGTTTTCATTGAGCAGTTGTCAGCTATATCTTTATACCTTTCATTTTGAGGCATTGAGACGAAACATTCTACTGAATCCCTATTTCAGTAGCTTAGGTGACTCATCTCATATATATTTATATATGGCCATGTTTACAGTGATGCCCTTTTAATAGTGACAGAGTGTCCAGACTGTCCTCTCTAAAGGTACGTTGTGAAGGTTAGCTGGTCCTCCCTGAAGTACCCTGAGGAACCTAGCTAGTCCTCTCCAACAGGACTTCCTCTGAGCATGTATGTGTTTATCAGATCGTAGCATTGAAAAAAGGTGACATTCAGAATCTGGTATTTGTAAGGATTGTTGAGTAATCTTATTGTCTTTTGTTTATTGACTAACCTTTAAAATTGATTACTTAACGCCTCTACACAAGAATGACAGTGACGCAATATACATTTAGCAAGCAGAGAGGTATACACACCCACTTGTACAAAGGGTTCTGAAGAGAAATCTGGTTGTGCCTGCTGGGTGTGTGTGTATGTGCATGTGTGTGCACATCCCAGATAGAGCACCAAAGGGAGGATTAAAATGAGGGCTAAGAGAGTCTAATTTGAATGATTCAGGACCAGTGGAACCCAGGGGGGAGGAGAGGGAAGGGGAGGGAGGGAAGGGGAGGGAGGGCCGGGTAGAAGGAGAGAGGGAGGCAAGGGAAAAAGAAAAAGTAAATGTGGGAATGAAGAAGAGCGGGGGAGACAGGACAAGATGTAACAAAGCAGTGTCCGGACATAACGGGACACACACACTGTTACACGCACACAACCGGACGGACAGACACACACATGCAAGCACACAAACACACGCATACACCGTCTATGTGGTCCTGATTACATGTTAGTCAATGAGCACTGGGCCCCTAGTGACTTCTCAGAGATGGGGGCATATGAATGCTCAGGCAGGCACAGGAATACAAACACACACACTCATAAATACACAGAAACATCCTCCTGTTTCTAACACCATGTCGCCATCTGTTCTGAATCCATTACGGTCCTTAAACTGGACTGGCCCTGGACTGAAGAATGGACTGTAGGGCTGTGAAGCTGAGAGGTATACCACAACAGACCATGGCTTGTCCTAAGCCTCTATAGCTCTGTGATGAATATGTCATGTGTATGTAGTTAATGTAAATCATTGGGAAAGATACTGTGCATGGTCCATTCTCACAGTTAGGTTAGCCTGGCAAGTGGAATTGTGATTGTTATGAGTAGAAAGTTATGAGTGTTATGAGTTCTAATAATTTCACCATTGTTCACAGGTGGACATTTTCAAGAACACTATCCACTATCTCCAAGCTTGCCATGCAACTTTCTTTGAGGCTTCTTTTAGAGCAGGCCCAAGAGGATAATTAACACAGGCTGTGTCCATAGATCATGCTGTGGGCGTGAACTGCCCTGAGATGACCTCTGTGTGTGTCTGTGAGCACAAACATTTAATAAGCAGGTGCAGGGAGAGTCTCAGAGGGGGACTCCTGTAACATGGACTGGGCTGGTGATGGGAGGAGGAGTCTAAAGAGTGGAGGAAAGATAAAGACTGAGAAATAGAGTAGGAGGACAATAAGACTCTTCACCTTCCATTTGATCTAATATTTGCCGTCTCACTCAGGCATAGTGTCCATAGATCATGCTGTGGGCGTGAACTGCCCTGAGTTGATCTCTGTGTGTGTGTGTGTGAGTAGTCATACTTCTCATTCTGATAGATACTATAGAGCATTTCAGAATGTTTGTAAACAATAGGCACCAAGATACTTCCGCGTGGCAGAACGCGAGCGGCTTCCACTGACCAGAGAAGAGATCTAGCCGGCTACTGTAAACATAATTACATAGTCAAAAACATTGTGAAATGTTAAGAAAGAAGAAAATCTTACAGAAATACAAATACTTTTTTTCTCATGAGTACAAATAAAGCCAGAGTGATCAAATTGACAAGGTCAAATTAATACACAAATTACTTAAGTAGTATAAGAGGGTAGATATAAAAAATGTTTTGTTAGTGTCAGGCTACGGCCGACGGTGGGTCTCCCTTCCAAGCAATTTACTAGTGGTGCCATCGGCTTTTGCCACCCGGAAGAACGTCTATTATTGTTGTGACGTCATGGTGAATAGGTCTATACCGAGCAGTTCTCCAGTATGTTAACAGTCTAGCCTAGTTGAGCATGGTCAACTAGGGGACAGGGTGAGTACTTACAGTTGTTTAAAAGTATAGCAACACATCCGTATTTATGACCGGCCTATAATACCGGAGGATATCAATGTATTGACGTAACCTCTGAAGGCGGCCAATTTAAGAAACAATGTATGGATGCCATCAGTGCATTTGTCACATTCATGCACCGTCTATTACCTGGATGGAGAGAGAGAGAGAGAGGCGAGAGGTGTTGATATTGACAACCATTATGGGTAGTTTGAGTTTGCAGCTGTAGCTGTTTTCTCTATGCCTATAAATCCCCCCGCTTTCATGGTTCAACTCCACCCATTTCAGCCACATTGCTGTAGGTACTGTATGGGAAGAGGTCAGACACCTACACCCCAAATCCCCATTCAATCTTTCAAAAAGATATCCCTTAGTCTCAAACGCTGCTCTCCGCACACACACACCCTTCCTTTGCCCATGAGTCATACTTGTGAGGCTACAGTACTGACTGGACTTTATGAGAGGTTTCTGTTCTTCGGTATCCTACCAGTCTGGATTTCTCCATTACAAATGTTGTTTCTCTGGGCGGAGAGAGGGCGATGTTTTGCTGCATCATATATTAGTTGCTCATCTGGTTGAGTGGTCTCTTGATCTTTTGAGGGGCTTTTAGTTTTTGATTCTTGATAGCATACTTTTAAGTGTCTTTTTTGATTATGTATGTGTGTGTGCATGCTAGCTGGTTTGTGTTTTTGCATGCCTGAGTGAGACGGCAAATATTAGATCAAATGGAAGGTGAAGAGTCTTCTTGTCCTCCTACTCTATTTCTCAGTCTTTATCTTTCCTCCACTCTTTAGACTCCTCCTCCCATCACCAGCCCAGTCCATGTTACAGGAGTCCCCCTCTGAGACTCTCCCTGCACCTGCTTATTAAATGTTTGTGCTCACAGACACACACAGAGGTCATCTCAGGGCAGTTCACGCCCACAGCATGATCTATGGACACAGCCTGCGTTAATTACCCTCGTGGGCCTGCTTTATAAGAAACCTCAAAGAAAGTTGCTAGGCACGTTTGGAGATAGTGGATAGTGTTCTTGAAAATGTCCACTTGTGAATAATGGTGAAATGATTAGAACGTTCTACTCATAACATTCCCATTTCCACTTGCCAGGCTAACCTAACTGTGAGATTGGACCATAAAATGCCTTCTGAGGTGGTACTTGGCAGTCCTTCCACTCACTCTCCTTCTATCTCTCCCTCCATCCGTCAAAGAATACTGATATTTGCCCTCTTGCCAAACCAACCTGAACCCTCTGCGGCTTTATCAAAGTTGGCATCCAACTGACTTTCACAGCCCTCTCTGCCAAGCTGGCACCTCACGTTGTCACCAAGACATTCACCTGAGCCCAGGGGAGGTAGAACAGGTTCCTGGCATCAAAGTTCCCACCCTTTTCTTACTATATCAGCAAAAAGAGTTTTAATCAAGCTGTACTTTTCCTCTTAGGTTGGGCGATGATAGAGTGATACACAGCTTGTAGGGCTGTGTCTGTGTTCCTATACTGATGTGTTGTAGAAACAACCACTTTAGACAGCAGTAGAAGTAGCCTTGGAAGGGAGTAGAGATAGAAGAGTTAACTTGAGAGAGCAGAGATAGCAGTAAAGTGTGCTGTTGGCAACAGTAGAGGTAGCAGTACAGATAGCAGTCAACAGGAATAGAGCCCTACATGAGGACGGTAATATAAGCAGAATAGCAGATGTAAGGAAAGATTGCTATAGAGACAGCAGTAGACTCAGCAGTGGAGACACAGGAAGACGTGTACGTTTTAGAGGTAGTTTATCACTCTCATCTACTCATTACCATATCACTGAGCTCCTTTCTGCTATCCTTTCTGGGGGAAATGAGAGAGGGTAAGAGAAAGATCTTCATGAAGGCACCATTAAACCTGCCATGACTAACACGTGCTTTAGAATTCTCTTTACTGCAAAGAAATACTTGATCACCCCATGGGAACTGTGAAAAGCTCTAAAATGGATAATATGACCCAATTAATCACCTGGTTTTTAGTCTATAATTCCTGTAATTTTCTGTCATATTGTGTCATCTTTAGTGGATAAAGCCAGTGTTCCTGTAAGGGGAGAGACACAGCTATTAAACCATTTTCCAATATCAGGATAAAATAGAAATCCTGTCAAATACTGTGTTTTCTATTGAGCTTGCCTGCTTCAAGTGTTTAAGAGAATTGGAATCACTGACACATTCAACACTCATCTGGCTCTGCAGGGAGACAAAAGCAAACGCTCATCAAAACTTCAAAGGGTGGTCTAGTCTTGTCTAACCATGATCTGGATCACTAGGACTTACAGAATGAAGTAGCAGTTATCAATCCAAGTCCTGTGTTTCCAATCAAGCTGTGGCAGCCAACCAAAAGGCAGACAAGGGATGAGGTTGTTATGAAGGCTCGTACAGCTACTGCTCTGCCATAGGCGTGTTGACTGCCGAGTTGTCCCACCATGCTGAAGACCTCTCCCCCCCCTGCCCACACCTCCCTCCTTCTGCTCCTCTGGCTCCTCCTCCTCACCGAACAATGTGATTCCTCATTTACTGCGTGGGCGGGAGAAGAGGTAAGGATTCCCTTTCTTCCCGCCTGCCCTCCCCACTTGCTTCCTCTCTTCCTCCTCTCCTTTTCCCCATGCCCCATCCCTCCCACTCTCTCCTCTATCCATCACAGCGAGAAAGAGCAGTGGCTGTCCGCTCTCCCTTCCCAGCCTGACACGTATGTGCCTGATCAGACTCTATGTTGTCTCTCTCTTCTCCCACTCTTGCTTCACCCATCTCTTACTCTCCCATGCTTCCTTTCTTGTCTCCCTTCTCCCCTCTCCTTCATCCTCACCCCACTCCAACCCTGGCCTTTCCTCTGACAGATGGCAGCTGTACATGTACAGTAACGACCGTCTGGCTGGCTGGATGAGGGCGACCTTACAAGGCAATCTGGAGGTCATTGAGCTGACTAACTGGGCAGCACTAACAAGCCACAACCACCAGAGACACAACAGGGCCATAGACTGTACAGTGGACAACAGCGTGTAGCCAACACTGATACAATGTTGCCTCATAGATATGATGGTATTACTAATTAGATGCACTGTAACAGCATTTTTTGCGTTTTGGGGGACATATTAACTGGTCTTTCATTCGCAAACTATCGGAGCACACCCACACTGAAATTCAAAATCTTTGTATGCCAGATTGGTCCATTTGCCTGAGCCAGAACACCCACTGCATGACTAGAGCTAACTATATATTCATACTAAATGTTCTCTAAATGGGTACATTAGATTTTTGTGTAAAATGGCCTCCAAAACCTGGCTTTTTCAAAGCACCACATTAACATAGCACTCATATTTTTTTCTATTTGGAGCTAATGGATGTGAAAGGAGTTCGAATGAACACAATATTTTTGGACATCTTTCTTTGTCAACCCAGTTTGCAGTGGTAGCCTACTCCAACACATCACCGGATCACAGACACACACACACATACTGAAACTCTTGGTTTATCCAACCCTAATGGTAAGTAATTTGCTTACTTTACTTTACTCATGGCGGGGGGGAAAGGCAATAGTGCAAGCATATGTGAATTTTGGAAGACAATATTAGTAGCATATGAGAAATGTTTACCCTGGCCGATGCCTTTTTGTTGTGTATAGGTAGTCTAGTAGTAGTGGTTTTGCAATTCTACCAGTTAGTCGTAGACTGGTAATACAGTGCTAAACACTGTATAGTACAACCTGGAAGCTAACTAGCTATTCTTTGTCAGCTGTAGCTAGCTGCTGGTTCACTGAGTGGGCCTCCACTGAATGCAGTCAATGTACAGGCCTTGTAACGAACTCGCACATCGTGTGACATTGTGACATTGTGACATCCTGACGTTTCTGACTGTGGCTAGCTAGTTAACTACCGTTAGCTGCACTTTTTATTTTACCTAAACAGTGCAATAGAACCTTTGCGGAAATACAAGCAATGCAATCGGGATCGAGATGAACATTTTGACACCAACACTGTCTATGTAGTGCAAAAATGTTGGGAATAGTTAGGGTTGGAAGATAATAAAGAAATATATATGAGAGAGAATATAGGTTGCGCCTTGCCAAATACAGGCATGCTCAATTACACTGCGTGTAGTTTAGGTGTGTAATAGGCAATGCAACAACTTGAACAACATGTTCAAATCAACAAATTAATATGCAATTACCTTGAGAAACAGCCACTCTGAGCACCACTTTGCTCTTTCACAAGGTATCAAGGCTCTCCCATAATGCTAAGAATGTTTTTATATAATATTATTGAGCATATTGATAGTCATCATATTCAGCATACAAAAACAGTTTGTAATGCTAGACTGCTCCACACTTAATGACAATATGTAAATGTAACAAGAACACTATAATGTCAGGTATTAAAAAGTAGGGGAACTCTGGGCTCAAGGAACAGAGCCAGAGACGTGCCAACTCTGCAATCAGCCGCACCCACTGTGGATGACTCCCTCCTTCACTTACTCACTAATACATCTGGTCTGCTGTGAGTCACATTTGGACAATCCCTAATCAAAACATTGGCTGAACGGGTTGGAGAGACGGAGTGAAAGAGGGGGAGGGTGACACGTGTATGTAATGTGATTGTGTGTATGTGGTACTGGATATAAAGATGAGGACACACTTTTCCTGTTGCAGTGAAGGGAACATCCCAGCAGCAATGACCATGGCCCTGGCTTTCCCTTCAAACAACTCCAGGAGACCGAGGTGTCCGAAAACCTTGATTCAACTCCAGAGTTGCATAATAAAAAGGTGACTCAATGAACGTTTGCAACACTTTCCATTTCTGTCTAGCAGGTATAAAGTTGTGAATACAAAGAGCAACTATTATGTTCTCAACTCCAGATTTTAAAGTAAATTTGTGTTGTATTTGTGTGAGTCTGTATGTGTGTGTGTGTGGTCCTGCCTGTCTATTAACCTTAAAGAAGAGCAGATTTCCCAAGAGGTTGCTGTGTAGCCATCTGCTCCACCCACCCTTCACAGCATCCTTAGCTCTAACCTCCTGACCTCAAGACACTCCATTGCTGATCTCTGTCTGATGCAATCATACGACACACACAAATACACACACACAATCAACACTAGGGTTTGCTGCACACACACACTGACTTCTCAGTTGTGACTGTCGAGTATTTCTGTTTGAGCTGGGTTTACTGTGTTTAAACAGCAGATAAGCCTAGGTTTACTTTAATTAACATTTTTTTGTCTTATCCCCCTCTCTCATCGCACTGCAGTGAGTATGAAAGTTGCAGCACGTGTAATTGTTATTGCAGTATTCTGACTATTTCAGTGCAGTTGCATTAAAATGTTTCGTTCATGTATTTTCAACCCCCTTGTTGTTGAGCCTTCATCCTCTCTCTCACTCCCCCCATCCCCTCTCTCTCTCTCTCTCTCTCTCTCTCTCTCTCTCTCTCTCTCTCTCTCTCTCTCTCTCTCTCTCTCTCTCTCTCTCTCTCTCCCGTGCACCTCCATCCATCGCTTCCCCGGAGTCGACATTGGGAGCGCTCTAGCATCGAGGGAGTAGTGTGGAATATAACCCAGAGAACCGTCCACCGTACAGCGCTCGAGAGCAGGCGACTTAACAACGGACCGTTGCCGTATTCTTTGCCAGCCCGACACTCTTTGTCAAATACGTTGCCAAATGCTAACTGTGCCCGCGCTTTAGAACCGACGGTTAACCGTGTGGAGTTTGAAACCAGCGGCCCAAACATGCTGCACTAAACCTCTGTTTTTCGATAAAATAGAAGTAAGGGAAGTTGCGACTCACTTTTATTTTCCACGTGAGCTGAGGAGAGCATTTTATTTTCAATTTTGGTCTGTTCTTTCTTCCGCTAATCACTGTCCCTTTCTCTCCCCTTCACTCCCCTAGCTTGACTTGACGAGAAGCATTTGTGTCATTACGGAGTAAACCTGTTCACCCGGCATCCATGAATTCGGATATCAATGTGTACCTCGGCCGGGAGAAAGCGGGCATCATGCGGAAGAGAGCTTTGCTCCTTAGGAAAGGGTGCAGCTTTGAGATTACAAGGTAGGTGATAGAGTTCCTTTTTGGGTAGTCTACTGTCGCCTATTTTCCTACTGTATCCAGAGAGGGGACCATGGCAGTTTGCTCACCACACATTTCATGTTAGGCACATAATTTTATTTCTCTTGCAATATAGATATGACAAATGTGAGGCAGTTTTTTTTATTGACTATTGACCCGGTCACCGGTGAGCATGCTCCACTCCAGCGCTCGAGGGATGCCCAAAATAAACATGCACACAGTGTTGCTGTGTTGCACGAGAAACGTCGCCCTGTCCCAAGATTGCAGGCTGTATTGCAAATACTTAATATTCTATAATTTATTTGATCGTAAGACATTGACTGTGTGTTTCTCTCTGTCAATTAGTTCCGATCTTTTGAGCCCAAAATGCGTATAGGAGTTTTCTGGAACAGCGTGTTTATCTCCATTGGTTTTCATTGAAATATTGTTACCTTATTTTTTTTTAAATCCTTCCACAACCTTGTGTCGCTGTACTGGCTGATTCACTCGCCGGAGTGCGCGTTACGCATGGGTGCCTGACTGTAGGCTACTAACCCATTCTCCATTTGTGCTGCATTGCTATCAATTTTGCCGCAAATTAGATTATCGATGTCACTTACAGTGCCCCTGTGCTCCGTGCGATTCATTTGAGTGTGAGGCATGAGAGAGGAGCATGGACAGTCCCACTAGGTCGTATAGGAGTCTGCAAGTTAAAGCATACCAGACACAATGACAGTGGGGGAGTGGATGACCGATCTGTGTATCCAGGACGGGCTTTAACGAGCCGCAGACTGAACGCTTGCGTTACCCCTGGGGGCTAGGTACCTGCTTCTTTCTGAGAACTGGCAGCCTTCTGCAGGCTGTGAGCGTCAAACACTGCTGGGCCGAAGCTTCACCTCGCCTCATTCGAACTCTGTCGTGGAAAAGCAAAACCACGGACACGGTGTGACAATGTCGACGTTGTGTTCAATCCAAGGACTGAATTAAGATATTATCCTTTGAAGTAGAACAATCACCGACACACTTTCTCCGACTATCAAGTCTCTCCCCCTTTCCTGCTAGATGGCGCTATACTACCGCTCAGGGCCCATCTCCATACATTGAATTGTGTTAATTAAATTCAATTACATGGCCATTTGATCTGCCTCAAACGACATCAGTTGATTGGCTTAAGGAATGAGGCTATACAGGGTAGCCTACTGCATTCATTGTTAGTCCCTGGTTTGCTTGGGGAAGTTCCCCCAACCCTCTCTCGCTTATATTTATAAACACATTTTGCACTCCCTCACGTTGTTCTTCATTGATAGTCGTGTGCCTGCGACGTCTCCCACGGTGTGGCCTCTTGTGGGTGGCTCGCACTTTCAGAATAGACACCGTGCGCTCGCTTCGCAGCTCGGCGGCCGGGCAGTGTTTGCGTGGGCGACTCATCGCCAAGCACTTTACTTTTAAATTGCGCCTTCAGTCGGCAAGTTGATTTATTTTCCTTATAGTAAAGAAGCAGCCCATTCACTTCAGCCTTCTGGCGGCTGAGCACAATCGTGAGGATTCCAGGACGGTCTCTCGGACACCAGTGAATTAAACGACTATCAATCAAAGTACTAACGTGGGGCACTGCGCTCTTGGTGAAATATTTAGTGAGGTTTAGCCCCGGAGCTATAAGAGTTGTCGAGAGTACAACTAAGAGCTGAAGATACCTAGTCTCTCGGTGGATTAGCATGCTACAACGCATGCAGGAACAGAAACACCGTGTTGTACATTTCTCTAAGGATTGAAGATATTTTCTCATCTATAAGGCATTTAGGGGAGTAGTTCCACAACAGAGTCCTTTATTACTCCAAATTGAGTTCGAATGATTCCAAACATGTATTATTGAAACAAGATGTGCCTAGATGTTATCAGCATAGCTCAGCCAAGAGTCTTGTGAACAAGTTGCTCTGGAGTACTGCAAAGTAAGTCAGGAATGATAGCCCATGGTGTGTGTGTGTGTGTGTGTGTGTGTGTGTGTGTGTGTGTGTGTGTGTGTGTGTGTGTGTGTGTGTTTATATGCATACTTATGAGTGTGTGTGTGAGGGAACTAGATGGCTAAGGCTTGACCCACTGCAGGACAAGAGGAAGATAGAAGAGGACTGCACTAGGCATGCAATGTTTGGATTGGTCCTGGTTATGTACAACACACTTATTTCTTTATGATGCTATCAGTCAGTAGTCTGACCAATGTGAACCAATATCCAAGATCAATTCCTGATGCTCACAGTGAGAAAATCCTTATCTCCCTAACCCTAATGATATAATGTATCTTAGATTTAAAACCAAATTGATATGAAGACGTTAAATGCCATTAATAGATAAGTAGCACTGGCTCCACAGAGTCAAACTGGGTGTTTTGAGGATCCAATTACTGAACATCTCGCTGTATATACATGTTTTTCATATTTCCAGTTTTTTTTAATACTCTGCTATTAGAAATGCCCCCCCCCCCCACCCCCCTTCATTCCACAAAACTATGCTCCCTACCACAGGACAGGGACCCCTGGCATTCTTATGTGTGCTACCCTGAAGTCATGACAGCGTGTCATATCCTTTCAGACTGGCCGTATGATATCCTGTTTGATGCCAGGCTCACAGGACTCCTGGGACCAGCTGCCTTTTCAGCTATGGAAAAAACAATATAATAGAATTGTTGTTGTGTTGTGGAGAGTAGTTGAGCTGTTTATTGGTCTAAAGCTCTGTGTCAATGTAACCCAATGCATGGTGTCATCTGTCACTGTAATCACATCTGCAGACCTTCCCTCCAGGCCATACATGTGGCTGACCACAGCTTCGACAAGTTGTATACTATCTCTCTCTCTCTCCCTCTCTGCCTTTCTCTTTCTTTGTCACTCTCTCTCCCTCTCTGCCTTTCTCTTTCTTTGTCACTCTCTCTGTGTCTCTCTGCCTTTCTCTCTCTCTCAACCAAACTGAAACCTGACTGACAGCCATGTGCACACTTGCAGAATGATCTGAAATAGAGATTCATTAACCTTATCAAATGAGTCCTAAAAATATGTAACTTGTATTGTTTTGTGTGTGTTTTCAGGGCATGTGCATTGCAGTATGTGTTTCACTACTCCCTTCTGTGACAAAGGAAGAGTAGATACAGAAAATTCTAGAATTGAGTAGTGGGTAGAGTACAGTCAGACTCACTGTGCACCAAGATAATCACTTCCATATGCTACAACACACACGCACACACAATACAGCACACCAGGCTCATTTCCACCATAAATAGACTGAATAGAGCAAAGAAAAATAGGAAAGGCCTAAGCCTTGATTACAGCCTTTCTAAACTCCTGCTCCAGTGGAGGACATCTGCTTCCATTTAAGCCGCAGAGACACATACCTACATATTAGAAGAGTGAACACTGCTCCGGGAAGCTCGGCCTGGAAAACGTTTCCCGTTATAGCAAGCTGGAAGCACCCCAATGAGGAGTGTGTGTGTGTGTGTGTGTGCGTGCGTTCTAGCAGGGAATGGGTAAAGACATGGCCTGTTCGAGCCCAGCCGCCAGCCACATGCTAGAGACATTTGTGTGTGTGTGTGTGTGTGTGTGTGTGTAAGGGAGGGGGGGTGGTCACAGTTTTATAAACGCCATAACCAGTTGGAGGTGTTTGTGTGTTGCTAATTTAAATATCAGAGGATCTGACCTGTACATTAACATACACACAATAAAGTGAGCAGCATATTCTCCTCATCTCATGGAGACTCTCAAGTACCCAGAAAAAGTGTGTGTGCTTGAGTTTGTGTGAGAGAGTTTCTCTCATACATTTCTGCCCTGTGGTTAACAGAGAAGTCTGCCAAAACCTCAACTTGTTTTTTAAGTAGAGAGGGGAAGAGAGAAGAAAGAAACAGAAAGAAAGATAGGGTTAGGGGTTTGTTCCAAAAGAGATTCTGAGAATTGAGAGAGAGAGAAAAGAGAAAGAAATAGAAAGAGGGAATATGTTTTCATAAAGTTTCGGGAGTTTGTGGAGATTGGGATCCAGAACACCAGTGGTGAGTTGTGGACATTGTACAAACACAACTACAGAACTGAAAACCCAACCACATCCTATCCCTGCCTCCTACTGCATGAGACTGCTACTCACTCTGGAAGGAGTCTCTAGGAGATATGAGTGCAACCAGACATACTCAACAAGGAAACACACAGTTGAAGACAAAATATTCAATCCTTCCTCCAGGTTGGATTCTGGCATAAATTATAAATAAACTACATATTACATTTAGCATATTCTACATATTACATATTCAAAGGGAAACGACAATATAAAGTATAGATACAGTATAGATCAGTGAATTTTGTTACAGAAATTAATCTGTTTACTGATGTAAAAACTGCCTGCACATTGCAAATGTACAAGCGCTTGTATGGTGAATTAGGCCTACAATTATGACAACTGGCTCATCCATTGTGCATGTAATGACTTCTGTTATTAACTAAATGTTTAGATTTGTGGTGGCAAGACATCGTGGCATCATGTGCACTTCATATAATCTATAATTATAGAAATATGATTATATGATCTATAATTCCAGGAGTGTGTGCCACCATTTTTATCACGGGCACTATGCACTATCTATAGTTCAAGGAATCTGTATTTGTGTTTTTCACTGACATCTTAATCACCGACTGCATCACGGGCACTCTGCAGTAGTGGATCTAATCACTACATAAAAATTCCCTTGAAAGGTGCAACACAAAACATGTCCACGAGAGGGCAGACTGATCACAGGAATGAGGCCGCCTGAAAGGGAGGGAGCATGCATTAGTTTTGCACGGCAGTGAACAGGCACATCCAAGCTTGTATGTTTGTGTGTTTATAAAAGTCCTGATAAACTGGCAGCACTGCTACTCCACCAGTAGGGGGTGGTAGGGTGACAGGCAGGATGATCTGGGGGAAACCTCCCCCTACCCTCCCATCACATCGCCACACCCCCACACACCAGACCCAGGGTTCACTTGGATTCAGACCCTGGTCTCGTTCTTCTCCTGCATAGCAAATGCCAGTGAGTGACCAAGTGGCCTCAGCAAAATGTCAGTGTGTCGAGTGCTTGCGATTGATGATGGCTTCCTTGTTAAACTTCAGGGGAATTAACCTTCCCCTACATTAACCTTCCCCTGCAAACGACCCCACCCCCACCCCACTGCCCCTGATATGAAAAAAAAACACTTTTCACAGACATGCAGTTCTTGCACGCATGAGGAGACATGCACACACACTCAACATTACTAGACAAAACACTCTCACAGCACACAGATATAAGCAAAAAGCTAGATACATGAACACATTTACATTTAGCAGACGCTCTTATCCAGAGCGATTTACAGTAAGTACAGGGACATTCCCCCGAGGAAAGTAGGGTGAAGTGCCTTGCCCAAGGACACAACATCATTTTGTATGGCCGGGAATCGAACCGGCAACCTTCTGATTACTAGCACGATACCCTAACCGCTCAGCCACCTGACTCCCAATGGATAGCACACATGGGCAGATAGACACACACAGTCAGCAGTCCTAAAAAGCCTGCCACTGTCTCATACAGCCCAACAACGCAGCATACTAAAAACTATTATAGGGACTGGTATGAGAAAGCTTATATTTCTTCACTTCCAATTCACAGACATCTAGTTCATTATCAGGTACTGCTGTTAAGCGGGGGCAGGTAGCTGCTGAGGTATCCTGCCAGCCCATTGGTTCATAAGTCTCCACAGTGGGAAAATCTTCACACAGACTGGAACTGTCTACTCTGGCGTTGTCTGCCGTAGCTACAGTGTAGTACAGTCTTACCTACACAGCAGACACGCAGTCATTAAACCATCACCTGAGTACGAACAAGAGACCAGCACACCATTGAGAAAATCTAGGCCATTGCTTAACCAATTCATATCTATGGTTCTGCAGTACCTTATACAGTGCGCCAAAGCCATCCAAGATCACCTATTATATGTGGTGGCATTTTGCAGTATGGTAATAAGCCAGCTTTTCTGGCTATTGTGACCCATAACCTTTTGTTCAGCAGAAGAAGTGTAAACTGCAGAAATGATCCAATTGCGGAACAATATGAATTGATCTGTGCTAGTTTTAAGGTGCAATTACCTGACACAGCAGTATGTCCCAAACAAGTTGAACAATCTATACATGTAAGGGCAGCAGCAGTATTTACTAAAAGTAAAAAATAAAGAAACATTTTATTATCCTGCTAGGAGAAATCACTTTCAATCTATCATGAAAGACGACATATCGGGCAGGACACAGACCACAAAGCAATACAGTACAGTGTAAGATCACTTTATATGAAGACAAAAGATGAGAAAATTGCTGAGTGCAAAAAGGGCTTTTTTTGTGCAAATCCAGCCCACTAATTGCTGTGCAAACAAAATACTTTTTTTGTCCAATGAGATGGAGCTTTAAATCTTCTACCTGAAGGCAGAAGCTCAAACTCCCTCTGCAAAGTTGGTCAGTTCAGTGTGGCATGTGCCTTCCTTACAACCTGCGGATTGTAAAGATCAGAGAGCTGTGGGTTAGGGTTAGCCAAGCTGGTAAACCAAGCTGTGCTTGGTTTACCTAGCACCATAACGTTACTTACTTGCCATTCTGACAAGCCGACCAAGCCTATTGTCATTAGCCAGACTGAGGTTCCCAAACCTCACCAAAATACAAAAAGACAGCACCAAATCAATAAAAGTTCTGTGGACCTGTAAAAATGTTGGTGCACTCGTTAAAATTAAAATAATTCTAAAGAAGACAATGTTGCACCTTTTTAGAAATGTCATCTGCATTAGCCTGTAAGCACAACCTATTATCACAATATGCAAATATGTGTAGTTCTCTACTAACTCAATATCAGTTCCCTCCATAACTGTGAGTTTGGGGATGGGTGTTGACTTCCTAAAATCTATTCAAATTCTTATAGCTTGAGGTCTGAACTGCACAAGTGCTCAGAAGGTTTCTCAATGGGGGAGAAATGTCAGGTGTCAGGTGGATGAGCGGTTAGGGAAGCAGGCTAGTAATCTGAAGGTTGCCAGTTCGATTCCCGGCTGTGCCAAATGACGTTGTGTCCTTGGGAAAGGCACTTCACCCTACTTGCCTCGGGGAGAGTGTCCCTGTACTTACTGTAAGTCGCTCTGGATAAGAGCGTCTGCTAAATGTAAAATGTAAATGTAAAATGTAAATGGTTCCACGCAGCACTCGTTTTGTCTAACGTGAGGAATCAGGGGACACTTCTCATTATGATCCCTGTCTTTAATTTATACCATATCAAAGTGAGCCTTTCAAAGGCTGTGTGTATCTTGTGGGAAAGGCATTGTGGTCTGTCAGACAAACACACAAACCCAAACACATACAGGGGGTGTGTAGGAGGGAAGGATTTAAGGATGTGGAGTCCAGAGACAGAGCATAGATAGCCAAGATTAGAGAGATTACTGAGTCAACAGCTTCTGATCCCCAACCCTCAACTTCAGAAAACTTCAGAAGTAAATGATGCATATACACACAAACACATCACATGTACACACAAGCTTAATGATTGGAAGTGAATACACCTACACACCACAATGCTGACACCTACGCAAATATTCCCAGGGCCTTTAACTTGTATCTGAGGATTGTAAAGCCTGGGATAGTTTGATACGGCCAAGTCTCACCACATCCACACACACACACCACAGACACACCTACAAAAATGCACATACACTTATCTGCACATCCACATGCACACGCACGTCCTCTCACACTCTTTAAAAAATTGGAAAGTGGCAACATTCTAAGAAATATATGAGACATAAAGAAAAACAACTCTTGTGTTGTACCAAAACGTTATGCTCCCAGTTTGTAGTACATAACATTTGATAAGGCTACCATTAAACATTCAAAGAAAGCAGCATTTCAGCTTTGAGAAATGTAGAAAAAAGTGCACATGCACTGGACAATACATGTTGAAACTTGAAAGAAAGTGGCCACTTTCATAGTCAATATATAGTCAGTCATATAGTCAGATAGTCATATAGCCATATCTCCAACAGAGTGCCTTTCTATAAGCTCATGACACAAGATCGATGGGCTTAATCAAAAGGATAGACAAAAACAACTGTCTGTCAAGGTTACAGAAGGGGGTTGTCCGGCGTCTTGTGTACTCATCATAATGCATGTTGATTTGAGTAGTTGGTGTGTGTGTGGAGGGTGTGGACCTGCAAGGCTGTGTGTACTGTCAACTGCTGTGTGGCGTCACTGGATTAAATTCATTACCTGTGGCATATTACTGTCACATAATACCTGAACATCCCTCAACACACACACACAGTCTGCGGTTACTATAACAGTATTATCTAAAAGGGCTCCTGAAGAGCACAATCTTCAACATGCAAGAGGGCAGTCACGCATAGACTACAGAGGCAGGGTCGGAGTGTAATGGCCAAAACCAGCCCATCCCCACCAGGGGCCGAGCCATACTTTCTGAACAGTTGTGCCCAGACTTGACCCAAGTTGTACCCAACTTCTGCAGAAGTGGAAGCGAATGGCACGTGACCTGTGACCCGCGACCTGGAGAGTCTTGCAGCACTGCGGAAACTTTTAATGATTAGGCAATTGTTTTCTAAAATATATATATTTTTGGCCATTGTCTTTGTTTTCAGTCATTGTTTATTTACTGTAGGTTTTAATATTAAGAGGGAAGTTCTTGGAGGATTATTTCTGTAAACTGTAGAGCACTAGCCAAGATTTGGGATTGAATTCCCTGATCTTTAAAGTTCCAGGGCTTGCAAGGCCTTATGATTGATTATTATTTGACGATTGCTGCTGCCCTGTAGCCTGGTCCTAACCAGACCCTCGTACATTTCATTTGTACAGAGGGTCTGGGATCGCTCCATTGACAAGCGTTAACTTCCTTGAAGGCGGGTACTCTGTTGAACTATTAGATCTGCCCAGAGCCACTCTGATCTGCCATAACCAATCGCTAGCGTTCGCCTTAGACAACTCCTTCACCACGGAGCTAGCTGCCGTAGCTGTAAAATCAAACTTTTCCCGAACCTCGTGGGTAGGAGGGCCACAACATCATGACCACCAACAAAACTCAGCAAGGATTGTTCTTGCTCCGGTTTTAACTCATGGATATTCGGCAGCGTTGCCACAACCGCAGAATAGCGTTGATCGCATCTTTCTCCGCCGCCATTACTGAACTACAACTGAAACTAATGCACGACATCAGCGTCATCGTTCTCAGCCACTCCCTCTGTTCGCTGATTGGACCTACAAAAAATGTGTTTGTGAAAACCGACTGATGCACTGAAATCCCAGACCTAGTACAGAAGCTAAATCCAAATTGAGCGGAAGTACGTAGGAGGGCAGAGCCAGGCTAGCTGCCCTGTGCTTATCCTTTATTACCTGACCTGTGGTTTAATTGCTCGCAGTAGATAGACCTGTATATATATATTTTTTGAGACAGTAAGTTATTAAATAATTATAATATATACATTGTTATAATAATACTAATAATAATTAAGCCTCTATAGTGCGTAGGCTAATTAATTCCTAGTCAAGTCAATAGCCTATATTTTGCTGTAGCCTTATGTTATGTGGTGTGTTCAACAGTTTAGAAATGTTTATAAATGAAACTATGTTTAAATGTACAGTGCATTATGTACACTGCATAATATACCAACCCCCTTGAGTTAGAATATTAAGATAGGCCTACATAATCTAAATTGGCCAACTTTAGACATTTCATAAACAACGTGTTCAATGTTGTGCATAAATATATGTGACTGGGATTTTGCCTAATGTAGCCTACACATACGCCTACAATTTGTTTTTATAGTCAACAAGACAAGCATTTCATGGCAAACTATTCTGTGTCATTCATTTTACTAAAATTATGCACCTCGACTGGGGAACGTGGATGAATGCAACCATAGCCTATAATGACTCCAAGCGCAGAGCATGGAAGGAGATTGTAAATAATTGATGAAAGGTCATATACACATTTATTAAAGATTCGTTTTGACATGAAAAAGTATTATGCTGAAACTTTACAACCACCTAAGTGTGAGTGAAAAAGAAACTATGTGTGCTCTATGCCCCATGTATGGTCAGAGGGGATTCAAACATTCAATAGCCTACCAAATAGGCAAAGGAATGCACCAGAAATCTGGCCAAATGTGCTGCTCAGCCAATGCAACATAGCAGCATGGAGATTAAATCTGTTCACATATGTTACATACTGTATTTGTTCTTACAGCCGATATGGCCCAGTTTCCCAGACATGGATTAGGCCAGAAGCTCCAGTTCTACGGGCCACGACTCGCTAAACCATTTGTTTGCGTAAAAAAAAAACCAATGGACAACGCCGCATCGGTGTAAAAAGCCAGGGAGCTAGAGGTTTCCACCTCGTCGTTGTAGAAAAACGCCAAACCATTCCAATGCTCGCAAAGCACAGCCCAAAAACGCAAATCGGACTGGCAACCCTCATCCAAACGCACAACGTCGTGCACCGACTTTAGCCACGGCCAGCATACGGAAAACGAACGACCGACCGTGGGGAATAATGCGCATTGCAAAATTCAGATGCCCGAGCAACAACAAAAAATCACGTTTAGCCATCTCGACGCCCGACACAGCCGCCGAAGCCAGGACAGCGCGCAACCGCTCGAGCTTCTCCTCTGGGAGAGACGCACGCATCAACAGGCTGTCCAGCTGGATGCCCAAAAACTCGATGGACGTGAGAGACCCCTGCGTCTTCCCCTCCGAGAGCGGCACGCCGAAATGCCCAAAAGTTGCCTTCACTACCGAAATGCAGCGAGACGGTGGCGAGGACGGAAAATCGATGACCAGAAAATCGTCCAGCAGGTGCAGCACGAACGGCAACCTGTGCACGTTCAGCAAAACCCAACACAGAGCCTCGGACAGAGTATCAAAAATGCGCGGACTGCTGCGACAGCCAAAAGCCAGGCGAGCGTAAAAGTACATCTGAGAATGCCATTTAATGCCGAACAGGTGCCACTGCGACTGGTGAAGGGGCATCACTTTAAACGCGTCGGTGATGTCAGCCTTCCCGAGCCAGGCGCCCATGCCTGCCCGTTTCATTAACTGAATTGCGTGATCGATGTTAGCGTAATACAGAGAATAAGGCTCGGGCAGAATCAGGCTATTAATGCTAGGGACCAGAGTATCGTGCGGGGCGGACAAGTCCACGATCAAGCGTTTCTTGCCAGAATATTTGCGGGTAGCCACCCCAATGGGACAAACGCAAAACACGGGAAACGGCGACTTATTGAACGGCCCCAACAAATACCCCTTGCCGGATTCCTTAGCTAGCAACTCGTCGACCACGTCGGGCTCCTTGAGCGCCGATTGCAAGTTGTTACACACATGAGTGACAATGGGCACACATTCCACCCCAGCCATAAATCCCTCCCGCAGCCCAGTGAGGAGAAAACATTGGTTGGGGTGGCCACTCAGGGCTTCAGACAGACGACCAATGTCAACAAGGGTAGAAGGGTGTTTAATTATTTCAAGGCCTTGCCCGCTGGTCGGAACCGACGCTGGCAAGTCAACCTCGGATGGCTGTCCGAGCACTGACTGCAGACATGAAGAAATCGACAATTAGGATAAGTACAAGCCCCCTCATTGAAATACATGCACACAGGAGGAGCGAAAACCGCAGTGGGCACCTGGCGTTTGAACGAGCGGCGCTCCGTGCCACTGGTACCTGGTTGCACATCACGGGAAGGACCCCCCACTTTAGAAGGCACCGTGAGAGGGCAAAGCCCAGTAGGATGGGAGAATGACCCGCACACCACACATGACAGAGGACGAAGCCCAGTGAGTGTGCGGCTAACCAGCTCCAGATCCAACAGAGACCAGTCCAGACGCTGATTGAACCGCTGGACGTTTCGTCAATGACCCCTTTAACAAACTTAACACTATAGTTTTATTCGGTGTGTGAAAAAACAAAGAGAAAGCAGGCGATCTGCCGGCCAAATTCATGAGCGGGCAAAGCGTCCCACCGGGAATTCTCCCGATTCTCCCGATGCCCACTCCGGTCCACAGGTGCCCCGTCACATGACCTGTTGGCTCGAAGACCCTATTGACATTTTATCTGTGCGTTTCAGAGGCTGACGCACGTATTATAGGATTCTTGACAGATAAACGCCACTGATGGGCTCACCTCTAATGGAGGAAGTGCTCCATCCACTTCCCTTGTTAGGGTTGCACACTTCAAAGAAACAATGGTTTATAACAATCCAGTTTGGGGGCGGGGGGTCAATATGTATCGACTGGGGAGATAGTAGTGTGTGTGAGTTTCTTCTTCTGTGTATGTGAATAGGTAACTGTGGGATGAGTGTGGTCAGAGGCGTTCATGTCTGTGCGTGTGTGTGTGTTTATACCCCCGGGGCACTAATTATGGCGGTTGTTCACGCATCTCAGGTTGGCTGTTTGTAACTCAATCCCAGGATAAGTGGACAAAGTGTCATTCTGTCCCTTTTGTCAAGTTTTCCCCTCTGAGCGCTCCCACACTGTCCCTGTGGAACAAGCGTTCCGCAACATTGACAACACATGCTTGTGCTCTCATAACACCAAAACAACCTCTGGAGGGGACAATATTAGTCACAGTCCACCAATGGTGTTTGTCAGGTAATTTTCCCATGATGCAGTGTGTCTCAGTAGGGGTTTTCTACTCATGAAATATGGATGGACCTGGCAGCTGCAGTCTGAACATTCCAGCAGTATATGAGGTGTGTGGGTGGGTGAATGAGTGTGTGCGTGTGTATATTTGCATGATGTGTGAGACCTGGTGGCTGTGTCTGGTGGAGACCCAGACCAGCTAGCCTACTAGGTGTATCAGCTTTACCCTGGCTCACATTTCATTCCTTATCTTGCAAGGTGTGCCTGTGTATGTGTGCGTGCGTGTGTGTGTGTGATCCGCCATTTCATCCTGTAGACACAGACTGACTAGCTAGCATCTGATTATCTCTTAGTTCCTCTCTGTCTATCTCTCCTTCCTTTATTGCACTCAGGTCATTCACCATATGTAATCACCTTCCTCCAACACTCTTTCATACAATCACTTACTACTCCCCCCCCTCACTTTCCCTCTCTCTCTTTCAGTTGTGCTGTTATACTTACAAACTGAGGGTTCGGGCTAGGCAGGGGTTGCGTCTAGTGATAAACTGGGTCTAGGGCTGGCTAAGACTAGGGCCAGCGGTAGGTTGGTGATATACTGACGTTAACCATTTCTGTCTCAGCCCTGGGAATGCAGCACTGTAGAGTGGAGGGCTGGTCTTAAAACACACACACACACAATTTACAAAGTTGAAAAGGCAGCAAGTTAATCTAGCCAAAGACATTGGGAGTATAATGAGAAAGGTGAGAGGACAAGAGAGAGGAAATGAGTAGAGAAAAGAGAGTTGAACACTGAACAAGACTGGGAGAAAAGAGACAGAATAGCAGGGAGGCTCTCTGTGAGTATATAACATCATCATCTCCTGGATCTGGCTTCAAGTGGGATTATGGGTAGGCCTAGACAGGAGAATGACTGAGTGTTGGAGATCACCCCTCCGCCCCCCCCCCCTCCCCCTCCACACACACCCTTATAACAACACATGTACACACACACACTCCAAGCATCTTCCTATAGCTACCACATCGGGGGTAAGAAAGTAATTAGCAGCTTTTCGGTATGAGTGGGTGCGGTATGAATTCCGAACACAGAAAGATAAAGTGTCCTTGAAAAACACAAACACATACAACACCTATCTGACACACACACATGTCCAACACACTTCATCTAATGCATCATACATTTGAAAAAGTCTTGTTTGAAATGGAACATTTAAACTGATAGTACAAAGCAGAACATCTTTTAGTCTCCATAGAACATGGATAATAGGTAGTTTTTCCCCCTCAGGTGGGTGTTATTGAGTGTCATGCAAATGCTTTTCTGTAACAGAGACACCTGGAGATCTGGGCTGGATTGTCCGCTGGTCATGTCCCACCTCAGTGTGTATACAATCCATCCCATATCCATGCTGTAATCTATCTGTCTTGGTGTCACCCTCCTTGTCTTCCTTGTCCCCCCACCCTCCCCCCGCAAACTCTACACTTCAGACCCTTACATCTCTACACTTCTCAGGCATCATTTCACCAACACCCCCCTCCTGCTCTCCTTCCCACCCACCCTTTATCCCCTCCTCATGCCTGCTCGCACTACCTATGTGGCCATGGTTACCTCCACAAGGCCACCCCCACCCCTCTCTCAAAATCTCTGCCCTCTGCGTCAACACCCTCACAACTCTACACGTCTCAGGATTTGTTCCCCCTAACCCCCCATCCCCTCCTTCCTTCATCCTATTTGGACCTAATTACCCCACCTGTGTGGCCATGGTTACCTCCACAGAGACTGGGGGACTGCCATTAACAGAGCTATTAGCACTATCATCATTCAAAACACTCATTACTCATGTGAACATACTCTTGCGCGTGCATCCACTCACACAAAGGCATGCGGACACCACACGCACTCTCACACACACATAGAGCTCCATAGCACACACAATGCTATGCACTGAAAATAATGAAGCTCGACATGTGTTGACAACAACTGCTCTTGTTTTGTACTTTGATAGAGCATTCTGCAGTAACAGGAGACATAATTGGTGGTGATGTAACTGCGTTCAAGTTACAAACTAAATCACACAAGGCAAAATGCAGGATGTCCACTCGCCTCTTACAATCATAATTATTAGCCTATTATTTGACTCTTTTAGCTACACAATGATCCCGTCGACTGTTTTCACCACTTTTCTTTATAAGTTTTACTTTATTTTATATAAATACTTTTTTGTTTATTTTACTTACTTTATGAGACCCACGTTTAAGAAATCGATCAGGACCTACACACAGGCTACATGAAATGGGAAGCTAAAAACACTAGGCTACTTGCTTTCGTTGGACACCATCCTCATCAGTGATCTAGTCAGTCATCATTCGAAAAGGCCCCAAACACCCATAAACTGTGAATATAGTAAGACATCTATTTGTCAACCAAAACTCTGGTCACTATTTTTTTTGTTTGCAGTTTCATTCTTTTAAAAGAATAAAAAATAGAGGCAATTGATTGTGGTTTGTAGCCTACCATATATATGATCAGGGAAGTCAGTTCTCTGACCTTATGTCAGTTACTACTCAAAATGTTTTTCTAACACCCCTGATTAGAGAGGTGACTGACACTACATGGTGCCAAGAGTGTATGTGCTTGTTTGTGCCTGTGTGGAGGCATGTTGTTGTGGCTGTCATACTAGGAGGCTAGGCAGTGCACGCTGCCGAGCGCGCGAGCTAAATGTGTCCAGAGGCGGAGATCCGTGCCGGACTGGACAGCTAGGGACAGACTCATAGCGCACACACTAACTATTCAGTAAACACAACACATTTCTGGCATATGTGGCAGCGATCATTCCCGTAGCAAACCCACATTTTAACTGTTGAGGAAACTCAAATTAAGTGCTGCAAAGAAGGTGCTTGGATGTGAGTAGGGAGTTGGAGAGCAGTGATGGTTACGCGTTTGTAGTGAGAGAAAGAGGGAGAGAATACCGCCTTGTTTGCTGGACCGATATCGCATGGGGACATGAACAGTGTTGATCCAGCTTCTACCAAACTGTTGACTTTCAACCAACGGTAAATTAACAAATTAATTTATTCACTTAAAGCTTTTGTTGGGGCTTTCTTTACGGACACCAGCCTATCTGTTGAATGCTCCCCTGTCTCTGTTGTCATACGACGCTCCGGAGCCACTGTCACTGCAGTATTTTCTGTGTGGATATGAGGCATAACATTGGATTAATTTTTTATTGTATAATGTGGCGTAATCATACCAGTCAACAGTATTAGAAATGTGACGTGGCTTTCCAGAGAGGTTTTATGTTAAGGGTTCTGGAATTATGTGTAAAGTGACAACATTTGTCTTATGCTTTGTGGCATTATTCCTCCGTGAACCCCGTTCATAGCCTATGAAATCCATGTCCAATACAGATTCCTGAACCTCTGAAAATGTAATTTATTTTCGGTTATTTATGCGTTTGAATCTGAAGTACCCTGAGGTGACAACGATGCGTGCGCATTGAGGCAACTGTTATAAATTCGGTGTTCGGTGCCTTGTCCGTCACCTAACGGATGGACACCGTTCCAAAACGACAAGATTGCCCAGAGCCCTGGGATATAGTTGAGCGTCCGTAATGTTGAAATTTGACATGAGCGCTGTAAAACGCATTGGCATATCGATAGGGTTGTTTGCTGCTATGGTGGTGGACGCTGTCCGTGAAGGAACACGGAAACGTTTAAATAATTGATGATAATGCCTGCCTTTTAGTTCTCGGAAGAATGGAGTCTGCGGTGCTCAAGATGAAAAGAACACCTATTTGAATAGTGTTCTTCAGACATTTATTTGTTGGACACATGAACTGACAGTGCACTGTCAGTCCGACAGACTGTTTAGTCCGAGTAATTGTTTTGTTGTCAACTCTCTCTCTCTCTCTCTCTCTCTCTCTCTCTCTCTCTCTCTCTCTCTCTCTCTTCCAGTGTTTAAGAGTGCAGCTCCAGCTGCAGTACAGGGCGAGCCCTTTCATAGCGGGTGCAGAGTTAGGTAGAGGGAGGGGTGGAGGAGAGACTGTGCCCTAGCCTGAGCCTATAGTGCTGGGTCTAGATGTTCACTGTAAAAAAAAACTAGTAAAAAAACAGGAACAATCTGGTAGCTAGGACGCCAGATTAAACCCATTAAATTACAGTTAAAAAATGTTTTTATTAACATTAATTAACCGTAAAATAATTTTATTTTTCCTGTACCAAATTTACAAGATATATCTGTAATATTACATTACAGGCTGTTCTTTGCCGGTAAATATGACTTTTATTAATTGAACTTCTCTGTAGAAAAACCCCCAGCATTTTCAATAAATAAAAATATTAAATAAAGCCAAAATAAGATATAATGATTTAACATTTTCATTCAAAACAAGTAGTGTGCACAACATACAGGGCCGGTCCTTCCTATAGGCGACATATGCAGCCGCCTAGGGCGGCATGAAGAGGGGGGGGGGGGGGGGGGGGGCTTTATTAAAAGTGCATTGGTCAATGATCATGAACAACGAGATAGCCCCAAAAAGGCTTTTGCAGGCTTTTGTAGTCTTTGATATTGACTGGTGCATGCTGGGATTTCATGAAGTCAATTACCCGAGCTCAGTTCACAATTCAAGGTTCCTATGTCTAAACCAAAAATTATGTTATTTGTCTGTGGGATGAAAGTAAATATCTGCAAAATAACTGTTAAATTAGCTAGTTTAGATAAAGTGAAATTAAATGCTTTAACAGAACATTTTGGTGAAAATGTTATTAATATTTGTAAAAAAACAAACTCGCTGGGCTCGAACGCACAACCTCTGACTTGCCAAGCGTGACCACTACCAGCTACGCCAAAGAAAAGCTAGCTATTCGTTGACGCGGGTGGCCTGTTACATACCTGAGGAGTGAGTTTCACAGGTTCACACCCGTTACATATGTGTGTGTGTGTGTGCGTGTAAGAGGGTGAGAGAGAGAGAGAGAGAGGCAGCACGGCTCTGTTTCTTGGTTGTTTATGTATTATTAGGGTCAAACTATTGTCTTCACTTCTCTCCTCATCCATCAACACCTTCATCACTCATTATCATCTTTAGCCACTTGGTCATCATTATCATCAGTAGTCCTAGTCTCCATGTCTTGGGTTAGTTTAGGTACAAAGCATACACGCTTGATTTCTGTCTGTTTCTTCATTGCATGTCCTGTCAAAATAAAGTTTAGGGTTGTAGCAAGATGGGCCACAGCCCCTGACAGAGAAGACCAGCGGTGTGTAGAACCATACAGCCAGCACATACCGCTGTCAGGCTCATGAATACCTGTGTTATTATAACCTCCTCCCCACCACCACCACAAACCCTACTCGGCTGTGACCCCTATTCACCCATAAAAGACCTCCACTCCTCCTCTCCCCCGTCTTCTCCTCTCTTCTCTTCTCGTCTTTTCTCCTCAACTGGATATTTTTCATCAGCCCCATGTAGAGTGTGAAGGTCGTCAGAGCATTCTCCATCCCTTTATCAGTACCCCCCCTCCCTCCAGTCCATAACATAACCCCCCCTCCCTTCCTACTCAATCTCCTGGTGTCCTCCCTTGTAAGGACAGGTGAAGGGCAGGAGAGGGGAATGAGAAGAGGGATATAAAGGCCTTTATATGCTACTCCGACTCCGTTAACGGATGGGCAGGCGGACAGATACGGACGGATACGATAGAATCTTTTTCGTTTATGGTTCTCCGTAGGCTGTGGGTGCTGAAAACAATTCACCGCTACAATTCACTCGTTAGCGGACCAATCACAGCCAAGGCGGTATCCGTAACTATCTGAAAAGTTTGGAAATTCAGGAGGTGCACGTCGAGCTCTCCGGGCTCTCCGAGGGCTCTCGGAGAGCTCGGAGAGGGCGTTCCACGTAGACTAAGGCGCTACCATGTGTCAGTTTTTTGGAAAACGGAGTACCCTAAATCGGCCTTAAGACTGTAAATGAGATAGAGTTGTAGAGATTGTGTGTTATGGAGGGACTTTTGCTGCCACTGCCGGAGGGAGGAGCACACACTGAGAGACAAAGACATGGGACATGGAGACAGAGAGAGAACAGGAAACACAAGACTTCTAGGCTATGAAATGAAGAAAGACAAAGAAAGAAAGAAAAAAAGAAAGGAGGAATGGATGGAAAGAAAGAGAATAGATGGCCCATATATCATGTATTATTACTCCACTCTCTGCTCATCTTTTCACTTTGAGAGAGAGGGGGGAAGTCGGAGAGAGAGTGAGTGTAAGAGAGAATACAGATGGAAAGAGATATATTTACCTGCCCTATTTACTTAATAATACATTGAGTGTTTTTATATGTACAGACCCTCATGTACTACCTAATACCCTGCTGTGCAAATACACACACACTCAGAAAGAGAATTCTACACTTAACACAAGCTCCTGTATATGCCATAAAAACTTCAGATGAAAAGGACAAGCTCTTACAACACAAACCATACACAAAACATACAAATCATACTCACAACCTCTCTCTCTGTCACACACACACATACACACACACACACACTCAATAGAAGAGCCTTGTCAGGGTGTTAACACTGCAATCAATGCTTTCATTGCAGTAGATGTTAATGGAAGTGTAATGATAGCCCACTCTCACAGAGAGCTAGACAGACCCTTCTACATGAGAAAGACATGCACACGTATACACACTTGGAGGGACACATACACAGGACATACAATACACATGCAAACACACAGACTCCTTCAGACACCTAGCCAATGTTGTCAGCTCGGCACTATAGACCTGCATAAACCTTTGCAATATGTATGGTGTGTCTGTTATTTGTGTGTGTCAGTCAGACACAGTTGCTGTACTTGTGACTGTGTGGCGTAGTCTTTTCCCCCAGGCAGACTCTATCTATCACTGGTGCTTAATTCAATCTGGGCCTTGGTCTCGACACACTCACACACACACGTACACTGCTACTGCGTCTGTTCCCAGCTAGCTGGCAAAGACACTGCCACCCCACGAGAAAAGAGCGAGTGAGAGAGACAGAGACAACCAGAGAGAGAGAGAGAAAGAGAGAAAAAGAGAGAGAGGGAAATGTAGAGACAACGGAGGAGAGAAACACAACTGAGAGTCAAGGGAAATAGGAGATAAAGAGACATGCAACCTGTATGAGTGTGCGAGTGTACGTTACAGTAATCCTTGTGTATGTGTTAGTCTATTAGTGTGTGTGTTCTGATAGAGGGACTGTCCTGACTGACCATGCGTGTGTGTTGCAGCTCAGCCTCTGAGGACCTGGGCTGTAGGCGTGGTGACTTCAGCCGAAAACACTATGGCTCCGTCGAACTGGTGAGTTACACACTCTTGCCACTTATTATTATTCTGTGTGTGCGTGTCCTTCTTTCTCTGCGCTCCAACTCCCACTCCCCTCACCCAACCCAAACCCTCCACCCCCCTTTGCAAAGAATGTTCCTTCACCTTTCCCCCCTCCATCTTTTCTCTCTCATCACTCCTCTTCATGTCTGGCCCCCTTTTTATTTCTGTCTGTCCTTTATTTTTTTCCCCTTTTGTCGTTGTGTAGGGATGAAGGGAGGGGAGGACACGTAGGAAGGGAAGGAGGAAGAATGAGTCATAAGTGTTTGGGTGTGGTCTGTCGTGATGAGCATAGCCATCAGGTCCTACATAAACTGAGGCATAGGACTGCTGCCTCAAAACACACACAGGCACACACGCACACATGCACAGACACGCACGCATAGTTTTTTGCTGCAGAGTTTTAGCACTGTGGTTTATTACCCTTGTGTTGAGTCATGACTGTGCTATTAGTGGGTGTGTGTGTGTGTGTGTTTGTGTGTATGGCGAGAATGGAACTGTATGGAGCCTGCCTGTCCTGATAAGCAACAGGCACAGGAAGTTGTGGAGTGCCGCACAGCTATGTCACTTCCTGCCCGAGACAGTGTGTGTTTGTTTGGGTTCTGTCTGATTAGCCCTGGTTCTTACTACTTGCTGCCTATCTGTTAGCTCCAGCGGCATGGTAAAGTGTGTGTGTGAATATGTGAAAGTGTGAAGGCATGTATGGCACAGAAGTTAAACGTTGCATTAGATCATTATCGCAATAACATTGTGATTAGATTGGGTAACAACATATGTGTGTGTGTGTGTCTACCACCTGGGTTGGTAGTATGATACTAGTACACATGATGCAGCTGGAACCAGGTGAGTTTGTTCTGATTCCCAAGGCTGCCGTAGGCATCTCTGAACGCGGCCTGTCCTACTATCTGTTTCAACTGTCAGATTGAAAGAAAGAGAAAGAAAGAAGATAAAGAAAGAGTGGAAAGAGAGAGTCAACAGAAGCACAGATGGATTCTGAATCATTTTATTTGAGGTGATCTTTAGAGCGATGTTGTGACTTGCCAGCAATCATGTTGTCATCACCTCTCGTTCACTACATAGGCACAGATGACTCCAAGAGGTGGCATCCACCTTAGCTTTACAAGGCTGCGGCAACAATATGATTCACATACACACACATAAACACACACAGACGCCAGGTCTCTCTGTAGGAGCTGGCTTAGGCCCAGTTTCATCCATGCTGCAGGGAAGCTACGGACTGATAATTAGAGCTTGCATCCGCACTGTTCTAATGTCGAGGTAATCAAATGTGTAATTAATTTAGCCGGTTGTCTGGTGAGATAGGAGCACTGTAGAAATTGCCCTGTGGTTTGAATTGTAATTGTTTGTTTGTTTTTTTGTGGTCTTCATGGTTGGTAGTGTTACTCCAAACTCATTAAACAATGCTGGGACAGAATGGCTTTCATCATAATTCTGAGCAAGAATCCCCATTAAAGAGACCAAGAGAGAGAAAGAGAGCAAGCGTGTGTGATGACTTTACACAGAGCCTTAAAAGAGAGAGAGGGGGGGGGGAGTAGATACTGTAGTTTCATTTTCCAAATACAACAAGGGACAAAGAGAAATGTGTAAACACATACATATTTATACACACTCACAAGTTCATTTGCATGCATATTTACATATAATACGCATAGATTCGTAGGCTGGGTTAGGGTGTCTCAAAACTCCAGATTAGAGACAGTTAGGTAGAGGGACAAATAAAGACTCAAGGCGAGAGAGAGGGGGAGAGAGAGAGGTTGATATACAGTAGGGTGATATAAATGTTTTTTTATAGAATCTAAGGACTCCCGCCATCCCTTCCTCTCTTCCTTTCTCCTCCTTCCCTCTTCCTTTCTCTCTCCCTTCCTCCCTCCTCCATCTCTCTCCCTCCCTTCCTGCCTCTATCGTTCACTCTCTGCCTCCCTCCCTCTAGCCTCCCTCCCTCTAGCCTCCCTCCCTTTCTCTACCTTTTCCTCTCTACCTCCATCTGCAATCCAGTGTCTGCCATTAGCACCCCACTGCCACTCTGGTGACCAACCTCAAGTCAAGTTCCCCTCCTGTACATTCTGTAGCTACAGCACTAAGCTGAATACAGCATTAAGTCCATTTACACCTGTTACACTATCTGTGATGGCAGAATCAAACACTTGTCACGTATGAAGTAGATTTTGATTATTCTTCACTCCGTCTGCAGGGAACATCACACAGCCTTTGAACTGCTCTGAATAGCCCCGCAAATGAGGGAGGGGACGTAGTAGAGAGCTAAGGAGGCTGGTGTGTGTGTATGTTTGTAAATGTGACTGGCATATGCATGTGTGCTTGGTTGTTTATGTGGAAATGATTTCATAGTTGCTGGTGTGTGTGTACGCGCACACGCACACATGATAGAGAGACAGTAGATTTGCTGTGGGCACAGAGTGTGTGTGTGTATGTGTGTCCCTCCGATTGAGAATAGGCAGGTACGGCAATAGGAGCTGACGCCTCCATTACCAACACACACACACTCCTCCCAGGGGTGACGGGGTTGATGTGTGTGGGCAGGAGGGGGGGGGGTCACTGTCACTTCACCAGCTTGATGACCAGGTGACAGCTCCATTTCAAGTCTGCCTCCTACTGTTAGCATCATTTCCTGAGAGACCTTTGACTGCTGTGTCACGCACATCATCTACCCTCTACTTACATCTGTGTGTGTCACTCTGCTCGTCTTTCACACATGCCCTGTCTTTTTCTTTCTCTCCTTCCTTCGCTCTCTCCCTCTCTTTCTGGTATGACACAGTCCTCTCCGTCAGAGCTGGAGCACAGTCTGTCAAGATGAAAACCATCTCCCATCAAACATTCATGTGTGCTCTGCTTTGCTCTGGCCTGCTCCTGCTGAGGCCCTGTGATCCCCAGGCTTGCCTGGAGGGGGCCTTCCCTTATACAAGTACCCTGAGGCAGCCATGGCTTCCCTGCAGGGCCCCCTAGGTGTGGTCTGCTTCTCGTACCAGTCATTATTCTGGCAGAAGACTGAAAGTGGTTATGTCACTGTGTGTGTGTCCGTAGGTGTGTTTGACCAGTTGAATGACATGAATTCAAACATAATTTTTCTGAGTGTCCTTATCTTTTTTGAATATCAATAATAAAATATACCTGCAAGCAGCGATCCGGGTTCCTCCTCAAAATGGCAAAATATGATAAAAATGTACATTGTAGAAGGTCAAGAGTTGGACAACAAGAGAGCAAAATAAATTCATGCTTGGCGAATAACAACAGGCTTAATGGAGATTCAAATGTAAGATTATGTGGTTGCAAGTCAGCCTCTCTATCCTCTCTGCTACACATCAACTGTTGAGATTTGATCAATAGAAAGGGCAGTATTAGCTTTGGTCAGCTTTGGGACAAAGTTTAAGCAGCTGTAATTCAGTCATCTTTTGACATATCAAAGTTAAATTGTTTATGGTACTTACGAGTGATGTCATTTTTAACCCTATTAGGTTTGAAAAACCATTAGTCAAAATGATATTTGATTTATTGACACAAAGATATTGAGGCAATGTGTACATACACCCCTTTCAGCCATTTTGCATTGCATTCCTTATTCCGTTTGACCCTATAGGACGACATGTATTCTACACGTGTATACCATGTTTGAAGACAATTGGATTATGGGTCAAGAGGAGTAGGTTTTTGTAGGTTTACCCAAAAATTTCACTGTACAGCAAAATCATGGGGGACCTTATGGGTCCTTGAGGCTTTTTTGTTTCCTATGAGAAATAAGGCATGTATACCAATTTTCAGGCATTTTGGAGAAATGGGGCGCAGGGGAAATCACATAGACTTTGGGCGTGGCTTATAGCACCACCTATTTAGTAGTAGTGAGTGACCTGTTGTATCATTGGGCCCAATTTGAATACATTTGGCCAAGGACATTTTGAGATTTTGAGCCATTTCATGGAGAAATATAATAATAATAGGAATACTAACAAAAACAATAGGTTCCCTCCTACCGGAGGAACCCTAATAATCATATTCTAGCCCCAGTATGTCCAAGCTCACTTCAGCATAGGAGTGTTGTGTGTGTGGTGATGTTGCTAGTGTGCGATGGTGGCGATGTCGCCGTTGTGTCCACATCCTATGTGAGTTAGGGGTCAGTAGAGTTGAATGGAAAGGACTAAAGGCTTTTAGTTTGGAATTGAATAGGATTATCCTGACATAGTCATAAATCTGCCCAAGGTAAACAAGCCTGTGCAGGTTAGGAGAGAGGTAGCTAATAGCATTGATTCTTCATTTATGTCCCAGTGATCACTGGAAGACCATCAGGGGTCCCCCAACCCCAGACCTCTTTATCCCCCGCAGTCAAATGTGATCAGGGACTGGCTATTTTCCAAGTGTGTGAGCGGAAATTTACTAACACTTATTCTGATTTCGACAACACCTGTTCTCTCTCTCTCTTTCCCTCTATCTCTAGCTCTCTGTTTCTCTCTGTCTCCCCTTGTTTTAGGTTTGTCTTTCTCTCTGGTTAACATTCACCTATTTCTCTCTGTGTCTCACAAGCCTCCTCACACTCACTCTATCAGCTATCGCTGTTCTTACCTCCCTTTCTCTGTGATGGTGAGATCGTCACTCCTAGAAAGGTCACAGTTGACAACTTCCTCACCCACCTTATACACAATACCCACAGCTGACATAGCCTTCCCCTGTGGCATTTTACACTACAGTAATTGTGGTGGAAATTTAGAATACCATACTTGGTTATGTGTTTTATATATAAGGAATGTGTTTTAAGGAATCTTAATACAGTAAAGGTTGATTCAGCTCATTTGGCAGAGAGGCCATCTGCAGTTTATAACACCTAACTAGGAGACAGGAACTCTAGAGAACTGGGAGAGGTCTTGTCACCTGGGGAGAGAGACAGTTGTTCTGAAGATAATGTAAATTCAACTGTATTGTTATTGAGATAAGATAGAACAGTGGAGGTAGCAGCCCTGACCTTTTGGCCAAAGGAGATTGTGTCCTGTGTCCTGTTTGTGTATAATTAAAAAGGTACCTTTATTATCCTCATCTAGAGAGGGAGCTGGGACATCAAAGAACTGTGGGACACTTGGTATGGAGTCAAACTGTCACTGAGCAGGGCTGACCAATCACAGAGTTTGCTACATTGATCGATTGACTATCAGAAGAACCATTTGTTCTAAGTTTATATAAGGCAGAGTTTTAGGGTTTGGCTTCATCACTCTTACGAACGACTTGTGGCTAGCACCCGTGCGTAATGACTGATCCAGAGTGCTCTGTTAATTCTTGATTTGTACAAACTAAATAAATTTGATTGAAACCGCCATCATGACTCTTCAAATCTACACAGTGCCGCATGAATTCTCCCATAACACTAATACATACCACACCATATAGGAACCTGTAGTACAATGCTGCTTGTGGAATATTCCAGAAAACAGGAAGGCAGAAAATAGATTTCTATAAAGAGGTCTCACTGAGAGTGTGACCCCCCCATCCCCAGTATTCTCTCCTACATCTTTCTACTCTTCTTCTTTCCTTAACATGTTCCTTTCTGTTAGTCTCTTTTCTGTACATCTTCATTCCTTTCTCATGTGCTTGTCACTCACCTCCCTACCTCCTCTCTTTTTCTCTCCCCCTCTCTCTATCCCTCTCTACTCCCCTCCCCATCCTCCTTATCTCCCTTTCTCCCTCCCCCTCCTCAATCTTCCTCCTTCCCTCTCCTCAATCTTCCTCTATCCCTTCCTCCTCCATTCTCTCTCTCTGGATCTCTCTTTATATCTATCTCTCTATCTATCTCACTATCTTTCTAACTCTCTCCGTTCCCTGGTTCTCTCCAGTGAATCGTGTGTGCATGAGCAGCCTCTCTGATTAGAGCTCTTCTTTATCATTCAGGACAATAGCATTGATCTGTTCTCTCTCTTTTCCCTCTCTATTTCACCCCTCTCTCACTTCCTCTTTCTCACTCTGTATCTCACACTCTTACATTCTCTCTCCCCTCTCTCTCACTCACTCACACACGCACACATTCTCTCTCTTTTTCACTTTTTGTCTCTCTAAATCTCTCTCAAACACACGCACACAAACGTTCTCCCTGCACTACACTTCTTTGTGCAGGCCTCAGGGAAATTACACAGCCTCTTATAACTGCTGAGGGTTCAATTGAGTTTGTGAAATGTTCAAGTCCTGTCTCAAAGGGTAGCTATTTAAGGTGTGTGTATGTATGTGCATGTACACCCTCTAAACACTAGACCCCCTTAACCATGGGGTCTTATACTGTGGAGACTGTCATCCTTTATTATTCAATTTTTGTGTTGCCATTGCTTTCTCTCTCTTTCCCAGTGGCCGTATATTTCTTCATCCCTTTTTCCTTTTTCTCCTGCCTCTCTCTCTCTCTCTCTCACTCTCTCACTCTTTGTAAATATACTGAATATTTCCCTCTCTCACTCTTTCTACCCTCTCTCTTTCTTTCGGTGCTCTTTATTGGCTTTGTTTTGTTAAAGCACAGAGGTGAAGACCGTACAGTCCCCCATCCACTCTCACACATCTCCTCTCCCCCCCCCCCCTTCCACCCTGTCCACTCACCACCTCCCTTCCCCAGCCAACCACACAGGGGATCAGGAGAGAGCAAGCTTTTCCTCTTGTGCCATTTTGCTGCTGCATGATTTAGAGGATGGGTAGTGTACACACAAACACACACACAGACACACATAGGCACACCAGTACACATCTAGAGATTCCTTTGCACTCATAAGGCAGACAAAGGTATCTCTCTTTCTCTTAATCTCTTTGCCTCTCTTTGAATAAACAATGAATGAATAAACATGAATAAACAATACTAGCGTTTTGAACCTCTACTTTGTTATACACACAAATGTACTCTCTCACTCACCTTCTGTCTCTCACCCTCACTCTTTCTCTCTCCCTTTCTCTTCCTATTTCTCACTCTGTCTTTCTCCTTATTGCCCTCTCCTTTTACTCTGTCTTCTGTCTTTCTTTCTCTCTCTCTCTCTCTCTCTCTCTCTCTCTCTCTCTCTCTCTCTCTCTCTCTCTCTCTCTTTCTCTCTCTATGACAGCTAACCCCTCCCCCCACACACACATGCATACACACCTAATGTCATGTTGCTGTCCCTGCACGCAGCATTGGATCCCAATCCATTATCTTGCTGCGATTGGACAGTTAGTGTTAAAAGAGAGGACAGAGTAAGAGGAACAGAGAGAGAGAAAAGAGGGGGGGGGGAGAGAGAGAAAGAGATGGAGAGAGAAGGAAAGAGAGTGCAGTGCATTGACATTTATTTTCCATTGTTATCTCTTCTCTCTGTCTCTTCCTCTATCTCACAAACCAAGACAGAACCTTACAAGACAAAAACCTCTCCCACCAGCACCAGGAAACATGCTGAGTCTATGTGTCTACAGACTTTATTATTATGCATGTTTGAGAAGAGGAGAGGCAGGGTTCTTTATTCTCTTTACTCTGTAGATAGACTCGAATGTTGTTAGTACATGATTTTGCTCAATTCCCTGTGCAGAGACTGATTGTGGGTTGAATATGGCAAGAATGGTCAAAGTGATGTTTAGTGACAAGACTAGGTATTAACATTGTACATTTATGCAATAAATCACGAAGCTTGTGTTACAAAATGAAGGCTTAAGAGGGAATAGAGAGAGAGAGATGCACTGTCGCCAAACACTGTCACAGGGGTACAATTGTGTACTTGTAAATAAATAAATGTACATTTTAAATGTTCATGTATGAACAATGGTCTACATTTAATTTACAGTAATATAAATAGATCAACTGTTAGAAACTGTACACATACATGACAACAATTAGGGGATGATGTTACACCATGAGGTGTAAAAACATTTAAATGTCTCTGTAGAGAAAAGTATGCAAAACAGGGCAGCTCCCACCAAACCATGAGGTTTGCTGTCCACAACATGAAAAGATGCATGGGCTGCATGAATCGCACTGTGACGCACACACAAATACATGCACTCACATGCACACACACTTCGATTTAGTGCTCTCTCCTCCTTGTAACTTCCTGTTCGTCCTTCTCTTGATGTTCACTTAGGCTTACATTGAGAAGCCCTCACACACATTTTGCCTGAAACATACTCACAAGCCATACACATTTGTGGTTTCACACATGCACACAGGCTCTATACATACGTTCATGCACATACACAGGCTTCTCTCACGCACACCTACTTATGCTGAAACACACCCCTTTTCTGTGTCTGGTGACATGTTGGCAGTGCAGATACCTTTTTAGGCTCAGAGGAGAAGATGGAGAGGAGGAAAGGAAAGGAGAGGAGTGGAAAGGAGAGGAGATGAAAGGAAAACAAAGGAGATGTGACAATAAGAGAATAAGGAAATTCAGATTAGAGATGGAGAAGATTGAGATAGTAGAGAGCGATGGACAGAGTGATGGTAGGGAGACAGGGAAGAATGACAGAGGGACGGAGTAAGGGGTTAAGAGAGCGACAGGGAGCAGAGAGAAAGAGATATCGTATTCCGTTGCCTGGCAACCAGGCATTGTTCGCTCTAAGGGGTAAGGGGGGGGGGGGGGGGTTGAGGAGGGGTGGGGGGGGTTTCATTTTTCCACTGTGATCACAGAAGATGGCATGTTGATGGTGAGACAGGTGAATGCGGCATGGATACTTCAGAGCCTGCACTGAATGTCTCCTCCAATCCTCTCCTCCTTGCTTTTCTTTCTTTTCTTTTCTAATCTCCTACTTAGGGCTGTCCCCGACTAAGATTTTCTTTGGTCGACCACGACTCGACTAAACACTTCTGAAAATCGACTAATCGATTTTTTCTATAAATGTCACTTTGTTTTCATCAAACCCTTTTTGTGTGATGTTTTACCTCACTGTTTTAAGAGATAATATGAAAGAAATACATACGTAAGAAAGGAGATTGACAACTAGACAAACATAAATGTACAAACATATTCCCGATCTGACTCAGCAGCAATAGCTGCTGGACTTTCCAGATTCAGCCGCTATAAAATAAGCTAATTACTAATAATAAGTCTCGTGTCACCAGTCCTGTTGTTACCGAATGCCGATATAATACAAAATGCCTGACATGCAAATCATCAGAGCGCGCTTATCACTGCCTGAACGTGCAGCATGCGAACTTACGTAGAAGCTGAGTGTGGAACGGTGCAACAGAGAAATATTTTGTTGTCTTAATTGGCCGGAGAAGATAATGTCATTCGATTTGGATGTGATTCTTATAATAGGCATATTCATTTTTCAACCCACCGCGTTAGCATGAGCGAAGTAGGCCTAGGCCAACTTACGTTTTTCAGGTGGTAGGCTACATCATATTCGACATTGAACCATGAAAAATAAACCGTTGTTGGCAGAGTTTGCATTCAACGTTTTTCGAGTCACCCGGTACTTTGTAAATGTAAATGTACTTTAATGAAATGCTGCCATACCACAGATTTCTTTGCCATTTTGACTAATAACACCGACAAAGTAGGCTATGGCAGAGTTTGTAGTTCGGCAGCCAATTGTGCTCGTGCCGTGTGCAAAAAAAACAAAACAAAGCGCAGATTAACGAAAGGGAAAACAGTAACAACTTTTCTTTTAAATATATATTTTTAGAGTTGCTTTATTTGTCTTAAATAATATAATCTACAATTTCTGTAGAACATTTCTTTAATTCAGCAATGGTGACACAAGCGGGAATTAGATCTCACACTGCCATATGGCAGCTCGACTAAAAACATCTTAGTCGACCAAGAGCATATCGACCAGGAAATCGACTAGTCGACTGAGTGGGGACAGCCCTACTCCTACTCTCATCTTTATCTCTTCCCTCTCTCTTGTCAATCCCCACTTTTTTCCCATAGCTCTTCATCAACCCCGCCCCCCCACCTCTCTCTCTCTACTCTCCATCCTATCCCCCTCTCCTCCTTCCCTTCGTCATCAGCTGGCTCCAGCTGGTCCTCTGTTGTCACTGGATGGTCCTTTTAAACAAAGATCTGTATCATTATTGTTAATGAGAGCACAGCAACAACACAACAACACAGCACACCACCAACAAACTCCCAAAACAAAACAACAACTGAACAGGCAGGAACAGGAAATACATGCTGAGATACAGGTGAAATAACACAGCGCTGTTTGTCCTGTTTGACTCTGTTGGACTCTGACTCTGTTCTCTGTGCTCGGGACAGAGGGATTGCTTGGGGACAGAACTCTGTATAGAAACTGTTCTTTTAGGAGAAATACCTGGAGCTGACATGCCAAGACTCAGACTGGAGTTCTGTAGCATAGAACACATTGTTCAGTTCTAATGGGCTGTTTTCTCTCCCTCTTTTCTCAGTTTCTCTCTCTCTCCCTCTCTTTGGTTTTGTCTCTATGTCCTGACCACAGAGAGGTGAGTCAGCAAATAGTTGATGAGTATACTGGCTAGAGAGAAAGAGAGGGAAACATAGAGAGGGGGGAGCAAAAGGATAAAAAGATCAACAAAGAAAACAAAAAAAAGAGGTAAAGGGTGTCAGTAGAGGCAGATGACATTAGAATAACGAGGAAGAATGACTGAGTGTGAACCAGATGTATGTTCAGTGTAGGTTGCAGGTCCTCTGCTGATGGCTGCTAGTGTAGCATGACCAGGTGTCTTCTGTGTTCCTCCTGCTAACATCATGTCACTTGCCGCTTCATCCAGATGCTTCCTCTGATTGACAGCTGTCTCATTTAGAAAGTTTTGTCTGATCTTTCTCCCTCCTATTATCCCTCTTTCCCGTCCCTCAATCCGTCCTACCTTCCCTCCCCTCCACCTCTCTGTGCCTCCAACCCTCCCTTCCTGCCCCTCTTCCCCCCTCATCTCTCCAGCTAATCTCCAGTGATGCAGACGGGGCCATTCAGAGGGCTGGACGCTTTAGAGTGGAGAACGGCTCATCAGATGAGGTGAGGGGCCCTGGACCTCTGGCAAACACAAGCATTGCACACACGCGTCACAAAGCTCACCCACAGTAGAATAGAATTCTCATTATCTATAATGTTAACCCTGTAAGACTCGGTTTAAAATTACAACATCACTTTTAGCTCTCTAATTGCTCATTTCTTTTTATGAAAGACCACATTTACATCATATTGTCTTGCCTTGCAATGCTTTTGGAAAAATGTGGTCTTTCAAAAAAAGAAATGAGCAATTAGAGAGCTAAATGTGATGTCGTAATTTTACAACCAGGGGCTTATTAAGACTCACCTGCTTTTTACCTCCGTCTTCATATTGGTATAAGGATTATTCTTGCTGCCTTTTTTTCTGTAAATGTTTTCACTACATAATACACATTATTCCTCAGGCCCCCCACCCAACCCCCATTACACACACACACATAGACATACACACACACTCAAACACACACTCAAGGAAAGGGGAGAATAGCTGTATTTCAGCAATTGAGCTATGATCCATACCACCCTGTAAAATCCATGCTTTACATTTCATATCGTTTTTTATTTTATTTGCTTGACACTGACACATTCCTAGACACTTTGAATCTAGGAATGTCATCATGCTTGCTAAAACACTGCACATCAACAATATCAATAGCTGTCCATGGCCCCTCCATGGTGAGGAGGGGTGTCCATTTTTAGCCTTTATTCCATTCAGCAACCCCCTGTGCTCAAGCACCTAGCAGTCGCCATGGCGACCTTAAATGTTTTCTCTACAAACAAACCTTTTCCTTATCTCTTCTCCAACCTCTTCTCATGTCAGCAAATATGTGTGTTTAACTGTGTGTGTGTGTGTGTGTGTGTGTGTGTGTGCGTGGGTATGTATGTGTGTTCTTGCACCTGTTTGTGTCTGTGTGTGTGTCTGTGTGTGTGCGTACGTGTGTGTAGCATGGTTTGCTTGTTTAAGAATAAATATACCTGATCTATAATCAGTTATTTAGTTAGAGGGGGGCACCACCTCTAACTATGTATAGCCTACTAATTTTATGTATAGCCTACTAATCAATAATTCGAAGGGATGAATTATTTAAAAGTAGAGCATATCAGGTGACATGGACAAATATGAATGCAAGTTAATATTATACATCATGATTTAGTTAAGAAAATGTTATTATAGAATGATCAATACTGGAGAGGTTATGGGTTAGTACTTGAATTTGGATAGTAAAATGAACAAATGGGATACACAATGGATATGTAACGGTAACCCTAAAAGTTAGGTTATTTTACTTGTAATCTAAATCAAACACCGACAAATTAAACCACAACATGCCAATTTCACAAGTAAGAAATATAGCTAGTCGCAGTTACTTTTGTCGTGTAAAGAAGAGGGGTCAAAGAACAAACAAAAGGATCTTTCGTCAAAGTTCCTTGTAATCCATTGAGATCGAGTTATGTGAGCTTGCTTCTTACGAAGAATAGGTTAGACAGTGTCGCAAACAATCGGCCGATTGTTCGTTGTGGGTTTTTATAATCCGTAAGAAAAGGGAGGTGTCTTTGTGAAGGTGAATCCGTCCATTGGTCAGTTACTCAAGATGGGCGTTCCTGGGATTCACGTATAGGTGTGAAATGGCCGGTAAATTTGGGTTCAGGGCTTAAAGTGTTCATGCATTGCTTATACTTCCAAATATAACTATACAACATTGAAAAATGTATTTGTTAGTAGAATTTAATTATATGGATACCAAGATTGACTGACTTATCTCTCTACCTGAAGGGAAGTTACGATAAAACATCAATTAAAACAACATTTTAAAATATGAGAAAAGCACACATTATAACACATCAACTACTGTCATCGAAGTATCCCTGAGTTGTGTGGTCCTTGAGGAATGTTTGTAAATCCATAAATGGTCAGTTTTCCTCAGACTCCTTTGTCTACTGGATAACTGAATACTGTAGGGCCATGTGCTCTTCCTTCTGACCCCATGCTGAGCAAGTGGGGAGTAGGACCGTTTGAATCCTCGCTTGAAATATAAGGAAGTGATAAACCCTTTCTTCTTGTCGGGGGTGTAGGAGAAGGGTTTGTGAGTCTTACTGTGGTTTACCAGGCAATCTGGTTTGCTTTGGTGGTCAGACTGGTGCCTTGGTTTGTCTGTTGGCTCTATGTTACATGTGTGTATATGTGGGTGTGTACGTGTGTGTGTGAAGCAACTCAATGAGAAGGAGGTGTATTGATTTTAGGGGACTTACGGATGGCTTAACAGAGGCATTGACGGGAGGAGATCTTGAGATAACACAGGATATTCTCCTCTCTCCATCTCCACACCACAACCTGTGGACACAACTCTTTGCGCATGTGTGTTTGTGTACAGCCTTGTTTAACTATTCTTGTTGGGACCAGAAGTCCCCCTTTTAAGAACATTAAAGCAAGGGTAAAATATTTTATTTCTGAGAAAATTTTCTTGGTCCTCACAAGATCAAATGCTATTTCTAGGGGCTTTTAGGGGGTTAATGGTTGAGATTAGCATTAGTGATAGAGTTAGAATTTCATTAAGGATTAGGAGTTAGTAATAGTTTTTAGGGTGAGGTTAAGGGTCTACATGATGTTTTTGGGTTAAGGTGGGAGTTAGGGTTTTGGGAAAAGATAAGATTAGATAAAATACTTTATTAATCCCCAGACTGAGAAATGTGGGTGTCACAGCAGCCACAAGACAGGTGAAGAAAATGGAGATAGTAAGGAGTAAAATACAGGAATATATTAAGAATATAGTAAATACATACAGTATATAGCAATATATAGAGCAAGCTACTGTATATCATGTACACATGACTATATAAACAGCAACAACAATGTACAGTCACAATACACATATAGTCCATTTACATATCACATATGTATGGTATACACAATACAAAGCAGGATGTTGCCTGATGCAAATGTGTATGTGTGACGCATATGTAGTAGGGTTGTAATCAGCCTCTCCCATGGAGAAAACTGTATGGAGTCACTGTATTCTTTATGATGACAAGGTAAAAATGTGCTCTGTGTGTTTGCATGTGTGATTCCCATAGACTACGGACTACACTCCAGGAACTTGGAGAAGAACCGATGTCCATCTGGAGAACCCAGAATACCACACCAGATGGTTCTTCAAATACTTCCTGGGGAAAGGTTCTGTTTTTCTCCATTGCTGTTTGCATGAGCATACACACACACACGTGCACACACACATATGCACACAGCCAGAGGAGGCAGACAGTAACCAGAATCTCACTCTAAAGTGCTAACACTATTAGTATTTAGCTGGCTCCTCCTGTAATCAGTCTGTCAACATGAGAAGTTATTTCTGCACACACACAAGACTGTAGACCCTGATCGGATGGCCATGATTAAAATGTGTTACCATGTGAATTTCCTGATCCGTCCCCCCCTTCCCTCACTCCCTCTCCAACCTTCCTGCCCCCTCCCCGCCTGACCCCTTCGCCCCCTCCCACCCTAAACCCTTTGTCCCCTCCCTCTTTCCCTGCCTAACCACCTTTGTCCCTCCCTCCCTCTCAGATCCTCCCACCCCTCCCTTCCTAACATCACTGCCCCTTTTCTAACGCTTCCTTCCTTGCACACTGCTTTGAGAGCGAGCTAGAAAGAGAGGGTGAGAGGTAAGGGTGCAGAGTTAATGGGTGGATGAGACAGAGGTGAACAAGACAGAGAGAGAGAGATAGAGAGAGAGAGAGAGAGAGAGAGAGAGAGAGAGAGAGAGAGAGAGAGAGAGAGAGAGAGAGAGAGAGAGAGATGGATTCCTCTGTCTAATTTGATTTTGAGGTCTGCTCTGTAATCTGTCTGAAGACGTGTCATGTCAACCACATGTCAACCACATGTCAACCACATGTCAACCACACAGGGACAGAGCAGAATGTGGAGCGGACTGCAGTTCTCCACAGACATGCACAGACTCACACACCCACGCACACTCACACACATAGCAAATGTACATAGATACCCACAGACTTGTGCACACTTACAAACAGGCCCGCTCTCAAGCACACGTCCACACACATACACACACAAACAGATGCTCAGCACCTAAACACAGCACCTAAACATTCCACTTACATAATGATAAAAATAATCACCAGCCTTCCCCAAGGCAACAAACATTTCCTCTCGGATATGAGTAGTTACTTAGTGACAAACAACCAAACAAGCAATCTAATAGTGCTTTCAATTATAATGCATGTGTGTCAAGAGCAGCAATAGTGAAGATATGTCACTGTCTAGCTGTTTATCTGCAACATTGGCTTGTGGATTCTTCAATGATAGAAACGAGACTACATGAAATAGCTACTCTGTCTCAACAGGCAGTTACAGTTACGACCCTCTTACAGGGGTGTACTGTAGGTGTGTAAACCCGTAGGTCTGTGCGTGACGGGTGGTGGGGGGAGGGTTTACCAGTGTGGAGGACATGATGCTGTATGGATAGAGTTATCTGTATCTCTCTATACTTAAGTGTATTCACTATTTGTAAAATTGATGAGAACATTTGAATTCCTCATAAATATATGATGTTATTTGTTCGTTCACTAAATTGTGATTGTGTGTTTCTCCCCCTCCAGTCCACCAGAACTACGTGGGTACAGATGCCGAGAAGAACCCTTTTTACCTGTCTGTGGTTTTGTCAGACCAGAACAACCAACGGGTCCCTCAGTACCGGGCCATTCTCTGGAGGAAGAGTGTGAGTATCACTGCTGTGTGTGTGTGTGGCCTTGTTTTACTACCCTTGAAATCCCCACAAGGATAGCAACATTCTCCTTTAGGGGACATTTTCTTGGTCCCCATATCAATTGCTATTTCTCTGGGATTTCGTTTTTTTGGGGTGTTTTGGCTTAGGGTTAGAGAAACAAATATAGTCCCCACAAAGATAGATAAACAAAACGTGTGGGTGTTGGTGTGGGTCTGGGTGGGTGGGTGTGTGCATGCGTGTGTGTGTGTGTGCATGTGTGTGGATTGGATGTAGGTTTTCACTTACTACTTACTACTAGAATACTGCAACTGTGTTGTGCCAGTCTGAATAAGCTTCTTAGTTAAGGCCGAAATATACTACTCCGTTTTAGACGGACACAGGGAACGCCCTCTCTGATGTGGAACGCCCTCTCAGAGCCCTCTCCGATCCCCTCGGAGAGCTCTATGTGCACCTCCTGATTTTCCTGACTATCCGTCTGCTAATCCGTCATTTTACGGATACCCCTTGTCTGTGATTGGTCTGCAATTGCTTCCACACACAAAGACGTCATGTGGCAGCGTTGCTCCACCTACTTTTCTGGCGGTGAATTGTTTTCAGCACCCACAGCCTTCAGAGTACTATAAATTCAACGAATCCGTCCATCCTCCGTTTGTCTGTCTGTCCGTAACGGAGTCGGAGTAGTATAATTCGGCCTTTAGTCTCAAGTAAGTTTAGTTTAGTTCAGTTTAGGAATAAGTCTGATTTACTGTTTTCACTTATCTTCTCTCTCCTCTCTCTTTATCTCTCAGTTTAATTAAATTAAATTATTCAGTTCAATTAAATTATGCTTGATTGGCATGAATGAGTGAGCACTGTTCTCTCTTTCTCTCTGTCTTTCTTTCTCTCTGTCTTTCTTTCTCTCTCTCTTTCTTTCTTTCTCTCTCTCTCTCTCTCTCTCTCTCTCTCTCTCTCTCTCTCTCTCTCTCTCTCTCTCATCCTCTTCCTCAGGGCACCCTGAAAATCAGTCTGCCCTACAGTCCCACCAAAACACTATCAGTCAAATCCATCCTAAGGTGAGAGTTACGAAGACTTTTATACTGACAGACCAGATATGACTGTCTTCCTAAACCTCTTTCTCCCTCTCTCTACCTCCCTAATGATGAGACAAAAAGTGAGAAATTGCACATAATATAGTACCTCTCTAAAAAAACAATCATAAAATAGAAAGAAATGCTACAGATACAGTACTTACAATACTGAAATTATACAATATATAACATTGGATTATCACAGAGACAAGGTATCAAGTGTTTGATTCAGTGTGAGCGAGTGTGTCAGCCAGTGACACAAGGTAAAATCTATTCTGTGGCATAAATCAAGGCCGTAGCCATGGAGTCAACATTGGGGGGGACGAAATCTGCTGGGGACTCTGAGGGTACCCCCCCTGAAAACCTTTTACGTTTAGTTATGAATATGATTTAATTTTTTATGATAAATGTGGACAGCGTACTTGGTTGCTTGTCGTAGCGTAGTACATTTATATTTTATTTATATTTTTATATCAATATATTGGGGGGGGACATTTTGACCAGACTTGAATATTGGGTGGGATGTGTCATATTTTGATCACGGCCCTGACATAAATGATCTCCCTCTGTCTCTCTATCTCGCTCTTTCCCAGTGCTATGAACCTAGACAGGTTTGAAAAAGGGCCCAGGGAGATACTCAATCCAGATATACAGAAGGTGAGAGCCTCTGGTCCACACTGTTTTGTGTGTGCGTGTCCGTGACATGTACAGAGTGCAATAATGCATCCGTCCTGTGTGAGTGTAAGGTAACAACGTTTAAACTGACACAGATTTCTCTTGCAGGACCTCCTGGTGTTAGAGGAACAGGAGGTAGGTAGAGTATCTGTCCTGAACTTTCTTCCTCTCTCTCTCTCTAGTTCTCTCTCTCCTCTCTCTCTCTATCTCTCTCCCGCTTATTTCCCCACTTTTGCTCCCTTTCTTCCTCCCTACTTCCCTCTTCTTTCTCGCTCTCTCATCTCTCCCTTCTCTCTTCCTACCTGTCTCACACACATACACACACAGTACAGTTCATAGGTTGGGTTCAACAGGATGTGATCTCAACTAATCCTTCTCTACAGGGTTCTGTCAATTTTAAATTTGGTGTTCTGTACGCCAAAGATGGCCAGCTGACAGATGATGAGATGTTTAGTAATGGTGAGTCTCTCTTCCATCTCATTCACATTCACTTCAGCAAAGCACCTGTCTAAATTCAGCCAACACTCCTATGTGTGTATGTGTGTGTGTCCTCCAGAGATGGGCAGCGAAAGCTTTGATAAGTTCCTAAACCTGCTAGGAGACAGCATATCCCTACAGGGCTGGGCAGGCTACAGAGGAGGCTTAGACACCAAGAGTAAGTAACAGGCCCTTCCGCCTCTTTCTATTCTTTTGCATTCCTCTGACCCCTTTGCTCTTTTTCTCTCTCTCTTTCTCTCTATTGCTCTCTTTTCCTTTTTCTCTTTCTGTCTCTGTCTGTCTTGCTTTCTCTCTGGTTCTCTCTTTTTCTTGTTTCTCTCTTAGTCTCTCACTGAATAAAAACAGGAACAGATTCATATTATTTCACTCATGCCCCCCCCCCCCCCCCCCCCCCACTGTCCCTTCTCTCTCTCTCACTCTTTTTTCCAGACGACACCACAGGAATGAACTCTATCTACACAGTGTACCAGGGCCATGAGCTGATGTTCCATGTTTCTACCATGCTCCCCTACTCTAAGGAGAATAAGCAGCAGGTGTGTGCGTGCATTTGCTTGTATGTGTGTCTGTCCTTGTTTGAGTGTGTGTGCGTGTTTGCGTGTCTCTGTCTGAGTGTCTGTATGTCTCTGTTTCAGTGTGTGTGTTGTGTGTATCCATCTCATTAATGTTCAACGATGAAATTCTGAGAAAATGGTGGCAGGCCATTTACCATGATAAACAGGAAGAGAGAGAGAGAGAGAGAGAGAGAGAGAGAGAGAGAGAGAGAGAGAGACACTATCATACACTCTCACTCAGGCTAAACACATACTGTACACATCACATGTGTCCATCAAATTCCTTTAAATTCATAAAAAACTGAGGAATTGATTTATGAGAGAATGTCACAGACACAAAGGTCCACATGAAAAAAAAAAATGAAAATGTTTTGACATTTCAGTGAAAGTCTCTAAGAACTGACAGGATCACAGGAGGGGTGATTGGTGTGTGTGGCATTTCCTATTAAATCGATTGGACTGTTTTAAATGAATCAAATCAAATTCTAAACACAAACATGTCGATGTGTGTGGTGTGTATGTGTTTTGCCCATGTGAGTGTGTATGAGTTAGTATGTGTGAGCCAGTAATCTTGATGGAAAACTATCCATTCATATCATGAAGGGCTCAGTATAATTAGATATTATTATGGTCTGTGCTTCAACCCTCTCTGCCTTGGGGTGCATGGTTCTGTTCAAGCAGGGAAAGGAGAGAGGCTGGGAAAGAGAGGAGAAAGAGAAAGTGATGGATGGAATATCGAGAGAGGAGTGAATGAGGAGTGGAAAAAATGAGAGAGGGAAGTGATAAGAGAATGTGAGAGGAGAAGGAAGGTAAAGATGAATGGTGGGATGGATTAAAGGAGAAGTGTTCACCAATGTCAGGGTTCCACAGTGCTTCACATCTTGCAGAGGAAAGTGTTCTAATCACTGTGGCTTCTTAACAAGCTTGCAAGGGTCAGGGGTCAATTACAATCACAGAGCTCTGAGACACAACAACCTCCACTCTCCGCACACGCAAACTCACACACGCACACACACACACACTCCACTGAACAATCTAATCATCAAAGGAAGTTGGAGAGCTATCTTTGAGATGTTGCTCATGATGAGTCAACCTTTACAGTCAGCTAATTGTGTTTGGCTACAACATCCTTATCACCAGTCTGATCTACAGAGCCAGAGCCACGGCATCTCCCTACTGGTGACTAATGATATTCACTCACTTTTGAACATTCTTTCCTTCTCACTTTTTGGAACGTTTCCATTGTCCTCCTTTTCTCTGCCTTTTATTTCATCTTCTCTCATCTCTTCTCCTCTCCCTTACCTTCTTTCCTCTCCTATACTTTCCTTGCCTTTCTCTCCTCTTCTCTCCTTTCATCCCCTGTCCTCTCCTTTCTCTCCTCTCTTCTTTTGTTTTCCTTTCCATTCCTCTCCTTTCCTCTCCTCTCTCAGGTGGAGAGGAAGAGACATATTGGGAACGACATAGTCACCATCGTATTCCAGGAGGGAGATGACGCCTCACCATCCTTCAAACCGTCCATGATACGCTCCCACTTCACACGTATCCCTTATTGAGTAGAGGTGATGTAGATGATGATGATAGTGATAATGACAGAACAACTCACCTAACCTGCTTCCTCAACATCCTTGTCAGATATTTTTGCATTGGTCAGATATAACAGTCAGAACGACAGTTACAGGTGAGTCAGGCTTTGTTTCACAATCATGTTCTCTTGACATTTAATTTATATTTGTTGTTCAACACATGACCAACAAATAATCTTTTAAATCTTTTGGTAAAAATTTCATTTTTACACTGTGTAAATAACCTAGGGGTTGTGTAAATAACCCCTAGGTTATTTACTACCTAAAGTATCTAGGGGAACACTGTGTGTCTGACCACTGTGTGTTTACCTTACAGTATGTGTGTGACCAGGACAGTGATATGTTGTTTGGCTGTTTGTAAATCTTGTCCTTGGCATACCTTTACAATGATACCCAGTGTGTGTGTGTGTGTGTGTGTCTGAATGTCCCAGGTTGAAGATATTCTCAGAGGAGAGTGTTCCCCTGTTTGGACCTCCCCTTCCCTCCCCACCTGTGTTTACAGACCACCAGGAATTCAGGGACTTTTTGCTAGTCAAATGTAAGATCGCCACTAAGGACTGAGCTGTCTGTATCAGTACTGTTAAGCCGAGATCAACATGTAGTTGTCTCTCCATCTCATCCTCTCTGTTCTCCACCCCTATGCCACTTTCTCTCCCACTCTGTCCCTCATTTCCTCTGTTGTCCTCTCTCTTCCCCGCTGCGGCTATCCCTCCTTCCTGCAGTAATCAATGGGGAGAAAGCCACCCTGGACACGCCTACGTTTGCTCAGAAGCGTCAGAGGACTCTGGACATGCTGATCCGATCCCTCTACCAGGACCTCATCCCAGACCTCCACAAGGTACAGACTCAGCTCAGGGTCTGGCTTCAGGCCAGGCTGAATATGGTCATATCTGCTCTGGTCGGGACTATGTCATATTTGTTTAATTAGGAACATGAATGTAGTAGTGGGGTCTGATCATTTATTGTCTATTCCGTTTTTCAATTGTTCCTAATCCCACTGTCCTATACATTCCACTCTGCCATTGTCTAGTGTGGTCTATTCTACTCTGCTTTACTCAGTTCTATTTAATTCTAATTAGTTCTGTTCTTTTCCACTGCAGTCTCCTTCAGTCTAAGCCTGCTGCCTCAAAATATATACTGCAATGCTGTCTTTCTTTCTAAAGTGGCTCTTTGTCTCTCTTACACACACACACAGATAGAAACAAACAGAGCATAAAGTACACATTACCTCACACAAACATGTTTTTGTGTTCACCAGGCCTGTCTCTTCCCCCCCTTTCTCTCTCTCTCTCCCTCTCTTTCTCTCTCTCCTGTTGTTTCTGACACATGCCTCACCCTTCTCTTGGCTGTAATGCTGCTTCCTGCCAGGGTCTGCCTCTGAGACCATTTTCTGCTTGTGTGTTTGTCTCTGTGTGTGCATGTGTGTATGTGTGTGTATGTGCGTGTATGTGTGTGCTGGTCTCCCATGTGTAGGTTCCCTTCTCTCCTCAGAACATGCTGAACAGACGCTCCTTCAGTGACGTGCTCCCAGAGTCGCCCAAGTCCGCACGCAAAAAGGAGGAGGCACGACAGGCTGAGTTTGTCAGGATAGGACAGGTAACATACTCTTTCTCTCTTGCTTTCTCTCTCTTTCTCACACACATATGGACCAAACAAAAAGTACACACTTGTACAGACACACATTTTTGTGTTGTCCAGGCGTTGAAGCTGAAGACCATAGTGAGAGGAGACGCTCCCACCAGTCTGGTGACCACAGGCCTGTGTAGGAAGGAGGTGAGCATCTGACTAGGTCTTTCAATGACCTATAATGGGATGGGTATGAGTCCCTAGACACAGTTTCTCAAATCTATTCTAAACCCTGCCTGTGTGTGTGCGTGTCGGTGTGTGTCTGTGTGTGTGTATGTGTTGCAGCCCTGGGAGTCCCAGTCTTTCTGCAGTACATTTCCCCATGAGACCGTGTGTGCCGACTCCTGGGGTCAGTCACTGCTGGTTGCCACGGACATGGCAGGGGTAATGTTATTGGACGGTGAGTTTATCTGAGTCATTAGTAGAATTGTTGTCATTATCTCCTGTTAGCCATTGAAATATGAATGACGGAATTTTTGAACAAAAACTGGAGTCCAGATCATTATTCTGGATTTTAAAACAGAATTAATAATCCCATCAATAGTAATTTATACTATTTATACTAACTTTTTGCTGCACTGTGTTTCAGCACCTGATCCAATGCTTGCAAACACCGGTGAGTCTAACAGACTCAACTCTTGCTCTTGTAGTGCTGTACAAAAACTGAGAAGATCACTGCTCTGAGTACTCTATTTTTCAAGTCTTTTTTTATTTCTCTCAACCCCTGCAGACATCTCTGTCTTCTGGTAGTTATATTATCTGACAGGGCTAGCAGCTGCTCACTTCACCAAGAAAAGACCCATTCTGAGACAATGTTAGATCAGGGTTGTTAGGGTCACTCAAGTGTGTTGCTGGAAGCTCTACTGGGGCAACAGGGATGTACATTTGTAAATGTAAAAATTTGATATCAGCTTTGGTAGGGACATCAATAGTTAATGTGAGACAATTAATGTGAGACAATAGAGAATTTTATATGCAATGACTCGCAAATACTGTTTTTAGAGCTTCAATATAATAAGTTGGATTCATGCGGTTATTATGTCAAAATAAGATGATCCGTTGGTCTATTATTTAGAAACTTTCTTTAGTTAGGATACAGTGTTTATTTTTTCCAGAATTATCAATGTAAATGAATGCACTGACTAATAAAGTAAATTGTTAAAACTCAAACTTTTAACAAATCTTTTTTACTGGGGCACAGCTGATTTATACTGGGGCACATGCCCCAGTAAAAAGGGTCTAACGACGCCCCTGGGGTCCAGTGACCCCAGGGGCGTCGTTAGACCCTTTTTGAGAGAGTTTGATCATATCTTTCTGTTATCTTGCAGAACTTCCAGCGGTGCCTCCAGTGCAGGTGTTTGACAAGACCATGGTGGTCAAGCAGATGCACATTCTAGAACCTCAGGACTTGCTCATCACCCGGGCAGATAAAGGTAAGATAAAGTCCCAATATTTGTCCATACTCCTATAAATTCATATACTTTCATAGGGGGCTTGTTTATTCCTCTTTTTCCCTACACTTTCTTTTCAAGACAATGTCCCCCCCTTTCTTTCCATATCGCCCTGGCCCCCTTCCCCTGCTCTCTCACTCCTTTGTCTCTCCCTCTCTTTCTTCTGCGTTGAACATTTACTCGCTTCCTTCTAGCTGCTCAGTCGCTCCAGTGAACTCATTGATCTCTGTGTCTGAGTGTGTGTGTTGTGCGTGTGTGTGTATATACTGCATACAGTATATGTGTGTATATGCATGTGTATACTGTTTATGTGTGTGTGTGTGTGTCTCCAGCAGGATTATGATGACCTATTGAGATGACCTTTCCACTGTTTTACTATGGAGGTTGACAGAGAGAGAGAAATCTATACACAGGCTTGTCAATCAACAGCAGGCTGAATTCTAATATGTATTTCAGAAGAAAAGAAGAATGCAAAATAGTCTTAAGGTTGAGTGTTAGCCTTCACCATCAGAGGCAGACATGCTCCAAATTATGTATTTAACACAGACACCAAACAAACATCCTGAAATCTGTCAGAAAAGGAGACAGGGCCATTTAGAAAAAAAATACTGGGGTTCTACCAAACGCCCTGCACCGATTTACTTCAAAATTGAACTATTTTCAACTTGATACGCCTGAGAGCTTCGCTCTAAAAAAAAACAGCCTTCGTACTCTCTCACTTGAAAAGGAATTGAAAAAGACGTTCGGAGAACCACTTTGGGTTTTCTTAGAGGAATGCTCTCACTGAGGAACTGCGTATGTATGGGTGTGAGCATGTCTGTGTGTGTGAATGTGTGTGTGCATTTGTGTGTGCGTACTGTAACACCCAGCTCCACTTTGCCAGTCTACCAAACCTGTTAGTACTTATCTTTAAGTAACTACTTTTTTATAGAAACGCTGTTCTGTTGTTTTTTTTGCTCCTGTTTTCTATTGTTATAATGAATACCCCTGTGCTCTGCGCTTGGATCCAGCCATCCCCGTCCAGCCATCTTCGTCAACCACCCACAGGCTGCTTGCCTATGGGTGGTTTTACAAACAGAATGAATGAACACAATAATAAAATACTATGTAAGGATATATCCCCAATGATAGGAACCTTGTGTTACTGAATCTCTGAGGAAGTATGATGACTGTTGTCATGTATCATCCCCTTAAAGAAGGAAGGTCCGTGGAAGTAGGTTAGTGTATCTCAGTGCTGATTGGGTTTGTCTCCCCTCTCAGGGAAAGATGCTCGTCTCTATGTGTTCAGACTGAGCACGCTCAAGAGAGGACTGGAGGAGAGGCAGCTGGTCAGGAGCAAGTGTGACAGCCGAGAGAACAAGCTGGAGAAGACTAAAGGTAAGCACACACAAACCCTCTCAAGAATAACGGTTTATCCTGGAGCTAGAAGCACATACAATACACAACATTTTGTACTACAGCCAAACTATTCTCTCCCTCTTTTCCTCACCCCTCCTTTTCTCTCTTCTTCACCCCACACTTCACTTTCGTAACCCCTTTCCCCTTTCTCTTTCTTTCTCTGTCTCTCTTTCTCTTTTCTTCCACCTCCCTATAACTCTCTTCCCTATCGTTCAAGCCCCTAACCAGCCCTAGAAAGAGCTTCTCTTGGTACTCATCCAGGCTCAGAAAACGCTGGCGAGATATGAAGCCTAACATGAACTGTTTTTTTATTTGAGTCTTGAGTTATGGCTATGACTATATGTCTTGTATGTCTTGTTTTTCATTTTCTTTCTTTGGATCCTCTTGTGAGACTGTATTTAGTAGTCTGAGTCTATATTTTATATTCCTCTCTTTCTTTATCTTCCTCTCCACTAACTGCCCCACCTGTTTTCTCATCCCTCCATTCTTCTCCACCAGGCTGTCATCTCTACTCCATCAACACACACCACGGGGTAGAGCTGCGCATCGTGGCGGCCATAAGGAACAAGCTCCTCCTAATCACCAGGAAACAGCCACGCCCTGACGGGTTTGGCGCCATTGCCATGGGAGCGGACTCACCAGTGGAGGAGTTCCAGTACATACGGGTGGGTTCACACACACAAGACAATGCACTCACATCCTCCTGTATACAGTACATACTAATGAGCCTGTGACTCCTCTGCAGGAAATCTGCCTCTGTGATCCCCCAGTCGTCATGGCGCTGGTTGATGGGCCGACGGGGGAAAATGACAACATGATCTGTGTGGCGTACAAACACCAGTTTGACTTGATCAACGAGAGTACTGGAGACGCTTACCGGCTGCACCACGTAGACGCCAACCGGGTCTGGATACACACACACATTCACACACTCTTACTGTATATAAAACATTGGGTCACAAATACACCCATGTTCACACACACATACTCAACACAGGGTCAAACCCTTTCTCACACTCACACGCACAAACACCCATGCTGGTTTACTGGGTAAACACTCTCCCTCAGCACCTTGAACAGAATGAGCCTCTGGGGCAGCTGTTCTAACAACCTCGCTCCTCACAGCTTCAGTTGGACCAGCTCTGTTAGCATCCCAGCTAACAGCACACCCTGGATTAGCAAACAAATAACAAAATGACAGAATTACAACTAACTAAACAATAACTGTCCTTATCATGTAACTAATGAACTAGTGAGGAAATAATTGTGTCAACATGATTAACACACACATGTACAGTCAATGAACTGTAAACCCATGTAATCTCTAGATACTAGCAATTCTTGGTTATATGGAGCTAGTGTTGGAGAAGCCGTTCACGTTGAGTGGCGTGGTGCTGTCAATGCTGTGTTCAGGTTGCTGACTAAGGTTGCGCGTTATGTTTCTGCAGGTGAACTTCGTGGCGGCCATCGATGTGTACGAGGATGGGGAGGCAGGCCTGCTGCTGTGTTACAACTGTAAATTTGTTCTCCCCGAGGAGAGTGTGTGTGTGTTTGTGTGTGCTTGTTTATTAAATTGATGAACGCTGTAATTAAAATGCATGGTTACCTGGTGAATTTAATCCCTCCTGAGAAATATATTTTTTTAAAGAGTTGTTGTTTTGTAGGTTAGATTCTGCACATACATATGTAATACCATGTATTGTGATTGTACTGGTATGTTACGGGTCCACCACACTCTTTCTTGTGTGAATGTTCATATTCTCTGTTCTTTCTCTTTCTTCTCACTCTCTTTCTCTCTCTTCTTTCTAGATATCTGCTACTACAAGAAGGTGTGTCCATTCAGTGGCTCCACCCCTATGATCCACTCCAACGTCTCAGACTTCCACTTCAGCTGGAACCAGATGCCCAACGCCATCGGTAGGTAACCACAGCAACCAGGCCACGCCCCATCCCAGCTTTTGGATGGCTGAAGCCATCGCCATGGTAACAATGCAGTTGGTCTGGCCCACCCGCGACAATTGAGTGTTTTATTTATTTATTTTTTAGGAGGATTATTTGCTTATGTGTGTTCCGGTGGGTGTCTGTGTGTGTTTGTGTGAGACTGATTACATTGTGCTTCCCCTTTAGCAATGAGCGCTGCTGCTTGTTGAAGCTTATGACAAAATACTCTTTTCCTCCATACTTCTGACACTTTTTATTGACAATATATCAGTCATTAATTAACAGCAAGACAACACAGTGACGTGATTTTGGTGCAGTATGAGCCCTAACCTATGTTGCGGATGTTGTTGTTCTTGTAGTTTGTGCGTTCCCCTATATCCTGGCCTTCACCACAGACTCCATCGAGATCCGACTGGTTGTCAACGGCAATCTGGTGTACACAGCCGTGGTTCCTGAGCTACAGTTGACTGCATCCAGGGTGAGAATGATTGAACCGGACAGTACAGTTGTGTCCTCATTACCAGACAGATAGGTCCTACTAATTTGACTACACCTGGCTTAGAATGAAAACCAATATAACATAATCAAATATAAACACAATCACACAAAATAAAACAGAATACAATACAGCATAACACAACACAAGATCTCTACTAATCAGTAAAAGCATCTTACAAACACAAGTGTGATCCTAGTATAAAACAAGCTACATGCTGTGAACTGTAGGCAAAGCCCTCTCTGCATTCTCTCTCTACAATCAGCCCTTATTAGCCCACAGGGAAATTAGCCTAGCAATCAGGCTGCACAGAGAGCAATAGTAATACAGTCATAAGTCATTCCCTGGGAGGTTTACCACCCAGCACATGGAAACAAGCATGCCGCAAAATCAGACTGTCTGACTATGCAGATGATGGCATTTCCGGACTTGCTAATTATTCTTTTAATATGTTTCTCTATCCACCTCTCTTTATGTCTTCCTTCCTTTCTGTTTCTGGCTCTGTCAATCTCCCACTCTTTACATACTCTCTTTCCTCTGCCACCCCATCTCTCACTCCCTCTCTCCGTGTTTTCTGTCCTTCTCTCGGTCCTGTTCTATCTTCTTTGATACTCTTCCTCCTTCTGCCATATCTCTTTCTATATTCTTCTCCTTTCCGTTTCGTTCTCCAATCTCTTCTCTCCATCTCTCAGTCGGACATCTACTTTGTGTCATCTGCTCCGGTCAACTCCGCCACCAACTGCAGCTCCAGAGACACCAGTTCCCAGAGTTCTCCTCAAACACCCACCGGATACGAGATGCCCGTGTTCCCCTCCCCCCTTGGCGATGGTAAGACTGCCCCCCTGGAAACACAGTCACCCCAGGGCCCATACAAGAGCTTATACATCATGGCAGTCTGCACGATTACTCTCACATCGATTCCAAATGTAGAAAAACTGCTGAATTCAAGAACTGGAATTCTCTCACAGTGTTTAAGCCTGCCTGTCTAGAATTAGTTTGATTCTGCAGTGACAGCGCTTGCTCGTCGTAGCAGTTTGAAAGATAATATTCCCATAGGGCCTTGCGGTGTTGTACCTGCAGTTGTACAATGAATCCTTTAGGGCACACTCTCCAAGGGGATGTTATACCATAAAGTAGACTGGCACACGCATTCACAAACACAGGTCAGGTGACAAAACCTCCCAAGGGAGAGCAAGACCTACTGGGGTGGGCAGATCAATATCAGCCCTCTTCCCCACCTCCCCCACCCCTCTTTACCTCTACCCTTTCCCCCATCCATCTATCCCTCCATCCTACATTTGACTCTGATTAACAATGGTCCACTTTCTCCTGCTGTGTAATGTGACATGGAGGACATTTTTCTGATGCAAATGGTGTTTTTCATGACTCATATGGACTGTGAGTAGACAAACACTCCTATGCGCACACACACACACACAAAGGACAGAGAATAGCTGGGAACAGACAAGGAGGATGTCCGTCTGCTGACTTCTATCTGTTCCGACGAGGCAGCAATCATCAGACACAATAGCAGTAAATCTACTGACCAGGCCACCTTGGACATAAACAGCTTCAGAACATCACACACATCCAAATGAGGTGCCCAACAGTGTGTGTATGCATTTATGCATACACACACTGCGGTCAGTAGCTGATGGTAACTTTGTTGGGCTTGATGGGTTGGGCTTGTTGCTAGGGGATTTGGAGGAAGATGCTATATCTGTTCCTGGGTGCTTCCTATTTTAATCCAATTGGTCAACTCTTTGACTGGCCATGATGCCTCTGTAACAGGGTTTTCACAGTCCCTTGAGAAGATGAAACTATTCTGAGTGTGTGTGTGTCTGTGTGCGTGTTTGTGTCACTGTGTAATCTTCTTCTTCCTCCCCTGGTTCAGATTCTATACGGATTCCGTACGGTACCAAGCTTTCCCTGTACGTGTCTAAGGACGCTGAAGGTACTGGAGGGGTCACCTTGTGTGTCACGCCATGCGGATGCTGCCCCCACTAACATGCATGCACTCACATACTACACTGTCTTAACTATCAGACACGTTGGCATGTAGACCAGACGATTGAACATGAAGTGAATGTTCAGTGTCTTCTTCTACCCGCCTCCTAACCCTAACCCCATCCCTATTACTGTCACAAACACTTGAGGCAACAAGGTGAGAACAGGTTATGAGCATGAGATGGAAAGACATAAAGACAAAGGTAAATCGAAAGTTGTGACTGAAACAAAGGGAGGAAACTTACTTGTCCATTTACTTAAAGTAGAGACGAATGGAGAGAAAGGGGCGAGAGGGGATGTTGATAGTAAGAGAATAGGGGAATAGAGAGAGTAAAGAGGGAGAGCTTGTGTGGATAAAGATAGAGAAAAAAGGAGTGTAGAGAGAGGTGAAAGAGAGGAGAGAAAGGGGAGGGGTGGGCAAAAGTTATATAAAAACTGTGGTATTCAGAGGGAAGACAGTAGAGAGAAAGAAAAAAGTAAAGGAGGAAAGAAAGTAGAGGGTGACAAATTGTTGGTAGAGAGAGAGGGAGAGAGAGACAGGGGGAGAAGAAGACAGGTCTGCTATAGCATGATTTACAGATTGCACCGTCGCCATGGATACTTTTGTCAAAGTCCCTCTCCAATCCAAATAGAGGTACCACAATCTGGAGTGGGAGTGGGGGCACTGACAAACCTGCCATCCCTAGAGTGCCTGTTCAGTCCTGGTCTGTGCACCTACCCGTCTCTGCTGCTGGGGACTTTTTGTCATTCATCCAATCTGATCATATCTCATTTTTGCCCACCACAATTCCTTCAGCACTGCTACCACGACTAGCACAGATTTGCTAACCGCTAATCCATAAACCAGATTCGCTTACTGAGTTTGCAATTCATCCACCTCCAGTAACATCAGACAGAGTCTGTTACTGACGCTGTTTCAGTCGCCAGAAAACCCCACATTTGTCAACCCTATTTTTCTGAGACAGGCTAAAGTAGTTAGCCTGCCTCCGGTACAATCTGCTACAGTCTGTTTCCCCGAAAAGGCGGGGACATAATAGCTATAACCTGGTCCCTGTGGTGCTGACTGGACAAAACCATCATAATCAGGTCTAGACCTTGTCACGACATGGGACAGCAATAGACATTCATGCTATTAGCCTTATCAGAATCTCATGCTAGTGAGGTAACTAGATTATGCTTATGCATTATTCCCCAGGAGCAGAAACGCATGTGGAATATATGGATGCTGCCCGATGATAGAATGTATATTGCACATGACTTGCATGCTTGTTTCAATTGAACTGCCATGTTAGTTGTCGTCTAATATTGTAGTGAAGGTAGAGGGGGGGGAGGGTTGTGATGCTGTGGGTTTGCCACAGACATCACTGTGACTCCCTCACCCTTTCTGCTGTTTCATTCACCTCTGACCCCCTGACATTTGAAGGATGTGGGGTTCTGTTTTGCGCAATGCGGCCTCCTCATTGATTTAGTCACATAATTGTGCATGCATGCTTGTGTGTGTGTGGCCATGTGTGTGAGCGGATGCATGTGTCCGTGTGATAAGTCTGCGATGGAGAATCACAGCACTACCCCCTGGTGGCAGGGGGTAGTACATGCAGGCGGGCATATAGCCACTGTTCAGACAGTGCCGTTTCAGAGACTTAAGCGTCCAATGAAATTCAGCACTTGTTCAATTATTAATTTAGTAAAATAAATTATAAATGATCAACCATAGCAGGCTGTAAATGAGTGGTCATATTACACCATGTTAATAAGAAAATTAGGAAGAATTTATACAATCCCCAAAGTGTCATTCAGCAGTTGATAGACAGCAGCGTGGGTGTATTTTTTGTGGTTTGAGTAACTTGTGCTAATACCTTAGTCTGAGAAGTGTGTGTTTGTTTTTGTGCTATGTGCAAATTAATTTAATCCTCTGAGCCATAACATTGATTCAAGATTCCCGAATGTAACAGTCTCAAAAGTCTCTCTCTATTTTGACTTCAAATGTTGTCTTTCTATCCCTCCTCTTCCATTATTTCCCATGTCTCCTCTGTCTCTCTGTCTTCTCTTGTTCATCTATTTCTCTGCTTCTTTTTACCATCTCACCAATTACACCAATCCTTCCCCGTTGCTCTGTCTTATCTAGTTTTTCTCTCTAAATCTGCCCTTCTTTACACTCTCTTCTCACTTTCTTTCCCACCCCTCTTTACTTCTCTCTATCCCTTACCCTCTCTAATTTTTCTTGTGTCGTTTTCTACCCCCCGTCCCCATCCTAGGTGAAACCGCTTGTAAGCACATCTTCAAGATTCCGCTGAGTAACCTGGTGGGTCGCAGCATCGAGAGGCCTCTCAAGTCCCCGCTGGTCAACAAAGTGGTGACATCCTCCGCCCCCCTTAGCATGGTGGCCCCTACCCCTCTCAGCCCCGCCACACACTCCCTCTCGCTGTCCCGCATGGAGATCAAGGAGATTGCCAGCCGCACGCGCAAGGAGCTGCTTGGTAAGGCTTTGCATACAACACACTCACACAAACACTGATTTCTACGTAAACACATTTAATATAGGCGAGCAAAGGACACACAGGGAGGTACACACTGAGATGATCCTTACATGAAGTATTCAAGAGAGCATAACGAAACTGTGTATGTATGTGTATGTTGTTTGTGTGTGCAGGTCTGACTGAGGAGCCGAGTGGTAAGGCAGACAACAGCACGGTCAAACAGAGGAAGATGAGCAGGAAAACTACTGAGGAAGAGCCCAGGGCTCGGGCTTTGACGTCAACTAACGAAAGGTGACTGACATCATTATCAGCATTGTCAGCATCATACTATTGCCTGCTCTGTGATTGACTGAACAGTATGTGCTTTCTTTTTTAATCCAATCAGGATTGGATCTGAGTCAGCTGACACAGACTCCGAAGTTCAACGGCATTGTTCCTCTGGCTCAGAGGCGGAGCCAGAGAAAACGGTGCTAGGCGAGGAGACTCCCCCCCTTCTGACCAACCCCTTCACCCTCTCCACCTCCTTCGAAGAAGATGTCCTGGACCTCAAGTGAAGACAATCCCATCATGCACTTCTCCACCCACCTCATTCACACATCTTTGGGCTCCTCCTTTCCTTGTGTGGGTTGGTTTTGCTTGTTGTTAGATGATTTTATTTTTTCTTATTGTTTATCTCCCTGTTGCTTGCCTCCACCCCCCTTTTACCCTACCATCAGGCCTGGAGTGTGAAGGACCGTGTGTTTGTAAGTGTGTGTGTGCTGTGTGTTGTATGTGTGAGTGTGTGTCTAACAGCCCCGAACAAACCCAAAGAAATGAAGAGGTGGCAGGTGTTGACTATGTCAGGGAAGAGTTCAGTGAGTTTTGCTTATGGTTTCCCCCAACAAATCAAAACTGAATGTAAACCAACGCACCAAGGCACGAAAACGAACCCTGTTTCAAACTCTCTCTTTCTGTTCCCACAGCTCCCAGATTTGCTGCATATTATTATGTGATGATTTCCACTTTCAAATGTTGTGTAATATATGCATAGCTATGTGTACATCTGTTTATATGTTAAGATGCATACACATGGAAAAACATTGTATAACTTTATAGATATATGATAAAAATACAATTAAGTCACCTATTTAGTAAATGTATTATGTTTTATGCTCTACACGTTGGCCTGTCTTGTTTATTCCTTCATACAACAAGCAGACAGACTAACAGACAGACAGACAGACAGACAGGTACAATGATGCATAGATGATCTGGTATGCAGGCAGACAGGTGAACCAACAAACTAGTTGACAAACAGGTACGATGATGACAAGGAGTGAGACAGGTTATTAGGTACTGCAGACAAGAACTGTACATAGTTGGACAGGTATGTAGTTAGGGAGACAGAGAAGTAGAGGGCCAGCTAGATAAAGAGACAGGTGGACAGATGAACCAGAAAGGTAGACATTTACTTATATAGAGAGGCAGACAGGTGGACCGACAGGGTTGAAAGTGGAATCTCCCAGAAGTGCCAATCATCAGCATACTCCACAAAACTACAGTTCCTATGATGCAACTGCCTCTTCAGACCTATGGGTCCTATAGCACTCATGTCTTGAGGGTTGCACACGGCAGCATCCCACCACTGGTAGTGTTATCACGTCAGCATTGATGTCCATTCTGAAACTCACAAACCCACTACATGGACCTTGGGAGTCCTATGTAGCTTGTATGTATAAAAGAAACTTCCTCATAGGGTATCTATGTAATCTCCATAAAGATCAATCTCAGACTTGTGAGTTTGGTAGGTGGAAGACTGAGCTCACCAAGTGCAATGGGACATGAGAAAACAGTGAGTGACTAATGCATGCACAGCCAGGAGTCAGTTAAAACAGCATTAAGACACAGCCATAATCCAGAATAACTCTTAATAGCAAATACAATATAACTAACACTGTTGAGAGTCCAGATGTTGACGACAGGAAGTTAGCGTTGCAACTCTCACATTGGCGCCAGTGATCAGAACTACATGTCTTATTTTCTTGCTAAATGGAACCCCTTTTTGAAAATGCATGAACACCCCCTTCTCTCTCACCCACTCTTCTCTGTTTTTCACTGTGTTTGCCTGAGTCAATGTGCATCCCCTCAACTATTACACAACATAGGATGTTCAAAAAAATTGAATTATTTTTACAAGAAAAGTATACTTGTTCTTAAATATTTTGATTCCTATAACATATGGGTCAACAGGGGGTTGCTGTCTGAAGATTTCTAATACTGCTTAATCACTTTGATTGTTACTCCCTTTTCTCTCTTTTTGATTTTAACCCACCCTCTTTTGTTTTTCTCCTTCCCCTTGACGTTTTCACAGTGGTTTTGTATCTAAATCAATATTTACTGTTTAGACTGTTGCTGAACCTCTCTGTGATATCAAAATTACAAAAAACGACAAAAAAAACACCAAGTGTCTTAAAATATTGTATCGCCATTGTTTTTAATGCCAAGTACTACTTGTAAATGTTTGTGTTTAAAATTGTGGCCTCAAATGAAACAAAAATATTATTATAATTACTATTAATATTATTTGAACAATTATTTTAAACAAGTGCTGTAGACCACTGCTGTGAGAGTAGTCATTTCTGTTCATTGATATGTAATAAATATTTATGGAATTTGATCCATTTGTACTGTCGTTGTCTTAACAGATGTTAGGGGTAGCTATCTAACATCTGTTTAACAAAATTGATTCAAGTACATTTAATTAATTACAACAGACAACAATGCCCCGGGTGCACAGGGCAAAGGGACCCAGTAACATCTGTATCCAGGCAGGGGGCAATGTTACCAGAGTGATGGATTATGGTGACTTAAGCAAGTCATCATGAGCTACCTGTTAGCACGCGATCTGACATATAGGCTTTGGGGGACTCTTAGACTCACGTGCAGTTTGTTAGTTGTTTGAGGTGATGGGTGTAATGATCAAAGACTCAAGTCAGATAGTTGGTCAATAAACCATCACTGTTCCGGACCCTGGACTGAATGGAAATTTGGTGAGTGGACCTTTTGAGTTTCTAATTGAGTACCCCTGGTCTATGGGAAAGACGCATTTGAAAGAACCAGTGAAATTATATGAGGAGGAGATGGACTATGAGCAGAGATGGGCAAAAATACATCAAAATGTATTTTGATACAAAATACCCCTCAAATAAATGTATTAAAATAAACTACAAAATACTGGTGCCAGAAAATGTAACAAAATACAATACATGTATTTTGTATTTAAAATATAGGAAATACTTTTTCTGTATTTTCCGTTTTCTAACTATTTGGAATAGCAGAGCATTAAGGTTTGGACTATATAATGTACACAAAGCTCTGGTGAACCCCACAAAAAGAAAGAACAGGCAGAATGTCAGTGTAACTAAGCCAAGCTATTAAAAGACAACAACTTGATTGATTATGTTACATAATCAATACATACACATCATTTATGACAATGTGTGGGAGTCGGGCTAGTAATCTGAAGGTTGCCAGTTCGATTCCCGGCAGTGTCAAATGACGTTGTGTCCTTGGGCAAGGCACTTCACCCTACTTGCCTCGGGGGGAATGTCCCTGTACTTACTGTAAGTCACTCTGGATAAGAGCGTCTGCTAAATGACTAAATGTAAATGTAAATTTATGTATATATATTATTTTTTTTATTAATGGGACTTAACAGCCCACAAACTTACAAACCTTGATATATTTATTAATTCAATATTGTCTCAAAATGATCTGATAATGTTCTTGTGTGATTTTTTAAAGCTTATAATAAATAGTTGTTGAAAATTCAAAATTCTCTCTCTCTCTCAAGCTTTCGTGACGCTTTGACAAATCCATGTGTATTTTCCCATAGGCATAGGGGAGTGTGTGTGTGTGTGTGTGTGTGTGTGTGTGTGTGTGTGTGTGTGTGTGTGTGTGTGTGTGTGTGTGTGTTTGTGTGTGTGTGTGTGTGTAATCCACACTACCTGCCCCTCCACAGGGATCCTAACACAATAGCAGTGTTGCATAAGTCTTTGATAAAGTCCACTACTGCACCTGGAGAGAGGACCCTCCACCTGACGAGTCACACAGACTCTCCCTCACATACACACACACATACACACTGAGGATGAGTAGGCACTCACTCACTCTCACTCACTCAGTGAACAGGTAACTTAACAAGTGAGTTGAGACCCAACCACTGAGTAGCCAGTTTAGTTGCCTTTAAGAACAACTAACTTTTCCAATATTTCTGGGGTTAACCGCCTCCTGTGCGGATTGAATATTATTCCTGCAAACGAGAACAGTCTCTCAACCGGAGCTGAAGAGGGGAGGGTTGTGTTAAATCGAACAAAAAGGAGCATGATAAGTGGGTACTGCTGAAGAGAAAGTAGGTCTTTTCTGGTGTCCTCCAGAAAACGAAGGGTCTCTAACTCAGCTTTGATCTGAAGACTGAACTTGTGAACTGTTTTTTGATTCATCGAGAAAGTATTTCGAGTATTTTGAATACAAAATTACTCCACTCTAAAGTATTTTGTTACAAATTACATTTGATTTTTTATCGGCCCTATCAAATACAAATTACAAAATCTTGAAATGTGTATTGCAAGTACAAGTAATTGAAATACTGCCCATCTCTGACTATGAGTTGGAAGGATGTATTTGCTTAAATTGAATTAGAAACATACAGAATACGCAACGAGGCTTTTGAAAATGTCTCGAGCAGATAAGGGAGAATACAGTGTGATTGTTTGGCAGATGCGAATATGAAAGAAGAGATGCATTTCAAATTTTGCCGGAAATACCAACTCTGTGTAACTCCTCCCTCCGCCATCAAACCAATCATCCTTTGTGCGGGTCTGTGCAAAAAAGAATAATGGCATGGCGGACAGATCATTCTTTGGAAACTAGGGATGGTAAGATTCACCGGTTCGCATCGGCGCTTCGGCTTAAAAGTTCACGATGCGATTGCCCGGATCAAAAAAGTGTGCACCGGGTACAATGTGGGATGAAATCGCGATGCATCATTTCTAACATTTTACATCGGTCACCGCCAGAACAGTAGGTGGAGCAACGTTTTTGAAACTTAGAGAAGCCTGCCCCATGACGTATTTTGTGTGGATGTCGTCAGAGCCTGTATTAGACATTAGGTGCGTTCGACATGGACTGCGGCTGCATGAAACGACCGGCGAGAGTGGCCGCTTGCAGTCGGGGAGGAGTTGAAAACGGCTCTGTAAAGTCGGACATTCCAGCTTCTCGTGGTTTGCTGCGTTGACGTCAGTCATGGCCGATCAAGCGCTGTTTTCCGTTAGTGAAGAGGCGGACTAAAACCCTTTCTTCAACACATTTTTTATTCAATTAAACTGTTTGGTCCGGATTTGAGCGTTGGCGAAACTGAAGGTGTCAGAATAATTACAAAACACACGTCAAAGTTGTCGTGTGTGAGTCTGGCCAATCATGAAATAGCTGTGTCGTCATTAGAACCCTTGCAGTTGCTCTTGAGAAAATGCGCTCGGCTACACAGCCGACAGTTCTCGAATCGATCTCACGGTACTTTGATGGCTACGTCACAGTGACCTAGCCTCGGCGCCGTCTCAAGTCGGACAACAAGTCTAACCAGAATTCACTGTTTCAAGTCAGCCTGCAGCCGGCTGCAGCGCTGCATGAAGTTAGTTTTCAGTACTGCATTTAAATAAAAAATTAATTACTGGAAAAAAGTCCCAGCCGCCACTGGTCTTAACGCAGTAATGAGAGTGAAAAAAATTAATTACCCTTCATCGATATGGAACTTATATGGAACAATAAAAAAGCCAGAATATCCAAAAACACCTAGGGAAGTGTAGGGCAGAAGGAGGTTTTGGGTTGCCAAACTTTAAGCTATACTATTGGGCTGCTAATCTGAATGCGCTACTATACTGGTGAAATGGTATGCCAACAGCCAGTAGTCAAGGGGCGTCCTTCATGGCTTCAGATAGAAGTATCCTCATGTGGTGCCTCCCAGCACTTCTTAATAACCCGGCAAAAACAAAAACACCTCCCTATATAAATAGCCCTGTTATCCTTCACTCCTTAAGAATCTGGAAACACATTCAATCTTTTCTTGATGTACCCAAAGTCTACATAGACAGTCCAATTTGTCACAACCATGCTTTTACATCTGCTTTGATGGATCCAGCCTTTTCCAGATGGAAAGCCAAAAATATTGTCTTTGTAAGGGATCTGTACTCTGAAGGTGACCTAATGTCATTTCAACACCTACAACAGACATACGAATTACCGTCTGCACACTTCTTCAGGTTCCTCCAGATTAGGAATTACATCAAGATTCATATACCACACTATGAGCATATGCCCAAACACAACACACTGGACAGTCTTCAACACCTTATAGGAAGCAGAGGCACAGTCTCCTTTTTATATGATATGCTAAGGGACCATGAAGTGGTGCCCACTGACAAGCTGAAAAACTATTGGGAGCAGGAACTTGACATGGAAATTTCAATAACTGTTTGGGAGGGAATTACGGATAGAATCCACAGCAGCTCTATCAACTCCAGGCATTCTCTAGTTCAATTTAAGGTAGTTCACAGACTCAATTTCTCAAAAGCCAGGCTCCATGGCATATACCCCAACATTTCTCCTTTATGCGATAAATGTAACAGTTTTGGTCTTGTTCCAAGCTAACTTCCTTCTGGTGTCTTATATTTGACTACATTTCAAAAGCCTTCCATAAAACTATTACACCAGACCCACTCCTTGCCATCTTTGGTTCAGTGGTGTATGATCCCAACATTACAATCTATGAAGGGAAAGCCATTTCCCTCTGTTGGCCAGACGCCTCATTTTGCAACAGTGGAAATCAGAGGCTGGCCCCCTATTCCAACAGTGGCTTAGGGAGTTGGGCAATGTATTGCATATGGAAAGACTCCGCTATACGACCACCAACAAAGATAGACACTCCAGCGCTCGACAATAACGATGGCCCGGGGCCAGTAAAAAGTAACGTCGGGACAGTTAAACTAGCAACTCACTGGCCAGATCGGGCCACTGCTACTTATTGATTGGAAAAAAAAATCGCATTGTAAAAGTTAACATCCTTCACAGAGCTGCCAACTCTCACGGTTTCGCCGTGTGACACACGCATTTCAACCATTTCTCACGCTCTCGCGCCACACAGTATATCTCACGCTGAAAAGGCAACGCCAAACAAGTAGCCAAGCTAACGTTGTAAACAGTAACGGTGCGTGTCCACTGCAGCGACGCGATGCGAGCGACAACATGTTTTCCATTCATTTTCAATGGAGCCAGGCGAATCGCTTGCGTGGTGCATTGTGGGTAGCGACGCGACAGAGTTGAGATTTTCTCAACTTTATGCAAATGAGGAGCGATTTTCGCTAGCGATGGCCAATCGGAGTGTTTTCTTGTTTCTCGTAACGTAGCAACCATGGTCAACATTTCTAGCTTTCTAGGTTTCAAGGTGGAGGAGAAACTAATCGTTTGTGTGGCTGCTTACCCAGTCTTGTACGATACATAGCTGTATTCGTACAGAGATGTTAATAAAAAACGATGCATGGCGCAAGGTTGCCGAAGTTGTTGGTGCTTGTACTTTCAAATTCAGTCTAGTCACATTACGTAACTTCGTTCTGTGGTAACTAGCACTAGCTAGCCTGGCTGGAACTCCCTATCGTATCGACAGATTAGCAGAAACTTTGAGTAATATAATAAAACGTTTTTACACATGTCAACGTGTATGTCTATTAAACAGTTTAGTATTTTGTATACAAGTTGGATTTTGATCGATGTTGCGAGTACGTAAACCCAAGTCTGCACACTTGGCCATGACAACTACAACAGTGACTTTAGAGAACTACATTCTACATTAATCTGTTTGAAACGCCCCCGAGCGTGGTGAATTGTGGGAAGGCAAGCGATGGCAAGCGATTCGCGTCGCTGCAGTGGACACGCACCGTAAGGAGGGGGGGGGGGGGGGGGGGCGCGATAGCTCTCTCCCCCCCCCCGGGGGAGAGAGCTATCGCGAGCTTCACCCCCTTCAACTTGGAAAAGTTGGCAGCCCTGCCTTCATATGTTTTGCTATCTGCTAAATGCATAAATAACTTTGCAGCTCGTGGGGCGCACAGTTGGCAAATCAGAAGTTGAGTAGTGAGTGAGTGGTTGTCAAATTATAATTCTCTAATCTCGATAAATTTTTTAACAACTGGCGCGAGACAATAAAGTGAAGATGGCAGCAAAGTAGAGCTACGAGCTCAAACGGAAGCAACCTTTTTAAGGAACGAAGATGCACTGTGTCGTCTGTCGTATGTTCCCATCTAAAGCGGACAAAAGTGGATCTTTTTACACAGGCACCGACAATTTTCAGCGTTGACAGTGCACTGCTTCCCCTTCCTGAGTCGCCGGATGGTGGTCCAGAACCTTTTCGAAGCCGTTCGGAAGTCATTCTCCATGGCCTCGCCGAACTCCTCCCACGCCCGGGTTTTTGCCTCCACTACCGCCAAAGCCGCATTCCGCTTGGCCTGCCTGTACACATCAGCTGCCTCTGGAGTCCTACCAGCCAATAAAGTCCGATAGGCCTCCTTCTTCAGCTTGACAGCATCCCTCACCTCCGGCGTCCACCACCGGGTCCGAGGGTTACCGCCGCGACATGCACCGACCGCCTTGCGTCCGCAGCTCCGGTCAGCCGCCTCAACAATGGAGGCCCGGAACATGGCCCATTCGGACTCAATGTCCCCGGCCCCTCCTGAGACATGATCGAAGCTCTCCCGGAGGTGGGAGTTGAAGCTCCTTCTGACAGGGGATTCTGCCAGCCGTTCCCAGCAGACCCTCACATTACGTTTGGGCCTGCCAGGCCTGACCGGCGTCTTCCCCCACCATCGTAGCCAACTCACCACTAGGTGGTGATCAGTTGACAGCTCCGCCCCTCTCCTCACCCAAGTGTCCAAGACATTCGGCCTCAGATCCGACGACACGACTACAAAGTCTATCATCGAACTGAGACCTCAGGTGTCCTGTTGCCAAGTGCACATATGGACACCCTTATGCTTGAACATGGTGTTCGTTATGGACAAACCGTGTCTAGCACAGAAGTCCAACAACAAAACACGGCCCCCCCCCCGATCTGAACCCGAGCGGTGTTTTGTTGATTGTGTTTTCTTTTATTTATTTTTATTTTCCTGAGGGTTGTGGGTTGGAGGGGGGCTGATATGGGAGGTTGGGGACTGTTGGCTTTTGTCGTTTATCTTGTTGTAAAATCTCAGAAAATGTGAAGGATAATGCTCTTACCTTAATTTTATTCTGTATAACAATGTACCCTTCATTCAATAAATATATATATGAAAAGAGAACTATTCACATTTAGTCATTTAGCAGACACTCTTATCCAGAGTGACTTACATTAAGTAATAACTATTAAAAGCCAACATCAGTGGAGCTCCGATACTAGGATCCACCATGGCACCCGGCGACCAAAAATGTTGTCCTATTCACCAAACTTCAGATATAAGTTTTATTACGTGTTTAGGGTCATCTGTGCACATTTTCCGGAAAAAAGCAACACGCTGTTAGCCTGGTCCTAACCAGACCCTCGTACATTTAATTTGTACAGATGGTCTGTACAGTAAGTACAGGGACATTCCCCCTGAGGCAAGTAGGGTGAAGTGCCTTGCCCAAGGACACAACGTAATTTGGCATGGCCGGGACTCGAACAAGCGACCTTCTGATTACTAGCCCGATTCCCTAACCGCTCAGCCACCTGACTCCGCTCCGTACTCTGTTGAAGTTTAAAGATCCTGTAAAGTGGAATTGAAAACGAGTTTTAAGTTAATCACACCACAGAAGAATGTGTTGTTAACTACCCATCCAAATTCGAATGAAAAAAAAAACACCGTCAAGTATGTAAAATTAGGCTTTGAAATTGTAAGAAAATCAGCAGTCTTCTCTGCTTGAGACTGGGGGGGGGGCGTGTCGCCTGAAGGAGCTGAAGCTCCGCCTCCTCGAATGTATTGAATTTAGCAACAACAGCAACACTAGCTAAATCAATTGCAGATATCAGAACAGACCTACCTGCAGTCTTTGAGTGTTTTATGTTAATTTCTTTGTCTTTGCATCGTACCAGCTTTGTAACAGAATGCAACCGTCTGTGATCTGACGTAGATAGGTCGCTGTGACGTAGATCGGTCGGGTTTTGGCTCTGCCTGTACAAAACCTGAGCTGAAAACGGAAGAGAAACTGTTCAACGGTCTAACTCCACATTTAAGTGCAACAAAGTTTTCGCGCTTTGAACATGCTTTCAGGAACTCATTTCACACGTATAGGCTAATGTACTGAGAAGCAAATCATGGAGTTTGCTTTACAGGATCTTTAAAGGGGCGATTGATTGCAAAACCGATTTTACCTTGTCATAGTTGAATAACGACAGTTCGGTGGGTAAAATGAACATAGAGTGAATATCAAAGTCCATTGACACCTCTTTCCTATGTAAATCTCAAAATGAAAAAATGTGGCTGTAAAACGCTAGCTTTTCAACAAAGCCACCGGAGTGACGTAGGACGGGGGACCGCCCTTTTTGGCTCTGGTCTCTATCTTTGTCACGCCCCAAAGTTTACATCCAGACCCAGTTCGAGGTAGCGTAGATCTCCGATGCTAGTTTAGCTGCGCGCTGCTCTGTGTAGGCTACTTCTAAGCAATTACAAAGAATAACATTTTGAAGTATAACAAGGATATTCAAAGTGGACCACGGTCGTAAATGCTGTGTTCCAGGCTGTAAAGGGAAGGCTCATAGTCTTCCCAAGGAGCCAAACATTCGACAGGCATGGCTGCTGTTTGTCTATGAGAAGATCCCGGCGAAGTTCGACCCTCAATTATTCATTTGCTCTGAACATTTCACCCAAGACAGTTTTGACAACCTTGGACAATTTCAAGCAGGATTTGCTAAGAAGCTGAACCTGAAAAGATGTGCTGTTCCGACCGTACGCTCATCGCAACCGCAAGCTGTAAGTAGGCTACAGTATGATTTTGTCGCTACTGTAACAGTTATTAGCAATGCTAACGTCTCCTGTATCTAGCATAGGTAGAACGCTAAATACGTTTCTAAACACATCAACATACTTAACTTAGCAAATGACTTGCTAGACTAGCTGTAGTCAGCATTAGAAGGGAAGCTTCCGAAAAAATAGCCAGAAAACAAATAGCAGTCTGGTCTATTGCTAACGCCTGTCTAGAGTATCTATTTGAAAGAACTGGAGAAAGGCAGGTGCTAGATACAGGATAAGTTAACGTATCCTTACGCTAATAACTGTTACCGACAAAATCATACTACAGCTTGCGGTTGTGATGAACGTAAGGTCGGAACGCACCTCTTTTCAGCAACAGCTTCATAGCAAATCCTGCTTTAGCTATATTGTCCCAGGTTTTCAAAACCGTCCTTGGTGAAATGGTTCGCGCAAATGTGTCCAGGGTCGAACTGCACAGGGATCTTCTACGCTTCTGTATAGTCAGACAAACATCAGCCATGCCCGTCTAGTCAATGTTAGCTAGACTCTAGCTCATCTGCTTTTTATTAATGCTGATTTGCAAGGAATGCAAGAACAGCTAGATAGCGAAAACACCTAGACTGTAGGCATGTAAACTAGTTTAGCTTGCTAACGCAAGAGCATAGGTAGAATGATTTAGCCTAATTTATTGGCAATGGGGCTAACGTTGTTTCATGTTCCTGACTGTTTCATTCAAATAAATAACCCGTGTTGTTATGTAAATCTACAATTCACGATGCATGTTTGTCCAGATCTTTGTCAGGTTATTTTACAGCAAGATGTCTAGAGCAAGCTAACTGAAGCTGAGTTGAATCACGATATAGTTTGGTTGCTAAGCTGTAACGTTCTACCCACCTAAGTCAATCCAGTTTGCTTCGACAACAGAAGTGGAAACAACTAACGTTATCATTTCAAATTATATCCAGTCAATCTGTTGCAAACAGTGTTGTGTAGACACAAAAGATGTATTTGCGCGTTTTTATTTCAAGTCTCCACCTTCGGTGTTTCAGTGAGTGCTGTTGGCCGTGTTGCGTTTTTGCTCCCCAGCTTCACTCGTTGAAAACCAACCAATCAGCGCGCAGCTCATCTAAATATTAATGAGCATACCATAAAAGGAGAAAAGCTAGTGTTTTTTCCCGGGAAAATTTCAGAGGATCTATCAGGGGGCATAGAACTAGCCTGGTCCTAACCAGACTCTCGTACATTGCATTTGTACAGAGTCTGACCTCGCTCATAGAGTTAATATAACTAGAGTAAGCTACTTTTGTCTTCCAAGATGGCGTCACCATTCATTTCTATGAGAAGTACTCAGTGGCGCAGTGAGGCAAGCGAGAGCGCGAGACTGGACGCGGCCATCTTTCCACTTCCGTGTCTTCCGGTCTAGTTTTAAACATAGACATAATAAAGAAATGTGACCTGTGTTTTATATGTTCAACCTAGAAAACCAAACGTCTATTAATGGATATAACGTGATCTAACAAGACGTGTTAATAATGTAATAAATAAAAGCTCGAGAAGTGTGTCTAAAATATACTTTATTGAACATTTGCCTTTGAAAGGGGCATATTCATAGAACCATATAGGCTACAAGACGTTTCCATCAGATGTAAGTGGGGGTGAAACATAGTCACTGAGGACCTTCATTGTCCCACAAAAGCAGTCTGGCTTGATGACACGATCAAAAACAGAATAATGGGTGTGTTTAACAAAAGCTTATGAAGGCGAGACTAATATTATTTACGTTACATTTAGCAGACGCTCTTATCCAGAGCGACTTACAGTAAAGTACAGGAACATTCCCCCCGAAGCAAGTAGGGTGAAGTGTCTTGCCCAAGGACACAACGTCATTTTGCTCGGCTGGGAATCGATCCGGCAACCTTCTGATTACTAGGCCGATTCCCTAACCGCTCAGCCACCTCACTCCATTTAAATATATATCATTTCCTATTGTGGTTAACAGTTAAAGTATTAATCTTCATCTTTGCTCCAGATAGACATGTCAACAATCTATGCTCGCGCTTAACATAATATATTTGCCATCATGTCATGAACGTTTTTACGAAAAATCAAATCTGTTTTAAAATAACGGGAATAAACTATATTAACAACATTTCATGTAGGCCTATGTGTGACAACGATTTGCTAAACTTGCTACAACAAGGCAGGCAACTCAAGCCATTTCTCCCTGTGCTCATTCAATATAAGTCTATGGCTCATTCAGCTCAATGTAAATCGGCTATCGGCCAATGTGAACTTTTGTGTTCGTGCCCTGTTAGTATCCACGAGCACATTTGCAGGCAACTTTTATTGACGTAGGCAAATAAATGGGGTGCTAGTTTACCCATTTCGGATTGGTTTCAAACTTAGCAAAAATCAGGAAAAATTATTCTATGAAAAAGCTAGTAGTATGAGCCAGGTTCGAGAATCGAACACAAATTATTGGGGGAGATAGTTTTGTAAATGTTGACTGGAGTTAATAGAATAAAAACGACCGGAAGAGTCGGAAACCTAACCGTAAATGCAATACCACCTACATCCACCGGGGCCGTTGCTTCAAGCCGAGGGGTGGGGGCTTGGGGCCTCGCTCCATTGACAAGCGTTGACTTCCTTGTAGGCGGGTACTCTGTTGAAGTTTAAAACTATTGGATCTGCCCAGAGCCACTCTGATCTGCCATAACCAATCGCTAGCGTTCGCCTTAGCCAATTCCTTCACCACTACTGTAACAGAGCTAGCTGCCGTAGCTGTCAATCAAACTGTTCCCGAACCCCGTGGGGAGGAGGGCCACAACACCATGGCCACCAACAAAACTCAGCAAAACTTGTTCTTGCTCCGGCTTTAGCTGTTGGATATTCGGCAGCGTTGCCACAACGGACCGAATGGCTTTGCTCGAATCTTTCTCCGCCGCCATTACGGAACTACAACACCAACTAGCGCACGACATCAACGTCATCGTTCTCAGCCACTCCCTCTGTTCGCTTATTGGACAGGTAGAAAATCAACCTGCAGAATCTGACTTACGGACCTCATGGCCAGACCTATGTACAGAAGCAAATAAATTTGAGCGGAAGTACGTAGGACGGCAGAGCCAGGCTAGCATAGAACAGCACCCGGGCCATTTTCAACCCAACCAATGTTACATACCCTATTCGGAGACCTTAAGGAACAGTGTGAAATACCCCCAAAAAACAGTCAATCGCCCCTTTAAAACTATTGGATCTGCCCAGAGCCACTCTGGATCTGCCATAAACAATCGCTAGCGTTCGCCTTAGCCAACTCCTTCACCACTAACGGAGCGAGCTGGAAAATCAAACTTTTCCCGAACCCCATGGGGAGGAGGACCACAACATCATGGCCTCCAACCAAACTCAGCAAAGATTGTTCTTGCTCCAGCTTTAACTTCTGGATATTCGGCAGCGTTGCCACAACGGACCGAATGGCTTCGCTCGCATCTTTCTCCGCCGCCATCACTGAACTACCACTCAAACTAGGGCACGACAGCAACGTAATCGTTCTGAACCACTCCCTCTGTTCGCTGATTGGACCACCAAAAATTTGGTTAGCAAAAAACAACTAATATACCAAAATCCCAGACCTAGTACAGATTCTGTACTACAGAAGCGAAATGAAAATTGAGCGGCAGTACGTAGGAGGGCAGAGCCAGGCTAACACGCTGTAGCAGCGTAGAGACGATTGCTGCCAAGTCAATGCATACATTTGAATGCAGTAGCCAGTCCATACATTGAATATTTAACCCCACTGTCCGTTAATATTACAGGTGAAAAAGTGGTGGACTTAATAAAAGAGCATGTTCAATGTTATATTACAGTTTTTCACAATTGTTAACTGCACTCACAAAATTGAAAACCTCACACACAAAATGCTAAACCTGACACTCCCTTTGCAAGATGACTATTTGCCATCAAATCTCTTACAGTATTTTACAATCGCTATGACAATTTCTTCAATACTTTTACAGTTTTTCTAAGTTGTTAACACACAAAAAGCACAAATTCAGCACAATTTGCACAACCTTCACTTCATGTACAGTACCAGTCAATGGGAAAATGTGTCAAAACTTTTGACTGGTACTGTACCAATCGCTCCACCCAATTTGGCACTACTTCACACTCTTATCTGCATTAGACTTTCCTTCTTTACACTCTGATGTCAATTACACATCACCTTGTTGTCAAAACACTACACACAATGTTCAGTTGTTGCACACACTTCTCAAGTAAAATCTCAAAGCATCAACCTACAACACACAAATATTCAAATCTCTACACTTTCAGGTCTGTTGAGCAATTTGCAATCAGGACTGCAGCATAAAAGTGCCTTGAGCCTCTGTTTTGTTTGGTGAACAATGGAGAACTTTGAAGAGATCGACAACCAGAGAAGGAGAGGGGTGAGACTGAGAGTGAGAGGAGGAGGACAAGAAGGAGGGGGACAAGGGGGAGCAGGAGTTGCAGGTAGATGAGTAGGAGGACAGAGAGAAGGAAGAGGAGGAGGAAAAGGAGGAGGACAAGGATGAAGAGGAGGACAAGGAGGAGGAAGAGGAGGAGAAAGACAAGGAGAAGAAGGAGGAGGAGGAGAAAGAAGGAGAACGGTCGTCTCTAATGAGATTCGGGCCACTGTGTAGACCATGTGCTCAACCATGGTTTGAGCATGAGGGAGGCTGGCCAGAGGGTCCAACCAAATCTCAGCCGCTTCACAGTTGCTGCCATCATTAGAACCTTCAGGATGGGGAACAGGTACGAAATCTATTTGCCTTGTGTACTGTAATACTGCATATCAATAGAAGACAGTGTGCTCATAGTATTTGTATTTTGCAGGACTGAAAGAGAACCACACCGTGGAGGAAGAACATGCACTTTCACAGCCGAACAAGAGACTGTAATTGTAAATATGGTTTGTGAGAACAACGCTATCACACTCCGACAAATACAAACTAGAGAGGGTACAATTTCTGGGGAAATTGTAGGGTGTGCTTGCTTGCATCGGTTGCAGGTGGGTCCGTCCCCTTAAGTTTTTCCCTTCTAGTGATATTTTCAAGCATTTAGCCTTTGATCGAATTACACAGATTTGTTTACAGCCAAGACTTAAAATGGACTCTGCTTTTTCATATTTCTTACTTGTGACATTGGCATGAAGTACATTACAGTTTTTCACAATTGTTAACACACAAAAAGAAAAACAATTTTTACACACTGATGTCAATTACACATCACCTTGTTGTCAAAACACTACACACAATGTTCAGTTGTTGCACACACTTCTTAAGTAAAGTCTCAAAGCATCAACCTACAACACACACATATTCAAATCTCTAAGCACTGTTTACACTGCGATCAGGACTGCAGCATAAAAAGGGCCTTGAGCCCCTGTTTTGTTTGGTGAACAATGGAGAACTTAGAACATATCAACAACCAGAGAAGGAGAGGGGTAAGAGTGAGAGGAGGAAGAGGACAAGGAAGAGAACAAGAAAGGAGAGGGAGAGGATGACAAGGAGGAGGAGAAGGAAGAGGAGGACGACAAGAAGAAGGAGGATGAGGAGGAGGATGAAGAGGAGAAGAAAAAGGAGAATGGTGATCTCTAATGAGATTCGGGCCACCGTGGTTGACCATGTGCTCAACCATGGTTGGAACATGAGGGAGGCTGGCCAGAGGCCCATACACTGACACGTATGTATTGTACCTGTAATCCAATATTGTTCCTTTTCTACAGTGTCTCACTGTACACCCACTGTGTTGACCCGTCTGTGTTCATACTATAACTTGCATTATCATGCTGTCTGTTCCAGCGGATCCAGGAGCATGACACAGCTAATGAGCTATATGAATACATATTCATTGATGAAGTTTGATTCAACCTGGTGAAGAGGAGGCGCCGGGGAAGAAATGTCATTGGCCAGCGCGCCATTGTTGAGGTCCCTGCCGAGTGTGGTGGGAACATCACTTTGTGTGCTGCAATGGGTTGAGCAGGCCCGTTGACATCACTGTACTGTTCAGAAATAAAACTCTTTGTGCTGCATATGTGTGCTGTTTTATGTTTGATTATGAGACATTTTACAAAAGTTGAAATGGCTCATTCTCCAGAGTCACTGTCATTCATATGGTGTGTTCCATTTCAAGAATTGTGTTTTCAGTTTTGCACGACTGTGTGCTGTGAATGCTTGGTAGTGTGCAGCAAATGCTTATTGTGTGTACTGTTATGAATGGTATGTGTGTGTCATTTGAAAATATGTCTGTGTGTACGTATGCAGTGGCATAACGACATCTCTGACATTGATAACAAACCAAACCGTTTAAAAATCGGTTGAAAATTGAGCAAGTTATGGTAATTTAAAAAGTACATGTAGCATCAACACAATGTTATGGGTGAGCGAGTTGACTGTAGCAAGATGGCCGCCATGTGCGGACGTTCTAGACTCCGCCGTGTAGCGGGGTATGCTCGTTTAAGGATAGAAATACTTAATGTATCATAAAGTCTCGTTATTGGGGGGGCACCACCTCTTATTTGTTTTAAGGGATAGAGGAAACCTTGTTTAATAATATTGAATAATAGCCTTCGTAATAATCAGTCTAATCTTAAGTAGTGAATTCTATGAAAGTAGAGCAGACCAGATAACGTGAGAGATACGTGAATATTATACACAATGATTTATTTAGGAAGATGTAATTATAATGAACAAATACCAGATACGTTTATGGGTTAGTCAAAAGTAGTACAGTGGCTAGATGCTAATGAGGGCGAGCAACACAATGGCTGTGTGGAGCGCGTGTGAGGGGGGGGGGGAGAGAGTGGGAGAGAGGTAGAGAGGGGAAGGTAGGCCTTCAGTAACAATGGACGTTCAAGGCAACTGACTTAACGAGGGTTAAGTTAAATACTTTGTAAACTACAATCAAACATCAACAATGAAATCACAACATGCCAATATGTCACAAGTAGGAAATATTGCAAATCGCAGTTACTTTTGTCGGTTTGAAGAAAGGAGTCAATCGTTATGTCCAACGTATAGAAACGGAATCTTTCGTCAAGTTCCAGGCGCTCAGTGAATGTGCAGGTTGAGAGGAATAGGTTAGAGAGTGACCGGTTCACCTCAGTTTAATCCTACGAACAAGTGGGGGTGATTGTACGTTTGGGGGTTTTATACTCCCAAGAGAAAGGGGGGAATCCCCCGTGAAGGTCATTGGTCAGTTTATCTACACCTGGGCGTCGTCCTGAGCTCTGTCTAGGTGTGAAGTGGCTTTGGTTTGAGTTCCGTTATTTCAACTGTCCATGGAATGCTTAAACTTCCGAATATAACAATACAACATTCGTAAATGGTTTTGTTAGTATGGTACAATCATTTTGATATCAAGATTGGCTGACTTAACTATACCTGAAGGGAAGTTATAATCAAACCTCAATTAAACAACGTCCTAAGTAAATGAGAAAAACACATTATAACACATCAACTACTGTCATTGAAATAGTGTCCATGAGCCATGTAGTCCTTGAGAATATGTTTGTAAATCCACATAAGAAAGTTCTTCCTTATAAATCCTTTGTCTGATACTGAGGCCAAGTGGTCTCTGTTTCTGACCCCATGCTGGGCCAGAAGCTTTGAAGCTCCTGCTCTGGAGATAAGGACAAGGGGGAAAACCCCCTTGCTCCTTGTCGGGGGTAGGGGAAAGGTGTGATGGTACGTGGTTTGTCTGTTGGCTCTGCTACAGCCGTAAGACATCTAGTCTTTATATATATCTATGCTTTTTGCCACAAAAACGTAATTTCAGCCTAAACCGTGCAACGGAACGTAAATAAAAATACAAGCAACTCAATAGCCACCAAGATGAACCTTTTGACACCGACGTTGTCTATGTAGTCCAAATATTGACGGATCCTTAGGGGTGGGAAAAGAAAGAAGAAAAATAATATATATGTGAGAGAACAATGGTTGTGCTCGCCGAAGGCTTGAGCACACCCAATAACAAATATATCCTGTACTGTTCATTGTATTTCCATTTACTTCCTCTTTGTATATAATTTGAACTTGCGTATTCTGTTCCCTCACGTTATTTGACCCGCTATACCCTTAAATTAATTAATTCCTTCAGAAGACTGATTATTACATATTAAATCTAGGTTTCTTGATGTCCTAACCCCTAACTAAATAACTGATTATAGATCAAGTATATTTATTCTTAAACGAGCAAACCCCGCTACACATCCGACTTATCCTCTGCTCCCGTTTGTTGGGAAACCGCATGGTCAAACAGTCAAAACATTATTCAGATGCTTCAGGCATCGTTTTCCAGAGTTTCACGGTGTGCTTTAATTCCAACCTCTTACACATTTTATGATAAATGACCAAGTTCTAGAAGGAATCCTGTCAAAAACCTATTCTTAATGTATTTTTCACAAACTAGTTGTGGCTGGTGAGGAAAGATTGGTGGACATTGTCCAGGCATAATCAAACCACTTGGCCAGCCTCCAGTGATTCTGATGGAAGCTTAAAACTATGTATTGCAAGGAAGTGCCGGTATTACCCACTCATAATCCTTAGCTTTTTTCTATAGAGATCCTTACACCATTTGCTGTGCTCGTACCCTTAAACAACGGTTCACGTCTAGGCCTGCCTTCAAAGGGCAGTTACCCACGGGTTTCTTCCCCTCCCAGTAGCCCTCTTTTATCTCGCCCTGCTATAGTCCAACGCCCCCTATAGTGTTTATTGTTTTGTCATTTGGTTGCTTGTTATTTGTTTATATCTTGTAATACACTACTTGTATTTTTGATACACCAGCCTTTGGTACAGTTCAGTCCTGACACATCCTAATGGGGTATTTAGTCTTAACAAACTTGAGCTTCCCGAACCTCAGTTATATCTAACTCCATTATATGGTTAAAAGTAATTGTTGGACAAACATGGGACAGTTCCTCCTACCTCCACACAATTCCTCCCCTTGGGAGAAAACCACCTGGTCATTGACCATCATTTAATTTGAGTTTGAGACCCTGGTGTGGACTTTCCCTTGTTTCCCATGGTTGGTTTTGAAATTCCACTGAGTTGCCGTTCCATTAACTAATGTTTGACAAAGAGAGACGGAGTGAGGGTGGTAGGGAACAAGATAGGAGTAAACCTTTTCTCTTCTCTTCCTCTTCACATGTCCTTGAAATAAGGGCAAGTCCTGACCTGAGACCCCAAAGCAAACACACACACTGAAGTCACACAGAGGCTGTGTGTATACAGTTCAAACAAGCGATATTTCATTGTAATAACCACTTGTCATGGTGAGGAACACCATAGTGACTACACACAAAAAATATGAGTGTTTGTGATTGTATAGTCTGCACATGTGAACCTTATGTTAAAGCATAGGGCATATGTGTGTCAGTGCATGTGTTAATGTGAATGAGACATAGATGAGTGTGGGACAAAAAAACAAGGCAACCTTAGCCAAGATAAACATGACTATGGCTGTGTTCTCCTGGCTGCATGTGTTTCTCTCTCCTTCTCTGGCCTCATCTCCTTATTTCCCCAGACAAACATTAAGATTTACAGCCTCAAGCCTTCCAGCCGCCAACCACTCAGCTTCCAATCTTTCCAGCTCCCCAAGACCCAATATTTCCAGTACCCCACCTCCCCAGCCTTTAAAACATTGGAGAATACAGCTTTTCAATAACCCAACCACTTAGATTTACACTTAGATTGTTCCAAGATTCTTTCTGTTGATCCCTTGTAGCATAGAGCATCACGTAAAAGGAAGAGGTAAGTTGGAGCTCAGCCCTGTACTCTGCATCACCAGACACAGAGAGAAACCAGAAAGATCATATCACGTACACACCCACACTGCTTTTCCCTCCCCCTCTGTCAGGTCAGAGGAATGTCTAAGTCTTTACCACACTACAGACCAGAGACAACCAAATGAGTGCAATAGTCACTAGTAGTGGCTCCGAAGGTACACACTACCATGTTGGGCAAATAAGCAGGCCAAGGATTAAATCTGTACTTTTGGAAAATGCATTTATTTAAATAAATATACATATAATAAAATACTGCTTTAGTGGCAGAGCTACATCTCATTTGAGTAAAGCAAACCATTATAGTTCTTAAAGGATTATCCAAGAGAGTGAAACAGAGCAGATTCATTTCAAGTAAAATGTTTTAACTTGTCTATGAAAACTTGGCTCCTCATTGATGTGGAAATCTAAGCTCACTGCCAAAAACATTGGTTTCTTCATTTAACAAGAGAAACATTCAATAACAAAGCACAGTCCAAAATAACCTAGCATACATATACATTTGAATTTATGTCTTCAGAATTCACAAATGTTACATATGTTACAGATATAATATATACTAATAAAAGCATTAGTGTTGCCTGCCCCTGACTTCTGTCTTAATGAAGGCGACTTACAAATAGATTATTTTCCACAGTCTGGTAAGTGTAAAGGAGCAGTAACAGCCTTCATATTCTAGTAAGAATGAAGTCCCATATTGCATGATCAGTTGCCAACATGGTGGCCGTTGCTTTGTAAATACACAAACTCATGAAAGGGAAATATGGCTCTGAGCTGTCAGTTATCACCTCTCTGCTCTTTGGGTCATGTTGTAGGACAACCCTTGTGAGCTGAGATGTAGTACAACATCCCACATTGGAGTTCTCAAGTTTTAAACCATCCATAATAAAGGATAAAAGAGTAATTAAATAACCTTCATTTTGTGCCTTTAAAATACATTCAAAAACTACAATCTTCTTTTAAAATATAGCATTGCCTGCTGACAGTGAGTGTTTAAGACTTGGACATGGATTCGTAGGCAGTATAAGCCAGCAACAAACACAGTGTGGTCAAACAGTATTCAACAAAGCAAGAACACAATTTTGACAATAACAAAAAGGAAGATAGAATAGACAGCTAAAAAAGCAGCAGTCTTCTATTTTCCCTTCTGTATGTACCGTGTTTAGGGTCTCCCTCATGGGAGATACTGGATGCCTGTATGCAGGCAAAATGACCTCTACGACGAGTCACACATTATCTTGGTCGTTAACTTGGACAGAACATCCCACCAGTGTAGCTCCTAGGGTACACAATGACAAATTACATATTCTATGTATGGTAGTTCCTGTGCATCCGATTTTACAAAATAACTTTAACAACCTACTAGCCACCCTTTTAAGAGTGTGGCATTGAAACACTACAGTCATGCGTATGATGCCACCACCATGAGGACCTGCACTGCCATTGACACGCAAGGCACCTGGGCAACAACATAGGCCAGGGAGCGTGTGGGCGCTGGCAGGGCGCACATGTATGCCATACTGTGAACAAGACGACTTACAAAGAAAACTAGGAAGTGACAGCGCGCCACAGACAGAGATGGGCTAATTAGAGAGTAGACAGCACCCAGGAACAGGAAAGGGAGGATGTTCTCCATGTCGTTACGGTGAGCCCTGAAACAGAGAGAAGCAAACAGAGAGGTTGATAGATTTACAAAGAGGAAGTCTAGGATAAGGTTGTGCTGGACTGTAATATACAATCATCATGGCCTCAGTAAAACAGCTGTTTCTTATAAAAAATCTTACTGAGATTGTAATTGTTTTGACGCAGCCTTCCTGGGCTTGATCAAAAACAGAGGGTCAGCAAACAAAAATACATCATCCACTGATTCACACGCGGATGGAATTTTCTCGATTAGGCAATCAAGACACAAAAAATCTGTGGTTTAGCAAAAGGCTGCTTTCCTCCTTCCTTTTATATTATTCTTTCAGCATTTTTAAAACCCTGGGGTGAAATATATTTTGTGACTCAAATTAAAATATTAATTTAGGGGTTTCCTGTATGTCTGTACAGTATGACATCTGCAGGCAGCTGCTGTCTCCTTATGCTAAGGCCATCAAGGAGTACTAGCAGTAATTCCTAATAAAGACCATGATTAATAAATAAGGTGCAAATCATTGACAATCATAAAGAATCAACAATAAAATAATCAATAATTGTGGGTAATCTTCAGTTCCCAGAGAGGGCACAACAGTAATGTTTCACATATGAAACAATATTTCTCTAGCCTATATTCTTGCCTGTCATGAGGGAATCTCATGTATTCTGAAAGTTTGCAGGTCATTATTTAGTATGGTTCCATTAACACTAAATAGATTGATCTGGAAAAGTGTGTCTTACAGGACAAATTAACCCAAGTAAACTCTAGTCTTTCTTGCCCTTGCCAAAAAATGTCGTCCAGTTACTTTTACATCAACTGGACATGCAAAGTAACTGTTTCCTCTCCAGTGTGAAAGCAAATATTTTTCTGAGACCAGCCCTGATAAGGCTTAGGAGCAGAACAATAGAACCAAAATGCTTGGATTTAAGTCTAAGTTTTAGCCCTATGTGCTGCTTTAGATCAAAGTCTGGTAAATGAATAGCCTACATGTAGCCTACATGTAATATTTTAAAAACGGCATGACTACATGTTTACGAGATCATTTGATTGAGCAAAACTTCAACCAACTGGTAAGCTATAGGAGAAACATGCTGAAAAAAAACATGTTCGTGATTGCCTGCATTCCCAACCCGGTTTCCTGCCGGGTCAATAAAACGACCTCTGAGGGGTGACAAAAAAGGGATGGAAAGTTTTCTTTGAAAAACATGTTTTACCCGACGTCGCGGATTTTCCCGACAAGTTAAAACAAACACAGACAGTTACCCACAGCCCCCGGGCTTGCACTTTAAGTAATATGAAAATTAGGATATTCATATCACGAATACAAAATAGTGTCGATTCCTTTGGGGTACGTGTTAGCCCATTACTAGTAAAAGTATCCATACCCACGAATACAAATGAGGGTCAATTCCTTTGTCGGAGGTCTAAAAGCATTGTTGACGTCCAAGTCCTTAGCCGGACAGACCAGTTATCAAGTTCAGCATGAAGCAGGTGTATGGATAGTTCTAGATAGAAAAAGTGCAAAAGGAAAGACTAGTTTGGGTCTCACCTTCTGTACCGCTCTACGTCAGGGTCCTTTCTGAAGTGATCTAAGCCTCCGTGCCTCAGTGCGTCCTCCGGGTTCGCGAATGCCTTTAACGGGGATAAAACGTGTATGTAGGCTACAAAGAGGCCGTGGGATTTGCCTTGATATGATATAGATAACATAACCGGTTGATAGGTATGTCATGACACCACTCACCTTTTTGCGCAGCCTCATTTGTCCAGTTATGATGGCAATGATGTACATCTTCAATACAAGGAGAACACTGTAAAAGACGAAGCATGAGAACACAGTGTTCAGCAACATGATTACTCCTATGTTGTCTCTTTCGAAGCAGAAAAATAGAATCCGAAATCCACGTCAGTTAAGTAAGTGTGCGCTGTCAGCTTGTTAATTGGTAAATGAGAGGAATTGGCTCTGGAGCTTTTTAACTTTGGCAGGGTTTGTTTGCCCTCCCTGAAGCATCTCTCTCTCTCTTCCTCAATCTCTCAGTTGCTCCCTCTCTCTCCCTGTCTCACGCAAGTTAGTCCGCTGCGGAGGTGGAATTTTAATAGTGCCCTGTCAGTGCTATCTCGAGCAAAAAAAAAGCCTCGGTTTATGTGGAGCGTGTATAATGTGTTTGTTCAGACGCGCGAAGCTGGAGATGCCAATGTTGGAAGGAATTGGACCACTCGATTTTACCAAGCACATCAATACCAGACTTATTATTTTACACTTTTAACTTATTATTAATTAACCCAACTATAACTTTTTGCATAATACTGTTTCGGGAGGATCCTGCATGTTTCGATCGTTATTGTGTGTAGAGCAAGGCCGTAGCAATGGAGTCAACATTGGGGGGGAAGATTTGTTTTTAAATTATAATTTCGGAAAGCGTGTGTGGCGTCGTAGCGTAGCACATTTATATTTTTATATCAATATATTGGGGGGGACATTTTGACCGGATTATGATTAGGCTACGGCCTTGGTGTAGAACAACCCTCCTCTCTCCAATTGGTTGTTGAACTTTGTTTTTGGCCTGCATGTAGGCCTACTGTATACAAGTCTAGCACAGTTGTTAGACAGGCAGGTGGTAAAATGCGTGAAAAAATCTAATCCCTGTGACATCTTTGCTGTGGTGTGATTTCTGCCTTGCAGCCCCTCGCATAGGCGACACCATATGAACCAGTTCTAACCATCCCAGCTCCTAGCAACTTCTGCTACAGTGGTTTGATTTACCAAGTTGACCGTTTTTCATCATTACTGTCAATAATAAATAATCTATAATATCAGAACCAAACATGCGTTACTTTTACATCAACTGGACATGCTAAGTAAAAGGTTTCCTCTCCAATGTGAAAGCAACTCCTGAGAAAATATTTTTCAGAGACCAGCCCTGATAAGGCTTAGGAGCCGAACAATAGAACCAAAATGCTTGGATTTAGGTCTAAGTTTTAGCCCTATGTGCTGCTTTAGATCAAAGTCTGATAAATGAATAGCCAACATGTACATGTAATATTTTAAAAACGGCATGTCTACATGTTTTTGAGATCATTTGATTGAACAAAACTTCAATCAACTGGTAAGCTGTAGGAGAAACGTAGCAAAAAAAAAAAAAAAAAAAACATGTTCGTGATTGCCTGCATTCCCAACTCTGAAGGTTTCCTGCTGGGTCAATAAAACGACCCCTGAGGGGTGAAAAAAGGGATGGAAAGTTTTCTTAAAGTTCTCTCCATTAAATGAGACGTTTGGTCTTCTCCTTTCATATACAGATGGTGTCAGACATTCTTCATTTCAGCCAAAAGTATTCTTGGTCTCAGTATCTGGTTGGACTAGAATACACAGTGAGGTGGGGAGATTTTCTCATCACCCTCATGTCAACGAACCGAACAGGCATTTCTCACATAAGTGATTTGCACTAGACATCAGACATCTGTCCTCAGACAGGAACAGAATACATTTATAAAATGTGTTGATGCATGAAGTCTATTTATTTATTACAGTTCATGGTTTGATTTGATATTTGAATTGCAATTCTGACATTTCTACATCCATTCTTCGAGCTCAGATTGGGTTTAGTGGGTTATCTTGATATGACTTTACCCCACTCTTTTGAGATGCTCAGAGACCGTTCCAACACAGCCCTCCTCTGAGAGACTGAAAAATAAACAAGCACAGACACCTCAGAAAAATAATCAACCATAACCAAATAACCAATCCATAAATCTAGTCAACTCTCTTGCACACACCCTCACACATATTTAACCAGTTGGTTTTTTTGTTCACATAATGAAACAAACAGAAAACATTTGTACATGGTTCCAGTTTCTTCTGTTTTCATCCATTTGTTTCTATATGGGGTCAGATGGCGTTGTGTCCTTTGGCAAGGCACTTCACCCTACTTGCCTCGGGGAGAATGTCCCTGTACTTACTGTAAGTCGATCTGGATAAGAGTGTCTGCTAAATGACTAAATGTAAATGTCTCACTGTCACTTACATAGACACACAGAGATAACAGAAAAGTGAAGGAGACAGACAATGAAAACACACAACACCCTCATATTACCAAATCAAATTTCCCCAATTTGACGTAAGCTAGTGATGAAGTAGGTGAGTGTTTTTGTGTGTGTGTAAGCATTGATGTACTTGTGAGTGTCTTCTTCCGGGAATGTGTTTCTGCGTGCTTCTCCCCCGTCAAAACTCTTGCCTACGGCCCTAGGGGGGTGGAGCACAGGAGAGTAGAGATGAGAGAAAATGTTTACTGTGTTTACCAGGTTTCTCATTTTCTTCTCCTGGTTAACCACACCCAGACAGCTGTCTTGCTTCCAGTCCTGCTCTAGGACACCACAGTGGGTACAGAGAATTCAGAGGTCACAGGGTCATAGAGTTGTTCCCATGACGCACTGTATCTGAGAGTAAACAATGTAAATATTTAGCTAATTCCACAAAAAGTTGCCAACAGATCTAGCCTGGCCCACAGAAAGAATACTGGAGTGTGTATACTTCAGCTTTTAGTGTGTTTTTGTCAGTTGTGGAACCATCTTCTTCCTTACAAGAGGTTATTCTTCTTCTCATCCAGAGCCCTGCTCTCTGACACAGTGAAGGGATTACATATCATCATGGATATGGCCATTTATAGTCACTGTCATTTTGAATTTGGCTGGATTGTGGTCAGGTTAGGTTCTGGGAGGTTTTTGAGGTCAGGTTGTGTTGTCTTCATTGATCTTCAGATCCCTTCAGGTAGACATACGATCGCTTTAATTGAATATCCCAGGGAAGGAAACAGAAGAGGGCCGCATCAAAACCTAATACTAATATACTAATATGATCAACTACTTCGAAACAGACAGAGACTGGCAGAGTTATTTTCACCAGCCAAATATTCCACTGAAATATTGATGTAATTGTAGTAGTCATCCCATTTACTATGCCCTTTAGTACCCTATTGCCATCCCGCATTGCGTGCCACTGTAACTTTCTCTTACAAAGGCGGAGACTGCACTACAAAGTTCCATGTAACCTGTCTAATAAGTGATTACAGTAATGAGTGATTATTCCGGCTCACAAGAGCAGATCTGAACACGTCTCTCTGCCAAACTGTGATTTTTCTGCTGAAATAATGACATCATTCCTCTCAGTCACATGGAAAGCATGTCTCCTTGTCCACAAATAACTGAACAGCCAATGATGTCATCTGCAGGGGTAAGTGGGAGAAAGTGGGCTGCTGCTAAGTGTCTGGCTGCCAAGGTGCCACACCCCAGCTCATAGACAACACCAAATATGGGCAGATCTGGCAGCTATGAAGACACTTTTTCTACTTCTCTTTTCCTTTTTTCCAGCATAGCCCATTATTTAGCCTGAGCCTACATCCTTGATCAGGCATATGAAAGCTTTGATAAACTTGTATCTCCTTCTTTCTTGTTTCTCATCTACAACATACAAACCGTTACCATTGTTCATCTCCTGGCAATTTTTTTTTGCACAAGCAATTTTTTCGGAAATCGGAACCAAACCAGATTGTTTGGTTCCGATTGCATCAGAACCAAACATGCATGCATCTAGTATGTGATAGTTGTGAAGCAGTCCTGACAGAGAATCTAACAGCTTCATTAACAAGTTCAGTGTCATACCATGTCAAGTCACTAGGACAGTGAAACACACACTAATGTTTTGAAACAGTAAACCGATGCAGCAGCAGCAGCATGCCTGTGTTTGGATGTGTGTGAGATGGAGGCTAGATTCACCCAGAAACACTATGAGCTAGTGTTAGCGCACCCACCTTTCACTGCTTCTGTCTTGAGGAAGATTGGTGAGAGCCAGATGGCTTTTTATGTCCTCCCTATATCTTTTTTTTTCCTCTACCTTTCTTGATTTACCGTCCTCTGACCCGGCTGTATCTGTGCTGGCTAGACACAACCAGGCACGGGACTGGGACTATAGATGACATCATAGCTGCCCACTTGCAGTGTCTTCCTCAGTCACTGACACCCCTAAACAGTTAGTCACAAACATTCTTCTGACATACACACCAGAACAAGCTGATGGATGACTAACTAACATAAAAAAACATAAGGATGGCTCTGATATTATTTCCCAGCATGCAGCAGGGGTCAGTACTCTAAGAGCTTAATCAATGAGGAGTTACTGATCCCTTAGAATTACTTAATGATCTGGTGATTATTCACACTGGCAGAAACATCCTATCAAAAAGTCTAATATCCCATCAATCATAAATCCAGACAAACAGGCATAGGGCTATTATTAGACTAGTATCATTTAAATACATTTTTCTAATGCTTGGAGTTGGGAGGGTGGCTCTAATTTGCTGTACAGAGTTGCTGTACAGAGTACATACATGTACAAAGTCAAAGAGCTATCATTCGTTAGCTGTAAAGATATTTCACATATCACAAGACGGACGTGTGTTCAAATGAAAAAAACTTTACTTACTTTGTAAAGTGCTTTCTTCACCTGTGCTTACTAAAGCACTCTTGGTTCCCCTTCAACCTTCAAGAGTGTTTTAGTAAGCCTGGAAGATGCAAATAAGTGAACACCAAAAACTAACGCAAATGGAAGAAAAAAACAGGCATTTATTAGTTGTGTCCTTAGTTATGAGTACATCAGTTTTACAGATAGACATCAGAGAACACTGCATGCCTCAGACCCAGTAGTCTATAACTGTTAGCATCAAAGTGACTCTGACCAGCAAGAATCATGAAGAGATTCATACACTGAAATACAATTTAACACAAAGTCCGATTTTACTTTTTTAAATAACAACAAAAATGTGTTTCATGAATCCTTCCCAACTTAATATGCTCCAATGTTCACTTGGACTCCACTCTCACACACATGCACATGGGTGTGTGCCACTGTGTAGAAAACCAAACATAACATACACACACGCACTAGTTTTGGATGTGACAATAATGAAGACATATCACTGACAGTTGTAAAATGTTACTGTATCACTGCAGTAGGTACCACAACACTGATAAAACCATTAAAACAGATAGCTTTCCTCCTTCTCAAGCTTTGAAAACGTTTTATGCAGCATTTGTTATTGCACTTCTCCAAAAGAAAAGAAAACATACAAATGTTACATTTTCAACAATACATAAATTCATATTCAGAAAAAAAGAAAATAAAGTAATAATGAATAATTTCTTTAAAAAGGGACACATTTTTGTGTACTCTTCTGAAACTGAGTAATTACTCAATTGAACAATATCGTTATCAATTCCACAAGCATTGTGGTATAATTTGTTTTATTTAATAGTGTAATCCACTGTATTTTGTACACAACAAAGGGATGGGTCACTTCAATAATCTCCAAACTTGACAGCAATGAATTGCAGACAAGGGATCCTAAAATAGGAAGATTATCTTTAAATGTACACTTGGATATCATCTGGGTATTTTGGGTAAATTGGTCAGCTAATGTAGCCAGAAATATGTTTTCTGAGGTCAACTCTGTTGTAAAGACTGGTTGAAACACATTCTGTCAACTCACCCTTTCATGGTAATCTAGAATACTGAGACTCCTGTGTTTCACAAGGCTGAAGGGAAGAATCAAAATGTAATCACTCTGCCTGGCAATTCCATGTTCATGTTCCTACTAGTCGTCATCCTTAAAGTCGTTTGATTGTTTATTGATTCTAATAACATCAAACCGATTTCAACGAGTGCCATCCAATCCAATTGTGCATATGCATATATCCATAATTGGATGGGATTGAAGGGTACGTTAACAGATATTGTGAGGGTGGAGTTGTCTTTTATTCTCTCGCAGAAGAGAAACCCCACTGGACGGTGCAGGCTAGTGAGTCATCTGTGATAAAGGTGCATTGTGGGTTATGTAGTCTTCTGTGATGGCAAGGCTACATCTACCAATGTCTCCTGTGTCTCTAAACATTAAATAAATCACTTATAGAATACTTTTATATACATGTAAACTTACACTAGGACACCTCGGATCACATTAAAACGATCCATTTATTCGGTTTTCAATAAATTAACTCTTTAAAACAGATTGACTATCTACATACAACTGTGGTAATCCAGGTCCTGAGTGACTCAAACCCTGCAAACTCTGCACAAATCATAATAAGTAAAGACTGGTCATAACCAGTTCATAAATATGTACAACAATCAATTCACTATGGTTGTCTCAGGAACAACAAGGAAAAAGTGCTAAAATGGGGCAGAGTGCTGCTGACGTTAGAGTTATTCAGCTGTGAGTTATTTATGTGGCACAGTCGTCAAGCAGCAGTTAACACATGTCCCTCTCATCCCTCAGCCTGGTGCAGGAGACTGATATCTCGACTCCCAGATTTGGTGACATTCACCGTAAAATAGAGTCAGAACCTGGTAGCATTCAGATTGTGACAGAAAACCTGGAGTATTCCAAACCAGGTAGATATTTGGAACCTGGTAGTGGAGGCTACAGGGGCTGTGACATCAGTCAATCTGGTCCGGTGCCAGCAAGACCAGGTAAGCTTAACAATTCCCACACACTAGCTAGCAAATACAGTGGCCATTTTAACACACCACAGCTACCCACAATGCCCCACAGAGGAAGAATGACATGTTCTTTGTTTCCATTTAAACATCTTAAGATTGGTTCAATAAATAGCACACTCCACTACAGTTATGATAGGAAGTATTCGAGTACCACTATGTCTTTCGCAGGGGACGATAAAGAGACGCTACATTTTAAACATGGCGCTCCCAAAAAGGCTTCTTCTTTCATGCACATTCATCCAAGGTTCCTGTGAAAGAAGGAGTGAGGAGGGAGTCAGACAACATGGAGGAGAGGGAGAAAGTTGAAAAAAAATGTTGAGAAAATCTAGTCAAGGATAAGTAATCAAGAACAAAAGGACAGCCCCACCGCTGACCGAAACCAGAGGTTCATTGCAGACAGTGATTTTCAGATTTACAAGCTATTTATGAGTAAATATGGTGATTTCCACACATACACACACATACACCCTCTGGTGCACTAAAGGAATGTAGTGAGAAGAGAGATCATGTTCAGCTTGATAAAGACCAGTACCAGTCAAGTACAGGAGCCTGGTAGGGTTCTGGGAAGGTATTTGCGAGAGCCCGAAATATTTATCCATTCCACACCCCCTACAAAAAGAACTGGCTTCTCTATGTGTGCTAATGTCTGTAATGTGTGACTGTGAGCGTGCTTGTGTGTGTGAGCATGTAAATGTGTGTGTGTGTGACTACGTATGTTTGCGTCCAAGTGTTTGTTTGAGTATGTTTGGAAGCAAGGATGTTGAAGTGCTCCAACGTGTGTATGTGAGTCAGATTTGTAATCCGAGTGTTTGTAAACACGTGTATGTGTGTGCGCACACTGAGTTACCTCTCTCATAGCGCCCTGGTCTCAGCCTCAATCTTTCTCTCCCCATACAAGCTCTCTGTGTTGGCCGGGGCCACGGTCTGTCTCACTGCTATCTCTGGACCTCCACCGTAGATCCCCAGGAGGTACAGCCAGGTCTCCTCTGAGATCTGACCATAATCGGCCCCTATAAGAGAGAGAGGGGGGGGGGGGGGTACAGGACAGGACGGACCCACAGTAAGAGACACCATGAGACAGACAGAGCCTGAGACAGAGCAAATGTGCACCAGCATATAAGAATATGTGCCATAACTTTGTTACTTGCCTTGTTTGAGCTGAATGTGTCCTCCTTTCATCACACCAATCTTACTGTTGTCAATCGGCCCTGGAGGCTCTGAAAACAACACAAATACAATCAAGTCACATCTAAACAAAGTGTATGAGTGGATAGACGGCTGTAGGGTGTGGAGAGGTATTGACTGTTTTGGGTGCTGTCTGCCCGTACCATTGTCTTTGCCCTTGACAAAGCTCTCCCACTCCCGGAACCACTGCATGCTGATGCAGAGGATGACGGTAGGTGCTTCCTCTGCCTGGAACTCCTTGTTTAGCTGTATGCACGCGCACACACACCAATGACACAGTAGCTCATACTGTACACACACACACACAAACAAAAAGGTGAGGGACACACCCAAATAAACACACAATCCTCAGGCTTACCTTGATAAAGGTGTCAATCTCCACCTTCCTGCGCTTGGCCAGGGCTTCAATCTCAACCTGGCAGATGGCACACACGTACAGGTGGTTCACTGCTGGGCCTCCTCCAAAACTGGGGATACAGAGAAACCAACACATTCCTTTTTATTCATTTTGGAAACGCTTGAGTAAAAAATACAAATAGAAAGAACAGCAGAAAATCAAGCATCAGAAGTGCATAAGTTCTAACCGTATTTTCGGCTCAGGAATGAAGGGACAGTGAGAGACAGACAGAATGTTACAAACAGAACCAACCAACTGACAGCTGACCTGTTGTAGAGGTACTCCCAGACGTTCTGGGGTAGGATCACCACCAGGTCATCTATGTAGTGGTACTTAGTAGGAGGAATCCCTGGACACAACACACAAGAGGTTCTCATGATGTGACCTTATATAAATCAAGGTTGTCAGTCACTCCGACCTTGACTTTACTGAAAACGTACTTCCAAAGTTAGCATGACATGGTTTGCTGTTGGGAGGCTTTACACATGTGTTTGCATGTGTGTGAGACCCCGTTGAAGGCTAGATTGGTTCCTCACCTCCGTGCTGACAGAGGAAGGTGTGGTTGCCAATAGGGCCAGGCTCTGTGAAAGTGTTGAACTTGTTGAGCCATTCTCTGGAGATGTAAAACTGTAACAGGCTGGGTTCCTTCATGTTGGCCAGAGCTACCACTTTCTGACGCTCTCGCACAGAGTCCTCATTGCTCTTCCTGTACCAACACATGGGCAAATGTATGGGTACACATGTATGGGTACACACACACACAGTCATGTAATCAGAAAAAAATTATATATTTATATTAATAAATTAAAAACTTGATTTAATCATTCCATAGACCAGCTTTAACTTGTGTTATCTTCCATTTCAGCTGTTCTGTAACAGTTGTGTTTGTATGTTAGGTCTGATGTTTGACCTGTAGAATAAGACATATGCTTCAGCGTTCTGCACCACCATCTCATGGACCTCGGTCACGTACTGGTCATCAAACTCATACCACTGGCCGTTAATCACATTCTGACAGTAGGCTATGTAGTGGCCACCTGGAAAGACAAGAGGGTTGAAAGAGAGAGGGAGAAAGATTAGAGGAAAGGCGAGAAAGCCTCAACAATGGGGAGATAAATCACACAGGAGAAGAAAGGCATGGAAGAGATTAAAGAGATAGGAGAGATTAAGAGTAATTAACAAATGGCTGCTTTTAACGGTAAGCACAGTCCTACAGACGAATTAAGCTCATGCAGTTCTTGTTATGTAGAGAATGAAAACTGACTTCCTGCAGTTCCATGGTGACAGATAACGGACAGCAGGTCATAGGTGGTGATCTGGGAGGGGCTCTCCTTGGCCAGGAAAGGTCGGAGGTCAAGGCCCTCCAAGGGGAAAGAGACGTGGCTGTTGATTTTGAAGGAGTACATGACCTCGTGGCGAAAGCGCTTCAGGTGAATGCACAGGATCTGTGTCAGGACATACACACGCACGCACTGATGAAACAGGATATGACTCATCTTCAAATGCTTAATTATCACTCACCACACTTTCACCAACAGGGTTTAAAACAGGATGTCAGTGTGGTGAAGTCCACACATGACCAAGGCTGGCAGAAGAAATGTTTACCTCTGGTAGACGAAGCACTTTGCAATATTTAACACCATTTCTCAACCTGCCGGAAATAAGCGGAAAGGCGTGTGCTGATCTTCCTTTGATGATAAAGTCATCGCAATACTAGAATTCTGAGTAAATATTTCACAACTTGAGAAAAACTTTTTTTAAAGCTCACTTTTTACATCTTTCACAGCTGTACATGTTGTCCCCTGTAAAACAATGACAGGGATATGAGTTTTGTAGAACAGGCACACTGAACTCCAGAGTTATACAGCCACTTTAGTTAAAGCTGGTGTAGACAATGTTGTTGAGAAGCACCTTTTGTCATATTTGCCATAAACACATCTTGATAGCAACCAATACATCTAAAGGTTTGATGGTAATATGAAATCTATCTGACATCTGTGGGCTTTGCAGGACTGTAATAAACATGACAAATCATTAAGACCATTCTGAGACTAATGATTGGACGGGCTACCTGTATGTCTACCTGCGTGCACTCTGCCCCTGCACTCATTGCACGTTACTGTAGTTTTCAACCAGGCTAGGCAAGAATGGTGGAGAAAGAGCAGGCAATAAATTCAGTTCCAGATTTCACAGTTAAAAGATGAAAGTAGTGTGTACTAACTTTAGCCATGTTTATGTTCATTATGATAGTGTTGTGTGTGTTCTTACATGAGAATGCGACATGGGGTAATTTGTGAAAAAAAACTCTCTTGTGGACTAACTTGACTGGTCTCCCGGCAGTTCTGCAGTCAGGCAGAGCGTTCATGTGTTTTGCGGGAATGGCTTTGAAGGGAGGGGGTTGGATTTTATGGTTTGAATCATTTGGAATAGAAGCTAAAATAGCTAGCTTTGCAAAACTTGCATACACCACCTTTAACATTGAGAAGATTGGGGTAGAAACTTTGAACTAAATGAGTGAGTGTTCACTGAAATCTTCAAAAGCATGTAACTTATGTGTTTAGAGCAGAGTCTGCTGTGGATGAAGCACGAGTAGAGGTATATTTCTTCATCTGTTTCTTTTTCTTCTTCCTACCTTTGAGTTCATCAGCAGCGAAGAAGGCAGCGAGACAGTCTTCCAGGGTTACCATGGGACCCCAGAACCAGCTGGGGATGCAGGAAACAACAAATCTGCAGGAGGGGGAGAGGAAAGAGGATAGGACCAAGTCAAGGACCACACAAATCAAGTCAGGGTGTACCGATTTTTTTTTAAACATTGGATCTTTCCTTTTTAACTCACGCTGCATTCTTTTAGCAAGCCTCTTATGAAAGCATCCCCCAAAAGTCATCAACTACTCTTACCTCAGCCCCTCAAACACTGCCCACTATATACTAACCTCCTCCAAGTCCTTCCTGACCCTGCTCTGTAACCTCTGACCCCTGACCCCTGACCTCCGTATGGAGTCCATGATGTAGGAGATCCAGCCCTGGGAGCCATAAGTGTCTGGACAGACGCCTGTCTTGGCGGGTAGGTTCTGGTGGATGGAGGAGTGGAGCTTTGCCAGATCCTCCTTTCCTGGGATAGGAAGGGACAGGTCCTGGAAGGTCTCCACTGTTGTAGATACCTACCGGAGGGATAATCAAATTGTTGAGTTATTATGAGAACAAGTAGTACTTTATCATTCTTATCTTATATCATATTATTCAGCATCATCTTCTCGGTCTTATTGATTGTATTGATTCACATTGATTATAGAGGGACGGTTGTAGAGGACAGGCCACTCAGCTGCAAGAGACCATCAATGGGCCAGTCAGGGGCCAGTGCCTAGGTTTTTTGGCCCTGTGGCTGAAGGAGGCCTTCTGATAGGTTGAGCCTGACTGATATATGATAACCGTCTTGTCTGTGATTAAGACCATGCACTGTAGGCTAATACCTGTTGGTTGTATTTCTTCTGTTATCATTTAGTTCCATATAAAAAGTGTGCCCTCTGACCTTCATGCCTCAGAGAAACTTTGCAGCAGACCATATGCATGTCTGATCTTTTCATTATTCTTAAGTCATAATTATGCTCTGCTGTTACTCTCTCCACTCAGATGACTAATAAATGCATATAAACTCTAGATAGAAGCCAGCCATAAATTCTATTTTGGTACAAATCCATACGGGTCTGTAGGACATCCCATCAGAGAGTTTGTTCAGAACTTCTGCATGCAGCCCAACAGAATTACTTTCATGTGGCACGAAAAGGAAGAGAATATTATCTGCCGCATCCAACCAGTGCATTTGCAAACCATGGCTCTGTGGCAAATACAACATTCCATCCCTATATGTGACTACTCTCCAACCATCAACCTTTTTTTCTTTTCTTTTTTTCCTTGGGTCAAAGAAATGCAATGTGTTTCTAGACATAATTCAGGCATTTTGTAGCATTTGATAAGCATTGCATTCTCAAGCTATTACATATCTCAATACTGTTTGTGTACAAGAGGGGCACTAGTTCAGGTGTGAATGGGTATCGCGAGGTTCCCATGTGAGTAGTGCCCCCTGGTGTACAGCACAGCTCACCCTGTCACAGGTGAGACACTGGACCAGACTGAGGATGGAGCCGTCAAAGATGTCAGAGATGACACTGCGGTAACGAGACTGCTTCTTCTTCTTAGCCCCCAGCAGGAGCTGAGCTGGAGAAGAGAGAGAGAGGGGAAGAAGGAGAGAAACAAAAAAGTGAATAACTAGTTTGCTAAAGTCTTTTTTAGCACTTAAATGTGTAGGTGGACGCAGAAAAGAATGGAGAGTTAATATGTGGAGAGGAAAGAGAAAGATAGAAAAAAGAACAATTGTATAAAAGAGACACAGACAGTACCTTTCTTGAAGGAGTAGGCTGGCGGGGCAGAGCGGAGGGGGCTGGACCGTGGGGGGCTGGAAGAAAGTTTGGGGTGGAGCTCCTGAATGGAGCGAACAGGGCTGCAGGGGCGAGACTGGGCACGGGACATTGATGCTTCATTGTCTGGCTCTGCGGAGGGGGCAATGTTGTCAACAAAAAAGGGGGTGGGGTTATATGTATATGAGATGTAAGTACCTGTCACACCGGATAAATGATGTAATCCACTACATAAAACCACAAGTTCAAGAAACAATGCATGCAACTCACAAACTTAAGACACACTCTAGAAAACCACCACACTCCCATTAGAAGCTCATACCTGGAATACTGTTACTCTGTCCTTCTCCTTGTATCACAGCCTGAGTTGGTTCCAGACTTGGGGCCTGGGTCCGGGGGCTGGGGGGGGTCACCCCCGCTTCCTCCTCTTCCTCCTCCTTGTCCCCCCTTTCAGAAGTCCCGTCCTCTGCCGCTGTGTCAACGTCTGCGTCCTCGTCCATCTCCTGGGACCCCCCGTGGAGTGGTGAGCCGGACACCCTCCTCTCCTTTAGTCTCTCCTTCTCCGAGATTACCCCGGCTGGCCCCCCGCCACCCCCCACTCCAGGCCCCCCAGGCCTTGGTCCAACACCCTCGTCCTGGATGAGCATCTCTGCGTCCCCCAGCCCCCCGCCCTCTCCCCGGTCGCTGCTGGAGCCTGAGTCGCAGGACAGGAACTCGTCCTCTGAGTGGGAGCGGTCACCATCCCGGTGCTCGTCCACGTCACCCCCCTCACCCAAGCCCATCCCCCCTCCCCCACCCTCAGTTAGAGGCTCCTTAAGCTCCTCGTGCAGCTGGTCCATCAGACAGCGAAGGAATTCTTGGGTGTCCTGCAGAGAAACAAAGTGGTGGTCTGGTTAAACTACACACATTAACATGCACACGTAGAGAATGAAAGGCACAGCAACAAATAGGAGGGAGGTGGAGGGATGGATGTAAGGATTTAGGAGAAGCACAGCTGGTTAGCTAGCGCTTGTGCGTATATGTGTGGGTGGAAGTGTGTTTTACAGATAGAAAGAAACTAGCTATAAATCACAGTTACCGAGGAACAGAGGGAGAGTGTGGGTTTATTTTTTTGTTTTGTTTTTTACAGAAGAGGAAGCCATTACGAGGCCTGTTCCATAGAAACTACAGAATGGGAGGAGCAGTGCTTTGAGATAAATTTTGATTTATTTATAATACTGTGGTCCTATGGACACATCTTTGGATACTTGCAGTCAGTATGTAAAGTCTGTAAGAGTATGGGTGTATGTGTAGGATACAATGTCAATCAATAGACAATAAATAAAATCCAACACTGACACCATCTTGGCTCTATAGTGGTACAATTAAACAGCATCTTGCATAAATGTCCATAGCAATTGCCAAAACTATTCTAGGCAAATTCACCAAAACAAGGCAACAACACAGGCATTGGATTTTGGGTGATCAGATCACCTCACAGTCTTGCTCACACCCAACTTTGAAATAGCAATAACTGCAGTGGTAAGTAGCCGTTCAGCAACACAGGGGAAGGTCATTTCAAGGAGGTTATGTGGGCTCTTGAAAGGGTTTAGGGATGGCGGTTAGGTCAGGGGTTCGAGAGGGGTGTGTAGTCGGCCGTGGCTGGATGCCTACCTGCTGGGAGGTTCCCCCTACCTGCTGGGCGTAGCCTCGGAACATGGGGTTGACCAGTTTGATACCATGGGAGAGAGTCGTGGGCACAACATAACTGGGCCTATAAGGGGGGAGGAAGAGGAGGAGGGTGAGGATGGCCACTCACTGAATTTGTCAGCAATTAATACAAATCATTTTCATTCAACCAATGTTCTTTAATGGAAGTGTTTTGAGTTTTATCTGAGTATATATCTTTGCTGCTACAGTTCATTATCTCATTGAATCAGTCCAGCAACAACGGGGATAGAAAATATCTTGTGTAAGTGACTGTACACGTGGTTTGTTTACCGTTTCTTGTGCCAGAGTTCAGATATTAGCTTTTGATAGCTCTTACACAGTGCCGGCTTCTTATCTGTTCTCACCAGCCCACTGCAGTCCAGGAAGAACTGAGTCAGAGGAGGACTGGAAAAAAGGAGAGGATAGAGTGAATATAAAGAGGAACGTAGAGTTAAAAAACAAACAAATCAGAAACAACACTTCAAACAACAAGGCCACATGCCAAACATCAATCATATCAGGATGTTAACAAGTTGTATAAAGAAAAATACAGAAAAGAGAGAGAAAATGTAAACCTTCCAAAGACAGAAAGTGACCTCACCAGTTGGACAGGGCTTGAAGGGCTGCGTTCATGTAACAAGAGTTCCCGATATTCTTCATTCCCGTCAAGCCTTAGGAAAGGAACAAGCGACCAGAGCAACAAGACCATTAATTCATTACGGCAGTTGTTTTCCAATGTTGTTTTACTGAACCATACATTTCCAGTCCTTGATTATCTGCTGTACTTCCAATATTTACATTTATTCATTTACATTTATTCATTTAGCAGACGCTTTTATCCAAAGCGACCTCCAAGAGAGAGCTTTATAAAGTGCATAGGTCACTGATAACAACAAGATAGCCACAAAAAACATTGCGGGTAGACAAAACATGAAGCACATATTGTGAACAACCAAAATAAGTGCCAGAGGGAAGAACCACAAGAGCATGTAGTTAAACAAGTTACAATTAAACATGAATAGCTATAAGTGCAAGTGTACCTGTAGAAAAGCAAGCAACAGTAAAACAATATTTAAATCAGTTACCACTAACCAACAAGAGCAGCAAGGCTCTAAGCAAGAGTCATTGTGATCCTTGAGGAAACTAACATGGGGTCCAGCAAACCATTCCTAAGTACCGTTCAACATTATTCAACATGTTTGTTGATTGGGCTGAAAGCATCTGCTAAATTAATCAATACAAACATAATAGAAGATATTTGAATTGTCAAGAACTAATCTAATTACTTTCTCATTCATAAAAATAGCTTTCCATTGACTAAAGCATGAGATGTTGAGTTTGCACATCTCTCAAGCTAACTTGCTGGCTAGTTAGTCTACCACAGCAAGTTTGGTAACAGTGACAAAAGGAGGTCTATACTCACCTCTGGGTTTGAGCTCATCCTCCTCTGACTCTGACCCCTCCTCCTCTGCCACCGCGATAGGCACTGCCTTCAAATTGTGTCCTACATTGTGATGCACTGTATCCTATAACATCAGAATGTTTTATAACTGAATGTAACTTCATAAAGTCACACCAACAATAAAAACCAACAGCTGCTCTGACTCTTCCAGTCCAAAGCAAATCATATTGATGCGATTTTGTCATTTCTGATTGGTAAAACACCTGTAGACAGTTTGGAGGTGAGCAGGTTGGGCTGATCTTGGTTCGAGCCCGTACCTGCTCAGAGGTTTTGCGGTGGTGGTGGGTGAAGGACGCAGGTGCCACAGGTCTCTGGTCCAAAAAGACTTCCCGCTCACACATGTAACACCATATCCTGAATGTGGTCAGGTTCACAGTCAGGTTATGCTTCTTTGCCTGGGGAAACAAACATAGACACAGGCACAAACACCCACCATTAATTTATCATAGACTTCTGTCTACAAAAGTGAGTAATGAAGGTAAAAGACCATAGTTATAGAAGTACAGACAGAAGAGCAGAGAAGTATTGTGCTTACCTGTGCATGTAATGTGCTGTGATCTGAAAACGACTCGCCACACCCAACATATGGGCAGTCACTCTAACAATGGGAACACATGGCATTACTGGTTGAATAATACAGTAGCCAAATTGGATCCATGAGTAAAGTTTAATGATACCTGATATTAGTCATATTAAAAATGGTACAGACAGAGGAAACATCAGGTTGTTTTTTTTACCTGCAGACAGGCCCAGAGGTTGGGACCTCCAGCTCCACATGACTGGCATTTTCCCTTTAGAAGACAGAAAAGTAGGTTACACTAGCTATAGTCTTGGAACCCTTTATATTCTCTTTAGTGTGATTCTATATCCAACAAAATTTTGACATCCAATGGGAATGATAGGGATTGTCTTTTTTTTTAACTTAAAATGTATAAAGCCACTTCTTGTATGTTAGGGAGGATAATGGTTCAACAGATCCCACCTTGGATTTTTGCAGAAGTTCCTCCTTGGTGACCTCTCCTATGGAATCCAGATGAGGACAGTTGTCACTCTGATGTTCCATATCAGTTAAATGTTTTCAGATGCAGATCTATCACAACACAGGTGTGTAAGGGACGATGGAGGTTAGAAAAGCATTAGAAGATTGCAACGTAACCATTTGAAAGACTCCAGCAGAAAGAGCCAGGCGTGCGAAATGTTTAATTGGCTAGACTAAGTCTGACACATTAGAGAGCTAGCTATAGTAACTAGCTTACAGTATACCATCTTATCTTACAAAATGCTGTGTTTCATCAGCTACTGTAGCTAGCTCATTGTGTGGGCGTAAAACAGCAAAAACACCAACAACAATTTACACGTATTTGCAGCTTGTACAAAAATAATGTGACATTATATCACTGCCTCTGACTACAATTTGAAAACACCGATATAGCAAGCAATGTTGTAGAAGAAACCTCGCTAACCTGTCCACCACAAATGACAGCTCTGCAGCAAATTACAGTAAACAGGCCCTGTTTTCCAACTGCGATCTCACAAATCGTTGATGACAGTCTCAACAAATCATTCTAAAGTAAATTAATTCTATTTACCAACATCAATCAATATTAAATAAACACTGGGAGAATTTCATTTTAGAGTCAAAGTGCTAAACATTGAGTTGCTTTGGTAGTTAGCTAAAGGTAGTGGCTGTTGTGCTAGCCAGCTAGCTCTAGCTAGCTAATACATTCCCCACCGCAGCATTGACTATATCAAATGGCTTTTCAAGAATAAAAGTCAGCGTCTGAAGATATTCCTTTTGTATTAAAGGTTTTACCGCAAGCTATATTTGATGCGGGTATAAGGTAGTATATGTGCTTGTATCTACCTGTTACGAAACTGTACTGATTTTATAAATAAAAGCAATTTACCAATATGGATCCTTCCATTTAATCCCACAATAATTCAATATGTGTAATGTGCTAAACTGTGTACCAAATGAAACTCGGCGTGTACCATGGGGCACTCCGGAGATATTCATCGAGTGTACTTTAACAATCAAATAGGTCCGTCGTTAAATTATTTCCCCACTAGTCTCACCCTCCATCCTACCCTTTTAGATGTTCCGATAACATTGTTGGCTTTAGGAATTACTAGCTCTACCAGTACTAGTAGACTTGCACATAAAACTAAACTATCTTGCTAGCAAACTACAAGAATGCCGTCTGGTAAGAATTTCAGGAGGAGAAGAGAAAGTTCTTCAGAAGAAGAGGAAGACGAGATAACTGCTGAAGTTAGGTAGGTAGCTACTTTACATTGTTAGGCCACAATAACACACTTGCGTTGTTGGTCTTGCTTGCTAGCTAGCTAGCTAGCTGGCTTTGTTATTTAGCATTTTACTAGCTAGTCTAGCTAGCTTAGGTTAAAGTTGGTCATTTTAGTCAAATGATCAATAGGCCTAATGCATTTTCCGTACTCAGATCTAAACTGGACGAAGCCAAAGAGCTACAAAGTTTACGGAAAAGACAGACCGGAGTCAGGTAATCTACAGTTCTGTCAATCTGCTTGCCTCCACGAGTCGCACAACAGCTAGCAGGATGCGCAGTTATCATTAGAACACGTATATCACAGTTTTTACTGCGATGTGATGTGAATAACTGGTTATTTAGAGTTCCCCCTTGAGGAGGGAACCTATTGTTTTTGATTAGTTTATTAATTCTCCTTCTCCGCTTCTCTACATTTAGTCTTACTAGAGTTGGCACATTGATAGCCTACCACTCATACTCACACCACATATTTGACCGTAGGTGGCGCTACAGGTCTCAGACAAATATAAAATAAATACAAAATGATGGCATTTCCACCCCATTTGTCAAAACATTCGGAAACTTTGTGACATTGTCCATTGTTCCGCAGTTCAAAATGTTTCAGGAACCCGCTTCACTGCTTGCAGCTATATTCATATTGTTTTTGTTGTGTTGTCTAGCGTGGCCGCTTTGTTGGTGGGAGAGAAGCTACCACTGGAAGCTGCGATTGACGTAACATACCCATTTACTTTCCACCTATTCCCCTTTATGTAATTGGCACAGTTCGTAGTTCAGTAATATAACCTGTTAATGCGATTCAACAATGAACTGTAAGTCTTCTGACAGGATGACCCTTTCAAACTGAAGACGGGAGGTGTTGTTGACATGAAGAAAGTCAAAGACAGGAACAGAGACATGTGAGCATACTATTCCATGGCATCAGTTTTTTTCTGTTTTTTTCGTTTTTAGCCTAAAATAAGATTACACTCATACCTGATCCCGTCGGAGAGCCTGTTCACTCCCTATTAAGCCCCATTGTACCGAATTTGGTTGCAGTTCCACTAAGGGTGGAACTTAGGTGGTCCCCAAAATGAAGGGGAGTCTATGGAGCTAGACGGCTACATTTGTCTCTTTCGCCTGATTGCAAGTTCAACATGGATTTATAGGTCGAAGTTGAATGAACGAGTACTTATGTCCTTTCGATTTCTTACAGGGTGAGTCGTTGTTGCCCGTAACACGCTAGCATTCTGCCAATGAATGCTGAGTATGACGTCATTTACATTTTAAAAGGCTTTTAGAACAAAAAGCGAAATCTAACACCCAGCAGTGTGTATTTTCTTTGCCTCGCCTTTCGAATGCAACATTCAAATTATAAGAACATTTAAAAAAATGATATCCTGAGAAAAGTGGATTTTGAGGGGTCATTCATTCTGCACTCGCCTGTGAGCGTCCTCATATGGAACCTCGAGGAACAGCAACCAGTTCAGAAGCCGGAAGTTTCCCGAGAGTGACAGTTCTACCTTTATTAGGCATTCTCTGCTAATATTATCATAGTTCTTGTTTGTATATGTTTAGGCTTGTGTTTTGTCACGTTTAACATGCAAATACATTTTCTACTTTCAGGACAGAGGACGAGACCGACCTGAATTTGGGTACCTCTTTTTCTGCAGAAACAAACAGAAGAGATGAAGATGCTGACATGTATGTGTTAACTTTAATTGCTACAACACCTTTTTAAATGGTTTGAAACTGCAAATGTATTAAATCTCACTACTCTCCCTCCTGTCTTCCTCTTTCATTCTTCCTTTATTTCTGACAATGTAATTCTACTTCTAAGGATGAAGTACATTGAGACAGAACTGAAGAAGAAGAAAGGACTGGTGGAGGCAGAGGAACAGAAGGTGAAGGTGAAAAACGCTGAAGACCTTCTGTATGAGCTGCCGGAGAATATCCGGGTCAACTCTGCCAAGAAGACAGAGGAGATGTTGTCCAATCAGATGCTTAGTGGAATTCCTGAGGTGGACCTGGGAATTGAGTAAGTAGCCTCAACTAAACATCCTATGAGATGACTGGCATTTCCAAGTTAGTGCAGCTGTATATCCAATAAAATGCCTGGATATCCAGGTGTCGCTACAGTAAAATAATCCATTGCTTTAGAACAGGTTCTTTGTCAACTCCTTTCCTCTTTTTGTTGAAACTGAAGATTTTTCTATTTTTAAAATGTATATTTTGCAGGCCTCATCCTTATACTGCACTGTTACTGTTATTTCCTTTCAGTGCAAAGATAAAAAACATAATTTACACAGAAGAAGCTAAGGCCAAACTACTGGCAGAACAGAGGAACAAGAAGAAGGACAATGGCACATCATTTGTACCGACCAACATCGCCGTCAACTACGTACAGCATAACCGCTGTGAGTTCTGTCTGTGTTCATCTGTCACACAATGTTCTTTACATGTTTGCAGACAGAATATGGACCTAAGTAACAGGACTTTTATTTATATTTATATTCAGCTCAAAATATTTCACAAGGCTTGCTGAAAGCTGTCAGGGTTAGGATGTGGTCATGTGGATTTTCAAAGCCATGCAATACTACCTTAACTAACTGGTTGGAATATGTCTTCTTCAGTCTACCATGAAGATGTGAATGCCCCCCAGAGACACCACAGACACAGAGAAGAGCCCAAAGCCAGGCCGCTGAGGGTAGGAGACACAGAGAAACCTGGTCCAGAAGGTAAGAGAAGACAGACTGGAAGTTCAATTCACTTTGCTTTTTTTCATCCCAAAAGAAAATTCCAGTGTTCAGGTAACTCTCTGCAGTTACTGAATAAATACAAAAGAAGTAACCCATTGAATACGCACAAGTAGTAAATAAATATCAGAATAAAGCCATTTGAATAAGACTTATTATATCTGAGGATGTAAACATGCACATAGTACATACTATAGGAATAACTGTCGTTCTGTACCTAGCTCCATTCTGTTATCGCGAGATGTCTACAATTTTACTCCATTTGAATCCCATTATCTACCAATGCTGAACCAACAAGAGAATCGAAACTTAAACCATATCTACATTTTCACAGCTGCATCTCCAGTCAACTATCGCAAACGACCCAACAATGAGAAGGCCACTGATGACTACCATTATGAGAAGTTCAAGAAGATGAATCGCCGATACTGAGGACACATTTGAGCATCTTCTATAGTTACTTCTTTTCCACCATTCTATTTCTCTCCAAAACGTTTTGCCTACGATGTGATTATGTATATCAGTCATGTAATTAAAGATAGGGTATGATGCAAGTATCACATTTCATTCCTTAATGTCTACAATAAAAATACCCATGTTTGTTGTCATTCTGTGTGTGTGTATATATCTTGTATGTTGTAGTGTTACATTTTGTAATTGTGTCAGAAATTTATGGGAGATCAATTACATTTGTCTTGCATGGATGGTAATTTATTCAAAAATAAGAACGTACATATTACAAAAATAATTTCACAAAATAAATCCAAGAACATGAACATAAAATGCAGTCCTATACTCATCATATTTTATTATACAAAAAGGAAATATCTGTGAAGAAGCTGCTGCCATGGAAGAAACTCGTGTATTCCAACATTTTAATATATTTAAAAAACTTAAAAGTGTGCTTGTACATTGAGAAGATGGCAAACAAAGTGTAGCTACAAGAACTTAAACAGCAGGATTAATTTCCTGTTTTTTGTCTAAACGGTTAATGTGATGCCTTGTGCTGATCTGAGTGTTAGCTTATGCACTGACTTCAATTGGGCAGTTGGAGGTATATGGTGGGTTCTCTCATATTGTATGCATCTGTGGCCATGTCTCTAGGAAGACAGCACAAAGGAAATGCCCAGGGAGCAGTTACAGGTCCTGTCCTGTTATGTTTGGCCTCAGCGCCAGAGACAATGCTCAGTGCAAGGCTTGCCTTGCTGAGCGGGACTACATTCCCACTACCCTATCTATTATGAGACTACATTATAGAGACTAGTTTTAAGCTGACAGAACTCTTGTCTTGTGATTCTCTGTGTTGCACAGTCTCTGTCTTAGCTTCATCTTATCAGGGTTTCTCTGTGGCGGCAGCGTTGCTGGTCCCATGCCCGTTCACATGGTGCTTAGGCGTGGCCTCCTGAGAGTCTGGTCCCTCGGCGTCCTCCGCAGCCCCCTGGGCAGAACCAGAGGCGATGCCTGGGGAGGCCCAACTGTCCCGGCGGTGGTAGGCCTCACACAGGGGCAGGTCGGTACTTTCCCACTGACTGTAACTTTCCAGAACACAAACCATAGGGGAGGCATAGAATCAGCACAGCAGAGAAGCAAGCAGGTAGGTACATCCAGACACACCTATAAAGCTACCCTTGAAATACACAGGTACAGCTGCAAGAGTGACAGGCAGGGTTAGGGTTAGCAGTGAGAAAGCAAGTAGAATGTCAGAGCATCACATCTGGCGCTGTGATACTGCAGGGTTAACATGGCCAGTATCAGTTTATGCTGTTAATATTACTGTAAAAAAGGAGGATATCAGGTACAATGTATTAAAATATACATATTTCTGAGGCATAATGATTTGCATTTTGAGGGCCTGATACAGGAGAAAGAACAAGGTGCAAAATCAGGTTCTGTAAAAAAGAGTCCCATACCTAGCGTGGCCAAGAAGCATTCAAAAACGGCTTTCAGGTATCTCAATAAAACAAATTAGACAAACTACTTCATTATTTTGTCTCTATTTTATTTTTGACTAAATAGAGCATAAGCCTATGAAAATAGCTGACAGACGGGATACACATGGCCATGTATGGTAAATGAGTGTGCAACTGTGCATGCTTGCTGGACATGGTTTGCAGTTACGAATAGTGTCACTTTGAGGGATAGACACATCTGTAAAAAAATACAACATGCTAGATTCTGTTTACAGAAGGCAAGGTCTAGGAACTTTCTTCCTTTGTTTGATAGTAGTCATACATCTTTCTATAGAAAATAAATAACACAAATCTAAAAATATCAGGAAGGCTTTGAATACACAGCTGATAATAATAAACATACATATCAACAATAATGGTCCTAGATATGTTTGATTATATTATTTTTATATTGTTTTTGGTTATTTATAAATTAGTTTTATCTTTACAAATTTTGGTACATCATGGGGAGGTACTGTAGAATATGATACCTTCCCCATCCAAAGCCTTATGCTTGAAGAAGTTTCACAAATCTGTACAGTCTAGATCTTAACATCCATGAGCCCTGCATAAAAGTATTAATTACACAATAACTGTAAGTCCTTAAAATGTACACAATACCTTTTTGTAAAGTGCTTTGATAATACAGTTCTTTCATTGTTACCACATATTTGAGAAACTCCTTATAACCACATAGGGACCTTCTGCCTTCCAAACAGACTGAAATAATACCCATGATAACTCCCTGGGTCATATAGAACAAGGCACTTAATTCACACATAAGTAGTGCCATAGATAATACTGACCAAGTGACATCATGACCTGAACCACTGATGCTATTGCACTTCAGCCACTTTATATTCTCATCTGCAACATTGTATTTACTGTTCAATAGGATGTTTAGCTACTGTAAGTGCAGCCAATCTAATCAAAGATGAAAACAGTATGAGATGGTGGGAAACAACTAATAAGGCAGAGTGGTATGATGAGTGGTGATAAGGGAGAATGGGTGGGGTGGGGCAATAGGTAGGCACAGGGTGGGGGGCTAACTAAGTGGCGGTGTGAGCCTTCTACTTGTACCTGGAGGAGTAATATTCTTCCTCTAGCTCGTACAGGTCGATAGCGATCTCGTCGCGGAGGGAAGTGAGCTTCTTATCGCACTCTTCCTGCAGTGAGCGCAGCTGCTGGTTCTGCAGGCTGATGGCCTCGTTCACAGATGGGAAGTCATTCAGAATCAGGAACTGCTTCAGGTCGGACACCAGCTTCATCAGCGACTCACCCGCACGCACCTGTTACCACAACAGTGGCAAAGGAATACACACAATCACTTGGGAGGGATAACCATGTGGAAGAATAGGCCATTTTAGGGTTTACACCACTTTGCACAGACTATACTACAAAAGCAATTCATATTCAAGTACTCCTCAAGATAGATGTGTGAGGGTGCAAAAAAGTGTCTGACATGGACTTACAATGTTGGCTGCCCTGACATGCATCTCATAGTGGTCTTGCTCCCCCTGGGTAGCTCGAGAGACCTGGGTCTCATCCTCCACCTGTAAAACAAAATCACTTAAAAGTTCATTTGAATATCTCTATCCATGACATATATGGAGGGATTTTGTATTTTCGTGCATGCATTAAATGAAGGTGTGTCCTTGAAATTGGTCCAGGAGAAAAACTGCTGACTCAAAATAAGTCTTCAGATACTGTACTACTCAGAAACTACCAAACACACCTTTGCAGTTTTAATGATTTCTGTGAAGTTGTCTAGAATGGACCGGATATCATCCTTGAGTCTTTTGTTGTAGTTCTGAAGAAGCGTTTCTTTACTTTGAGGGAGCACTCTCTGAGCGGCCATGTTGATGGAGAGAAGATAGCAGAAAACCTAACCCGTACCACAAACACATAAAATGCACTCCATGAGTAATATCACACTGGGGCTAAATACAAGCTGGATTTTTGTCATCAAACACGGGCCTATTGAAAAAAAAGGTATTACATTAACCCACAACGGTCAATCAACGGTCATCTACTGCCTGTGCACCAATAAATCAGCGATCAAATCTCCTCACTTACCAGCTATTGCATAATTTTTGAAGAACGTTGGCAGATATATAAAAACACAAACATCTAATCCTACTTACTGTGCTAAAAACGGAACGAAAATGTTGTCGACTGATGATGACGTATATAAAGGCAAGGTTCCGAGTACCATCTGAATACCGACTCTGAGTCAGTTATGTGTGCTCTATTTGAGCAATTTCAAGTACACTTGTAACTGCATGAGCGGACCCCAGATCCGTGCTCTTGAGCAAAAGTACAAGGAACTAAAACTCTCGCGGTACTTAAACTACCCACAATCCATTGGCCTTCCTTTCTGTCTGATCCAACCATGGTGAGTGTGCAGACTTTTCATCTGGGAAGAAAACTATAAAGTTTTCATCCTAAAACATCTCGTTGTAACTACATTGAATCACGACATGTGCTATATATGCCAATTGTACGTCATGTAAATACCAACGTCATGTTATTATGGTATGATATGATGTCTTGATTGATATGAAATCCTGTTAAGAAATTGCCATAGTGCTGTCGGTTAAACGACACATGAGATTTAACGTTACAACGTGTTACGGGACAGATTTCCACCTACTCTGCGGTGTTTTGAAGCGGTTATTTAGTATCTTATAGTAGATCTTATAATCTGCATGTGTTAAAGGGTTTTAGTATAATTTTACTACGGCGCAAATTAGTGTTAAAGGAAGCGGACTAGACGATTCGCTAACTGGTGTAACGACGTAGGCCCGTTTTACGCATTTGACGTGGAATGAATTGGGTGAAAATTAGCAAGGGGTGGGAGGTAGTTTTTGTTATCAAGTATGATTAAATGGTAAAAATAAAACGATTGAATGGTAATGAAGTGATGGACCCTGACTTGCGAAATGTAGCCTATTAGTTTAATCGGCTGGCTATTGGTGTTAAGCAAGCAAATATGAGGCTACCCTTTATCAGAATCGGTTCTTGGTAAAATGCGGCTTCACTTTTAATATTGTGGTAAATCTTCAATCCTGTCATATTTAAACAAGTTGCTGCAGTTTAAAACACGTAATTTTGTTATTTTGAAAGCCTAAGGGAAAGAAGGCTAAGGGGAAGAAGGTGGCACCTGCCCCTTCAGTGGCCAAGAAGCATGAAGCTAAGAAGGTAGTCAACCCCCTCTTTGAGAAGAGGCCCAAGAACTATGGCATTGGTGAGTAACCTTAAATGAGTATGGGTCAGTACCTGGAGACACTTTTCTACCGCATGATACCGGCTAGACTCAACTCACTTTTGTTAACGGGTACTTTGTTTTCCACAACAGATTAGATCCCCTTCAATGTAGCTGGTTGTCATGTTGATACCACATGACACTGCCATGTAATTTTAGACAGGACAAACACCCCCCTGCATCCATTTGATGGCAACCAACCTGAAGAATGTCTGCACTGCCAATTGACTATGGTGTGGTTTTGCGGGTTGCCTTTTAACCGAGCAGTCCAGGGAATAAATTGTGGCTGCTGTAGTAACCTGCATGTTTAAATGATGGTGGGTTTGTGCACAATTCCCCATGTTGCAGGTCTCTGGCTAATCAGTAGCATACTGTTTAAGTCACCTTTTGATAATGCCTAAGCTTGCTTGGAACAAGAATGGAGGTGATGCCAAAAATTTGCCAGGTTTGCTCAATTGAAAAGCAAGTCATGTAGGGTCTGGTCAAGCCGGTAATATGCAGTGGAAGAGTGCTGCATTTGTATTGGTACTTAAAATATTCCTGTGCAGATGATGTAAAATAATATTTGCTATCTTAATAATTATGCAGACAGCTCCCACCAAGATCGCTGATGCACATTAACAGAGTTGTTTCCACCCTAGATTGATTATAGATTCTAAACTCCCCTGCCTGCTTGTTCTCTTTTCCCTGATGTTGTGTGGTTCAGGTCAGGACGTCCAGCCAAAACGGGATCTGACCCGCTTTGTGAAATGGCCCCGCTACATCCGCCTGCAGAGGCAGCGTTCCATTCTGTACAAGCGCCTGAAGGTTCCCCCTGCAATCAACCAGTTCACGCAGGCTTTGGACCGTCAGACAGGTAAGACGTTGAACCATGGGTGCTGTTTTTCCACACTAATACTGGGGAAGTGGTATAATAAGCTGGGGAGGGGAATTTACTTACCCCCTGTGGTGGTAGTTTACACAGCCTCAAATTTCAGGTGTCTGCAGATGATGTGAAGAATATTTGCTATCTTAAAGCAATGATGACATTTCCACCAAGATCACTGATGCATCCTACTTAACACCCTGACTTAATCTTAAAATTCCTGTAGCTCTTAACACGGTTGCTACTGCCATCAGTTTTTAAATTATTGTAATTTATCAACCATGCCCTCCCAGCCACACAACTTTTCAAGCTGGCCCACAAGTATAGGCCAGAGACCAAGCAGGAGAAGAAGCAGAGGTTGCTGGCTCGTGCTGAGCAGAAGGCTGCCGGGAAAGGAGACACCCCAACCAAGAGGCCTCCTGTACTCCGTGCAGGTACGCTACATGCTGATCAACTGGAGGACTGGGTTTAAAACTGTAATTCAGTAAAACATGGTTTTGATGCAATGATGTCTTGAATTTCTTCACCTGAAACCAAGCATGTAGTTTTAAGAGCTTTTTAACACTGAGCATCAACCAGCATAGAACAGTTTTAGCAAAAGACATAGAGCAGTTGTAATTGGGCTTGTGTTTTGTCCTAAAGGTGTGAATACAGTTACAACTCTGGTGGAGAACAAGAAGGCTCAGCTGGTCGTCATCGCTCACGATGTGGACCCTATTGAGGTAGTGCACTGAACCTAATTTTGTTGCTTGTAAATATGGTCATTTGCAATGATGTCTGAATTTCTTCACCTGAATTCTCTATGTGGATTAAAACACGAGCTTTTTAACCCTGAGCAAAGATCATGCGAATTAAGGATTAATTTGTCCCTGGATAGATTAGACAGATTTGATGCCATTTTTGCCCTTCTCTGTAGCTGGTGGTGTTCCTGCCAGCCCTGTGCCGTAAGATGGGTGTTCCATACTGCATTGTGAAGGGCAAGGCCAGGCTGGGAAGACTGGTGCACAGAAAGACCTGCACTTCAGTCGCCTTTACACAGACCAACCCGTAAGTGAAACGTGACAGTACAAATTTTGGATGCTGAAAATCTGAGCTGTTATCGGGTAATGTCGATTCTTGATTGCTGATGTAGATGGGAATGTGTCAACACTTTGGCTATGATGTTTGAATTTCTTCACCTGAACAAACCATGTGGTTCCATGAGCTTTTTAACCCTGAGCCAAAGATGAAAATACTTCCCTTCTGTCATGGTAAAGTGTCAGTAGTGATCATAAATGGAACATTTTCTATTTTAGTGAGGACAAAGGTGCACTTGCCAAGCTTGTTGAAGCCATCAAGACCAACTACAATGACAGATATGAGGAGGTGAGTGTGAAACTCGGTAGATTGAGAATTAGAACTAGCAGTGATGGGGGGGGGGATGGGCACAATAACATTCCACTGTCATTGACAATACGAAGTTAGAGATGACTACATTGGTTAACCTTCTTTATATAAAGTGTAATGTACCGTTTGCATTGATATGCAACTCGCTGACTATCTTCTCTAGATCCGTCGTCACTGGGGAGGTGGCATCATGGGCCCCAAGTCCACCGCTCGCATCACAAAGCTGGAGAAGGCAAAGGCCAAGGAGCTGGCCACCAAGCTCGGATAAACTGTTTGATATTAAAATAAATGTCCCCCAAGAAAAACTTGACGCCGTCTGTTTTATTAAAGGTGTAACTTTTCAAGGTTGAATGAATTACACAAATGTGTTTTTTTTTTTTTTCAATGGCATCAAATCTTGAGTCCTGACAAATCAGTTCGTTATGGGTTATTTTTCAGTGGAGGCTTTTAAATGTGATTTGGTTATGTTTCACAATGTTAAGAGCTTGAGAATGCACTTACAATCAAAACAGAGTTTGTGTTTCACGATACATTTATTGACAGTATATTTCACAACTTCACATAAAACCAACTTCTTGTTGTGGTGTAGAGCATCAGAATTGATTGAAGGCTTGAAGTAGACGAACATGAGCCAGATTGGGCATTTATAGCTTAATCTTTTTGATGAACTTTATGTACCACATGTAAGAGGTAGCTGTACAAAGGCCATACCTGGGAAAAGGAAACCATTACAAAATGAGGACTTAAATTATTGTCAGACTTTTGCTACATGTCTATAGGGTGGACAATTGCCCATCCAAACTTTAGATGAACAATTAAAATACTGTAAAACTGCATTCAATTTGCTTCAAGCTGAAGGAAGGGGTTCATTATCAACTGCACATTGATGAATCTCCTGTACCATGTCATGATGTACTGCATGTGTTCATTCCTCAGCGTGACTCTCGTCTGTCCTCCTATTGGGCCCCCAGGAATGGTACTGGCTGAAAGAGTACACATGCCACAGATAAAGATCACCTTTTAAGTTCAGAAAAGATTTACACCGTGTTTCTGATATAACATGCTCAGTTCCCCACTGGTTATATAACCAGTATATTACAATCAAATATACAAATTATGAAATCAATGACTGGTTGGTAACAAAGCCAGACCTACCCAGGTCGGAATCAATGAAGATGGGTTCTGCACCGGTGACTGAAGACATGGCCTCCAGGTCCCGGTAGTGCCAGCTGTTCCGCTCCACATTATTTTGAGGCACGAAGGGCTTACGGGGTTCTGTCAACCTCACCACCCCTACCACCTCCACCTCATCATTCACCTGGAGAGTAAAGAGAAAGTTCATACAAGTCAGCCATTAACATGGGATGCAACATAATAGATTTGGCAGAGGTACAGGAATAGTTGAATTGATGGGGCGAGAAAGTTTTTTATTTTTTTACCTGTCCCTTTGTCCTTGTCTCAGGTCTGATCTTTTTCCTCGGTACATATCCTCTGTTGACAAGGATTGTGATCCTGTTGGATTGAATAATTAAATGTAGAAAATGAATCCACTCATACAATGGACAGGGGTGCCGTATAGGGGGGAAAAGTTAGGAAATTCCAAGGGTTCCTGACTGATGAGCCCCAAAAAATAAACAAATATAAATGATTTAAAAAATTCTTATGGGGCCCAAAATTCCTGCCGGTGCCCCTGACAATGGATATAAACAGCAATACAAAACTTTTTATTAATAAGGTTAGGGTAAGATAGGAGTGAAGATGGCCCTAATCGTAAGTGTCAACTAGTAACAACCAAGTAACTAACTACACAAGTCATGAGAAAATCAAACAAATAATGAATGTACATATGTGTGGTTATAACGATTAATTCCTACCCTAGGTCAGTGCAGTAGAATGGGGTAATGACATTGGCTCCCGTCTCCCTGCTGGATGACAGGGTGCCCGCTTCCCTGGCCTCTTTCTCTGGGTCGACAGGAGAGCGTGGTAGAATGTACATCTCCTGGGAGTGGTTGTAGCGACCTCTCACTTTTACCCTGCGGTACTCCAAGTCCTTCAGCTCCAGGGGACTGGTGGCAGACACAGTGAGGGATAAACAACAGATGGTCAGGCATAATAAAACATGCACAGGGAGAGAAAGTATAATGTGAGTGTTGTAGGCTGAGACTTACTCGATGGGAAGTGGGATGGGTTCAGCTGAGGTAAGGTTTTTCAAATTTGCTATCATCTGCAATTTCCACTGTCGCCGTCTAACCTAGATGATTTTGAAATCATCAAAATCATTAGAAAAAAATCATTTAGAAATTGCATCATTGATCTGTGAGGAGTACTCTTAAGGCCTTTGCACACTGAGTCCGAAATGTTCGCACTTTAAAGGGGTGATTGACTGTGTTTTGGGGGTATTTCACACTGTTCCTTAAGGATAGCTGCATCCATGTTAGCACGTCACGTTTGATGTGATAATTTCATACACAAGGCCCGGTAGGGCCAGGGCCAGTGCCAAAACATTTTTATGTTGAGCCTTGCAAGGGTTAAGATGCAGACAGATTTGGTCACAGGTCTCCCTCACAATCTTTTCTACAGTGCCGATGCCCAACCTAAAACTGCTGGCGATGGTGGTGAATGAGTCCCCAGTGCTCAGATACCTAAAATGATACATATAGCCTTATAGCACACAAAATAATGGTGTTATATTTAATGTTTATTTCAATAGTGTGTGTGTGTGTGTGTCCATACCTTATAGTCTAGTAGCCAGCCCATAGAGCCCCATTGTGAACCCGGAAATGTTGAGTACACAAAGGTTTTATAGCAGAAATGTGAAGTATGGGTCCCCAGCATACAGGAACTGCCGGATGCTAACTTCCATATGTTGAGCAATTTGCATAATTTGCATAATTAGCTGAATCATCCAGACTAACAACAGATTTTGCACTGTGTGACCAATTTCTACAATGTTTGAGTCTTTTTAGATGTTTTAGAGGATGCTGAATTCAATTCTGGCATGTTCAGACATCAAAATGGTAATTGTGTAACAATTTTGGATACATTTAGACACGTTTTTGATTAATTTCGGATGAAATTGAAGGTTATTTTCATGATGAACACAATAAACTCACATTGTGAATGTTGATAACCTAAATTTGTTTACATTTTTGAGGTATGGTCATGTTTTTATGCAAATAAGCTGTTGCAGCTAGCTGTTGTAATAAGCATGTTGTAAAGCAAGGGAGCATAGTTAGGGTTAGTTAGTTTTATGTCAATCATTGATGACAATGGATGCCTCCGAAAGGGCAATAAGTCAGTGCTTGTCCAGCAGCTTGGAATTCCAGTTTGCAATCCCCAGCCACCAGATGTTGTCATTGTGGATGCATCTCAGCTCATTTATCACGTGGTTTGGCCATCGTCTGGGACAGTGGCAGATCTTGCAGCCAGCATGGGACATCGGCTTAGTTGTTACAACACCCAAACATTTGTCATCTTTGTCAAATATTTGCAGGTGTCTGCCAAGGACCATGAGAGACAAAGAAGAGCAGGGGAGAGCTCCACAGAGTACAAGCTCTCATTGACTACACCTCTACCTATTCGAGACAAAGTTTTGAAAAACAAGGACAACAAGCAAAGGCTGAGCAAACTCCTTTGTACTTTCAATGTAGGAAGTAAGATTGTGATGGTCAGTAAAGCTGACAGCATTGACACTCATGATGAGGCTGATATATCAGTTATATCTTACATGTTAGATGCTGTCAGACATGGGGCTTCAACTGTTCGCATTCTTAGTGATGACACAGATGTCTTTGTGCTTATGGTTTATTGGTGTTGGAAGGTTGGTATCACAACGAACCTACAGATGGAAAAATGGAATGGCACTGTTCTCAGCATACATGCAACTGCAAAGAACCTGGGTGACCATTGTTGTTCCATTTTGGCCATGCATGCTCTTTCAGGATGTGATACTACCTCATATCCTGTTGGGAAGGGGAAGGTATCTGCACTCAAGGCCATGAGAGTTGTACCTGGCAAGCTTCTCCACTGTATTGGAGAGGCAGAAGCCACAGATTTACAGATCACCAAAGCAACAAGGAATTTATTTCTGGCTCTGTACAATCAGAGGAACTCTGTGACCTTGGATGCAGCTTGGTATGACATTTACCGAAAGCGCAAAAGGCCCCCAGCACTGAAAACACTACCTCCTACAGAGCGTAATATGCACCTTCATGGAAGACGTGCCCACCTACAGGTGCTCTTATGGAAAGCAGCAGACCAGGCTGATCCACCGGCTGTGGATATCACTTTGTTTGGATGGGACAAGAAGATGGGCCTAAAGGAAGGAGAGGAACTGATTATGCCCACCCAGGATTCAAGTCCAGTTGCTCCTCCGGCTTTGTTAGATGTTGTCAGCTGTGGTTGCAAAGCCGGGTTGAAACCTTGCACATCAGCAAAGTGTAGCTGTGCAGCTGCAGGTCTGGCCTGTACAAGTTATTGTTCCTGCAAAGGCAATGATGTGATATGCTGCAACATACTCACTCAACAGCAAGAACACAAAGAGAGTGATGAAGGATCTGGAGAAGATGATGACAGAACAGACGAGGATAGTGAAGATGAGGAGGCTGCCTTTTGTTGATTAATTGTGAGACATAGCCGTTTGCCTGAAGGTTGTAGCCGAGTGTGTGCTTTTTGTGGTGCAGAGGTGAGGCCCTCTTGGTTAGTCTTGCGTCTGGCGGGCTGACCCGGGTTGGCCAGACTCAGTTTTAACTGGGTCCTCGTTGGATCTTGCGACTTGCGGACCAACCTGGGCAGCCTTTCTGCCTTTCGGGCATGACCCTAGCGACTTGCGGGGCCTGTCTTGTATGGCATGTATATTTGTACATAGTTCATTGATCGCACATGGGGTACCTTCAACAGTGTTACGTTACATACTGGTTCGTCATGTGGTTGGTCGTTACGATGCACACCGGTGCCCAACAGCTTTTGAGGTAGTTTAACCGCGTTTAGTGGGTGTGCCAGAGGTGATACCCAATCACCGTCAAAGTGTTTACATTGTGACTCTGGTGACATCTGTTCACCCTAGCCACCTCACTGGCCTTCTCAGCTTCACCGCTCACATGAGGCAACAGGGTGTTTAACCCCAAGAAGTTTATTGGAATCGCAATGCTTTTTCCTCCAGAAATGCACATTTGAATCAAGTATCAGGATATGGAAGCAAATCGTTACCAAAATTCAAATGCAAATGCATTTCCAGAAATGTATTTGCATTTTAAGAATGTGGCTGCATTATTTGACTCATAAATGAAATTAGTATTCAATCATCCTATTTGCATTTTAATTTTCTTCTTCAAGAGTGCTCAATCTTTCACTTAATTAAAATGAAAAAGAAATAGACATTTGAGATTTAATTTTCAAAATATGCCCCAGCAAATAGATACCAAAATTAAATTTGAAATGTAAAATTTGAAAATGAAAATGCTTTTCTGGAAATGCATTTTCATTTTAAGAACGTGGCTGCAAAATCGTGACCACAATTCAAATTCAAATGCATTTCCCGAAATGCATTTTCATTTTAAGAACATGGCTGCAAAATCGTGATCACAATTCAAATGAAAATGCATTTCCAGAAATGCAAAATGAAGGGAAAAACATTCTGAGCGGCGCAGCAGAGTGACGTCAGTAGCCGCTCTTCTTCAGCTCCCTGCTTACCGAGCTACCCATCTTGTTCGGTAGGGGGCGGTGTGCACATCTGCATTGCATTACATTCAGTGCTTGAAGTGGAGAAAAAAACGTGCCGGTACTCTCTTGCATTGGCAAATCATTATGAAATTTGAGATTTCTACAGTGAAAAACAAAACTTTGATTGCTGGTACAACAACAATTTAATTGTTAGCCTATTTATTAACAACATATACACAGCCTCGGGAACATATTTTATCAGGGGGGTGGCTAATGTTGCGGGGCGGCAGGGACGGACTGGGAGTAAAAATAGGCCCTGGATTTTTATCCAGACCAGCCCACCAGAACCGGCCCCCGTATAGCTATGCTACCACAGCTGCCTGCTAATGCATGCATAGTCTGTGTTTGATTTGATGCTAGTTCGGGAGTTCGATAGGCCTACTTAAAGGCCAACTTTTTTGGCCTTTATTTGAGCGCAAAATAGTTTTGGGAGTTTTATGTAAAATTTATGTAAAAAAAAAAACGGCTATATGTAAAATAGCCGTTTTTTCAATTGACAAAACCATAGTGAATGTGATGTATTTTTGTCTCTTAATTTTTCAGCCCCATCTTTAAGTTTCTTAGCCTGGTTTTCCATCGTTATATTGTTACTATAGCTAGCTTTCGATGTGTCAGTCCCACTGTTGTGTATGACTATAAACTACGACAGTGACACCCGAAGTGCGTTCCTTCCAGTTTAGGCCTATTCCATAATTTTGTTTGATTGCTGTCACGGCAGAAAATCCCGCTTGATGTTGGAAATGGAAGCAGGGTTTTCAGTGCTTTAGTGGCGATCTCAGGATAGCCTTCATCCATAACACCGATAGAGTTGTTGTCTCAAACAGGCTTCATTGAGTGGTAACTATCACTTGTCATGTGTCAAGAAGAAGAGACGCGCATGATACCGCTCAATAAAGCCCACAAACTTGCTAAAAAATGAGTAAACACACGTCTTTGCAGAGCTTTTTTGCTCAGGGGAAAAGGCCCGCGGAGAAGGAGAGAATCAGGTCATTTTTCAGAATAAAACGTCTTTCAGACTCTGATAATCAATTAAAAGGAAATAATGTTATTAATTCGTTTTTGTGCGGCCCGGTACGAAATGACCGGTCCGCGGACCGGTGGGCACCGGTTGGGGAACGCTGCTCTAAAGACCCGGCAATTCAATCAATTTCCCGGCACATTTGCAATGTAATGCAATGCAGATGTGCACACCGCCCCCTACCGAACAAGATGGGTAGCTCGGTAAGCAGGGAGCTGAAGAAGAGCGGCTACTGACGTCACTCTGCTGCGCCGCTCAGAATGTTTTTCCCTTCATTTTGCATTTCTGGAAATGCATTTTCATTTGAATTGTGGTCACGATTTTGCAGCCATGTTCTTAAAATGAAAATGCATTTCTGGAAATGCATTTTCATTTGAATTGTGGTCACGATTTTGCAGCCACGTTCTTAAAATGAAAATGCATTTCTGGAAATGCATTTTCATTTGAATTGTGGTCACGATTTTGCAGCCACGTTCTTGAAAATGAAAATGCATTTCGGGAAATGCATTTGAATTTGAATTGTGGTCACGATTTTGCAGCCACGTTCTTAAAATGAAAATGCATTTCCAGAAAAGCATTTTCATTTTCAAATTTTACATTTCAAATTGAATTTTGGTATCTATTTGCTGGGGCATATTTTGAAAATTAAATCTCAAATGTCTATTTCTTTTTCATTTTAATTAAGTGAAAGATTGAGCACTCTTGAAGAAGAAAATTAAAATGCAAATAGGATGATTGAATACTAATTTAATTTATGAGTCAAATAATGCAGCCACATTCTTAAAATGCAAATGCATTTCTGGAAATGCATTTGCATTTGAATTTTGGTAACGATTTGCTTCCATATCAGGAGGGGATTCAGCTTCACTACACCCTGAAAGAAATGCTTTAACATTCACAAGAGCACTCATGATTCTGAAATGTAAGATTATTGTGTTTAGCATGAAAATAACCTTAGATTTTGTCCAAAATTAATAACAAATGTGTCTAAATGATGAACCATTTTAAAGTATGAAAGTGCCAGAATTGAATTCAGCATCCTCTAAAAAGACTCCAATATTGTAGGAATTGGCCATACAGTGCAAAATATGTGGTCAAATTGGACGATTAAGCTAATAATGCTAATTATGCAAATTAGCATCCGGCAGTTTCTGTATACTGGGGACCCATACTTCACATTTCTGCAAAAAAACTTTGGTGTACTCAACATTTCCGGGTTCACCTAGTTGGCTACTAGACTATTAGACATAGGCTACTGCCAGTCTCTGTTCAGGATCGATTGGTTCACGGACATTTGTGGTCTTTTTTTAATATGTGGCTCCAGTATCGCTAGCAAAGCGTCAAACAGACCAACTGACATTCTGAGGTACATTTTCAATTTCTCAGGAAAATTTCTCAGCTCCTTGATAAGGAGGTGAAACTTCTTCCTCTCTGTGCAATCTCAGGATTGGATGGACCCAATATTTCCTATTTCTCCCTTTTTAATAAGAGAGAGGTCAACAAAACCATCCTCACTACTTGACGAATCCATTTAGTATTGTTTCGCAAAGGTTTAATAAATACGCATCGGACTCAGTGTGCAAGGTGTCTGTGCGTGACGAATTTTTAGGCTGACGAACAGGGCTGCCAACTCTCACACATTGGTGCTTTGCATGAAAATTGTGATTGGATCCACAAAATACCAAATCTCACTCCAAGGTTTTTGGAAAAGTTGGCAGCTCTAGACGAATACAAAAAACGCATACGAAAATTTCGGACTCAGTGTGCAAAGGCCTTTATGTTGACTGAAGGTACTTCAAAAGGTAAGGGATCAGACCTGCCAAGTCCCCAGCCCAAACGTGGTTGCAGGGATGAGAAGCAAGAACCATTTGAAGAAGAAGTCCTCTCCTTTCTCTGCACTTGCAGCTGTTGAGCTTGACTGTCGTCCCACATGGATCAGTTGTCCTAAATATTGAGACCGGAACAGTGACAAAGCAATGGAATTATGCAACACGGTAACAATGTACAGCACAGGGCTCTCAAATAATTGCAATAAATTCAACCAGTTCACACGCTCTCACGCAAGACATTGTATTTCTCACGCTGAGAAATACAAGAGAGCCCTGCTGGAGCAGTTGTCTCATCAGCAACATTTTGGCAGTAGTATGTGAAATTAACCATTGTCCACTTTACCTTCAGAACATTTGAGAGGCAGTCTAGTCAGTACGAAAGTTCGCTTTAAGTAGATGCGTATCTGCAGATAATAAAATATATACACATGAATAGGTATAGCCTACATATATTTTACCGGGTTAATTGTTCGTTAAGTAGTGGAAATAAACAATCATGTTAGCTAGTCTAATTTCTATGAAAGTTAAATAATTTGATTAACTGTGGTAACTCACCATATTGTTTCTGATTATCCTCTTCGCAGAACATGCAAAGATAAATTGCAGACCGTTCATTTTTACGAAATTGAACAGGGTAATCGGCCAAGGCACCGACTACATAACTGACATCTTCATTGCGCAGGGGGAACATTTAAAATGTAACTACATCCTGTCAAACAAATGACGACCTGTAAACCACGCCCATATGATCCTACCCACGTGTGCTTATTTCAGCGAGGAACTTGTCGCGCGTTCTGACTTATGTTTATCCTTTGTACAATTATGTTGCAGTCATAAATCCTGTATTTTACTATCGCAGAATAGGGTACTTGTTAGATTTACTCTGCTTTGAGAACATTGTCTATTGTTGTTAGCTTTAAAGCTAGCATAGTAGTGCACACCGGGTGCATTAGTTAGCTAGATACATAGCTAGCTAGCTACCGTGGTGTTGTCTGGAAAGTAGCTCAAGTCGTTTTTTTCCGAAATGGCAAGTCTTGCTTCCAAGGACTCCTATGTACAAATGTTAGCCAGTAAAGTGTGTGCTCAACCGAGTAGAGAACCAAGGAATAGGCCATTTGGTAAGTGTTTACTGCCTTTGTTTAACGTTAGTTGCAAACGTAAACTAGCTTAAGTAATGCTATGTTTATTTGGGGAGGTTACTCCTTTTACAAGGCTTTTTTTATTTTCTTCATAGTACCTTTTCGAAGTGGGGGTGATGCTGGTCCTCCTAAGAAGAAGAACAGAGGCAAACAGAAAAACACTCAAGGAAAGCACGTCAATATGAACAAGACACAGCACCAGAAGCCGCCACTGATTCCCTTTCAAAAGGCAAAAACAAGCACAGTAAAGAATGGATTTGGGATTAAGGAACAGAATGTCCCTGAACCTAAAGTTCATAATGGTATGAACAGGACACAAAAGAAGCCTGAAGGTAAAGCTGGTGTTTGACAGTTTTCCATTTACTCTATTGACATTGTTTTCTGAGTCATAACTTTATCGCTTTCTAGGTGGAACTACAGGGGCAACATTCTCAACTGTAGATATTCTACGACAGAGGCTCCATGAGAAGATTGAGGAGTCAAGAGGCCAGGTTTGTATCTCAATGGGGCTGTGGAGCACCTAGTAGATGGAGATAAGCTGTTTTTATTTAAAACCCACCATTCCGTAAATTGCAGTCCAAACTCAATTTCTTCAACCACTAGGGAGCAGCTAAAGATCCATCTTCAGAAGCCGTTCAGGCCAAGCGAACCAAGCGGAAGTTGGAGAGAGAACGGAAGAAGAGGAAAAGGAAGGGGTTTCTGATGAAAAAGCTGGCAGAGAAAGCTGGGGAAGAACTTGCTCAGGAGATCAAACAGGAAGACCCCCCTGTGGTCACTGCTCCAGTAGCTGGCAAGAGGGACGAGACTGCCATCGTTTTTAACAAGGTTTGATTTATTGATTTCTGTTGACAGATTTACTCAAACAAAAATATCAAATTTTTGACCTGTACTAGAAGTTTCCCACGAAATGACTTCACCGCCTTCAAAATATGTTGATGATAAAAATATTTCTCCATTGTGATCAATAGGTGGAAATGGTAGAGGAGGTCTTTGTGAGTAAGGAGCAGAAGAAGAAGGACAAGAAGAAGAGCGTGAAGGGCAACCTGACGCCTCTTACCGGGAAAAACTACAAGCAGCTTCTGGGCCGTGTGGAAGCACGCAAAGCCAAGCTGGAGCACCTAAGAGAGACAAACGAGAAGAAGGCCAAAGTGCTGGAGGAGAAGATGAAATGGACCAACGTTCTGTACAAGGCAGAGGGCCTCAAGATCAAAGATGACGAGAACCTCCTTAGGACCTCCCTGAAGAGGAAGGAGAAGATGCGCTCTCAGAGGAAGATCAAATGGACAGAGCGTAGTGAGACAGTTGTACAGAAGATGCAGCACAGGCAGGACAAGAGACGAAGGAACATCCTGAAGAGAAAGAAGGGTAACGTGGAGAAAAAGAAGGAGAGAGCGCGAAAGAAGGGCAGAGTGCTGCCACAGGATCTGAAGAAGGCTGCCTTGTAAAGAAAGGATGGGTAGGATAGGGCAAGTTAGGGTTATGTAAAACGGACTGTAAATTGTGGATATTATATTCTGTACTGCATAGTCTAATTGTGTCATTGACTCAATTGACAGTCGGTGTGATTCATGATGTCACTGTATCGAATAAAATGGGAGACTTGAGATCCCTTACATTTTCCACACGTGTATACTGTAGCCTACCCTTCATTTAGAATTTTGGTTTTAAATGTCCATTGTCCTGCGGAGGTTGCCTATAACACACTTGTATGTTCCCAGCAAACATTGTTGGTGAAATGGGGCAGAATTCACACCAGGCTTGTATTTGCATTTGAAACATTAACCTAAACTCTGTCTCAATACCTATCCTACCATATGATTTAAAATGTTAGATGCTATATGCATACAGTTATGGCTATAATTATTTTGGCAGAGACAAATTTAGTTTAGCTATGTTTGCTGGTCCGGTATTTGTATATCATTTTTTCACAAGTGTCTATGGTATATTGGAAAACAATAATATGCATTTCATAAGTTATAGTTAATTAGTTAAGTTAAAATATATGTAAAGTCCCCTCGTTTATGTATATTTTTGTAGTCTTTTGTGATGAAGTTGTTTTGCCCAATGATACCATCGAATCACTGCACCATAATCGAGAAACCGTGTAAACACAACAACTGAAGCAACAAAGTAAGCAAACACAAAATGTATGTCACTGCCAAAACGTTTGGCCACGACTGCTTTAAAGAATGTCAGCAGGGGTTTTGGGACGCAGTCTTGGATCGCATGTCCCGCCTCTGCAGGAAGTGCAAACAAAACAAGGGCGATCAAAGTAAGAAATTTGTGATCATGTGACCTCACAGCTATAGGATCGCAGTTGAACAGCATTGAGAGGGACGGTGTTGCTTACTTATTGTCAAATAGAGCGAAATGTAACCTAAACGCACTTTTTATAATTAATGCTTGGCTAAATCCGTAGGATTAGCCGCTCATAGACCTATAACCGGTAGCGGCGAAAAACGAACGGTCTGCAAAGTGAGTAACTCACAGTTAGCACTAAGTAGTAGGCTACCACAATTGCATGCACGTCCATTAGACATTGCAACCACATAAAGATGGACTTTTATTTCAAGGTGATCTGTCCCGGCCTGGTATGCTAAGAAGAATAGCGAGTCTGGCTGTAAATTGTAAAATAGAAAACGTTGCGAAATTTGAGGTAAGGTAAGGATTGGTGTATACACCAAGTATGAGGCAATATCCTCAAAAACGACAAACAACTAATCGTAATGGTTTATGACATTTGCATTATGTTAAGGCTCTTTACCTTGCTTTTTATTTCAGTTAAGAATGTCACGCCGTCTCCATGCTCGCAGAATCGAGGGTGTTGACAAAAATATATGGTTTGCATAATATTTCTAAATGCATGTTTTATATATGGTGTTCTGTGGCTGTACCAGCAACCTCTGTAATGATTAATTTACTGTTCATTCACAGGGTAGAGTTCACCCAACTCGCCGCCGACTACAAAGCAGTTAATTTAGGACAGGGCTTCCCAGACTTCTCCCCTCCAAACTACCTCCAGGAGGCGTTCTGCAAAGCATTGACCGGAGGATGTTCCATGCATCAATACACCCGAGCTTTTGTAAGATAAGTGTTTGCCTGCATGCGCAAGTGATTGATGAAGAAGTAGATTTAAAGAATGAATGAATGAAAAAGATTTACACTGTGTGCCTCTCTTACAGGGCCACCCCGCCTTGGTAAAAATTCTGGCCAAGTTCTTTGGTATGATAGTGGGGAGGGAGGTGGATGCCATGGAGGACATTCTAGTCACTGTAGGGGCGTACCAAGCTCTCTTCTGCACTTTCCAGGCTCTGGTTGACGAGGGAGACGAGGTACAGAAAACAACACTTATTCAGGAGTAGCCATAGCCTAATCTCGACTGTCAGGGGATACTGGAACATAACCAAAGTTGACTCATATTCAGCTACAGCAAAAATGTAGTCTTTCTCCTCGTGGTTTGTCAGGTCATCATCATCGAACCGTTCTTTGACTGCTACCAACCCATGGTTATGATGGCAGGGGGAAAGGCTGTCTATGTTCCGCTAAGGCCAGTGAGTTGTCAAATTGATCATAAAGTTCTCTTCATGAATTTACTAGATTGTGACCAAACTTGTAATTTGTGAAATGAAACATGTAGAAGTATAACAATGTTTGTTTTCTCCTAGAGAGCTGAAGGAAAGGTTCTGTCTAGTAAAGACTGGGTCCTACCTGCTGAGGAGCTGGCTAGTAAATTCTCTCAGCGTACCAAAGCCATTGTCATCAACACTCCAAACAACCCTCTAGGCAAAGTGAGATAATAATGTTATAGGGTGTGTGAGGTATTTGTCTGGTTATATTTGTTTTATGCTATTTGTCTTCACATATAGCTCACAGTGTGGGAAATGACAAAGGGAACCTGACCTTCGTCTCACTGTTGTTGCTACCTACAGGTGTATAAGAGAGAGGAGCTTCAGGTGATAGCTGACCTCTGTATAAAACATGATGTGGTGTGTATCAGTGACGAGGTGTATGAGTGGCTAACCTACGATGGAGCTGAGCACGTCAAGATAGGTCAGATATCACTGATAACATCAAGATTCTTGTAGAAAGCTTTCATATTTTAAACTGACAGGTGTTACAGATGACACTTTACATCTGTTTGATCTGCATCTCACACTGATGTAACTCTCAGGTTGTATTTGTTTATTTTTTCAAAGCCAGTCTCCCAGGAATGTGGGAGAGGACTGTCACTATTGGGAGTGCTGGAAAGAGCTTCAGTGCAACTGGATGGAAGGTAATAAGTTAATCTCAGTTTGATCAGAATCAGAATGGGTTTTATTCGCCATGAAAGTTTGCACAGACAAGGAATTTGCTTTGGCAGGAAGGTGCAAACATTAAACATATAGGAATCTAAAATTTAAGGCCTAACTATACTAAGGGTACATAACTAGCAATACTAAGTGAAATTAGAATTAAAATAAACTATACAATAAAATATAAAATAGAAGTTGCAGTAATTTACAATATAAAAATACAAATATTACAGAAAATACAAATGGTACAAGATTGTGTAGTGCAGTGCAAAAAGCAGTGTGTTTTAGGGACATTGAGTCATGAAGTCAGTGTGAACCCTTGGCCTTGTTGAGGAGGCCTTCAGCAGAAGGGAAGAAATTGTTTTTGTGGCGTGTGGTATTGGTCCTGACGCAGCCTTCTTCCGGAGGGGAGTGACTGGAACCGGGAGTGACCAGGGTGGGAGGAGTCAGCCACAATCTTCCTCGCTTGCCTCAGGGTCCTCGAGGTGTGCAGGTCCTCGAGGGCAGGCAGATTGCGGCCAATCACCTTATCAGCAGTGCGGATGATACGCTGCAGCCTGCTCTTATCCTTGGCAGTGGCAGCAGCGTACCAGATGATGATGGAGGTGGTGAGGATGGACTCAATGATGGCTGTGTAGAAGTGCACCATCATTGTCTTTCGCAGGTTGAATTTCTTCAGCTGCCGTAGGAAGTACATTCTCTGTTGTGCTTTCTTGATGAGGGAGCTGATGTTCAGTTCCCACTTGAGGTCCTGGGAGAGGATAATGCCCAGGAAGCGGAAGGACTCCAGTGTTGACTGGGGAGTCACACAGGGTGATGGGGGCGGGTGGGGCTGTATTCTTCCTGAAGTCCACAACCAACCGTCTTAAGAGCATTGAGCTCTAGGTTGTTCTAGCTGCACCAGGTCACCAGGTTGGCCGCTTCCCACCTATAATCAGACTCGTCTCCACCAGAGATGAGCCCAATGAGGGTGGTGTCGTCCGCAAACTTCAGTTTTGACGGACGGATAACTAGAGGTGCAGCTGTTGGTGTACAGAGAGAAGAGATGCACTATAGGTGAACTTGTACAGGTTAATTATAGGGGTAATGTAATATATCAGATTCCTATTGTATGTAATTATTGGCTTGTGTTTCAGGTGGGCTGGGCCATTGGTTCTGGCCACATCTTGAAACACCTGAAGACCATCCATCAGAACTCTGTGTACCACTGTGCCACCGCTGCTCAGGTTAAATGACTTATTATATTAGTTATCATGCATGTTTTATAACATTATAACACTGATGTGTATATTATAGGACTGATATGGCATGTTTTTAGAATCATGTTGTTACATTTGACATCTCTCAAATAATGCCAGGAATCTCTGTATGTATCTGAGTACTCTGCAAAGTTCAAAACTTCGTAGGTGTCCTTTTTATAATCCAATGGAGTGCAGTGCCGCGATTGACATTGTTCGGGTCAGCATTTCGACATTTAAAAAAACAATCCCCATATTTCATGTGCCTCAACAGGCATCATGGGAACTCATCCCAGCCCCTTCACAGCACCTTCACTGTAATTGGCCCTCTGGTCATCCCTCGTACCATAAACTTCACTAGCGCGTGCACTAGGAGGCTGTATCGGAGGCTGTATGATAGCTTCAGTGAATTTTGTTTCATAATGAACTAATGCAATTAACAAAGTCATTCTCAATGAAATGAAACTAAGCGCTTAACGGACCGGAGTTCGTAGTAAGGAAAATATGGAAATTCTGTTAGTTATTTAGAAGCAGATTTGCTTTTACAACTGATCGGCTGCTTTCAACGGGGTTTGCTGGCTAGCTAACAGAACGACAATATAAAGTGGATATACTTTCAGAATAGATCAGTGAATTTTGTTATATAAATGAATGTGTTTACTCATGTCAAAACTGCCTGCACATTGCAAATGTACATGCAAGCGCTGTATGGTGAATTAGGTTTACAATTATGACAACTGGCTCAACCATTGGTGGTAAGACAATTAACAGAAAACCAAAATAGTACATTTTCATCAGCATAAAATAAACTATTTATTATGTAGGAAACAGCAGACAGATGAAGGCTACATAATCCGTTTCATGAATGTAGGCTACCACAGCATTGGCAATTTTACTAGAATAGATGGTGTGGAGGTTGAACAAGTAATTTCAGTTGTGATCTGAGAAATATTGGTACCAAAACCACTGAGAAGAACTGTCATCACCAGCTGTATCATGGGCTCTGCACTATATAATTCCAGACATCTGTGTGTGTCAACGACATAATCACGGGCATTGTGCCCTATCTATAATTCCAGGAATCTGTGTGTGTGGGCACTGTGCACTATCTATAGTTCAAGTAATCTGTATTTGTGTGTTTCACAGACATCTTAATCACCGACTGCATCACTGGCACTATGCACTAGTTTTATTAATTTAGCAGCCATGATTTTTGGTGAACAAAAATCATGATACTGCAAAAATAACATTGTTAAATCTACTGTAGCATAGAAATATCCAACAAACTTCCTTGCTTGTGTGTGTGTGGCTGTGTATGTGTGTGCGGGGCAGGGCAGGGAGTTGTGCAAGGGCATCCTACAAGAAAAAGCAACACAACTCCCTTCAAAAGTTAGCCTTTCTCTCTCTCTGTGCCTTTACTGTCAAATTTCACTGAAAGAAACTGTTCAATAAAGCATGAAAAATGCTTTAAATGCAATTAAAAAAAATATTATTAATTGAATCAACATTAGTCAGCACAAAATATGGGGTGGGAATAATTAATCTCCAAGATTTACTGACTTTCAGACACTCTGAATCTCTCCAGGAGGCAGTAGCACAGGGTTTCCAGAGGGAGTATGAGCAGTTTGGGACCCCGGAAAGCTACTTCCAGCAGCTGCCAGATAGGTTGCACCACAAGCGCAAGAAGCTGGCCACGTGTCTGGAGAGTGTGGGGCTGCATCCCATCCTTCCAGAGGGAGGGTATTTCATGATTGCAGACATCTCCTTGATCAGTGAGTATCTTTTCCGAAAATCTACTGTATCACTTTCCAAGAGGGTTATTTTCTAATACAAATGATCCGATTTCAGCTTTATCGCTGTTTTTGTGTAGAGGTTGACTTGAATGACCCAAACACTCAAAATGAGCCTCATGACTACAGATTTGTGAAGTGGCTGATCAAAGAGAAGGTAAAGAAGAGCAGATGCTAAAGCTTGGATTCAGTCTGATCAAGATGATGATGTTAAGATAAATGTAATTCCCATATTACAGTAGATATATACAGTATATAATGTGTGTCTCGTTTAAATTTCGTAGGGTTTGGCGACAATTCCTGTTTCAGCTTTCTATAGCCCGGAGCATCGTGAAGATTTTCAAAACTACATCAGGTTTTGCTTTGTCAAGGTGAACATTTGATAATATAAAGCATTTAAAATAAAATGTACAAATCTCTCTGTACCCCTCCCTCTCACATGCCTCTCTCCAACAGGAGGACTCTACTTTAAATGCTGCTGAGGACATTTTAAGGAAGTGGAGTGATGGAAAGTGAAAAATCTATTAAAAAGCATCCACTTACAGCCACCTGTAACTGGCTTTGTCTAGCCTTGCATAGTACCTTTGCTAGGTAGCTCAGCTTAATCCGTCCTCAGGAAAATCTTCAGCACAATCTCTGTTGGACAAATGTATATGTTTTGTGCATCTGGTCTGTTGAATTGTTATTTTATTTTTTAAATCATAATGGGAAATTATTGTGGATAAAATGACAAATCGTTCTACTTTGCTGTATTGCTGTCTAAGTGCTCTCGAGTTGCTGGGACAGAATTGGTCCCAAGAAATACTGGTCTGATCATGTGATGTAGCCTAAATGTTGTTTTAATTCATTATTATGCACCAGTGGCGATTTTAGACCCTTTTTAGGAGTGCTCAAGCACCCCTACATTTCATCTCAGCACCCCTAAAAATAATAATAATAAAAATGATCATTGTTTATTATCATTTGATGCTGGTAGTTCATGAAGAAAGGGACATCCTTAGTTTTTTCATTCATTCAATATGGCGGGTCGTGGCCGTGGCCAACACAGCATTTTACCCGTGCTTCCCAACTTTAAGGCTCTGGAACCAATGGTCACTCATAATGCCTTAACCTCATAGCCAATCAGAGGTAGAGTGGGGAGAGGTTTACAGACCCATCTTACATCATCTATTCGGTGCGTGTCCACTACAGCAGAGCGGCGGCTTCCAATTCATTTTCAATGAAATCGGGCGTTGACGCTCGCCTATGGCATTGTGGGAAGGCGCGCGGAGCGGAGCGTTGCAAGTTGGATTTTCTCCACTTTATGTAAATGAGGAGCGTGAAAACGCTAGCGTTGGACAATCGGATTGGTTTGTTGTTTCTTGTAACGCAGCAACTGTTGATCATGGTAAACATTTCTAGGTTTTACAATTTCAAGATGGAGGAGAAATTTATCGTATGTGTCTGCACACCCAGTTCTGGTCACTAAACTAATAATGCATGGTGCAGGGTTGCCGACGTTGTCAGTATCTCTAGTGTGTTTTTATACTTTTAAATTCAGTCTTGTCACATTACGTGACTGTTCTGTGCCACTGCTAGCTTGCTACAGTAGCCCAGCCTACAAACGACTGGTTGAGTGACCGGCGGCGTAACATGTATTGTACTGTAATCTTGCACTAGTAAAAAGTCTCTATTAATGTTGTGTAAAAGTGGTATTTTGATCGATATTGTGAGTACATGAACCCAAGTCTGCACGCTTGGTCATGACTACAACAGTGATCTTAGAGAACTGCAACTCTGTATTAACTTTTCTAACACGCCCCCGAGCGTGTAGTGGACACGCACCACTACAGCGTTTTTTAACGCTCTGCACCGCTCGCCTTCCCACAGTACACCACGCTCGGGGGCGTGTTAGAAAAGTTAATACAGAGTTGTAGTTCTCTAAGATCACTGTTGTAGTCATGACCAAGCGTGCAGACTTGGGTTCATGTACTCACAATATCGATCAAAATACCAGGCGGCTGTTGGAGTTTATCCGAAGCTCTCCATCAGCGTGGCTCTTCACAAAATCCATCCACCTATTTTTCCTTTCCTCATCAATAGGGAAATTAAATAGCGTTGCAGCGCAGCTGAAGTTCTTGCATCCAGGGAAGATGCAGTTGCAGGTGGAGGGAGACATCCTGAAGCTAGCTAGCTAGCTGATGTAGGCTACAATAACAGTACAGCAGTGGGGAACCGTCAGGGCCCTCTAGGCCCTCAGAGAGGGCCTTTAGAATATATTCTAAAAATATATATTTTAAACGTAATCTGTTATAATTGTATTTGATCAATCCATAAATTGACAATGTTTCTGAAATAAACCCTTCAATCCTGCCCTATTCAGTTTATGTTGTAATGTGAAGAGTTAAATGAAAAAATCCAGTTTTGTCACCCTATCAGAATTTCGCTGCCTCCGTTGTTGGGAGGAAAATGCTATGCAGCTAGCTCTGTGATTGGTGGTCCAGCTATGAATTTTACAGAGGGCCGCTTGATAGAAATTCAATGAAAGACTAATTTCCATTGACAGTATGACCAATCATATCTTCCCTCTAAATGGGTGGGCCTTGTTATCGCTAACTTTATGACAAGTTCCGCCCGCTGTGGGAACGGAGAAACGCGATCACAAGCCTAACTAGCTAGCCTGTTTCGTTCACTTCACAAGTAAAGCTGCGAGTAACGTTCCCGCTAGTGAGGAGGACATTGTTTCACATTTGTTATGCGCCGTTTTCTAGGTTAACTTTTCATGAGAAGTTGGAGTTAATCGGCAAAGGAAGACCTACACCAGAACTTAATTTTGTGCAGAAAACCTAAGCTTTTGAGAGCCTAACTATATGCTATAGTGTTGTGCAGAATGACCGGTCAATCTGTAGGTACCAACGCAACGTCATTGTGCACAATTACGTGAATAGTGCCGCAAGGGCTGGCTCAAATAGTGCTTAATGACCAACACAATTTCATGTAGGCCTTAATGCTGTGCGCGCTGTATCTTGTGGTTTTTTCCCGACGAGTAATTTAGGTCAGAGGGCCAAGGTTTAAGAGTCACGATTCGCTACTGCAGTACAGCAGAAGGAACCATTCAGTGATCTGATGTAGATGGGTCAAAATGACGTAGATAGGTAATTTTTGGCTCCGTCCATTAAAACCTGATCTGAAAACGGAAGAGAAACTGTTCTACAGTCTAATTCCACATTTCAGTGCGACAAAGTTTTCGCGCTTTGCACATGCTTTCAGGAACTAATTTCACAGGTAGGCTATATAATGTAGCTACTGAGAAGCAAATCATGGAATTTGCTTTACAGGATCTTTAAGGCCGATTTATTTCCCTGCTCCAACACACCTGATTCAAATAAATGGGCCTGATAACGACCCATTCATTTGAATCAGGTGTGTTGGAGCAGGGAAATATCTAAAACATGCAGGGCAGGGGGGCCCGAGGACCAGGATTGAGAACCAAAAAATTAAATTGACGAAAAAAAGCGGAGACTAAGAGTGCTTTCACACCTATTAGTCCGTTTTCTTGGTCCGAATCAGTAAATGAGTTGCTACTTTGTTGCATTTTTCATTAGGTCCGGTTAGTGTTCACACGATCCTGTTTTAAGCGAACCAATGTGTGTAAAAAAACAATGACGTTTGTAAAAAACAATGACACGCGGTCGTACAGGTTGTTAATCTATTGGACAGAAAATGTGTGAGGGAAAATCACTTCCTTGTCACGAACAACAATGGAGCAACAGCAGCGTATTGCGATTGCAATACTATAATTGTTATGATTTGGTGTTGCACGCCACGGTTTTTGGGTTGCTCGTTTGTCTTTTACTCAGGATTATATCCAGGTTATAAAACCATGGGAATTTTTTTTTTTTCGTCCGACTTTTCCATAGAACATCACGCACTTCTAGTTCGTTTTTTTAAACTTTCAACCAACATTGGTCCACTGTGCAATGATGACCCTTTATTTCAGTATATCACAGTAAATTGAAATACCTCGCTACTCTTATGTGTCTCCAAGTATCTCTGCAATATCATCAGCCCATATTTGCCAAAGAGCCTTCACTTCATCAATCCCCCACGTTTTCCCTCAACTAATTTCGCTGCTAATGAGTGGCACGGCTGTCTCTGCCAAGTGTCAATTCCTTTTTCAACCCACAGTGCACTACATTTTGGTTAGCTTCCTGGAATAGGTCAATATTAAGTCTGATTACGTTCAGACCTAAAGCGAACCGAACCATGGTTCACTTGGAACCGGACCGAGTCCCGTCTTTTTAGGGGGACCATGGTTCGGTTGTTTGGTCCGCACCAGAGTTCGAATGCGTGTTCTCACTTCTCCAAACGAACCGGACTTTCAGAGAAAACGAATCATGGTCCGATTGAAACGGACCAAACATGTCAGGTGTGAAAGCACCCTAACTGATAGGGAAGTCAACTGAAGAATTTCTTGAAAGAGGGGGACTTATAAAGTGCAGAGACATTCAAATAAGACTACAACTGCAGAAATGGCATATATCGGAAAGGTTCCGGAATTTGACAGTAAGAAAGAAGATTTTGATTCATATTTGGAAAGGTTTGAAAGATGGCTGTCTGCAAATGACATTAATGCAGGGGAGAATGCGGATGTATTCCTGAGTGTTTTGGGTCCGACCGAATTACTAAAAAATGTGGTTGCACCGAAAAAAGTCAGTGAGGAGACGTACGACAAGGTTGTCGTACGTCTCCTCACTGACTTTTTTCAGCTAACACATGACGTTGCGGCAACGTTGCCAGTAAGTGCTCAGTTGGTAACCCGCGACGTTACCTTCTGGCAACGTCGTGGCAACGTCGTAGCAACGTTATAAAGGGAATGTTGCCAGTTGGTCCCATGGACAACGTTGCCACGACGTCGTACCTTGGTCGGCTGGTTACGTTATTTTTAGACCCGTGGACAACGTTGCCGCGACGTCGTACCTTGGTCGGCTGGTTACGTTATTTTTTGGTCCCCTGGACAACGTTGCCGCGACGTTGTACCTTGGTCGGCTGGTTACCTTATTTTTAGACCCGTGGACAACGTTGCCGCGACGTCGTACCTTGGTCGGCTGGTTACGTTATTTTTTGGTCCCGTGGACAACGTTGCCGTGATGTTGTACCTTGGTCGGCTGGTTACCTCATTTTTAGACCCGTGGACAACGTTGCCGCGACGTCGTACCTTGGTCGGCTAGTTACGTTATTTTTTGGTCCCGTGGACAACGTTGCCGTGATGTTGTACCTTGGTCGGCTGGATACATTAAGTTACCATGGGTTAAGTTGCGGTTAAGTCGCTCTGGTCGCAGGACAACGGATCTCGAGTGCAATATGGTTTATTCAGAGATGGAGAGATCACACTGGACTGCTCTCAGTTCTGACACTTTAGCAATGTAGCCATAATCTACATGAATTTCAATCACACACAATATTAAATGTTGCACCCAGCACGTATAAATGTAGACAATGCATGTAATTCATGTGCAGCTCAGCCCCAGCATGTCATTGGTCATCAATTGTCTCATATGCAGAAACTTAGCTTTAATAAATAAAAGACTGAATTTGGAATATAATTTAGTCTTTCATTCTTTACTATAAACATGTACAAAAGCAATCAATGTGTGATGTGTAACATGATTAAGCAAACATTCTTTGTATAGCACACCAAGCTATAGGCTACGTACAAGCTGTATGACACACAATGCAAATTTGTGCTCCAATAATTTTGTAATACAAAATTGTTAAATGTGACCAAAAGGTAAGCGACTCTTAAGAGTTTCATTTCCAAAGACAAGTCATCACAGAATATTACAATTCTTCCTTAGCAAACCTGCTCCTCAGTCTGCCCCTGAGCAACAACTTTGCGCATGCCCATTTCAACGCATCGCAACTGGGGTTTCAGAAGAGATTTTGCAGGGGTTCAACACCGTTTTGTACGCATTGGATTTCAACTGGAAATTAGCTACTTCAAAGGTGAGTTTCTTTACAGAAATTGTTTTAAATATATAAACATATTTTCAGAAATTGGATGGGGCATGCTATTACGTATATGTTTGAAATTTAGGCTATTTAGCCTGTTTATGTGCTATCAGATTCACGTTGTTTACGTTAGGATTTCGCTAGCTACAGTAGAGGTTAAACCCTCCAGAAAGTTAGCCTATGTTGAAATACTGAAAATGCATAGGCCTACATGTTATCAAAGTTTAGCGTCTCACAAGTCACCCACAAAAGAATCAGTGAAAATAAACGTTCAGAACTGTTAGAAAACCTTGTAGTTTATTTAGCCCGGAATTTTCAAAGACTGTGGAGCAAGCGTGGCTGATCAATGTTTTAATCACAGTCGGTCATGGCATGCACAGCAATGGCGTCTATAAAAGTATCATGTCACTGATTTTAGCAATTTGTACATGACATCTGTTTTTGGATAAGTTTATTCGTTTTAACCTTTAGATGCGTGAGTTCTAAATATTTCCGACGCTTCCACCAGGTATTTGTCCAAAACGGCGGCTAGGTAGCTTTAATTAGCTTCCGTTACCTAGCATAACCTAGGTTCTAGGTTCAACCTGCTAGTGTTACTTGTTAGCCTACTAATTGTACATTTTGAAGCCATACTATAGCGTTTGTCATATAGTTTTTGTCTATCGGAAAATAGTCGGTTGGAATGTTCAGAATCACACATGTGCGACGCTACGCTGTGCGGCCCTGCTTTCGAACGATCACATATGTGCAATGCTACTCGTTAAATATCAATATGCTAAAGCTATGTACATGTACTACATTCCACTTTCATTTCTGTACAGATTATCCTACCACCGTCACACGCCTAGCACTGTGTCCCTGGGAAATGATGGTAAAGTAATGAATGACCGTTTATAACAGTGACAATATTTGTTGGAGCCATGGCAACCCTAAAGGCTATGTTTTGAAGCAAAAGCATGACTTAAAACTTTTGCATCACCAGATTCTATACACCTAGATGTCAACTCTGGTCTGGTGGAGGTGAACCCATTGGGGGCCCAGGAAAACAGCTGGCAGCCAGGCAAGTGCAAATATAAGACACTCAAAAATATATATGCTTTGTATACAACCATTCAAGGTAACATTTGTTATTTGCATCAATGTTACAGCTAATCTAGAAGAACCACAGTGTATGCCAATCATGCTAACTCTTGTAAACTTGTTTTACTTGTCTTTAATGACAGACACATTACAGGTTATGCTCCGGAAGATGGAGACATTGGAGGAGAACCAGCTAGAGGCTCTCCTATTCAGGCGACTACAGGGCAGACACACTGAAGAGGTGCCAGTGATGGACCTACAGGTGGCCCAAACACAGGCTGAACTCCAAGACCTTGAGGAGCGCCTTAAGGTGCTGGAGTTGCGAAAGAGAGTGGTAAGTGTTTGGAGATGCCATGAACTATGGCTTACACGCAGCGTTCAACGTTCACATTGGTGCTGACAATAAGTTCATGACTTCTAATTGCAGACGCTGTGATGAAGTGGAAGACGGGACTGGGAGAGAAGGCTGTGGAGCTCCTGATAGAGGAGACACTCAAACACACCCCGGCAGCCCATTCAAAACAAGCCAGGTGAATGAATCATGATTGCCATGATTCCCGGCCATGCCAAATGACGTTGTGTCCTTAGGCAAGACACTTCACCCTACTTGCTTCGGGGAGAATGTCCCTGTACTTACTGTAAGTCGCTCTGGAGAAGAGCGTCTGCTAAATGACTAAATGTAAATGTAATGATTGCAGCTTCCATATCCAACCTTTCACATGGCTATGTGACAAAAATCTAGAATCACATATTTTTTTGATGATGTATATTATTTTAGATGTGATTTTTTTATGACTTGTATAGCCCCTTTTTACACGTGCAATTATGTTGATAGAACACTAACTTATTTTGTGCTTCATTGTCAGGTCCAACAGACAGGACCTGTAGCGGGGACTGGCAGAAGATTTTAATTCACTGTTTGGCACTTTGTTTGAAATAAAATGTTACATGGAAATGCTGCCTTGTTTATGATTAGCTTGAGTTAGGCTACACATCACACAAACATAGTCCTCCTAAAGTTGGCTACCATGTAAACATATTGGCAAGCATATTACAACAAATAGCCTATTATACAAGAAAAAGTAGCATTTTGGGCAAATGAGGTCTGCATATGAACCGCCCCAATATAAGCAGTAGAATTGAGAAATATACTTAGTTAACGTCGCAGTTACGGACTAGCAACGTCACAAAATTACGTTGCTAGGAGGTCGCGGTTACGGACTGGCAACGTCACAAAACAACGTTGCTAGGAGGTCGCGGTTACAGACTGGCAACGTCGGAAAATAACGTTGCCACGACGTCGCGGTTACGGACTGGCAACGTCACAAGATGACGTTGCGGTTACCTTCTGGCGTCCCACAGATGCACGGTCCGGCAACGTCGCCAAAGACGTTGCGGCAACGTATGTTTGGTCATCGAGTGACGTTGCGGCAACGTAAGGGCAACGTAACTGTGTTAGCTGGGATGTCACTGCATTTCAAGCCGAAGCCTATCTTGATAGCGGAACGCTTCAGATACTACAAACGACAGCAAAAGCAAGATGAATCAGTCTCTGAACATATCCTTGCACTGAAGAAACTAGCGAGCACTTGTGACTTTGGACAATTTCTCAATGATGCACTCAGGGATAAGTTTGTATGTGGCCTCTTAGGGGAGCGGCATCACAAGAGGCTACTCTCTGAAAAGGAACTCACTTTCAAAACTGTGAAATTACACTCGCTCTAGAATTGGCCTACAAACACACGGAAGAATTGAGAGAACATGCTGAGAAACCAAAAGTTTCAGGTAACAAAGTCTTCACAACTTCAAGTGAAAGACGACATCACATGAAAGGTCAAGTTCACGTTACGACAGGCAGGATGATTCTAGAGGAAAACAACGGGTTTCAGAGAAATGGCGGTGCTATCGATGTGGCAAGGATAACCATCAACCAACGGAATGCTACTACCGCACTGAAACATGCCATGGATGCGGGAAAGTTGGACATTTGAAAAGAGTCTGCAAGAAAATAAGACTGAGGGACAAAGCGCAAATGGTCATAGCAACCAGGGAAACGGCTGACTCAGAAGATGGTGATGACGATGAGCTGGAATTGTTTACAGTATACATTGCACAAGGAATGAAAGACGGCATTTTTGTCAGCATGGAGTTATCTGGGAAACCAGTGAAAATGCAAATGGATACGGGTGCTTCAGTATCTTTGATTCCAGAGTCCCTTTATCAGGAGCAACTGAAGAATTGCCCACTAAAACCAGCTGCCATTCACCTGTCTTCATACACAGGAGATATCATACCTGTGCTGGGGAAGGTCCTGGTGCCGGTGAAGTATGGGGAACAAGAGTGGAAGTTGCCACTTGTGATGGTTAAAGGCAGTAAACCGCCATTGCTGGGAAGAAATTGGCTGCAGAAGGTAAAGCTGAACTGGGGAAAGATCTTCAGCCTTCAGATAACTGAAACACTCACACTGCAAGACATGCTTGAAAAGCACAAAGACTTGTTCAAGAACGGATATGGGAAGATTAAAGGTTAGGGTGCAGAGCAATGCCAAACCAATCTTCCACAAGTCACGACCAGTACCTTATGCGTTGAGGGAAGCAGTGGAAAAAGAACTTGAGCGCTTACAGAAGAACGGAATCATTACACACGTGGAAAGGAGTGATTGGGCTGCACCTATCATCGTTGTACCAAAGAAAGACAAGGCTGTGAGATTGTGCGGTGACTACATTTAGATTTAGCAGACGCTCTTATCCAGAGCAACATACAGTAAGTACAGGGACATTCCCCCCAAAGCAAGTAGGGTGAAGTGCCTTGCCCAAGGACACAACATCATTTGGCACGGCTGGGAATCAAACTGGCAACCTTCAGATTACTAGCCCGACTCCCTCACCGCTCAGCCATCTGATTCCCGATTCTGACTACAAAGTGACTGTGAATAGATGCATATTCCCAGAGGAATATCCTCTACCAAACGCAGAGGACTTATTTGCTACTCTGGCCGGCGGAATAGTTTTCAGTAAACTTGACCTGTCCTTTGCTTATCAACAATTGCAGCTTGATCCAGAATCAGAATCAGAGCAGTATCTGACGATACACACACAAAGGCCTCTTCAGATACCACCGTCTGGCCTACGGTGTCTCGACAGCTCCAGCAGTGTTCCAACACACAATGGACCAAATCCTTCATGGAATGGAGAATGTAGTGTGCTTTATGGATGACATCCTTGTCTCAGCGCCAACAAAAGAAAGACATTTAGCAATATTAGATCAGTCATGGAAAGACTGGAAAAGCAGGGAATAAGGATCAAGAAATCAAAGTGTGCATTCTTGCAAGATTCAGTAGAGTACCTCGGGTACAGAATGGATGCACAAGGACTTCACCCAACAGCAAGCAAGGTAGAAGTAACCAGTAAACGCTTAGAAGTAGAAGTAAACGCACCAGCTCCACAGAATGCTACAGAGCTAAGATCATTCCTGGGATTGCTTAATTATTATGACAAGTTCTTGGCAAATGTATCTACATTACTGCATCCACTTCACCAGCTGCTACACACAGACACACCATGGACATGGTCAGAGAAATGTGAAGACGCATTCAAAGCCTGCAAACAGCGTCTCCTGAACAGCAAGTAGCTTGCACACTATGACCCAGAGAAGCCTCTTAGGCTAGCATGTGACGCCAGTTCATATGGTGTTGGTGCAGTAATTTTGCATGTGCTACCCTCTGGTGAAGAGCAACCAATTGCTTTTGCATCAGGGACCATTTCATCAAGTGAGCGAAATTATGCTCAAATTGAAAAGAAAGCATTGAGCATTATCTTCGGTGTCAAGAAATTCCATAAGTACCTGTATGGAAGGAAGTTTGTGCTTTTGACCGACCATAAGCCACTCTTGACCATACTAGGCCCCAAATCAGCAGTTCCAACTCTTGCTGCACTCCGCACGCAACACTGGGCCTTAATCCTACTGGCGTATGACTATGACATCCAGTATAGACGTTCCAGCGACCACACGTCTTCCGTGCAAGCATGACACTGATGAAAGCACAGATGAGAATGAAGCCTTCTGTGTGTCCCATGTTGAGCTGTTGCCGGTGTCTGCCAAAGACATAGCAGAAGAAACTAGACTTGACCCAATCCTCTCTAAGGTCCTGGATCTGACATTGTCAGGATGGCCAAAGTTTGTGCCTAATCCAGAGCTCAAGCCATTCTACTTGAGGAAGGACCAGTTATCTACAGACCAGGGATGTATTCTTTGGGGGTCAAGGGTCATTATACCGCCAAAGTTCAGGCAGCGTCTTCTGTCAGATGTGCATGAGGGACATCCAGGAATGACACGGATGAAGGCATTAGCTTCCTGTGGTGGCCTGCACTAGACCAAGAGATAGAGAATCACGTGAGTCAGTGTGCAGTGTGTGAGACTATAGGGAACAGACCTGCGGCAGCACCTCTTCATCCTTGGTCATGGGCTACAACACCGTGGGAAAGGATACATGTGGACTTCGCTGAAATCAACAAGCAGCACTACCTGGTGGTAGTAGATGTATATTCCAAATGGCTAGAAGTCCTGCCTACACAACTGACAACAGCAGAGAAGACTGCAAATCTTCTCAGGAACCTCTTTGCGTCATATGGTCTGCCAAAGGTGCTTGTGTCAGACAATGGCCCTCCCTTTACATTGACGGAGTTTGAGCAGTTTCTCAAGAATAACGGAGTACGCCATGTTCTCACACCACCTTACCATCCTGCGTCTAACGGAGCAGCGGAACGAGCAGTACAGACTTTCAAGAAAGCCTGGACACGACTGGAAGCACAGTCTGTGTCACCCCATCTACGGCTTGCTCGGTTCATGTTCACATATCGAAACACTCCTCACACAGTCACTGAACGCACCCCGGCTGAATTGTTCCTGAAAAGACAACCACGCACTCGCCTGTCATTACTGAAGCCGGACATTTCCGAAGTGGTGGTCAAGCATCAGCTACAACAGAAGGGGGCTCATGACAGGCGGGCAAAGCCTCTCCGGATGTTTAATCTGGGAGAGAGGGTGTTAGATCAAGATTTCAAACATCCTAAGAAACTATGGATTCCAGGGGAAATTCTGCAACGAAAAGGATCTCTGACCTATGTAGTGCAAATAGGTCAACGCCAAGTCAAGGTGCATGTGGATCACCTTCGTGCATCTAAGGCTTCAACACATCCAAGCAGAATGGATGACAGCAATTTCCTGGACTACACAGCAAGCTCTGAGGACCAAGCAGAAAGCACGGAGCAAGAAAATGCAGCTGCATCTCCGGAAGCTCAACCTGAGCGTCGCTATCCTGGAAGACAGCGAACAGCACCAGAAAGACCGAATCTCTAAATGTTCATGTAGAGATAAGTAATTATTAAGTCAGTAATTATGTTCAGACTGCTGACTGCTATGTTAATGAGGTTTAGGGTATGTTACTATTAATTGAACCCTGTATATGTAGTTTAAGGAATGACTAATGCAATGAAGTATTAGTCTGGCTATCTAGGTTATAATCTAGGAGGGAGGAGTGTAGTAGTTTACATGTTCTACGGTATCTGTATGGGCCACGTCACTTCCTGTATACCAGCATTCGAGTCTTAAGTAAACGACAAATAGACGTACCTTCTTTCTGTCTCCGTGTACACTTTCTTCACCTACGAATACTACAGACCACTGTTCAGTGTGTCTGCATCTCTGTGTGTCTTTGCATGTGGGACATTCTTGAACAGGTTTGGTGAAAAGGTTTGTAGCCGGTGTGTATTGGTGAAACTCACTACTCAGGTATGTAACAGGCCACCCGCGTCAACGAATTGCTAGCTTTTTGTTGGCGTAGTTGGTAGTGGTGGCACTTGGGAAGCCAGAGGTGGTAAATTCGAACCCAGTGCGGGACGATTTGCCCGATACCTCTGACGGAGCTTGCAAGACCATGTCTGTTACACTGGTGCCGTGACCCAGATCGCTAGGTTAGCATCAGCTAACCGGCCGGAGTGAGTTTGAGGGGTGAATGTAGCCGGTGTGTATCGGTGAAACTCACTCCTCAGGTATGTAACAGGCCACCCGCGTCAACGAATTGCTAGCTTGTCGTTGGCGTAGTTGGTAGTGGTGGCACTTGGGAAGCCAGAGGTGGTAAATTCAAACCCAGTGCGGGACGATTTGCCCGATACCTCTGACGGAGCTTGCAAGACCATGTCTGTTACACTGGTGCCGTGACCCAGATCGCTAGGTTAGCATCAGCTAACCGGCCGGAGTGAGTTTGAGGGGTGAATGTAGCCGGTGTGTATCGGTGAAACTCACTTCCTCAGGTATGTAACAGGCCACCCGCGTCAACGAATTGCTAGCTTGTCGTTGGCGTAGTTGGTAGTGGTGGCGCTTGGGAAGCCAGAGGTGGTAAGTTCGAACCCAGTGCGGGACAATTTGCCCGATACCTCTGACGGAGCTTGCAAGACCACGACTGTTACAGGTTTAGCAAAGGCAACTATGCCAGGAAATAGGAAGGGTATACCTTTCTCCAAAGCAGTACCTGAATATTATCATCAGGTCATCTTGAAACACAAAGAATCAAGGAGACTTTTTATTCAATTGTATTAAGTATTTTCATTGTTTAAATTAATCTCCCCTACAATATGCCCACTAGGGAATGCTTTCCCAAAGTGAGGCTGCGATGACACATGGGGTGTCGTCCCATTGCCATTGTTACACTGGTGAGAGCCCATGTCGTGTAGTAGCAGGAGAAATTTTTCTGCCCCTGCCCTTTCAAACAGCCACAGTCTGCCTCTGTCCAAGCCCCATCTGGACCTGTGGAGGCAGACTACTTAATTGGAAATCTAGAAATATTGAACAGTTTTCCATACACTGTCAGCCAGAATAGTAATAATTGGATTTGGATTAAATATGCACGCGAAATATAATTGGGTGTGCTTTGCCTTCGGCAAGGGCACAACCTTTGTTCTCTCACATATATCTTCTTCTTCTTTTCCCACCCCTAAAACTCAGTCAATATTTGGCCTACATAGACAACCTAGGTGTCAAAAGTTTCGTCTTGGTCTCGATTGCGTTGCTTCTATTGGGATTTACGTTCCGTTGTACGGTTTAGGCTGAGCTTAAGTTTTTGTGGCGAAAAGTGTCTTCTGTCAACGAAGGGTAGCAGTGCTAGCCTACGTCACTACACGTTAGCAACGACGCATGGATACAACGTGATAGAGACGTTCTAGCACGCAAATTGGATCTTGGATTATGAGTGAAAAATGCCAACCCCCCAAATTACCAACCATTGGGTTTTGTTGAGAAAGCAATTTCGAGTGGAACTGCCATCTCGGATTTTTTATTTAGGTTGTGAAAGTCTTTGTAATTTGAGCGAGTGCGGGTCGCCCGTGAGACTGCCTAGGCGGCAGCCATGCAAGCGTCATAGTAGTTTAGTATTTTCGTATTTTTATAGTTCGGTCAATTCTACACCACAAAACAGAAGGAGGGCAATGTTATGACGATATGACTATTGTGAAGACAGCCAGATGGTGAGATTTTAATGTAGGTTGCTGTAAAAACTTTGATTGGTTTGCTACGTGAGAGCCCCGTCAGCCTCCGTTGACGATTGCGTCAGCTGTTGTCGATCTTTGATGAGTATTTTCTTAATTTCGTACCAGGGTCAATTCTACATCAAAAATCAGAAGGAGGGCAGTGTTATAAAGATATGGCGATTGCGAAGACAGCCAGCGCGTCAGCATATTTTTGTGATTTGTGTAAAACTTGGAATTTGAGTGACACCACGGCTTGTTTTGACGTTAGCCTCAGTCAGACTCGGCTCACCCACTGGCAGTGTGTAGTACTGTCTTCAATGCCACAGCTAAACTTTATGTCAAAAGAAACGTTCTCATTTCCGGCGCTTTCAAACAATCAGTGAAATGTGGAGCAACAGCAGCTAGCTTGCCTCTAGCAAACTTATTTTGAATTAGCCATTTCCCCCTACATTAATGTCAAACTTATTTACGTTTTGGGGGGCATATTTTCAGTTAGCAGACGGTACTGTTTGAATCGCGATTCCATACTGCCAGTGACAACGTTGTTACAGTTGCTTGTTTCAAAGGGGGTTTGCAGCTGTTTCAAAGGGTGTTCTTAATGAAATATGCAATATGAGTAGGCTAAATGCTTGAAAATATCACTAGAAGGGAAAAACTTACAACCGACGCAAGCGAGCACACCCTACAATTTCCCCAGAAATTGTACCCTCTCTAGTTATATATTCTTAGTCATGCTGAGCAATTTTAATGACTGTTCTACCAAGCAAAGTGTGCTACAGTTTGGGTCACCTTCTGATCTGAAAGTCTGTGCTGGATCTGTGCAATAATATTTATTTCAGTGAATCCCCATTTTGGTCATGGTTATCTTTTCCTTTTATTTTAAAGCTCAGCATTTAGCCTATCAGTTAATAAATGTGTGTGGCAAGTAATTTATTAATTTTGTTTAAGATGTGAAGACAAAAACATTATTAACCCACATCAAGTCCAAACTATGGCAGTCTGCAGTGTCTTGAATTTATACATTACCTCCGAATACAATTTTCAATTGCTGCCATGTTTATTTTTTGGATATTATTCTCAACCTCCTTTTGTCTATTGCTGTATAACTTTGCCTGGTTTTAATGTATTTCCTATTCCCCCTATTTCCCTCTAGTACACCTTTTGTTGTTTCCTTTTCTTACTTTACTCATCCTATATGAGAAGTTGTAGGCCTATGTTTGTTCTTGTACATTTGTACTTTCCAAATACTCTCATAAAAAATTTAAATAAATAAAATACAAAGATGGCAGCACTCAAAATGAAATAAACAAAAACTCAAAATGTGGAGACGACCTTCAGAACCGTATGCGCCGTAACAATCTGTGAATTTATCAGGTCCCTGAAGAAAATGAGAAAGGTGATATGGCGATCTTTGTGAAACAGCTCAAGTCCACCCTGCAGCTGCTGCCGGACTTGAACCTACAAATTGAGAGGGCGCACAGATCTTTGGGGCTTAAACCAGCCAACTCAGTGGCGCCACGCTCCATCATTGTAAGGTTTCTGGACTACAGAGTGAAAAAAGCGGTGTTAAGACAAGCCTGGGCACAGAAGCAAGTCACTTTTGAGGGGAAAGTAATATAATTTGACCAGGATTACTCGTCAGCAGTGCAGATGAAGAGGGCGAAGGTTCGCGCGCGCGGTGATAAAGCAGCTGAAGAAAAAAGGGATCCAGGCCAAATACAGACCCAGAGATTCAAAAACAATTAAAAGAAGCTATAGAAGAATACTTTGCAATAACGATAACGGGTCAGTCATCCCCTCCATTCTTTGGGATGGGGCGAAGGCGGTGCTGAGAGGTAAATGTATTGAAATAGCGGTCAAATTAAATAAACAGAGACCTGAGAAGGAGTCACAATTGGAAAGTGATATTAAAAGATTAGAACGTGAGCACAAAGCCACCGGGGACCCAAACACGTGGAAACGACTTCAAGACTGCAGGGATACTTCAGGTGATTTACTTACACGCAAGGCCGAGGTTGCGCTCAGATTCATGGGCTGATCTACAGGGAGGAAAGGGGGGGCAGCTGCCAAAAGTCAAATCGCTTCATTTGTAAGAGCACTCTGCCCCTTGATCAGTTTTGATTTTAGTAAAGAAAAAAAGCTTAATATATAATAGAAACTCTTGTTTGTTATCCTTAACGTTTAGCCTACTGATGGTCGCTGTTTTGCCGACCTTAGGTTACGTTACAACACACAATAGTACAGTGCCAGGTGGGAGATCAATCCCAGGGGCGGTTTTAGCTAATTGGAGGCCCTGGGCTAAGAACAATTTTGAGGCACCCATAAGCTAGCCTGGTCCTAACCAGGCTCTCGTACATTTCATTTGTACAGAGAGTCTGGCCTCGCTTCATTGACAAGCGTTGACTTCCTTGTAGGCAGGTACTCTGTTGAAGTTTAAAACTATTGGATCTGCCCAGAGCCACTCTGATCTGCCATAACCAATCGCTAGCGTTCGCCTTAGCCAATTCCTTCACCACTACTGTAACAGAGCTAGGAGTCAGATGGCTGAGTGGTGAGGGAGTCGGGCTAGTAATCTGAAGGTTGCCAGTTCGATTCCCAGCTGTGGCAAATGACGTTGTGTCCTTGGGCAAGGCACTTCACCCTACTTGCCTCGGGGGAATGTCCCTGTACTTACTGTAAGTCGCTCTGGATAAGAGCGTCTGCTAAATGGCCAAATATAGCTGCCGTAGCTGGAAAATCAAACTTTTCCCGAACCCTGTGGGGAGGAGGGCCACAACATCATGGCCACCAACAAAACTCAGCAAAACTTGTTCTTGCTCCGGCTTTAGCTGTTGGATATTCGGCAGCGTTGCCACAACGGACCGAATGGCTTTCCTCGCATCTTTCTCCGCCGCCATTACGGAACTACAACACAAAATAGCACACGACACCAACTTCATCGTTCTCAGCCACTCCCTCTGTTCGCTTATTGGACAGGTAGAAAATCAACCTGCAGAATCTGACTTACGGACCTCATGGCCAGACCTATGTACAGAAGCAAATACATTTGAGCGGAAGTACGTAGGATGGCAGAGCCAGGCTACCCATAAGCCCCACCCCCCCAAAATGAGCACTTCTGTTTGTAAATCAAAGTTTTAATCACACTTTTAAGCAAACAACATCACTGTTGCACCGGCTAACATTGAGCAGACCAGTATTCAAGATTGAATACTTACCCAGACACACTGACAAAGCGGACAGCTTAGATACCCATCTAACTAGACAACATTCCCAATCAAGGTGAACACTTAAATTATCTAAACTATAGACCATAGCATTACACATATCAAAACAGAATGAACACAACAATAGAACTCCAAACAACGCTTATTTTACTAAGCTAATGCCCTTAACTTTGTAGCTTTTCAGCTTGCCGCAGGGCATTCTGGGTACCAAGAGTAATGCACATTGTGTAACACACTTTGGTTGTGGATAGTATGTCCAGAAATAAAGCCAAGTCACTCATTTAGTGGCAGAATCCATTGTTATGTCTACAAAATTATTTTAGATATAGTATAAGTTTAGCTAGCTTACAAACCCTGAGGATAGCCTACTGTAGCACAGGCGCGTCACACCCGTGGGGCATGTGGGTGTTTTAACACCCACACTTTTCCCGGTGAGAGGGTTTAACACCCACACTTTTTCTGCAGTTTTTCCACAGTTTTGCACAAACGCCTTGTGTCGAACTGCCGCCGTAGCTACGTCGGATATGGAAGGCCTAGTGGGCAAGTATTAAGATGCCCCCATGTGTAAACCACGCATAATTAACGCCGACTTTGCATGCAAAGACGACGTCCATTGCGCCGACTTATGGAAGGCCTATATGGGGGGTGATTAGTGCCCTCACTATGGGGGGTGATTATGGCGTGCGGAAAGGGACATGGAGAACCTGCCTAGGCAGACTGTCGTGTGACGTCTACTTCTGGATAAGTTGCATACGTCGTCGCCACTACTTCTGGATAAGTACGTCGTCGCCATACTTTTAAGTAGCTTACATTTTAGAGTAAATTTATAGTTATAACGTTTTTGCCAGTTCATCATTTTGGAGATTTTAACACGGAGCAAATTAAGGCAATGTCAGAAGATGACTTGCCTTCTCAATGTGTCATTCATTTCCTGTGATTCATTACATTTGTTGTCTAGCCCTTCAATCTCTCAGCAAAATGTAGGCTAATTATTTGGCCGCTATAGGATGCCACACACGTTGCGTATCAAACAGAAGTGGTGCTATAAATGTAGCCTGACGTTGTCATACTCATAATTATTGTCAGAATATGAGTCTGAGAACTCTCCATTGGGCTGTGACTATGGGGCGTGTTTCAACCGAACCCGGAAAACAAATGCCTCTTCGCTCAATTGGATAGACCTACAACCAATCAGAGCAACGTAGTATGTTGTTTGTTGAAAACGAATTCAACCAAAGCGCTCTTTGGTGACGTGGTTGATTACGTTGCTGTTGATCATCTGTCCATCATCGTATAAAGCCTGCCCTGACAATTTCATTGGTCCGAACAGCTCCTGTTCGGACATAGTTGTTCCCCAACCGAGACTCCCCAGACCCAACTTCCCGACCAAATTATTTCGTGGGCGGGGATAAATTGGGCTGGCAGCCAGGCTAATAGGTGGTGGGCCGAAGCTCAAAATCGTGCATTTGAACGATCCCTGGCGATGGAGGAACTGGATTTTTAAAACTTTTTCTACAACCCTTAAAAAATGTGTTGGCATGTCCAGTTCTTGCACATTTTTCAAGGAACAAACATTTTATTTCTTTATCGACACAGGCATGTTTTCCGGACAACTATGGTCCGCATCCAATAAGAGCTCACATACATAACACCTTCATAAAATCCACCAATCGTATACCCCGATATTCAAGGCGAGTAAAGTAGGAAGTAAACATTCACATGTGCATTTTGGTGAACCAGTATATTGTCAGTGGGTGACTGGGCTTCAAATGTATGGAAAAACGAAAAAACGAAAACAAATGGCTAATTCAGGTATTCTCTAAAGAAACATTCCACTTAAACGAGCAAGTTAACAGTTAAGTGATAATGAAATGTGCAGAACATTGTTCAAATAAATGTACTGTTTTAAGTGTGTGTCGCCTAAACATATAATAATGACATGAATCAATGACATACGTAATTATAATTAGCCAAGAGTAGGTATACCACATCAGTAACAGTCATCAATACATATTGACATCTCTGCACAGTTAGCAAGTTGGAAAACGAACCTCATTAGTATAATACACGCATGTGCACAATTAATTGTATTGCTAGCAGTGTATTCAAGGCCACAAGTAGTTGCAATCATGCTGTATGCATGTAGGTAGCAAACCAAAGGGATTTAATCTACCCATTTACTGAAGGTAGTTGGTCCAAGTTTGTTCAGAGTCCATTGCAATTGCAAAATTTGGACAGCAAGGACATCCTTCTTGCAGAAAAAGCAGTGGAAAGATTTAACTTAAATTCAGCACCTCAGAACCATATGCTAGGTAATGCTGGATTTCACAATGGTGTTACAGTAACTTCACCAACACAACAATAATAGCTAAAGCACATAAGAGGAGTGAAAATGCAGCTCTGGATAAGGTTTTCCAAACAGGTGTGTATGAAATTCTGTATTTTGTATGGCAAGATGTACAGTGGGGTCAGTGTATACAAATGAACTACTGCAAAATAAATTTTGCTGTTACAATCTAAGTGCACCACATTGGATTTGAAAATGAGTTTACATACATTGCATGCTTATTGAAAGCACAGACAGGACGAGCAGGGCAGAGGAGAATGGGCAGGACAAAGAAGACCTATAATCTGATGTGGAATACCATGCCCCTCTAGTCGTCCGAGTGTCTGCTCCCATGTTTTTTTTTTCATACGATAAGGTAATTTATGCAAGATGCCTTTCTTCTTACTGGCTGGAGATGAACAGTCTAGAGGACACACATTTTGCATATACCTACAGGTACAATCTGGGGATTTTGTTGCTCAGAGACAACAGGAGTATGGTTTTGCAAACACTGTCTGTGATCAAGTCATAGAGCAACAGCCAACAGAGACTCCAAAACTAAAGTTGGACTGACTGGATTCTCCCTAAACAAAGATGCAGTGCATAGATGCACCACATCACTCCAACACAGTGAACTGCATGAATCATGAAAAGATAAAAAGGATATTCAAAACATCATGTCAACAATTAAATGTATGATCAACCCATTTGACCAGACATTGGAGGGAGAAAGTCACATAACATCATGAAAACTAGCTTCAGATACTGTTGTCAGTGACCTTTTTGAGGCTGAAGAGAGAGGAGACAATGTCTTTGTAGAGTTTGTAAAATAAAGGCTATAGAGTGTAGAGATTAAAAAACAATCTTTAGATGTGTAAGGACAGAGCAAGAAAGACAATGACGAAGGTTAAAGGTCTGGAAACAACTTTTAGAGCAGACCGAGACCTATCGCTCGTTTGATTATATTGACACAGCTCAGTCTCCCATCTTCAGCCAGCTCAGTCTATTATCTCCAGTCAGCTCAGGGTCCCATCACCAGCCAGCTCAGTCTATTATCTCCAGTCAGCTCAGGGTCCCATCACCAGCCAGCTCAGTCTACTATCTCCAGTCAGCTCAGGGTCCCATCACCAGCCAGCTCAGTTTACTATCTCCAGTCAGCTCAGGGTCCCTTCACCAGCCAGCTCAGTCTACCATCTCCAGTCAGCTCAGGGTCCCTTCACCAGCCAGCTCAGTCTACTATCTCCAGTCAGCTCAGGATCCCTTCACCAGCCAGCTCAGTCTACAGTACATTTGACAAGAGGTAGACACAAGACAGATTACACCCTCTACCTGGAACACATTATAGCATCAGATGTTTAAAAACAGTCCAACTCGGATGTTGTGTATTACTTTTTACAGGGTTTTTGGGGATCACTTGCAAGGGCTTCCTCATTCAGGGTCAGCCAGTGTCGATTTTAAGTCTCCACTAAACACAACAAGAGGAAGAGCCAAGACTACATAAACACTTTCAACATGCTACATATTATAGTATTCGTTGTATAAAAACGTCTCAATAATGTTCTCATATTTCTTTGTGTTTTTTGGCTATCCTGATCACAGCCAGCTAAATCTCCAGTGTCATTGAGTGCCCAACAGTTTTAATCCCCGCCACAGATTTAAAAAATGAAGATAATATGGTAAATTAAAGACAGACAGTGACACGGAAAGCAAGTATTTAATTAAAACTCAACCGAGCTACCATTGTGGTGCCGAGACTTGTAGGCTTACTGGGCTAGATACTTGACGCATGGTCACTTACGTTGTTTAGTATCAGCTGATCCTGTTAAGAACCATTCAATTAGCTAACAAGATGATACACGAGTTCTGGTTGGTTGGAGAGTTTAGGTAGTTGAGACAATTGCCTGATAAAGTTGCTAACTTTGAACTAAGCTACAGAAAAAATGTGCAAGAATTGGATGTGCCAACAAACGAAAATGTTTTAAGAAAAAAACGACGTTGATAATATCAAAAATCCAGCTCCTCCATCGACGGAGACAGGTCATTTCAAAAACTAAAGCAGATACGCGGGCTCGCCCCACCACCTACTATGGAAACCAGAGTTATGAAGTCTTAAGTTGCGCCTTTATATTGAAAAGATCCTGACCCGGAAGTACTCCCTCAGTGTTGCTAAAAAGAAAAGAAAAAAAAGGTAGTTCGAAATGTCGCGTGGAGAGATGACTGAGAACGTAGCCTTTAAACGTGCCTCATCTGAGGTATGTTTCAAGAAACTTGAGGTCTTTGTTCATGTATTATTAGCAGACTTATAGCATATCATGTATTCACGTATCTGTCTTTACAGGGTGACGAGAAAGTTGACTGGAAAAAAATTAAAGCTGAACGTGAGTGTCCCCCAGTTAGCTAGCTCTACCTACCTAAAGCATAAGGATTAATCAGTGGTTTTCTGTCTAATTAGCTACCACTTAGCATATAACTACATATGTATGCACGTGCGTGTGTGTCGATGTCTGAAAAGAGCATCTGCTCCTCCTGCTTTCACTTCCATTAAGGTCTGTTAGTATGAAAACAGCAGTATTTACTTTCTCACATAACTTTAGTGCTCAGGTGTTATGTGGAATGCAAGCCTACATAATGTATGCATATGATACACTTCCTACTCTCTTCCACTGTCCTGTATGGCAGGTAAGGAGTCGAAGAAGCGTATTAAGGAGTCAAAGCTCATCCAACAGCTCGAGAAGCAGCAGCAGCAGCAAGAGGAGGAAGCCGATAAGGCCAGGGGGACAGACTTGCAGAAAACCAAAGGTAGTTTGTGAATTGTTTAAACCATTATATATCGCTCATGCATGTTTAACTAATGATAAACATGGTACAAGTGGATGGTAGTTTATGGTTGCTAGCAAATTTCTTCTCGTGGGATTTCTATCTCTTCAAAACCCATTCATTTTGACGCTAAAGTAGCAGACCAGTGTTTTTGGTGTCTTGCCTGTAATCCTTGTCAATACATACTATTATATTCTCAGGGCGACAATACACTGTGACTGTAGCCCTGCCTGGGTCTGTCATGGACAATGCCCAGTCAACGGAACTCCGTACGTACCTGGCTGGACAGATTGCTAGAGCCTGCGGTGTTTTCTGTATTGATGAGATTGTCGTGTTTGACGAGCATGGAGAGGATGTCAGGTACATCTTTAAATGTAGTCATTTCACTAAAGACCTATAAGTCCTGACAACTTGACGTAAAACAATGCTGGTGTTTTTTTGTTTTTTCCAGGAGTGTGGAAGGAGAATTCACAGGTGTTAAGAAGAAGGGCCAAGCCTGCATTCAGCTTGCTAGAATCCTTCAGTTCTTGGAATGTCCACAGTAAGAAGTATTCTATTAGATGACAGTCAAATCTATACAAGGCCGTCTGATTTTTGAGAGGATTTTCCCCCCCCTCTTTCTGCTTGTTTACCCACAAGGTATCTACGTAAATGTTTTTTCCCAAAACATCAGGATCTACAGTATGCTGGTGAGTTTGACAACAACCTTACGCCTGGAACACAGGCTGTGAAGTGCTACGATCGGCAACGAATGGCGCGAGGCTGTTCACACTAGACGTGCATTTCTCTGCGCCGGTCACCTTTCACCTCTGAGCTTTCCTTTTTCACATTTAAAGCTGACATGGTACATACACATGGCATATGCTAGCCTATATTTAGGAGACTTAATATAGGCCAGGGGTCACTAATTGGCGGACCGCGGTCCGGGTCCAGACCCAGGCGGTTCCCTATCCGGACCTTATAACCGATATATTATTATGGAATGTATTCATTTTGATGGAAAGTTTCCATTTTAACCGGCACATATTTTTGTTCCTACTAGATTTGGTTTCTATCTTCCGTGTCCAGTCCAAAGGTCCAATCAGGAGCTGTAATACTGTCACCATGACAACTCACTCGCTCAACGTTGGCCGCAACCTGTGGGTCACGCAGGTTGTGTGTGTCATTCGCAACAACGCAGGCTAATCGATTTGCTAACGGTACCTGTTTCTTCTTTAGCGAAAGACATGGCGTGCTTTTAACCTGACAAAATGCAAAAAGTTGATTCCAAAAATCGCTAATTTCAGACAAGTATGCATTTGTGCTGCCGGTGGGGAGCACAAAACCGATGTGTTTAACCTGCAATGAGACGGTTGCCCGCCTTGTCAATAGTGGTAATGTAAAACGTCACAAAGCATGGACACAACAAAATTACCCCCAGAACTCTGAGGTAAGGGCCAGAAAAATAAACCATCACTGTTCCGGACCCTGGACTGAATGGAAATGTGATGAGTGGACCTTTTGGGTTTCTAATTGAGTACCCCTGATATAGGCTATAACACGGGCGCCGAAAGGAAACAGGATGCGCTTTCACAGCCAATCGTGGCACTTCGCAGCCAGTGTGTTCCAGGTGTAACACAGCTAGCACAGTATATGCAAGGGAGTAAATGCTATTCCAAGCACCACATGGAGCCGCTCGCGAGGAGCAAATAGGCGAATTCACGCGAATTTAGTCGCTGCCAGTGAATCTAGTGTATTCATCGACATGCAATCACAGGTTATTTACACTTGTAAATAACAAGGGCAAGTGGGCAATGTTGCGCGAACTTTAGTCACAAATTAATTTAATTTGAAGTGATGAGCAAGAAGTGTATGAACAGCTGGGGGGGCTGCCCCTCAAAAACAATGGTAGGGGAAACACTGCAGCCTCTAACCCACATGTGCCCTTATCTGATAATGTTTTGTATAAGCAAATGTACCTTTTTTACGATGTTCTATTTGAAATAATCGTTTGTTGTTGCACTGTCTTGTCACAAGACTTCTTGGCATACTGTTAAACTCTAATACTGTTAAAACTGTGCACAGAAACTGCTGCACTTACCACTTTTGTACATTGCTTTGGATAAAAGCATATGCCAAATGAATAAATGTTAATGTCCGTGTGTATCCAGGCTTGCTCAACCCTCTGGACAGCCCACACCATATGAGGATAGATGAGGAGTCAGAGTACCGGGAAGGGGTGGTCCTCGACAGGCCCAGCAGACCAGGAAAGGGCTCCTTTGTCAACTGTGGAATGTGGAAGGTTAGGGAAGCACCTTACAGTTTACCTGCAAGTAGGCTAGCATGCACTTAACCTAGGATGAATAACTGAAGAACCATCCAATACATCTTGCCTGCCGTGACATAATCAATGAGCTAGTCTTAAAAATAAAATAAAAAACACAACTCAAATTACACAAACTGTATTTGAAAGCATTTCAAATGATAACATTTGACCATGATCAGTTATTCACATCAAGGAGAACCACACTTAGTTGGTGTCTTCACTCAGTAGATGAAGGAACTAAAGCCAGTCTTCCTCTGTAGGAAGTGCAGATCGACAAGCAGCTGCAGCCCGGTCTACGAGTAACTGTCCACCTGAACAAGAACCAGAATAATGGTAATCTCTGGAGTGAAAAATACTTACATAAGGAGTATTGTACAGTGTTTCCTTTAAGAACATTTTTCGGAGCAGGTTAATGTAATAGTCTAATAGCTAATGTAATATTGCACATATTTTCGTCCTATTTCCCCTAAAGCAATGAAGTTAGGCTAATTAAAGACACCTTCCACTCATAAAGTATGTTCTAAATGGCATAAATGCTGCCAATTAATAATTGACGTAACAACTTATTGTGAAGTCAGTATGTCAGATGGCTGAGCGGTGAGGAAGTCGGTCTAGTAATCTGAAGGTTGCCAGTTCGATTCCCAGCCGTGCCAAATGACATTGTGTCCTTGGGCAAGGCACTTCACCCTACTTGCCTCGGGGGGAATGTCCCTGTACTTAATGGTCAGTAGCCTAGCCCAGTGTTTCCCAACCGGGGTGCCAATGAGAGCAGGGGTGCCATGTAAAAGTCCTTAAACCAGTAGCGGACTGGCCGAGACACGTCTGGGCCGGAGGGCTGCTTGCCTTATAATTTTTTTAACTACTAATAAAATGTCGGCAGAAGATTGAGCGACACGGTTGGCCGTCCCCCATTTCCCCAAGGCGGTTGGTCTATTCCAAATGAACGTCTGTGCAGCCATTACCCCCCTCCCTTTGTCTCGCTTGCACTCGACAGTAGTGATGGGAAGTTCGGATCATTTTACTGATTCGGGTCTTTGAATCTCGTTCAGTAAAATGAACGAATCTTTTTTCGATAATCTTGTATATTATACAAGTATCTTGTATAATATACAAGATACTATTTCATTAAAATAATGTATCATGACAGTTAGTATGATTTGGTCATTTATTATCACACTAGCATTTAATTATCACGGCAAACAATTACACTGCACTAAACTGTAAGTGAAAATAACAAAACCAGTCAGTATGATGACTTGAGCGAATATCATTCACTACTTACTAAAACAGCGGCCACGCGAAAGGGAATTAGGAAACTGTTTCCTCTACTAAAAAATACAATGCGGGTCACGTGAAAAAAGGATCCAAAGACCCGAAGTCGGGAAATGAACGAATCGTTTGTTTCCTCTAGCTACCAGTACAGAGCCTATGCAGGTCACGTGAAAAATGATCCAAAGACTCGTACCCGAAGACCGAGTCGGGAAATGGACGAATCATTTCTGTTTACTTGGACGAGCCTATGCAACAGTCCCGATGCGCGGCCACGAGAAAATGAACGAATCACTCTTTGAGAGGAAACGACACATCACTACTTGACACTGGAGAGGCAGCTAAATCCCTTAGAGCGTCATGGACGTCCATATGGATGTCCTCAGAGCCATAGAAAAAGAGAGTTGCGACACTTCCATAGACTCCCATTGTTATCGAGGAATGCGGAAGTAAAGCGTGTCTCACGCGACCTATAGTTCCAAACATTGTATTTTCCACCATTGAACCCCATTCATTTTCAGTGTCTCCGAAGCAAGTTAGCTGGTAAATTGATGAAAATCCTTCAGTTTTTCATATTTTTACCACCACATATCAATTGTTATTAGTAGTATTTCATATAGCTAGCTTTAGATAAAATGTATTGTAAGATTATAGCTTGTTTGATTCGAAACGCAGTTAGAGCTAGACTGTAGGTCACGTAGGTTAGAGCTAAGCAACATTTTTACCGTAGCTAGCTCGAGAGCACCAGAAGTTCGTTGGTTTGTAGTCTGTCAAATTAGTTCTAGTTATTGGTGTTCGTTGGCATACAAAGTTACTCTTATTACTCTTATACATCTGATTAATAAGTCCGTAAATAAATGTTAATAAAGTATCAGACATACATGATACAACACACCAGTAACCAATTGACATTATGTGTTAATATACCGAAAATATCCTTGAATCGAGATGGTGCTGCTGTCTGTCCCGCCGAAAACCATTCAAACAGGTTGACAGCAGTGTCTTTGTTTTTTAACTACAGCGAGCTACCGGAACCACGTGACAAAAAATCTAGCTTTTTTCCTGTGTTTCACTGGCAGTGAGTGTTCACAGTGTTGTATTTCACTCCATTCTACATCAAAAACGTCAGGGAGGGCTGCCTTTTGTAGATACGAGTCAGCTGAAGATAGCCAGAATATCGGATTTCTTTTACCGAGCCTGTTTCATTCATAATTTTGCCTGAGAAAGCGACTTCCGTTGGCCAGCTTCATTGAAAACCATTCAAACCGGTTGACAGCAGTGGGGCTTTTTGGAACTACAGCGAGCTACATGAACCACGTGATCACGCGTCGGCGAGATCAAAGCGTGTCGCAACTCTCTTTTTCTATGGCTCTGGATGTCCTCGCTAGGGGGAGTTTGGCTGCCTGATCTTTGCATGGATGGACGGACGGCGATGCTGTTCAGAGTGCCGTCCCTGATTAGCAGGGACATCCGTCGCTAGGGGGAGCATAGATCATGGACGGCGATGCTGTTTAGAGTGGATTAGCATGGACGGCGCTAGCACTTGAATGGTTGAGAAGGACGGCCATGTTTATCAGGCTGTTGAGCTAAACCAGAACTGTCGAAGGCTACCATAGCATGTAGCTAGCTACAGCAACTTTGGATGACTCAATAACTTTCGTCACGTTATTTTGTATGAATTTCATTTAAGTGTAGGCTATATATTCACGCCTTTTTTTTTTTTTTTTTTTTACATACAAAAGTAGGCCAGTCAACAATAAAATCTCATGACAATATAGACTTGAAAAACAATATATTATGGTTAGGGTTTGCCTAGATGTAGGCTAGGCTACATATATTTTAATTATTTTGAGAATTGTTAATAAAGACTTGTTTAAAGATTTAAACATTGTGTTATGACCCTTTGATATACATTGCCCTTTAGGTCTTTTAAGATGTCAGTTTAAAGTGTTTTATGGGTGGATTTGGAGCCGCCGGTCAGTCGCTCCAATTTTGCACACGAACTTTGCGCGGAGACAAATGCAAAACACAATACACTCCCAATTTGCGCACAAATCACTTTGAGGAGAGACAAATGCAAATCACAATACGATGCGATGCCAAGTGACAAGTCAATGTTTTCTTTGTACAGTTAGGCTAGGCCTATTGTCAGTTTTTTGAGACACAATGGGTGAGTGTTTGAGCAGACTATACTCCATTTAAATGTAGTTCAAAAAGGTCACACTTATGTTTCCAAAATATGTACTTAGTCTGCAGTAGTAGCAACAGTTGTTTTTGACAATGTATCCGGAGACATCTTACTTGGTAAAGTTAGCATCGGGCCAGATGTATCCCTAGTTATTTAAACATCATACATTGACATGGCTGTTAAAGAGGCTATTTAATGACATTTTTAATAAGTCCAATTATGATGTCAGAAAGAACTACACCTTCATGAAGTCTACATAAATTGTTAACAGTTATGGCGTCGTAGATTGTTCTTCAACATTGTCAAATGAAATGTATCGAACGGTAGCATTAAAAATAAATTTATTTTGTATATTACATAGAGCATACATTTTTGACGAATGAAGATTTTTTTTTCTTTATTTTATTGTAAAGGTTATTTTGCTTTTATTGTTTCGGTGGTCCTATTTTCATGCATATAATGTCAAGTGCAGTTTTATTTACTTAAGTAAAGGGAGGCCCTCAACATCCCTGCTGTCGGCCGTCCGTCCATGCGAAAAAGGGCTTATAAAGTTTTGTTTCTGTTATCATAATTGAACAGCCATGTCAATTTCTGATGTTTTTTAGACCTTCTGGCTCAATGCTAACTTTACCGTGTAAGATAACATGTCGCCAGATCCATAGTCAAAAACGACTGGTGCTACAAGACTAAATGCATATTTTCAGAACTTGACTTGTCGCATAGCATGGTATTGCAACGTTTAGATTTGTCTCTGCTCTAGTGGTTTGTGCGCAAAATTGGAGCGACTTACTGGCGGCTCCAAAATCCACCCATAAAACACTTGAAAAAAATAAAACTGATGGCTTAAAAGCCCTAAAGGGCAATGTATATCAAAGGGTCATAACACAATGTTTACATCTTTAAACAAGTCTTTATTAACAATTCTCGAAATAATTAAAATATATGTAGCCTAGCCTATATCTAGGCAAACCCTAACCATAATATATTGTTTTTCAAGTCTATATTGTCATGAGATTTTGTTGACTGGCCTACTTTTGTATGTAAAAAAATAAAAATAAAGGCGTAAATATAGCCTACACTTAAATGCAATTCATACAAAATAATGTGACGAAAGTTAGTCATCCAAAGTTGCTGTAGCTACATGCTATGGTAGCCTTCGACAGTTCTGGTTTAGCTCAACAGCCTGCTAAACATGGCCGTCCTTCTCAACCATTCAAGTGCTAGCGCCGTCCATGCTAATCAGGGACGGCACTCTGAACAGCATCGCCGTCCATCGCCGTCCATGCTCTATGCTCCCTCTATCGCTGGACGTCCCTGCTAATCAGGGACGGCACTCTGAACAGCATCGCCGTTCATCGCCGTCCATACTCTGCTCCCCCTAGCGACGGACGTTCCTGCTAATCAGGGACGGCACTCTGAACAGCATCGCCGTCCGTCCATCCATGCAAAGATCAGCAGCCATCGCCGTCCGTCTTTGGACGTCCATATGAACGTCCATGACGCTCTGAGGGATTTAGCCCCTACTGCGACAGTGACACTGAGATCGAAAGCTAGCTAGTAGAGACTATATAACGATCGAAAACGTAGGGGGGCTGAAAAATAAGAGAAAAAAAGACAATCTTCACTAGACAACGTTTTACCAATTGAAAAACGGCTGTTTATTTTACATAAAGCACAAAAAACTATTTTGCGCTCAAATAAAGGCTTGCGCGTCATGCGCGCTCGCATGAACTGTGAAACTCCCTAACTTGCATTCCATCAAACACAGAATGTGGATGCATTGGCAGGGTAGCTGTAGTGGTGTATACGGGGCCGGTTCTGGTGGGCCAGTCTGGATAAAAGTCCAGGGACTTTTAACCCTTTACTCACAGTCCGTCCCTGCCTTCAACGAATTTTCCTTGTAGCTGGATGAGTCGACTGGCATTAGTGGGCACATACGCTCAGCTCCTGGCAAATGTTCGATTCTTAGATGGCGACAGCATTAGAGAAACTTTTATTTTGTAAATCAATGTCTGACATACAACGGGAGAAGAAATATATTGTGTGACAAGTAGTATATTGAACAGTGGGGGTTGAATTGGAAGGACTGTCACAGTTTATGTACTGAAGGGGCTGCTGCCATGACGGGGAGTACGAAGGGCTTCATTAGCAGAGTCAGAGTGCAAAACCCACATGTGAAAGCCACTCACTGCTTTTTACATAGGGAGGCACTGGTAGGAAAGACGCTCCCGAAGGAACTCTGATGTACTGGACAGAGCAGTAGATATAGGCCTAGTTAATTTCATCAAGGCACGCCCACTGAAGAGCCGTCTATTTTCGATTTTCTGCGAGTAAATGGGAGCGGAACATCAGAGCTTGTTAATACATTCGGCCGTTCGATGGCTATCACGTGGCAAGGTTTTGGCACGACTCTAACTGAGGGAAGAGGTAAAAACGTTCCTCAATCAGGAGAATTCGGGATATGTAGAGTGAAGTCCTTCACTCTACATATCCTTCACTCAGGTTGGAAAACACTGGCCTAGCCTATCGATTAAGGTAAGCAACTCGAAAGCATGTACACTGTCTGCTTCATTTGATCTTGATAGGCTAAGCATTCTGTAGCAAATAATAACAATAAACCCACCATTTATTAATGAAAACTGCTTCAGCATAATAATGCGCCTAAAATACAAACGTGCGCCAAGGCAGCAATCGCTATCGAATCAACAGACGTGTGCAATTTAGCTAGCAGGTCAAGAATACAAACAACGAAAAATTGCTAAATCAACATAGAGGAAACACTGCAATTTGTATGTGAGGTGTGTGTTTCTCACAGTTCTAATTCCTCCATGATTTCCACAGAGAGCCGTATATACAAAGGTGTGGTAGTGGCCCCTCATGTACCACGCTCACAAGGAGGGCTGTACTGGGGATACAGTGTTCGACTAGCATCGGGTCTCAGTATGTATAACACACACATACTGCAAATGAATACACTCATACACAGATACAGACATATCACACACGCGATACTATCTCAGTATGTACACAATGTTCATTTCACACTATCTGTTTTGAATGTAACTACAGGTACTGTTTTCACTGAGTGTCCATACAAAGAGGGCTATGACCTGACCATTGGCACATCAGAGAAAGGATGCAACATTGACCAGGCTTCTATCAAACCCTTCAAGTAAGCTTCCTAATCAAATTCCAGGGGCCAAATGTACGAAGGCACATATGCATGAAATGGGCGCAGAAACATGTTTGGGTGTTTCTACAGTTTCAGATTTATGAAGAAGCACGTGGCATTAGAATCTATGTACCTCTGCGCACTTTAGAACCCATGTGTAGACCACCTATGCTATATCGTTAGATGTGATACGGTGACACAGTGACCAAATGGTGGCAAGAATTTTGTGTGTTGGAATGCCCTCAAGCAAATCGACTGTTTCCAGTTTTCTCCATATGTATACTTTTACGGATGAATTTACAGAGTTTGATCAATTTGACCCCTGGTCACCCCGTCCAAAAAAAAATCCACATTCATTTGAGCGCAAATATAGTTTTTTGAGCTTCATGTAATACGTTGGATTCAACTTGTTATTATGTTTGAGTCTAAATAAGATGATCGGTAGGCCTATTATGTTTGAGTCTAAATAAGATGATCGGTAGGCCTATTATTTAGAAACTTTCTTTAATTGCATAATGTTTTCTTAGCCTACCTTAATTCTGACACCTTGACTTCTGTGTGCGTGCTGCAGAGGCTATTATAGCAAGCACCAAAGAGCGCCAGCATCAGTTTGTGTTTTCGGTTAAACTGCATTGATTTTACAAGTGTTTATTGGGATTCTGTGCTTCTTTTACTGGGGCACGTGCCCCAGTAAAAAAGGTCTAGCTGCCAACCTTCCATCCAGTTGCACTGTTTATCTGTGCAAGTAGTAGATGTTCCGCATTGGTAGAAATGGGAGAAGACTCAGGTGGTGCTCCGGCGAAAAAAACTAAACACATCAATTCAGCGACGAAGTGTAGTACCAACCCTTTCCGTTTTGAGTTAATGCAATGTGTTTTTGAGTTAATGTAATGTTGTTTCCCATTTGGGGGAGCCTGTCTTTGTATTGGGGGGAGGTGAGCAAGTCATCCTATTTGGGGGGAGTTGACTCGTATTTGGGGGGAGTGTTTTCATTTGGGGGATGCACTCATGTTAGTGGTTGTGATTTGCACTTCAGGGCCACCGTAGTTTCTCCTCCATCTTGAAATTGTAATACCTAGAAATGTTTACCATGACCAACAGTTGCTACGTTACAAGAAACAAAAACCAATCCGATTGGCCAACGCTAGCGTTTTCACGCTCCTCATTTACATAAAGTTGAGAAAATCCAACTTGCAACGCTCCGCTCGCCTTCTCACAATGCCCTACGCGAGCGTCAACGCCTGGTTTCATTGAAAATGAATTGGAAGCCGACGCGCCGCCCGCTCCGCTGTAGTGGACACGCACCGTGAGAGTGCATGTCGGAGAATTCACACCGCAGTTGAGATTGCGTGTGCGCGTCCTTGAGAACTGTAAATCGTATAACTTATGTTGTCGGTTCATTTAAGCCTGTTATTGTATTCGTCTATAGTTCTTGCACATTTAAATTAACTAGTGATTTTCGTTGTTTGTATTCTTCACCTGCTAGCTAAATTGCACACGTCTGTTGATTCGATAGCGATTGCTGCCTTTGCTCACGTTTGTATTTTAGGCGCATTATTATGCTGAAGTAGTTTTAATTAATAAATAGTGGGTTTATTGTTATTATTTGCTACAGAATGCTTAGCCTATCAAGATCAAATGAAGCAGACAGTGTACATGCTTTCGAGTGGCCTACCTTAATCGATAGGCAAGGCTACTGACCATTTACAATAAGTTGTTACGTCAATTATTAATTGGCAGCATTTATGCCATTTAGACATTTATTCGGACAGACCTGCCCCCACTGCCCAAAAAAATCCTAAAGGAAACACTGAGATCTGCACAAACATGCATCTTGAATTGTAGATTTACATGACAACACAGGTTATTTATTTGAATGAACCAGTCAGGAAAATGAAATTACGTTAGCCCCATTGCCAATAAACTAAATCATCACACATTCTACCGATGCTAGATACAGGCAGGATACGTCAGCATTGCTAATAACTGTTAGCGACAAAACCATACTACAGTTGCGGTTGTGATGAACATAAGGTCGGCACAGCACCTCTTTTCATCAACAGTTTTCGGTTTTGCAATCAATGACTCCTTTAAACAACATGATCCTCGAAAGTGCTAGAGTGTACCTGGAGGAAAGCAAGCAACAATAATATAATTCACAAGTAGTTGAGTCACTTACAGCTAGACAACAAGTGCAACAAGTCCCTCAATAGGTGCCATTGTGTTCCTGGAGGAAATTAACATCTGATCCAACAAATCTTTCTTAAGTACCGTTGTACTCCCAGAACAAATGTGTCTTTAGCCTTTTTTTGAAGGTGGGGAGACAGTCGTATCTCTGATGGAGGTGGGGAGATGATTCCACCATTGGGGGGCCAGACAGGAGAAGAGCTTGGGTTGGGAGCGGGCGCTCTTGAGAGGTGGGACCACCAGACGGTTGTCAGAAGACGACCGATTTAATATCTGTCACAGTATCGGACACGGTATAAGATGGTGTAGGCAATGTTGTTGAGGAGCACTTTTTGTCATTTTTGACTAAATAAACTTCACATTTTGATAGCAACCAATGCATCTAAAGGTTTGACGATAATATTACATAAATCCGACATCTGTGGGTGCCGCAGGACTGTAAAACAGACAAATCATTAAGACCGTTCCGAGACTAATGATTGGGCGGGCAACCAGTCTATCTACCTACCTACTTGCACGCACTCTGCCCCTGCACTTGACTGATAACTTACTGTATCTAGCTAACGTTACCGCAGCCAGCTGTTGATAGCTCACCAGCAATAGGATTAGAATAATACTAACATGCCTGCTGTTGCAGATATCTATTACGATTTATCAACCAGTCATCATTGTGGGACAATAAATCTGCACGATCCCTGAACTCCTGCTCGCCTTAATCACCCATTGGCGATGTCCTCCAAAAGTATTAAAGCAGCAATTATGCACCAATAGTATATGCCAAATATCACATTTGGCAAAGCTCATTTGTGGCGCAAATTCACTTGTTTTCTTTCTGGCTAAATAGGCTAAAACAAGATCATTGGCATAATTTATAGATGGCCTATACAATTTACTCCCATTGTAGATCAACTAATACTGTCATTTGTAATGCATGCACTTTCTTTCCACCTTTGAGTCACTTTGTCGCCATATCACATCTCAAAACATAGCGTACGCACAGGTTCTAAAGTGCACAAAGGTAAGCATGATTCTCACGCCTTGTGTTTTTTTCATAAATCTGAAACTGTAGAAACACCTGAACACATGTTTCTGTGCCCATTTTTATGCGTATGCGCCTTTACATTTAACCCCAGAAGCATTGTCCAAAGAACATGTTATGATTTGGGTTTAGGTTGGTTCTGAAATGCTTGTCTGTTTTGATGGCTGTCTACAATTCTGTCTGCCTCTCAGGCACTTACTGGTGGTATTTGGAGGGCTGCAGGGCCTGGAGGCAAGTGTGGACGCAGACCAGAACCTGGACGTGACAGACCCCAGCCTGTTGTTTGACCTCTACCTGAACACCTGTCCTTCACAGGGCAGTAGGACCATACGCACAGAGGTGTGTGTATGCATGTGTGTGTGAGATGACGACTAGTAGTGGTGTTGCGCTCAAAGCTGTGCTCACAAACGATATAGACCTTTTGATACAATGGGTATTGATACAAACGTGTCGAGCGTGGCTTCAAATTGGCAAGTGTAAGTGGAGACATGCACTTTGTGCACAATTATTAGGCAAGTTGTATTTTTGAGGATTCATTTTATTATTGAACAACCACAGTGCTCTCGGTCAATCCAAAATGTCAATAAACCCCAAACCTGAATATTTAAGAAAGTAAAAATGAGGTTTTGGCTTTCTTAGGAGAATATCTATGTGTGCAACTAAAAGAAAAATGTGTTTATTGGGTGTGCTTTGCCTTCGGCAAGGGCACAACCTTTGTTCTCTCACATATATATTATTATTATTTATTTTCCCACCCCTAAATCTTCGTCAATATTTGGACTAAATAGACAACCTAGGTGTCAAACGTTTCGTCTTGGTAGTGATTGAGTTGCTTGTATTTTATTTACGTTCCGTTGCATGGTTTAGGCTCAAGTTCAGTCTTGTGGCGAAAAGTGAACCTAACGGTGGCAAATTTTCTAGCCACAGTCACTGACGTTACTAACGTCACGAAAACACGCGTGACTACCTGTAGCAGAACATTCGTTTCGCATCTGTTAACTTGGGGGATAGCTAGGCTAACTATAGCTTTACTGCAAGGCAGCTGCAGAAACGCCACAAGCAAAGAGGCCAGGGTGATAACTATTTACCCATTTTACTTTGTGATGTGAAACACAATTGTGTAATGTACAATATTAGCTGATATTTTTAAGGAAGTAGGCCCACATCTACTTTCGGAAACGGTAGTCTACTATTTCACTGAAGCATTAGCATCATGACGTTAGCCTCTGTTGCCCGGGCAACACATACTACAGTGGTCTATGATGCATCTGTTTTCAATCGTTAAAATAAACATTCTTCACAAATACATTTTCGTTGTAGGATTTATTATGACATTACATTACAAGTAAACGATTTGTTGGTGAAATTATCATTACCTGTGGTTTCAAACCAGTGTTGCTCACTGCAAAGCTGTAGCCTATGCGAGACACACTACAAAAACATCTACACAGCTGTTTAGGAAGTCAAACGGCGACAGAACATGTTCGGCACTCCCCTTACTTAAATCAAAAGTCTTTCAATAGGTGAAACTATCTGACTACTAACCTGAACTTCATTGCCACAGCCTAAACTTTGTCAATCTGTTCATGAAAATAATTAATTTCAGCCTAAACCGTACAACGGAACGTTACATCGAATTCAACCAACGCAATCGCTACCAAGACGAACATAGCAGTAGTCTAGTACTGTACTGTAGTAGTAGAATTTACCGGGGCAGCTTCTCCACTCAGGACTATATCGCATTTTGCGTTGTTACTGACAATGATCGCTACCAGTGAGCTTTTTATGAATGAGCGATTTTCCACTAAATAAATGTCAAGCTTATTTACGTTTTGGGGGGCATATTTTCAGTTAGCAGATACTGCCGGTAACGTCGTAGAATAATCTTCAAAGGGGGTTCTTTATTAATGAATGAATGCAATATGAGTAGGCTAAATGCCTGAAAATATCACGAGAAGGGAAAACTTAAAAGGACGTTTAAGTCATAGAGATTAGGTCAATTTTTACACCGTCTGCCAAATTTATTCATTTTGATTCAGCTATGAGGCTGCCTCTTGCAGGGGAAATGAGAAGACATCATATTTAATTCTACACTTCACTCATATTTTGAGTTGTAAATGAGCAGCAAAAAAAAGATGCTTTTAAATCTATGTAATCTTTATAAATAATAAGTAGGCCCTATGCATTTTTATATAAAATATACAGAAATATCAGTTGTAAAAATGTCATTAAAAAACGGACCCCTGTGCAACCGACGCAAGCAAGCACACCCTACAATTTCCTCAGAAATTGTACCCTCTCTAGTTATTATTATTACACATCTGCCATGGGAATCTATGGCAGCCCCTAGAACCGTATTGTCAGAAGTTGTGAAACTTGGCACACTCTTTGGGACCAGTCCCCTAATCAATTTCACCAAGTTTCATGTCTCCCATTCCAACCATCTAGGCGCCACCAATGGGTCAAAGTTGAAGGTGTGTTTACACACGTTACTTTTGAACCATATGCTTCATTTTCCAAAATGAGGGTATCATTGGATTCCCTGGATCAAGACGAGTTCAATGCACTCTATGATATCATACCCAGTTATATAGATTCTCCGCCATTTTGAATGTTAAGGAAAAGCGTTTTTTCGCTACTCCTCCTACAATTCTTGTCGAATCTTCTTCAAAATTGCCACAGATGATCTTCAGACCAAGCCTCACAAAAGTTATCCCATGGCGTTTTGATTTTCGCAACCGTTTGTTAGTTACAGCCGATCAAATTGATGTGGCCGCCATTTTGAATATAACGTTTTTTCACTACCTCTCCTATAAAGTTTGTCCAATCTTAACCAAATTTGGCACAGATCATCTTCAGACCAAGCCTCACAAAAGACATCACATGTTCTTTTGATTTTCTAAACCTTTTGACTGGAACTGCCAATCAAAGTCGTCAACCAAGCCACCATAAAAGAAGTGAGGTCATATCTCAGCACCTCTTTACTGCATTGACACAAAATTTGGTATAGGGACCTGTTCTAAAGAGGTCCAAAATAGGTCATGCCATCTCACCTCTAGGTGGCGCTGCTATAAGCAAAGATTTGGCACCTATTATCTTCAGATCAAGCCTTGCAAACGTTTTCACATGGTTTTTGATTTTCAAAACTGTTTTTCCGGTAAAGCTGATCAAAGTGGGCGATGAAGCCGCCAAAACAGGAAGTGAGATATCTCAGGAAATATTTGCTGAATTGACATCAAACGTTGTACAGGTGCTCGGGATCCCTGTTCCAAAGAGGTCCACAAAAGGTTGTGTCATCTAACCGCTAGGGGGCGATCCCGTGTCTGACACATGTTAACGTGATACCAGCTGAATTGATGCGGCCGCCATTTTGAATGAATAAAAGTTTTTTCCCTACTCCTACAAATGTATCCAATATTCACCAAATTTGGCACAGATTATCTTCAGACCACAATCACCTTGACATGTCAAAATAGGACTGAATTACAGCTGTTTTAACTTGGGCCAAATCTGACAACCGCTTGCCACACGAAAAACTGCTTATATTTTTACACAGTAACTGAACACAGTCATTTCCAGCACTGAGAATAGCTTGCTAGGATAAGTTGGTGTCCTGGCAAACGCAACATCAGAGGTTTGAATCCAGCCAAAGCCAACAAGCCTGTCATGTCACTGGTTATCTGTTTACACTATCAAACCTCGCCTCACTTTATCAAAATAATTTTTTATGATTTTCAAAAGCGTTTGTCCGGTACAGCCAATCAAAAACGGCAGCAGGGCCGCCAAACAGAAAGTTGAGACATATCTCAGCACATCTTTGATGGATTCACACCAAACTTGCTGCATGTACTCGGAACCCTCTTCTGAGGATGTCGAAAGTGTCTTCTGGGTCATCTGACCTGCTTGGCCACCCCATTTCTGCTTGCAGCTATATTACCAATTGGTATTGTATTTTATATAGTTGGAAAGCCTGATTAGTCACCTTTACAACGAGGTACAACTTGTAAGGATCATGCATTCGTGGAATGAGCAACACAGCTAACCGTGTGGGTAGTGGCCCAATTTATTTTTCCAAAATCCCCTGCAATATTCTTCTGTTGGTATTCACTCTCGTTTCGAGTTGCTTGGTGGATTGGATGAACTCTCCCACAGTAATAAGGAAAAAACAACACATATTGGTCATTTTTACACTTTACTCATTTTACACTGTCAGGGACCTCAGTAGCATGTGGAAGATCCATACGCAGCCACAACAGCTTGGCACCTCCTCATGCTGGTCACCAGCCTGGTCACACACTGCTGTGGGATGGCATCCCATTTCTCAACCAGGAATTGTCACAAGTCAGACAACATGTCTGTGTTGGTCACTCTGGCACGCCCAAGCTGATCCCACTTGAAGCTCAAAATGAGAGTGAATACCAACAGAAGAATATTGCAGGGAATTTTGGCAATTTTTTTGGGGCCGCTACCCACACTGTTAGCTGTGTTGCTCATTCCACAAATGCACGATCCTTACAAGTTGAACCTTGTTGTAAATAATACCAGTACCCCACCTCCACCTTGCTGGCGTCTGAGTCGAAGTGGAGCTCTGTGCCCGTTACTGATCCAGCCACGGGCCCATCCATTTGGTCCGTCAAGAGTCATCTCATCAGTCCATAAAACCTTTGAAAAATCCGTCTTCAGATAGTTATTGGCCCAGTCTTGACGTTTCAACTTATGCGTCTTGTTCAGTAGTGGTCGGGTTTCAGCCTTCCTTACCTTGTTCATGTCTCTGAGCACTCAACACCTTGTACTTCTGGGCACTCCAGGTAGGTTGCAGTTCTGGAATATGACAGCATTGGAGGATAATTGGTTCCTAGTAGCTTCACGTTTGATTCTTCTCAAATCTTTGGCAGTTAATTTGCGTCTTTTTTCCTCAACACGCTTCTTGCGACCCTGTTGACCATTTCCAACAAAACGTTTGGTCTGTGATCACACCCCAATATCTTAGCAATTTCAAGAGTGTTGCATCCCTCTGAAAGACTTAACAATTTGACTTTTCAGAGTCAGTTACCGTATTTCTTCGAATAAACGCAGCTGCGTTTATTAAATGACGTTCATTTTTTCGGTCATTCGAAGGCAGCATTTATTCGAGGGCGGCGTTTAATTAGTAAGAGAGATTTTGTGAATTGTAGCTGCAGTGCAGCCATAGACAACTTCGTTGCTGACATTGTGACAAATGAAACATGCAGCTGAAACGCAGGTTTCATTTACTACCGCTGACCTCCTTGTCTATTCTTTGATTGTCTGAGTGCGGCAACTCCCTTTCTCATTGGCTATCAATTAGGTGTGCATTGGTAGTACAACTGTCTCAAATACAAGTGTTCTACATTATGTAGAAATCTGAAGCAGCATGCCGAAACGTTCATACACATTAGCTTTCAAACAGAAAGCTGTGCAGAAAGTTATGTACATGTGTAATAAATAATGGGGTTGAATTTAACCAATTAAATAACCGTTTTCAGATTTTTTGGATGCAGCGTTTATTCGAGGGTGGTGTTTATTACACCGTTCATTTTTGGTGCTGCGTTTATTCGAGGGCGGCGTTAATTCGAGGGCAGCGTTTATTCAAAGGCAGCGTTTATTCAAAGGAATACGGTAAATATCTTTTTTGGCCCATTTTGCCTGAGGACAAGAAGCTGCCTAATAATTATGCACACCTTGTTATAGGGTGTTGAGCTCCTTAGGCCACACCATCCCTCATAACACAAATATACATCACCTGATATGCTTAAATCCAATAAGCATTCAAGTTTATACAGCTTGGAGTTGATAAATATTCATAAACATTATGATATGGTCAAAATACTCACTTTCCTAATAATTGTGGGCACAGTGTATTTACGGACGCTATAGAATACATTAATCGACAGAGCCAGAGACACAGAGAGAGAATGACACTACTGGATCACAAGACAATTTACCCAAACCTATTCCAATTATGTAAAATCTAACTACAAATGCCAGAAACATCAGTGCCATGCTTTTTTTCAAAGCATGGCACAAGTTTGTCAGCAAAACATTTTTGCTTGAGTGCAAGCACTGTAGAGAATTGTTTTCTTAAATAAAAATCTTTTGATCGATTCCCAATTGACCAGTTCTGAAATCAACACCTTTCATTGTTCATGCAAGCACATCTCTCTCTAGTATTTTTTTTTGCCAGCCTTCATATGTGGACATCCTTTTCCCCTGGACTACAATATCAATAATAATTTATTCATTTAGCAAATGCTTGCTCTAAGATGTGTTAAGGAGGTAGTATTGATCCCAAAAAATAAACTTTATGAATGTAAAACAGCAATGATGTTACGTTGTTTAAAATAGAAGATTTATGAAAACATATGTATTACATGTACACATCAAAACATGTCTCACAATCTTTTATCAAATTGTCAATGACGATTGTGAGACTAATGTCTCGAGGACTTGAAATCACTTGATTCCTTCAAACTCTCGATAGTCACCATACCATGAACTGACCAGCAGATGTCCCTATGGAGAGGATGTATCAAATGCTTTGAAAAAGCGAGACTTTGACACAATTGTTTCAAATGGCTTGTTGCTTCGGAAAGGTTTTTTCCGGGTCATTTCCCCCATCTTTAACGACAAGTCTATCTGGAATACATTGCAAAAATGCTTTTTATTGACTCCTAGTCAGTTGTCAAATTTTGGAGGAGAAAAAGGATTTCCATGACTTTAAAAATAGTTTCTATAACTTTACTATATGTACATATTAAAAGTGAGTATAGCATACACTATTTTGATTATTATTTCATGAATTTACATGGACATTCCCAGATTTAACATTTCCATTACTTTTCCAGGCCTGGAAATCACTTGTCAATTCCCTGACTTTCTCATGTTTTGTGTGACTATGGAAACCTTTTAGTATAGTTCATAGATCAATGTCTGTCTGTCATCTTGTGTCTTGTGATCTAAACTTGTCTGTCCCGCTTTTCTGATCCACAATGTCTGTATCCACAGGAAGCCATCTTAATCTCTATGGCCGGACTGAGACAGAAAATCAGCATTGCATTCGCAATCAGTTCATAACAGGAAGGTGACAACTGAATTCCTCGACAAGATGAACCTCGTCACAGTTCCTCTAAGGGAGTCATGACCGGCAACTGACCCCAGGGGCACTGGCTAATATTGTTTTTCTGGAATTTACTATCATTTAGCCTGAACATTACCAGAATACCTATCATGTCAAAACAATATCATACATGAAGTGTGGTATTTCTTTAAGCCCAAAACATGTTGCATTGTATCTCTTGTTTATGGGATGGGGATGGAATTTTTTGTATCACAGAAAGACCCACTGTTAATAGTACTATGCTTTACACTTTTTAAGGATAATATGTAAATAAAAGTTAAATGCATTGGTACATAACATTTATAAAGAATAACAGAATATAACAACACAGATACACCAATAAATAATGTAACATTCAGTTGTACCATTCAATATTTGCATGCCCTGGGATGCTACACAGCAAGTCACAAGTCAAGCTGATGAGGCAACATGTTTGTGCTTCCATTTTGTGATTTCAAACAGCAAATACCTAATAAAACATTTTAATTCAGCACAGTGGTGTAAATGCCCGAGGCCCCATTCCAAACTTTAATTAAAACTAGTTGAAACAGTATCTAGAGACACAGAACAAATAAAACAGCCCAAACTCTTATCTTTGTCTTAGTTCATCATCTATGGTCCATATTTGAAAGATTTAGACCAGTATGTGAGTGGAGAAGATGATATGGGGCCTTTGAGTGGGACAAAATATATTGCAGCTAAACATTGCCTTAATATATAGCACCAAATTGTTAATTGACATTCAACAGGCATTGTGTTTCCACGATTGGCACATCAGTTAAATTATACTATTAGTACACCCGACGGGCTCTGGCATTAACTATTTCGAAATTTGACATCTTGGCTTATACAATCCACCGAGATAAGTGGGAATCATTTCTTAAATATTCTTGAATGCTTTGTGGCAAGAAAAACAAAACAAACATTAGAAACGTCTAAATTCATTTTGAAATCATACAGTATGAATTCATGTTCATTCTATTTACAAGAACACTTAATTTGTCAGATCCCTGTTACCTTGTTGAATACAGTGAATAATAGTTGAACTTGGTACTTTTTGCTCTTTGTTTTTATAGCTTTTATGAGAAAGAAAACATTAAAAGTATCTGTTTACAGTTAGAGCTTTTACGTTACAAGTTTGAAAAGGAAGAACGCCTTAATTGTCTCACAGGAGGTAGTTCCCAACAAAGATGGCCACTTACCCCCATGCTGTGGGGTAGAAGCAATACAGCTGATTCGATTCAACACGAGTAGTCCACAGCTGCATGTCCAGACTTCTGTGTGATCATCTCTGCTATTTTACATAATGGGGATTATAACTGCCTATCCCTTTGTTCCGGCTCCTCTCACCAGGTAGGGTGAGTGAAGGTGATGTTGTACTGCTTGGCCCAGCGAGCGAACACGTGTTTCTCTGTGATGAAACGATGGTGGGGGCCCCTCCGACTCCTTTCATTCTGGAGGTACATTACGCATTCGTCTGGCCCTCTGGGTTTGTAATAGTGGTAGGGCATCTTCTTAGGCTGAGGTTTCCGTCTGGATGGGGAAAGATTAAAAATGGACACATTGGTAATACTCTGTAGATAGGCAAGTATGGCATTTCTCAAGACACCAACCTCTAGAGGCGGCAGAGATCTGTCATGTACTTCTTTCAAAGAACCCTCACCCCAGACTCACTCAATTGATACATGTACTATAACCTGGAGCACAAATCTGGGACTGATTATGCTGAGTGTAAAATGAAAGTGATGCTTGTCATGATGTGATTATTTTATAACGGTCAGCATGGCTGATTAACCAATTGCTCAGAGATGGCAGCAAATTTATGATTACACACAAAAATTCTCATTCATACAACATCCCTCATTAGCATACTAATGTAGAAGAGTTCCTTTGTCTATGTACTTACCCACAGTGGCTAGAAGGGACCATGCCATAGACTTTAATGTTGTCACAGATCTCTATGGCAATCACCATGGTGAACCACCCGGTGCTTAGCCATGACTGAGACTTTTGTCTGTTAAAGTGCAGAGAAAGTCCTGCCTGTGACTCATGTTTTAAATGTATTCCTTTGAAGAATACATTTGTTTTAACCCTGAAAATTTGTATTTGATGAAAAACATGATTTCAAGTACATTACAAGAACAAGTGTTGTCTCTGCATTTATATTGTAACTATACAGTATATTTGTGTATAATAAAAAATAAATTAATACAGATTTATCATCTTTGTACTGTCCCTATTTTGTTGTTTTTCCTCACCTGTCTCGTCCCGTCTCCTTCTGAAATAAGTTGTCAAACTTTCGCATTTTATTGGGTGCAATGGCGAAGCTGGATAGGTTACTGTAAGTCATGCTGACCCTCTGGATCAGACGATACAAGGTGCCTTTGGCTTCCTTTCCTATCTTGTTAGGAGGACCCCAGAATATGACTACCGTGTTTCCCATCCGGTTCAGGAACTCTCCTGGCCGCCGGGCCACCCGGAACACGCTAGAGTGGGCCACCACCCTGAGAGAGGTCCGATTCCCTACGTCGGCCTCATACCCAAAGGTAGGGGCGTCGTTCATGCGGATCACACACTCTGTGCGGTCAATTTCCGGTCCAGAACGGGTGCCGAGGACGTGGCTGGAGCTGGTCACCAGGGCACAGTGGTGGCAGTGTAGGGTCATGTTCTGCAGAAAGGGGGTATGGAGGACAACTCCCCTTAGAACAGGGCGGTCCAACCAAGATCTACCCTCATCCTTTAGATTTTTGCTCTAACCCCAGTTGTATCAAACAATTATGCTTGTCGAAGAGCTAATTATTCGAATTGGGTATGTTGGATTAGGGTTGGAAGGGAAACATAAGGACAAAAAGTCAAAAGTTCCAGTACCAGTCAAACTTTTGACTGGTACTACACCTGGAACAGTAGGGTTTTCTTGCCTCAGAAAACAATACAGTTTTATAACCTTGCATAACATATTCAGCTCAGGCATGTGCACATACAGTAACTGTGCCAACATACTTTTTTAGAACTCATGCCTATCAGATATACAGTTGCAATCTAAATTATTCAACCACCCCATTGCACATTAGGTTTATTGGCAAAATATACAATTTCTCAGCTGTTTGCAATAAACAAATTACACAAGAATTGTTTAAGTAGTTTAATGAAACTAATATTACAAGGGTTTTATCCAAATTCAACACAAAATGCTACTTTTAATGACTTTAATGAATTTACTGCAGTCTCAAAATTATTCAACCCCTTCATGACAAGCATCTTCAGTACTTAGTAGAGCACCCTTTTGCTGTTATGACCTGCTGCAAACATGATGCATAGCCAGACACCAGCTTCTGACAGCGTTCCTGAGGAATCTTAGCCCATTCCTCATGGGCAATGGCCTCCAGTTCAGTAATATTCTTTGGTGTGCGTATTGCAACCAACAACTTCTTCAAATCCCACCAGAGATTTTCGATGGGGTTCAAGTCAGGCGACTGTGACGGCCACTCTAGAATCTTCCATTTCTTCTTCTGAAACCAAGCCTTGGTGGACTTTGAGGTATTCTTGGGATCATTGTCTTGTTGGAAGGTCCAATGACGCCCAAGCTTCAGCTTCATAACAGACGGCATGATGTTTTTTCCTAAGATTTCTTGATACTTGACTGAATCCATCGTGCCCTCCACACGCTGCAGGTTTTGCAGTGCCAAAGGCAGCAAAGCAGCCCCAGAGCATCACTCAGCCACCGCCATGCTTCTGTAGGCAGGGTGTTCTTTTCAGCATATGCTTCATTCTTCTTCCTCCAGACATACCGCTGATCCATAGGCCCGAAAAGTTCCAGTTTTGTCTCATCGCTCCACAGAAAAGAATTCCAAAGCTTTGGTGGCTTATTTATATGGTTTTCAGCATATTGGAGCCGACTTTTCTTGTGCTTTTGGGTCAGTAGTGGTGTGCGTCTTGGAGTCCGGGCATGGAACCCTTTAGTGTTTAGTATGCCGCCTTACTGTGCAAACTGAAACCTCAGTGCCTGCTGCCACCAAGTCTTGCTGCAGGTGTTTTGCAGTCACTCTAGGGTTTTTTACCACTTGCCTCCGCAGGAATCTGGTGGCAGCCGCTGATAGCTTCCTCTTTCTGCCACGTCCAGGTAGTATAGCCACTGTTCCTTCAACTTTGAACTTGCAAACTATGCTTCCAACTGTATCTTTAGGGACATTCAGTGCTTATGCTATCTTTTTGTATCCTTTTCCTTGTTTGTGCAAGGCAATTATCTCTTCTCTGAACTTTTTGGACAATTCTTTTGACTTAGCTATATTTCTAACATGCAATCAAACATCACTCTCAACAAAACCCTAGCTAGTCCAGGTATTTATGTGTTCTATCTCAAGCACACCTGAACTAATGAAGCCCTTGATTAGTTGCACCAGGTGTGCTTGATACAGGGATTTGAATCATTTCAAAGGGTGCTCTACTAAGTGCTGAAGATGGTTGTCATGAAGGGGTTGAATAATTTTGAGACTGCTGTAGTGATTAAAAGTAGCATTCTGTGTTGAATTTGGATGAAAACCATGGTCATATTAGTTTTATTGAACTATTTCAACTGTGACAACTGCAATGGGGGTTGAATAATTTTGATTGCAACTGTAAATGCTGGCATATTTATCCAATCTTACTGCAGGTTAGGGTTATCTCATAAACATGGACTGTTGGGCCCGTGTCTACTGTCTACCACAGATGAAGTGTGAGGAAGAGGAGAAACCCCTCTCAAGTCAAATCCAATAGCAAATGATTCATTTGTTTCCGATAATGTTTCAGATTCCCCAAATGTAAAATATAACATAAGCCTCTGATATTAACCAGTTTTGTGTGGTTCTCGCAATTTTTTTTTGCATGATCAATCATTTCACTTTTTTTTATTTTTTTTTACTTGGTAGGAATGTTTTACTACCAAGTAAAAAATTTAACAAATAAATAGACCACCACTTGGTCTAACATTTACAGTCAATCAGTTTACATTATGTAATTTCTAACCATTTCTAATCCACTAGCCCCATAATTTGACTACAGCACTATGAGCAGGGTTGAGTTACATACTTGTGGATGTTCTAAAAATAGTTCCAACCCCAACCAACTGTGTTGCATTCTCTTTCAATGCTTCAATTAATTATTTAGCAGCCCACCACAGTATATAATAGTAGAGAGACAAAAGAAAACAAGTGCTTTCTGTCCTACCTTATTCCCATACACGGCCACATAGCCGTCTTTTCCAGCCCATTTCCTCAAGTCAGTGGTCTTGATGGAGTGGTGGTTGGTGGCCACGTGGAAGGGTCCATAGATTATCTCACTCCCGCTGTTGGAGCTGTAGAGGATAAGGAGGGTCATCAGGAGGAAGATGGCCCCAAATATCACCATCCTCTGGCTCTGCTGCCCCTGCTGAGCAGATAACCGATTGCAAACACTATTACTGTCAGAGGAGAAACTTAACCCCAGAGGCACAGCTGATCATATTCAGAGTAGGCTACAGTAAGTACAGTATCTTAACTTGTCTGTCAAAGAGACACATCTATTAGCCACTCCCAGAAGTCCATCTTACCTTATCAACCAGCCTCTGCCCCATATTTGAAAATGAAGCTTACATCACATGTAGCTACATCCCAATGTATGTGAGTGTGTCATCACACCTGAAAGGAAATATGGTTTTATTAACATAAACCCGTTTAGACATTGAGTAACATCAAATAATTTCTGATTGAGAAACTATGCTGAGCAGGCAATGCACACGGGCATGTCATACTATTACACAACCGTTTTCTGCATTTTTACATCAATAACAGGCCATGAACAGCCAAGTAGCCTATTTGACAAAAGAAAATTGGCGTTGCTGACTAACACAGTGGAAACATAAAATAAACGTGCATATTCTTAAGTATTGTGTACAAAATCCAAACTCCCTGAAACCTAGCATTTTTAACCGGTCCAAAACGCTAAAGATTGTAGTTGTATTGCTGAAGTACAATGACGCAGATTCTCTATTGGTCTCGCTGGTCATGTAGCTAAATTCACAATTAATAGCTTTATTCTCAATGTATTCTATACTTTCTTTATTCTATGTATATAGAAAAAAGCGTTTAAAATCTAGTTACTTCATAATCGATGGCATCGCTCACCTATTCAACGATGCATTAGTACGTATTCCATGCATTCTTGAAATCTGATCTATCGGCTGCTCTCCCATCTTGTCCATGTAGGAGGGAACTCGCTTACGTCAGCAAAATAGCCTCACTGCAGTGAAAAAACCATAGTGGCCACAAAAAAAACTTAGTGGCCTGATGCTATTATATTTTTATGTCATGTTTTTTGACTAATCAAGCTCAAATTGAAGGGAATTTTCGAGGATCAAATAATAAGCGACTTGGCTGTGTATAACGTAAAGCTATATTTAAAACGGACCACATTTTAGTTTATAAAGATACATAAATACTTTTATTTCCAGTATTTTGAGTCACTCAATGTAAACATCTTACAAGACTAATCTTTGGAATCAACTATGAATTTCAAACGAAATGTTTAGAGCACATTGTAAGAGTAATTTCTGCAGCAACACATTTTTTTATATTTATCCACAACTTTGAAAGTTCACACACAAAGTATTCTTTGAAATGGACTGTGGCATCTTAAAACACTGATCACATCAGAGACGAGATAGATTAGGCATAACACCACTGACCAAACATGAGATGTTTCATTTCTGTGTATAGAATCAATCTTTGTAACAAGATTTATAAAGACAAGACATGATCTTCAGTCAAGGTTAAAACTATGATATAAAATTAAATAAACAAAAAGGCACAAACACCACCATGTGTGGTTTCAAAATGTCACCAATAAACAATTAAATATGTTCAATTCGTAATTACCCTATGTAGCACTGGACCATTGTTTCTTGCAGTTAACAGGACTGCAGTTTTTTGTGAATCACACATAAACAAGAGTATGACATTCAGTTCATTTTAGACAATGCATTCACAGACAGACATTTTGCATTCATAGAAGACAATATACATAAAAATGTCTGGTGCAACCAACTATAAGCTTCAGTCCAAAGAAAATAAGTTAGCAGAGTACAGTGTGAAAAACAGTTGTCAATGGATGGCCACTGTCAATGAGTCATAGAGCAATGAAGCACTACAAATAAAACAATAGAAAAAGACGATAAAGGCACCATCGATTTTTTGAAAATATTAAAATGTAGTTCATTATTATTGTAATGTCCAATAATGGGGTTGAAATAGTAGTTAAGATGCCATTATGAGGCTTTAAAGAGGACACAAGTCAATCACCAAAATACTGACCTCTTGAAATGTTGGTAGTGAAATCTTCTATTATGCTTAGAGCCATAGATGCAAGTTCTTTGGAACAACATCATTAAGCTTCCAAGCAGGGTAGCAAGATAACCATGGACACCAATACAGTAATGTGATCAAACAAAACAAAGAGCCATTCTAACTAAAGTATTACCAGTACACCATTATACTGTACTCTCCATGTGTATATCAAAGGTGAGGATCAACTGACACATTTAGCCACCCCATCCTCTGTGCTCCTTGTCCTGTGGTCTCCAAGATGGATGTTTGAACGCCATCTTGTGGTGCAATGCCCACCTGGCATAGATGGTCTTCTCTGTGATGAAGCGATGGCCACCGTGGCGTGCACGTTCGTGCACCCGGTACATTCGGCACTCGTCTACCCGACTCCGCTCGTAGTAGTGGTATGGTACAACACTATGATTGGAACGGCTACACAGAGACAAGGGGAAAACAGAGGCGTTGTGGTGAACACTTAGTCTTTGATATTTCCTGTAGCTAAATAAATATAGGCCTACAGTATTTGTGCATTAGTTTGAATTTGATTTGATTTATAAACAAATGTGTCACCTGCAGTAATTGTCGTCTATCATGCCGTAAACATGGATACTGTCACACACATCCATGGCCAGGATTATGGTGAAGAAACCTGTGCTGAGAAAAGCCCCCGACTTCATCCTGAAAGAGAACCAACATGACAGCAATTGTCAGAGTTTGGAACAAACACCTGAGAGCAATAGTCATAGAAAGTGAGAGAGTTGTAAATTATAAAGTGCATGGTCTCACTCTACCTGTTTTTACCAGTCTCATTCTGAAATATACTGTCACAGTACTGGATCTTCTCCCTGGTCACTACGTACAGCTTCGCCTTTGGATACTTCCTGGCAACCTTCTGTAGGATGTTGAAGATGCGTCCCTTTCCATCCTGCTTCATGTTCCTCTCAGGACCCCAGAATACATAGGTGGTGTCAGCCAAATGCTTGAAATAGTAGGACTCATTTTTAAGTAGCAGGGGCACACTGGTATGGGACACTACACGCAGGCTGGTCCGGCTGCCAACATCCCTCTCGTAACCGGATGTGGGCGCGTTGTTCATGCGGATGACACATTCTGTCTTGTCGATCTCTTCGCCAATGCCAGCACCCAGCATCTGTCCTGAGCTTGACACCAAGGCACATTGGCTACAGTGCATGTTAAGGAACTAAAGAAAAAGAGGCACAGATAGGATAGATATTACACAGATTTAGATAATAACAATGACATTTGAGGACAGTCATAATAATATTGTATGTCATAATCTAGCAACTTTCTGAAATGGAATTACCCTTGACCCTGTGCCTGTGACACACTTGTGATATTGAACAATGAATGTTGTTGCTTCTTAATCAGCCCCTTGCCATGTGCCCACCTGGTGCATCAAGCCAGGACTGATCCTAGTGTACCCCTGGAGTCCTGTGTTGGGCATTATAGTGGAGCCTTCTGAGTGGATCAAATGGCCATACCAAAACAACACAGAAAGGCTGATGACGACGAGACAAAGCCAACGGATCCTCTGTGAGAGGGATTAGAGAACTAGTTACCTTAATGAAAATTTACTTTAGGCTGGAAAAAATAGTAACAAATAAAAAAGAAATCAGGGCAACATTTCACATTAATGTTAAATGAACTGCCATGTACATCGCAATCTCTTTTGTAAAAACAAGGAACTGCTTTGTAATTCAAAAGGATTAAGTGTTTGTGGTATAGGTTATTACAAGGGGTGTAACAATATATCGTGGAACAATATATCACAATACAAAATTGTTACAATATGTATCGTAGAGTTATGGTAATATTTTTACAATACAACGGCTGTTTGATCCTATTGGTTGAGCTACCAACACGCGACCTACTCTGCACCTGTGTCATGCATGCATTCATTGCATTCACAGAAATGTAGTTAACTAAATTGTATGTACAACAAAAAAAACATTTGAGTAAATTTCAGTTTAATTTAAAATGTTGTTCAAAATATCATGATACGTATTGTATTGTACACCCAGTATCGTGATACGTATTGAAGTCGTGAGCTGAGTGTATCGTTACGCCCCTAGTTATTACTATTAATAACTATATATACTATTTTAGGATGAGGGAAAAAAGGTATGGGGGGGGGGGGCAGTAAGGGATAATTGGGTGTTATAATGTGGCAATTAAAGGTTATGGAATCAAAATAGGATACATTTTAACACCCACTTACCCAATATCTCCCATACCAAGTCTCACTTGTGCAATAACTTGTACCACTAAACCTTTGTTAAGTGTAACTAGCAGTTTCTACAGTGTTGTTACTAAAGGTAGTTAATGTAACCTAATGCAAAATGTTGCCAAAAGTTGTTCTCTCACCATATACTTCATATCCTTTTAAGACAAGGCAAGGTCCCTAGGCTGACACTCATCACCACCCTCACAGATAGAGATGAGAGCAACAAGGCTCACCTGTTGGGGAAAAATTGCCGTTTAGCCAAATAGATGGATAAAGTTTAGCCAATAGAAAGTTGTCCGGCGATGAGCCGCACCACAAATAGGCTACAGCTGCTAGCGGGCCACCAAACCACTCGCATCGATGTTTAACATTTGCCAGATCATTTAAGATGGCTAGTCGTGAAAGGAACAACAACAAACAAGTGAATATTTTAAAAACACGCGGAGGAAATATATATATGTTTCCAACCTCATCTCTTAAACCGTGTGGTTTGTTTGTTTGTTATGACGGTGCAACGCACAACCTAATCCGTCGGCGAACACCCAGAATACAATGGTTCCCATGTGCATTATGCAGTGACAGACAAGTAGGCCTAACACACACCTAAATAAGAAATACATAAAACATCAACGGGACACGTGTATGGCATTTTAATATATTTTATATATCAATTGCATCACCAACAAAACAATGACTGAAAAAATATGTTACAAAAAATGGGAGCAATTCAACTTTAAACTGTTGTCATTCAAAAGAACGGAATAAGCTGCCATTGAGAAGGCTTAATATAAACATGCAAATATGTTATTAGGAGAACTCTTAGTAGTAAGATAAAAATGTTGTGTTATACGGCCCCTGAGCAACAAACCTATCAGACAGTGGTGTAGAACCATCCAATTGATGAAACGATGATTGTGATGCTGCAGGAAGACCTGAAGGATGTCCAGCATCATGGTGGACTGAATAAAGAGCACTACCCTATCTCCCTGAGAGAGAGAGAGAGAGAGAGAGAGAGAGAGAGAGAGAGGGGAGAGAGAGAGAGAGAGAGAGAGAGAGAGAGAGAGAGAGAGAGAGAGAGAGAGAGAGAGAGAGAGAGAGAGAGAGAGAGAGATTTTGTAGTGGTCTTGCGATGCTCTAAACAGTAGTTGACAAACCAGGCAGTCTGCCAGCCTGACGCTGCAGAAACAGCAACCTAGGTAGGGAGCCACGCTGGGATGGGATGATTCAGCCAGAAGTGGAGACAAAGAAAGGAGAGAGAGAGAGAGAGAGAGAGAGAGAGAGAGAGAGAGAGAGAGAGAGAGAGAGAGAGAGAGAGAGAGAGAGAGAGAGAGAGAGAGAGAGAGAAATAAGACAATGGGACAGAAACAGAAAATAAATAAATAGATTTGGTTCAGGGCTTATGGGGACGAGGGTGACAGTAAGAGTGATTATAATTGAGAGCTGTGGGACATGCAGGGGACAAGGAGTGCAAGGATGACTGGTTTTATGGGCAGAGAAGAGAGACCTAGGGGAGGGGAGGTAGAAGGATAGGGAGAAGCCTTGGGAGAATCCAGTACTCATACCTTGCTTTTATGTGAGGCTAGTTGCTCAGTAAGCTGGTTGAGTTTGCAAGAGTCCAGGAGATTGTCTGTGTTCATCTGATAATCCTTTATGAACTGATGCAGGTCAAAGTCTGTCATGACCTCCATGTCTTCCTGGATCAGTGCTGGGTTGACGCTCCTGTATAGGTCAGGGGTCAAACCAAATTTTGAATAAAGCCTCATCTGTTACAAGTATTTCGGACATCTGTTCCTTCTTCTAATGAATCAAGACCAAGCATGGTCCTCAGCCATTCTTACGAATGTCTTATGAGTTGACACATTGCTGCCAGTTTGATGGTAGTGTAATGTTGCCAGTGCATCAGAGGGTGATTGGCCATCCTTCTCAACTGCATCATCACATTGGTCATTTACCACTCTGAACAAAACACCCAAAAGAAAGGATTATTAATAATGATGTTAATCCAACAATTTCTGGATTTGTTAATGTCCTAATTATGTCGTATTTTATTAATTATTTTTTCCATCATTTAATGTAATCATTTTATTAATGTATTCATTTATTAATTATCTATTGCAACAACACCAAATATATATATATGACACACACTTTTTTCATTCTTTTTGATCATTAAAAATACAGTACAGAGCCAAAATATCTGTATATATATGTGTTACCGATGTGTAAATAAGTCTCAACAGTTCCTTCTTTAAACCTATTGACCCCCAACCTCACATCCTGTAGCCAAACATACTCTCTGCATTGGTGGATCCTTTGAGCTTCTGAAGCAAGTTGTTGTACAGCTGCTGCTGCTTCTCACTCATGGGACAAAACTCCACATTCTCCTCTTTGGCTGGGAGCTGTTTTCGCACCTGAGTTGAACAAAAAGACAAGAAAATATATCTAAATACAAATCTACTGATGGTGTAGTGTGGTTAAGGTATCCACATGTAAACACCAGTTGTTCTCACCTGTGGATTTCCCCTCAGGGATCAATGAAGTTGCTCTCTATTTAAAAGCCAAATAGTAACAAATCTAGAAATCTTTTTTAATTATAGCATTATTAGAGACCTGACCATTAACAGGGGCATAGGAAGTTGTTAACTACAAATCTTAACCTTGCTCTTGACCCTCCTGAGGATGAAAGGTTTGATGATTAGCGATTTGGGAGGTGCTGCTGGAGAACATGTCTGGCATAATGAAGATGATAGAGACATGAGCTCCAGGAGGTTGTTCTGGAGAGGGGTTCCGGTCCGTAGAAGCCGATGCCTGGCCTGAGACACAGAGGCAAAATACAGGACAGCTGATGCTTATCTCCAAATCATTGTTTAGTTTAATCAATAGTGGCCATTATCAAACAAGGTGGCCAACACAAATGCAGAAAGAAGAAAGAGCAAGGTGCACTGACATGGCCATGAGGTGGCGGTAATGCAGCAATCTCATGTTCTTCAGCATGTGGCCCTCGTCAAACACAGCACAATCTAACTGGAGCTTGCGAAACAGGCTGCGGTCTCTGCTGTTGCCGATAATGCAAGTGTACCCGTCAAGAGGAGGGATGGGGAGGAGGGGGGAAGAAACAAGGCTGCTCAAGGAACCACGCTGAACCACGTAAAGGTCCTCACCAAGTCGTCTGCCAGACCTGGCGACCGCTTCATTACCATGAATAATGAATGTCTCACAGGTTCAGCTTACAAGGACCTTTTCAGGTTCAGTCAAACGCTGAATATAGTCTCATTATTGGAGACCGCAGGGGGTGACTTACATGGCACCCGGTTTAACAAGTTATCCACTAATTCAGATAGATAATTCCAGCAGGCACTTAGAGCTAAGTGACTCACTCACGGGCATGCAGCAGTGAACCCAGATCTGAAACTGCAGAACGCTCGACTCAAGTGCTGTTTTATGTACTCTTCAATAATGTGTCATTACCAAAGCACAACTATGAGTCAAAACAGTGAAGCATTAAGGGCTTATCATAGGCACCGATTGATAATCCATTCTTACATCTGCCACACTCACGTAGAGATGATGATGTTGTTGTCCACCTGTTTTTCAAGGATGTTGTGTCGTAGCAACCTCCACTGACCCTTAACACAAAGAATCTTCATTTTGTCCAATTTAGGACCCAACGGCAATTCATAATCAGTTATCCATTATATAAAGATTTTCACCATAGTAAACAAGAACTTAAAGGCTGGGGTACCACAGATTGAGCTCCCAGACCCAATAATCTTCTTATTATTAGATATGCATGACCAACTCACAAAATATTTCTTTTGTAAATATACAGCAATATATAGTGTCGTAAAATTCTCCACCTGTTGAATTCAGACAATGGTGGAACCATGAGACAAAATATGTTACAATCATAATAGGTCTTTATTTTACATACAAGCAGAGAGAATCCCTAAATCCTACACTAAGGGTCAGGTTTGAAGACACAGATTAAGTTTAGTCAAGGACAAAAAAAATCGAATTCTATAGAAAACTCCATTGAGCTTGTTTTTTTAGTCCTAGACTAGACTGAATCTGTGTCTGCGAATCCAGCTCAAAATGAAGCGCAGCTCAGTGAATTACCCTCAATTTTATAGGGGAGGATTATGTTAGCACAAACAGGGCGCATGCATTTTGAATAAAACCATGAAGGTGGGAAGTTTCTGCAAACATGGTCAGGGCAACCTTTGGTGGCCTTGATTTTATCACATAAACGTTGTTTTCCTGAATCCGTTTCCACCCACCAGGACATATCTTGCCCAACTACAACCGTTTACCCCTCAGCAGCTGGGTTTAGTACATTTGCACAATGTAGCCCATATTTTATTTTAAAGCATATCTCTCAATATTATTTAATCACAGCAGCCTGTAAGTAATCAGACTTTGTTTCATTTTGTTGTGTCTAGCTAAAACCTAGTCTCAGGGTTAGAGCTTGAGAGACAGCAGTTATACAGTCCGCTAGCTAGCTAGAGATCGAGTTTCAGGGTACTCGCCGCCGTGTGAGACCCTGGCTTTGTTTACATAATTAGGGTCGTTGTCAGCTGCCCCTTGCATATTTAAGGCGGCTAGCACTGCAGTGGCAGCCTCGTCTGGCAGCCTCGGTGCACCAAGACTCGGTCGAACAAAGACAGGGAGTCTACCTGCGGGACTCGGTCGAACAAAGACAGGGAGTCTACCTGCGGGAGTCCACCGAGGATGGCCGACGAGGCCGGAGGACCTCTTCTGATAAGTATCACCCTATTTGTATTCTAATCCACCTAAAACATTTTCATAGCTAACATGTGCCTCTTCAGCATTCCCGTTCATTACACCACTCGCAGGCGTAGATATGTCACAAAGTATATACGGTCCACTTCTAACCTTCACTACCTATCCAGATCTCCTCCTCCTGCCGTCTCTCTTTCTATAGGGCTCTGGAACTGCCAGTCTGCTGTGAACAAGGCAGACTTCATCCCGGCGTTTGCATCCCATGCTTCTCTTCACGCCCTTGCGCTGACAGAGACATGGATCCTCCCAGAGAACACTGCAACTCCAGCTGCTCTCTCCGTCAACCACTCGTTCTCTCACTCACCCCGCTTAACCGGGCGAGGTGGTGGGACAGGTTTGCTTCTTTCACCACACATTAAATACACATCCACCCCCCTCTCTGTCACCGCCAAATCATTTGAACACCATTATGTGATGCTAACTGATCCTATCAAAGCACTCTTAGTTGTCCTCTAACGTCCACCAGTGCCGCTAGCCGACTTTGTGGAGGAGCTGGACATGCTCCTCAGCGTTCTCCTGGATGATGGAACCCCACTGATAATCCTTGGGGACTTCAACATCCACCTTGAAGGAACGCAGGCCGTCGACTGACTTCCTTCGACCTGACGCTGCTGAACACACCGGCGACCCACAAGACAGGCAAACAGCTCGACCTCATCCTGACACGTAACTGTATCACTGACTTAACCTCTGTAACCCCACTACACATCTCTGATCACTTCTTTATCCAGTTCTCTGTCTCTCTCCCCCCAACTCCTCCTGTCTCCCCACCCCTCGTAACCTTCCGTCGCAACCTCCGCTCCCTATCCCCCTCCCATTTATCCTCCATTGTAACATCCTCCCTCCCATTGACGAGTTCACGTCCCACCCCACTGACACTGCCACCAACACCCTGTGGTCCATATTAACTGCATCACTTGACACTCTATGTCCCCTGTCAACCAGGCCTGCATGATCTTCTCCCCCCAGCTAGCTTTTCTTTGGCGTAGCTGGTAGTGGTGGCGCTTGGGAAGTCGAGAGGTGGCAGGTTCGACTCCCCGTGGGAGTGAACATTGGCCAGATACCTCTGACGGAACTTGCAAGACCACGTCCGTTACATACCCGTCACATATGCTTCATGTTTGGCTACTCGCAATGTTTTGAGGCTATCTTGTTGTTATGATCAGTGACCTATGCTCTTTTGTAAAGCTCTCTCTTGGAAGTCGCTTTGGATAAAAGCATCTGCTAAATGAATACATTTAAATGTATATGTAACAGCAATATGTAGCACACAAACATTTAAACTGCATTTTTACTTAACTAAATATTAGAAGTTGTAGCCTCCATGTACTTTAGTGCTACCCTCCTGCTCAGTGGACTTACCCAGTGTGGAGGCAGGCATAATCAGAAGATGAAGCCCTTTGTGGTCATTCTCGTACAGGCTGGCCAGAAAGGCGATTGCCTGGATGGTCTTCCCCAAACCCTAACCAAAAACAGCCTACATTTGAACAACTCAGATGACAGAATATGTTGCATCCATAATCCAAAATATTGTTTTACTCTTTGACAGAGCTGTCCAACCCCAATCCTTGAGAGCAACCCTCATGGGCTTTTCCTCCAACCAAGCCAGTTATAGCAGATCGTATTAATCTTACCGACAAGCAGATTTTTGGAATCAACTGTGCTAAATCTCAGTTGGAGAAAAAACCTACTGGACAGCTACTCTCCAGCAACTGGGTTGGACAGTCCTGATCTACGATCTCACCATTTCATCACCAAGGATTCAAGCTTGTTTTGATGCATCAGCGTTAGCCAATTCACACCAATGAGCAGATAAGACTTCAACTGGAACCCTATCCAGTTATAGCTACACAACAAATTAATGAATGACAGACATATTAGTATGTAGATGTCTATGTAGCTACTACATACAGCATATAAAAGGGGGAATCTATTTGCTGTTGAGGATGTGGAGCTGATTCGAGGAGGTCTTCTGTGCCAACTGGGTCACCTCCCTCACCATCTTCTTGGAGATCTGTTTGCACTTGGTCATAAGACAGCGGACCATTTGCTGCTCTCTCAGGACTGTACAACAGCCTTCCAGCAGCTCTAAGGAGATTCTGTAACCATAGAAGAATGCCTGCGTCTGGAGAGCGTATGTACATATTAGCACTAGTAAAAGTTACCCACAATGTAAAACACAAACAGTTTATGCATGTGTGTGGGTGTGTGTGCTTTGTGACTGATCATATCCTGCCATGTCTTAAGATGGCCGAAGCTCGATAATCATCTTTCATCAATCTTTCTTCAGGGAGCAGCCGTTGGTGAGTGACAGCTCGTTCGCCAACATCTCCTGAAAGAAGCGCAAGATCTGGCTGACCCTGCTCTGTAGTATCTGACACCTTCCTTTTCTCTGAGTCTCCAGAGTCACTGGAGTTCAGCTCATGCGGCCCCTCTGGGTCCTTAGAGCCACTGGTCTCGTTCTCAAAGCAAGGGCCTGCCTCTGGGGCCATCTGTGTCCTCTACCTCCTTTGCCTGTCTGCTTCTGTGGTTGTCCGATTAATGCTCCTATTGCTGGTTCCTTTACCACGGTGTTGGGACCTGGCAAGGAGGCTGACAGGGGACCGAGAAGCTGGATAGGCAGGTGCAAATGACAAGACCATGTCAGCAGGCAACTGTTGACTTGAATCTTTCCCTGATGGACAGAAACACAATGAGTCTGTGCAGGAAGGGACGATGATGGATTGAAAAGCTGTCTGACATCTTGCAAGCTATTTTGCATAATCTAGCATTGTTTGACTCTGTTTGGCAGACATAATCTCACACATGCACACACACACATGTAATCACAGAAACGTGCAAGCAGCACCTTGAAACAGAAGACTCCTAACCTCATCTGAAAACCAGAGCAGTGTTTCTAAGGTGTCCTCAAAGTGCCAGTCATGCTGCATAAGTACTTCTCTAAGCTCCTGAGCACAAGAAAAAACGAACAAGCTAATTTAGGAAAACAAACCAGTAACTTCATTTAATCAGACATTTGTCATTCCAAGAGTAACACAGACTTACAGCAATTATTCAAAATAACACTTCAGCCCCAACAGTGTTGGTCTTTAAAATAGGTAAAGAGTCACTTGCACACACTTGAATTCAACTTTCAGAAGGGCATTACTGTGTTTTTACTTCCTAGATCTTCCTAAGAGAACAAACATATGGGCTTGTCTCTACCAACATGTCTAGCAGGAAGTCAAGAGTGTCAGGTTTAAATTTTTTGGAACCAGCCTTCCCAAAGCAAGGCAAGATACATTTTTACATGGCAAGATCAGAAGATGGAAGGCTCTCCAGAAGGTTTTGGAGTGTGTCTGTGGGAATGTGTCCACAGTCAGTCATAAGAGCATTTGGGAAGTTGGGAACTGATGTTGGGTGATTAGGCCTGGCTTGCAGAGGGCGTTAAAATTCATCCCAAATATGTTTTATGAAGTTTGGCTCTGGGATCTGTGCTGGTTTGTCAAGTTTTTCCACACTAAAATGGACACAGAAATTCTGTAGGCTATAGACATCACTTTGTGCATGGAGGTATTATCAAGCCAATTAACAATAGGGCTGATATTCATGGTTTTGGGCAAGAGTCCTTAGTTTGACTGGTGGACATATTAAAGCTTAACCCTTGTGCTTGTGGCCACAATTTGGGGAAGGCCCTTTCTTGTTTTGGCTTGATAATGCCCCCTTGCACAAAGCAAGAATATTTTTGTCAAGTTTGATGTGGAAAGACTTGATTAATTAATTAATTCTAGTGCTATATGCACTAATCCTGCATCAATGTTCAAACGTCTACTGGAAATCCTTCCCAAAATGAAGGCCGTTATAGAAATTAACTGGGCACCAACTCCATATTAAAATCCCATGATGAAAGGTTCAACAAGCAGGTGTCTATATATACAAAGGTGTCCACATACCATTGGCCATATAGTGTGTGCATTTGAAAGGTATTTATGCGGCCAGAATCAGCCAGTAAAGCCCTCACCTCTTTGACCAGACTGGGAGACTGGGAAACTTGCACTCCAGCCCCTTCACTATATCATCCTGGCTCTTCCACCCAGGGTCCAGACCCTCCTCCTCAGAGTCGTCCATCTGATAGGGCAAAACACAATCACATGACGTCCCAAAGGCAGACAGGCCAATTAGAGCGCCGCCCCCACGCTAACCTGCCCTTCTTTGTATGAGAAATGACAGCAAACAAATGAAGAAGCAGGATGGCAGTTTATCATCCTGGTTAGGGAATAAAACTGGTAACCCAGAGGTCAGAATCCCAGGTGGGGCAAGAGCCTTTCATGTCCTTGAGCGAAGCACTTAAGCTTCATTGCTTCAGTAAATCTCCAGCTCAACTGGAATGACTTGCACAGGGATCCCACTCAATTCATGGTTCCATTTTCCATTACTTTCTAGGATAATTTACATCACTTTCCAGGAAAAAAACGTTATGAATTAAGTTAAAAATAAATATTTTCACAAAAATATATGTTCCTGTTTGACATTCAGTCAATGCTCCATCTCCCACGATCTCTCAATCACCCTGGGATTGGCGACGGTGACCCCTTCATCCTCTGCCAGGAACCTCGGGGTGACCATGGATGATGAGCTCTCCCTCACAGCCCACATTGCTGCGGTCTCCCGGTCGTGTAGATTCACCCTCTACAACATCCGGAAGATCAGGAGATACCTGTCCACCCAGCTGCTAGTCCAAGCACTTGTCCTCTCAAAGCTTGACTACTGCAACTCGCTGCTCGCCGGTCTCCCAGCATGCGCAACCTGCCCTCTCCAGAGGATTCAGAACGCGGCAGCCCGTCTGGTCTTCAATCTACCCAGACGCTCCCATGTTACCCCGCTCCTCATCTCCCTCCACTGGCTTCCCATCACGGCCCGTATCAGATTCAAGACTCTGGTACTGACCTTCCGAGCGGTGAACGGGACTGCACCCGACTACATCAAGTCTCTCCTGCAGCCTTACACCCCCACCCGCCACCTACGGTCTTCTTCTGACAACCGTGGTTTTAAATTCTTGTACTCGCTGTGAAATATTTTACTGTTGATTGTTGTTTTGTCTTTTTTTCTACAGGTACACTCTTGCACTTTTTGAATTTCATGTTGTTTAATTGTAACTTGTTTAACTGCATGCTCTTATGGTTCTTCCCTTTGGCACTTATTTGGTTTTTCACAATGTATGCTTCATGTTTTGGATGCTCGCAATGTTTGGGGCTATCTCGTTGTTATGATCAGTGACCTATGCTCTTTTGTAAAGCTCTCTCTTGGAAGTCGCTGTGGATAAAAGCGTTTGCTAAATGCATAAATGTAAATGTAAATGCTGAAATATACTGTGCATAATAACAACAATAACAACTCAGTGTGCATTATTATATTTGAATGCCAATTAATTGCTTCCATTATTAAAGGTCTACGTAAATACGTCAATGTAAGGCGCATGTTGCTGAACAGATGCCAATCTTAAATCTCACCACCCAATCAAAATACCTCAAATGTACAGTACTGTTTTAACACCACTGTGTATGTACACAGAACGCCAGGGCGCTAGAGGTCTCCACCTCGTCGTTGTAAAAGAACGACAAACCGTTCCAATGCTCGAACGAACGACCGACCGTGGGGAATAATGCGCATAGCAAAATTTAGGTGCCCGAGCAACGACAAAAGATCACGTTTAGTCATCGAAACCGACGCGGCCGCCGACGCCAGAACAGCGCGCACCCGCACGAGCTTCTCCTCCGGGAGAGACGCACGCATCAGCAGGCTGTCCAGCCGAATGCCCAAAAACTCGATGGACGTGAGAGGTCCCTGCGTCTTCTCCTCCGAGAGCGGCACGCCCAAAAGTTGCCTTCACCACCGAGATGCACCGAGCCGGTGGCGAGGACGGAAAATCGACCACCAGGAAGTCGTCCAGCAGGTGCAGCACGAACGGCAACCGGTGCACGTTCAACAAAACCCAACACAGTGCCTCGGACAGAGTATCAAAAATGCGCGGGCTGCTGCGACAGCCAAAAGCCAGGCGAGCGTAGAAGTACATCCGCGACCGCCATTTAATGCCGAACATGTGCCACTGCGACGGGTGAAGGGGCATCACCTTGAACGCGTCGGTGATATCGGCCTTCCCGAGCCAGGCGCCCACGCCTGCCTGTTTAATTAACCGAATCGCGTGATCGATGTTAGTGTAGTATAGAGAGAACGGCTCGAGAGGAATCAGGCTGTTAATGCTAGGGACCTGAGTATCGTGCGGAGCGGACAAGTCCACGATCAAGCGTTTCTTCCCAGAATATTTGCGGGTAGCCACGCCAATGGGACTGACGCGAAACACGGGAAAAGGCGACTCCACGAACGGCCCCAACAAATACCCCTTGCCGGTTTCTTTAGCAATCAACGCATCGACCACGTCGGGCTCCCTGAGCGCCGATTGCAAGTTCTCACACACATGAGTGACAGTGGGCACACTTCCCACCCCAGCCATGAATCCCTCCCGCAACCCGGTGAGGAGATAGTTCACGAAACAACGGTTGGGGTGACCACTCAAGGCTTCAGACAGACGACCAACGTCAACGGGGGTAGAAGGGTGGTTATTTATTTCATGGCCTTGCCCGCCGGTCGGAACCAACGCGGGCAGGTCGACCTCGGATGGGCGTCCGAGCACTGACTGGCGTTTGAACGAGCGACGCTCCGTGCCACTGGAACCAGGTCTCACGTCACGGAAAGGTTCCCCCACCTTAGAAGGCACCGTGAGAGGGCAAAGCCCAGTAGGATGGGAGAATGACCCACACACCACACATGACAGGGGACGAAGCCCGGTGAACGTGCGGCTAACCAGCTCGAGATCTAGCACCGACCAGTCCAGACGCAGATTAAACCGCTGAACATACAGGGCTGCCTTGGCAGAGAAACCCTTGTGGTATTCGTAGAACAGCGCTCCCCCGTAGGAGAGCGACAGGTCAGCGATGATGGCCAGATAGGTGTCCAGCTCGACCCGCCTCCCGGGGAACCCCTCGCACATGACGTCGCGGAAAACCCCAAAAGCAACGACGAATTCAGACATCGTCAGCGTCTTAGTCAGACGGGGATCGGCGTCCCGCAAAAACACAGCCAAACTTTCAATCGTAGAGTAGAATAAACTGGTTTAAATAAGCCTAAATACAAAACTTCCTACCTAGTAACCAGTATAGCAACCATGACAGTTTCCTGCTAGCACGCGTAGATATCTCAAGAATTTAAGGTCGGCATAGCGACGGACGCGTCCTTGCATCGGAACGGCATTGTGACGTCAGGTAGGACAGTATTTGGCCCTAGGACACTATTTGGCCTGACAGCACCACTAGTAAATTGCTTGGAAGGGAGACCCACCGTCGGCCGTAGCCTGACACTAACAAAATAATTTTTATATCTACCCTCTTATACTACTTAAGTAATTTGTGTATTAATTTGACCTTGTCAATTTGATCACTCTGGCTTTATTTGTACTCAGGAGACAAAAAAAGTATTTGTATTTCTGTATGATTTTCTTCTTTCTTAATTTCACAATGTTTTTGACAGGGTTTGGGATTAACGGATTACATGTAACGGCGGTACGTAATCGGGATACAAAAAAAAGGGAAATGTATTCCGGTACAGTTACAAAAAAAAGACAATCAGATTACAGATAGGCTACTTTTAGGAAAAATTTAGATTACAAACAGGATTACACATATAAAATACACATTTCTGTGGGCAATGTAGAACAGAATATAGATTAGAAATATCATATTTTGATTAAAAGTTATGACCATTATAGTGATTAGTGGAACATTTTGAAAAAACGGAATATTCCCCTCCTCCAAAAGTAGCTACAGTAGCTAGCGCTATGGCTGGATACTCCTCTCCATAACTAAAAAACGTTCGACTTTCTTCCACAATCGACCAAATTGGCCAAACAAGGCATGTACATTTATCTTAAAGTGTACATAATCTAGCTAGAATTCATACTTCTATTCTGTTTAAAAAAAAATTTTTTATTATTCATAAGTATGCAGTGGCATACCGACATCTCTGACGTTGATAACAAACCAAACCGTTTCAAAATCGGTTGAAAATTTAGCAAGTTATGGTCATTTAAAAAGTACATGTAGCATCAACACAATGTTATGGGTGAGCGAGTTGCCTGTAGCAAGATGGCCGCCATATGCGGACGTTCGACTCCGTTGTCCGGCAACGCGGACGAGACATCTAGTGTTTATATATATCTATGTGCGTGACAGTAGCTAGTGGTACATGCCAGTGCCTCCACTGGCACGTGACAGTGGCTAGTGGTACATGCCAGTGCCTCTACTGGCACCTAGTGGTACGTGCCAGTGGAGCTAGTGGTACGTGACAGCATAGATATATATAAACACGTGATAGTAGCTAGTGGTACATGCCAGTGCCTCCGCTGGTACATGACAGTAGCTAGTGGTACGTGACAGCGCCTCCACTGGTACATGACAGTTACTGTTCTGTTGATAGTGGTACCAGAGCCTGTTTAATTAATCGATATTAGACATTCTCTGGTGGTACGCAAGTGTCTCGTGGCAGTTGCATTGGGTGTCTTTCAGCTTTTGTTTACTGTCGTGTAACTGCCCCGCGGCCATTTTAGAATAGGATAACTTTTATTTAAAAAAATAAGTTAAACTGTTCGTGCTAATAGACTCTAAACCATACTTTTGATGTCTCACTACAAGCTCACCATACAAAGTAGTCGATTTAGACATTATATTGCATATAGTGTAATGGTGTGACTGTAATGTAAAGCAGACTTGTACACAAGTAATGAATTAGTAACAAATTATTTTACTCAGAGTAACTGAATTTAAGCGTGCACATGAGCCACCTTTGTAGACTCTCCTACGTCTCTAATGCACATCGTTGTGTTATCAGCGCCTCCTAGTGGCGTATATCATTAATTGTAATAACTGAAGTCAATAGCCTACATTTGCATTTCGATACTCTGAGTAAATATAGTTGTTAATAATAGTTCATTATTTTCATATGAAGAACCATGTCAATAAATGACACCCTATGATTGCAAATGTACTTTCTGGGTATTATACATATTGGAAACTACAAACTCTCCTGGATATAATATATCTACTGAAGTTACGTCTTTTTAAAGTCGACCTGTGTCAAAAAGGGATATGGGAGAAAATCCTTTAGTTCGTAATGACGTTGTGAATGTAAATGTCAGTTTAAGTATAGGCTACATGAATAACTTCTCAGCAAGTTATTTCATTGATCAGTTGTGCTGCTGCAGCACTCAAAAGAGCAGGCAAACTAAGCATTTGATTTGACATGGCTTGAAAATCTTGCTAGCTGACATGTCCAAAAACCGTTAAAATTAACAGTTTTTCATAAGTAATAATATACTTTTTGTACATTACAATGAAGTTTAGGGTGTTAACTATACAAAACATCAACAATCTAAATTTTGACAGAAAACGATTTTCGATCTTTTATGGCGTATAGCCAACAATGAGCGGCCGCGACATCCACGGGTTTCCGCAGGCCGCCACACATATTTAAAAAATAAAAGTTTAGCCTGTTCTCCTATTCTAAAATGGCCGCGGGGCAGTTAGGCTACATGACAGTAAACAAAAGCTGCAAGACACCCAATGCAACTGCCACGAGACACTTGAGTACCACTATCAACAGAACAGTAACTGTCATGTACCAGTGGAGGCGCTGTCACGTACCACTAGCTACTGTCATGTACCAGCGGAGGCTCTGGCATGTACCACTAGCTACTGTCACGTACCACTAGCTCCACTAGGTGCCAGTAGAGGCACTGGCATGTACCACTAGCCACTGTCACGTGCCAGTGGAGGCTCTGGCATGTACCACTAGCTACTGTCACGTACCACTCGCTCCACTGTCACGTACCACTCGCTACAGTACAGTACAGTTTCGGTTCTAACCGCTACTGCAAACTGTTTTGGGAGGCGAGTTTGTGATGCTCAGGGACCGCAGTGAGCACAATAGGGCCTCTCAGTGCTTGGGAGTAAAAGTGTCAACTTGGGAGATAAGGTAATGTTGGGACAGTAACTCTTCTCTGCTTAAAGGGGCGATTGACTGGGTTTTTGGGGTATTTCACACTGTTCCTTAAGGTCTCCGAATAGGGTATGTAACATTGGTTGAGCTGAAAATGCCCCTGGTGCTGTTCTATGCCCCCTGATACATCCTCTGAAATTTTCCCGGGAAAAAACGCTAGATTTTCTCATTTTATGGTATGCTCATTAATATTTAGATGAGCTGCGCGCTGATTGGTTGGTTTTCAACGAGTGAAGCTGGGGAGCAAAAACGCAACACGGCCACAGCACTCACTGAAACACTGAAGATGGAGACTTGAAATAAAAACGCGCAAATAAATATATTGTGTCTACACAGCACTGTTTTCAACAGATTGACTGGATATCATTTGAAATGATAACGTTAGTTATTTCCACTTCTGTTGTCGAAGCAAACTGGATTGACTTAGGTGGGTAGAACGTTACAGCTTAGCAACCAAACTATATCGTGATTCAACTCAGCTTCAGTTAGCTTGCTCTCGACATCTTGCTGTAAAATAACCTGACAAAGATCTGGACAAACATGCATCGTGAATTGTAGATTTACATAACAAAATGGGTTATTTATTTGAATGAAACAGTCAGGAACATGAAACAACGTTAGCCCCATTGCCAGTGACGTGTGGTGATGTCAGTAAGAGGCTAGGCACTGAGTTATGAAAGACAGATTACCTAATTTATTGTTAGGCTAATATGTCAAAACAGTAAACGCAGTAAACAATACAAGCACTTGAAGCAGTAGCCTACTACAGCCGCTGAATGTTAGCACAGCCACATAGCCAATCTTTTCTTCCATACCAGTCTGTTTGAAACGATCGAAAACATGTTGTCCCTTTTGCTGCAGTAGTCCATCTAAGTCTGGTGTAGACCTCCCTCTTGCTATTAACTCCTTTTTGAAAATAAAATCGAGCTTGGAGAAATTCCTCAACTCTGAATATCGGCAGACACCGCTGCTGTCATTTTGATTTGAATTTTGCGGGGATTACGTTTACAACGTAGCCAGTGTAATCACGTTAGCTGCGCAAATGTCCAGTAATATCTCGATTTTAATTGGTCCATGTTTTATAAGTAACGTAGATGATTACTGGCATAACATATTTACGCGCAAAGGCACAGAAGAGTTGTGCCTTTCGACGTACATGTTAAAGAATACAGGATCGAAGTGCGCATGCGCAACATGAGTTTTTCGCTTGTCGTCCGCAATGAATGGACAGTAAAAGCACTGCTTATTCTACCATTTTTTTGTATTTGATTATGCGTAACTGCTACATTTGTCATCGTAACGTCTAAACAATTGGAATTACATACATATTGCATATATAAATCACAAGAATAATCTGTAAAAATACAAATACAAGTTTATTAAATAAAGTGATTTAATAAAAATAATTACGTTAGAATTTTGGCAGGGTAGGCAGTGCCTACCTTGCCTACCCTGACTGCACATCACTGGAAAGGTTAAATGTAAAAATCGATAGCCAAACAATTATCCTGGTCCACGTAACTCTGTCATTGTGGCATTTCGTTCTTATGTTATGGACTATTAGTTTTTTCTTCTGAAAAGTCCTGCTTCCTTCAACTGTGTTTTTAGCGTGCGCATATGCTACTTATTTTAATGTTGTGAAACGTTAACAGAATATCTAAGATTATTTCATAGGAATGTCCCTGATTAAAATAAAGAGTACCTCTCATCTTCCGAAAAACGTACCGGTACGTTTTTTTTTTTTACCCGAAAAATCCACCCGGTACATTCTTATTTTGGACGGTACGTTTATTTTTGGGGGGGAAAATCGAGACATAATTTTAGAAAATTCCATGCATTTTTTTCGGAAGGGAAGATAAATTTGAACTCTTTGATGTGAAAATGTTAGCTACCTTAGCTAGCTAGCTACTGGCACTTGCCAGTAGCTAGCTATTTTAATCATCTTACATTAGTTAACGACGTTAGCTACCAACTGAAGGTTGTCAGTGCAAGCTAGTAAATGTTAGCCAGAGCCTCATTATGGCTCTGATGTTAGCTCTAGCTACTGTACACTCACATAACGGTTCCCATTCAGCACACCAACATGACAGTCACAACCTATAGACAACGAGCCTCTCATCGTCAAATAAAAATCCCAGGGTATTTCCGTGGTTACCAGTGCGTCTTTAAGGATTGCATGCCGCACAAGACGCGGAATATGAGGTGCACCGGCAGTCGTGTCTACTATAAGTTTGTTAAAGGTCACATGACATGAAAACTTCACTTTAGGAGGTTATTTAACATTAATATGAGTTCCCCTAGCCTGCCTTTGGTCCCCCAGTGGCTAGAATTTTCGATAAGTGTAAACCAAGCCCTGGGTGTTCTTCTCCGCCTTTGAGAAAATGAAGGCTCAAACGCTCGGTTTGAAAAATCCGCTCTTATTGACGTAACAAGGAGCCAGGCTACCGCCCTTCTCTCTGCTGTGCCCGCCCAGATAATCTGGCCCGCCAATGAGGAATTGAGCTACGATTGTGCAAGGGCGAGTGCAATATCGTGTTTTCCTGCAGAGACATCATGCCATGGCTAGCAAACGAACGAAGCATAACAGTTGCTCAGTGCTTGGATGTACAAATCAACACACGTCTTTTTGTAGTTCCGTCATCCGAGCCTCTAAACAATCAGTATCTTAATTTTATTTTCGCTGAAAATGCGCCTACACAACTTCTGTTGTAGGCGCATTTGTTTTGTATGTCTGCGCCTAACACTTCAGCCACGACTGTTTCCTCAACTTGAGCTAATACAAAACTGGCCTTGCTGAAATTAAATTCTGGATCAGTACTAACTCTCCTTCGTCCAGCTACTAACCTCGGACAAGTAAGTTAACTAACGCTATATCATTTTGTAGCTTTACTGTATATGGTTACCTAGCTTGCTACCCTTAGAATGTGGCTGTAACATTAGCTCTGCAGCTAACAGCTGAGTTACTGTCGCTATGGAAAGGTAGATAGCATCAAGTATAGGCTAAGTGTGAATACATATGCTGTACGTGAGTGTTGTACACTTCTTTGTTATTTGGATAAACGTTCTGCTGTTGGTGTTATGGCGCGCGCGATATCCGCCTTTCCCCTCTTTGAAATGACTGAGTGTGTACCTCTGCAAACCAGGGTTATCAGATGAGAATGGGCAAATTCGAGGTATTTTACAGCAACGGGGTTACAGCCATTGCGATACATCCGTTGTAAACATTAGCGCATGGTGCCGCCCCTCCGCTCCTCATTAGCATTTAAAGCTACAGACACCAAAACAGCGCGTTCTGAGGAAAGCTCCTTGTGGGACTGCTAGTAGTGGCTGTAATTCTGCACCAAGGCTGAATTTCGGGAAAGAGACTTCTGATACAGTATTAGGGGACCACTAAGGCCTATATAAAAGCATCCAAAAACAGCATGTCATGTGACCTTTAAGGTATACCTGTAGTCACGGTTATTTGACAGATTTGTAACTATGTATTTCCAAGCTACAGGCATTGAAGTATTTTCCTAGCAATGCTTTATTTGGTAGTGGTAGTGTTGTAAGCTGTTTTAGGAAAAGTGATAGTACTAGTACATGTATGTTTGTAACTAGACAGCCTCTTTTTTTTAAACTTTGTAATAACTATGTATTTCCAGTGGTTTTCATGTTATGTCATAACATGAAAACGAAAACCACTGGAAATACATAGTTATTACACATACGGGTATATATATAAGGGCTAGCAACTCGAGGTTTAATGTAAATCGATCGGTGTGCGCATTGGAAGCAGCCTTGTATGACTTCAGCGCGGGAGTTATTGAGGCACACAGTGTCTGACGTCACAGGTTGCACAAAGGCTCATTCAGGGAGCCAAAACCCAAAATGTATGTCTTTCGATTTTCTTTAAAATTTGACTGATGACGTCTTTATACGTAGCCTTGCTTTTCATGAAGTGTCAGGGTGGTGCCGACATGCAGGAAAAAGTTACAAGGGAAAAACCAACCTTTTTCTCAATAGAACGTTCAGATTTCAATGCATTCCTATGGGATTTTCATCAACATGTCTTCAACTAGATTTTTCTCAAAATGTATATGTTTTAAAATTGACTAAATATACCTTATTTTGAAGAAAACAACCTACTCTTTCATTTAAGATATGTCTCCCGGTGGTGCCGACCTTCTATGAAAGGTAGCCAAAGCAGCAAAAACTATAAACATTATTTTCATACACTTTCTCAATATGTATTGCAACCAACATTTGATAGCATTAAGGGGTAAGTGTCTACATGTTAACTGGCATGTTTGTTTTTAATATCTTGCTAGTAGTCGCTAGTTATAGAGCTAAGAAAAGGACGTGGACCTTAAAATTCCGGTGCCAGATTTCTCAGTGGCGTTCTTAGCTACATTCAGGCTAACTTAGCATTCGATTCAATGCGTTTGCTACCGGCGTTCCACACTATTTGACAGTTGGTTAGCCTTGGCCAAAAATGACGCGTTCTATTGTCCTCCCTAGTTATGTTGCAGTCATGTTGACTGTAAGTTTTTGAGGAAAAGTACTACCATAGGCCTATATTTGTAACCAGACAGCCACTTTTTTGAAATTTTCTAACAATGATTATGTATTTCCAAACTACAAGTGTTGACGTTTTTTCCTAGCAATGGTATATTTGCTGTCCATTTCTATTCCTGATTGCAAGTGACAGTAAAAGATGCGCACTTACACTGGTAGGAACACATTTTGATAGCATATGGACACAGTTTGCGTGCTGATTTGGCAATTTTCCGGGGGGTACTTTTATTCCGGGGGGTACTTTAATTAGATTTTGAGGATTTGTCCGGGGGGTACTTTTATTCCGGGGGGTACTTTTATTCGGAAGATAAGAGTCAAGCCCCCACCCCTCGCCCCTCGGCTTGAAGCAACGGCCCCGGTGGATGTAGGTGGTATTGCATTTACGGTTAGATTTCCGACTCTTCCGGTCGTTTTTATTCTATTAACTCCAGTCAACATTTACAAAACTATCTCCCCCAATAATTTGTGTTCGATTCTCGAACCTGGCTCATACTACTAGCTTTTTCATAGAAGAATTTTTCCCGATTTTTGCTAAGTTTGAAACCAATCCGAAATGGGTAAACTAGCACCCCATTTATTTCCTTACGTCAATAAAAGTTGCCTGCAAATGTGCTCGCGGATACTAACAGGGCACGAGCACAAAAGTTCACATTGGCCGATAGCCGATTTACATGGAGCTGAATGAGCCATAGATTTATATTGAATGAGCACAGGGAGAAATGGCTTGAGTTGCCTGCCCTGTTCTAGCAAGTTTAGCAAATGGTTGTCACACATACATTAAATGTGGTTAATATAGTTTATTCCCGTTATTTTAAAACAGATAAACAGATTTTTGATGGCAAATATTATATTATGTTAAGCGTGAGCATAGATTGTTGACATGTATATCTGGAGCAAAGACGTTCAATAAAATATATTTTAGACACACTTCTCGAGCTTTTATTTATTACATTATTAACACGTCTTGTTAGATCACGTTATATCCATTAATAGACGTTTGGTTTTCTAGGTTGAACATATAAACACAGGTCACATTTCGACACTGATGTGAAATTGAAGGCAGTGTGAATTTCGTGGCATTTCGTTTGAATATAAAGTTGACAGTAAGCAATGGTAAGTCTGCATTATGGAAGATTTCGGTTACCAAAATAACTATTAAGCTTTCTTTGCCTGGCGAGAACAACGACGGAGCTGTTCATGTTAACAGTTTATTTCATCCGATACAATGCGTTGGAAATCATACTCATATCACGAAGAAAAAAAGCAACATGTGATGAGTTCCATCTAGAATAGCCCTATATTTAGCCCTATAGCCTATTTCTACAAAACAAGTGAAAGGAATACTATACAGTGACAGAATACATTTCCGTTAAGTTTGCATCATGTGTCTGATTCTTATCGGACTTGTACCCATATACCCATTCTGCCCATAGATTCTGCAACTGCAATGCCTTAGCTCACACGCTCGTAACCATATAAATCTATGCTCGCGACTGGTTGTCGCAAAGTATGACGTGTACAGCTAGTTGCAAGCGTGCACGAGGTCTCGGAGCTAGGGAAAAAAAGAGCCACTGTTTAAAGCTAGACCGGAAGACACGGAAGTGGAAAGATGGCCGCGTCCGTATCGCGCTCTCGCTTGCCTCACTGCGCCACTGAGCACTTTTCATAGAAATGAATGGGGACGCCATCTTGGAAGACAAAAGTAGCTTACTCTAGTTATATTAACTCTATGATAAGAGTAGCCTAGTGCAAGTCATGACTCTGAATTGTTAACACAAATGTTTCTTCTTTTCTTCCAACCAAAACGATCAACTTCATGGTAATGACAGTTACCATTGAAGAGTTACGTGGACTAGGATGGTTGTTTCGCTATCGATTTTGACGTTTAACATGCAATTTATACTTTTGCATAAGTAATAGCCAAACAAATGTCCTGGTGCACGTAACTCTGTCAGGCTATTGCATTTTGTACTTCTGTCGATCAATTTCTTGTTAGTTACTGAATCAATTCAGCAACGAAGTGTAGTACCAACCCTTTCCGTTTTGAGTTAATAGGTGTATTCGACTTCATGCAGCACCGGCGGCGCCGACAGCCGGCTGCAGCCGGCTGCCTTGAAGTTGAGAATGCCATTGGCTGCTTCAAGTCAGCCGGGCTGCAGGCGACGCCGGCGCTGCATGAAGTCGAACACACCTATTGTAATGTGTTTGAGTTAATGTAATGTCGTTTCCCATTTGGGGGAGCGTGTCCTTGTATTGGGGGGAGGTGAGCAAGTCATCCTATTTAGGGGGAGTTGACTCGTATTTGGGGGGAATGTTTTCATTTGGGGGATGCACTCATGTTAGTGGATGTGATTTGCACTTCAGGGCCACCGTACTAAACTTATACAGTATAGCTATGGTCAATCTCTCACTGTCACCTCCCCAAGTCACTTGGCAATTCAGTTTTACTGTATTACATGTAACCACTCTAAGTTTTTAGCTATGTTGACTTGTACACTTCCCTGCTTTTATGTTATTTTTCTGAGATGGACTTTACCTTCACCTTCTAACTTCTCCCTGGGGTCCTCAAAAGCAATTGTGCTTTTTCTGCCCTGAAACAATGTACCCGAACACTTAAGCAATACCAAAAACCCTTGGACCAAACAATCCTATTTAGGCTTGTGATTTCAGAAAGACGGCTTGCTTAATACAGTGCATTACTGAAAACGGTCCTGCGCCTTGTTTCTGTTGTGTCTGTTGATTAAAAAAGCACAAAAAGATACCACAGAGACTGATCGTGATTACTGAGTTATGGAGCATCAGCCAGTAGGGGTGTAACAATATATCGTGGTACAATATATCGCAATGCAAACATTTTACAATATGTATCGTAGTTATGGCAATGTTTTAATGATATGACGTCCTTTTTATCGTGTTGGTTGAGCTACCAACACGCAACCTACTTTGCACCTGCATCACGCGTGCATTTAAAATTGCTTTAACCAAGTTAACTAAGTTGCATGTAAAACATGAACATTGAAATGTGTTGTTTTGGAAATAAATCTGTTATTTGAATTTCAGGGTTTGTTTCTTTCTCAAAATATTGTGATATGTATCGTATCGTGAACCCATTATTGCGATACATATCAAATTGTGAGGCGAGTGTATAGTTACACCCCTATCAGCCAGTCTTGCAAAAAGATACGGTTGAACATAATGAGTGCAGTATACCCTACCAATGTCAAGAGACTTATGTAACTTTCCCACCAATATTTAGCGCAGAGCAGGGGTAGGGGCTTGCATAGGAGAGGTTTACAAATGTGTACCACCAATGTACATACCAAACCCATGCCCTTGAGTATTAGTTCCTCTGTCTATATGAGCTACCACCTCCTCCAGCAAACAAAGGACTGGAACTCAGCATTAAAATAACATTTGGGGCTCTCCTTCCCAACAACAGGTGTCTATTCCATTAGCAGACGTGAATGATATGTACTAATTATTCACCATGGCCTTTTACACTGCGCCTTTCAAATTGAGTGCCAATTTATTTATTTATTTGTTGTGAAACGCAATTGGCTAATGTGTCCATTATAATAATTACCCGTTGTGGTCCCAATTTAAGCTGCTTTAACTGTAAGTAATATATGTGAGCAAGCGTACGACACCGACCAGGGATATATTTCGTTATATTTCGACTTAATACTATGGCAACATCACGGAAGATCCTACTATTTCTAAGTCTGAGTTTGAATCGGTCTAGCACGATGATGTCCATCTCCCTTTCTGAGACTTGTCCAATGGGGTGTTCAAGCGCCTGGTGTCTCTTGGACCACAGTATCTGAGTTTGCAAAACATTAATTCCGAGTTTATTTAGATTTTTTCAAAAGTGGTTTAAAAAAGATTTGCTTCTATCGACCCATTTTCACGGCTCTCAAGTTGTATTAAAGGTTTGGCCACCATACCGGCCGGTGTGTGTGGGGGTGTGTGTGTGTGTGTGTGTGGGGTGGGGGGGGGGGGGGGGGGTGTGTACGTGCTGGTTGTTTTCTGATTGGCATTTAACTCGAGACAATTATCATCTCGGCAGACGTCTTCACTCAGTATGCCTGCGCTTCGTCCATAAATTGTATATTGCAGGACAAGTTGTCCCTTATCAGCGTGAGAAATAAGGTGCTGCGTGAGAGCGTGATAAATGGCTGAAATGCTCGAGTCTGACAGAGAATGCGTGAGACTTGAGCTGCATTCACTTCAAAACGTAGAGACTTATAAATTGTGTTCATATTGCGCTGGGGTTGACATTGGGTGAACACGTGCTTTTCAGGGGTTGAATTACCCGTGTTTGATTCCATGTTTTGTTTGGAGACTGCCCTTTTCCTAACAGCCGTAGAATAAAGTTAAATTCAACTACAAAAACGTGTTCAGTCTCAACGTGAAAGTATTTATAGTATTAGATAGTAGGCTATATATTTCTGATGCTTTCTACCAGAGCAGATGACCACGCGTTCACTATAGTGTCTTATAAGACATTTTAAAAGCTGGCTAAACAACACAGCAAAGAAAGAAAGTCCTGACACGCACACACACTGCAGGCATGTTCAACAATGATCTTCTACGTAAAGAACACAGCCAACATCTATCTTAATGCCTTGAATCGACTGCGGCATATAAAATGCCGAATTTACTCATGACATACATGAAGAACAGTCATTTTGCAAATTATTTAACTAGACTGCAATCGCGTATCTTTGATTAACTTTGCTTCCTGCAAACGGGTACAATGTGTCACGTGGAGAAGCCTATGTCCAATCAGAAACAAGTGCGCATTGCGATCTTGTGTTGAAGAAATTATTTAAAGGGGAGGTAACGGAGACCTGAACTAACTTTCTTGAGGACCTTGGACAGTTCCATCGACGTTGATCAGTTTGAGACTAGACGCATTCATCATGAAGGAGCAAGTGATCTGAATGATCAAAGGTTCAATCACAGCAAAATGAGGACATATCGTCTCGTTGTATGCTAGGCTATATCATTTACAATAAATTGCAATAGGCTACTGCACCGGAAAAATCCCCATCATAAGTCAATGATAAACATGGTTTGAGGAAAACCCCTGGATAAATATGAGAGCGCTCTTTCTGAACGTAATTTTGCTCAAACAAAATGTGTTGGTGCCACAGCACTAAGACATGGGTAATTGGGTTCACACTTTGCTTTATGGCACCCCAAATGCTCATTTTCAGGAAGTATAGAAGAAGAAGCCCATATTTCCTCAGTGTGATATAACTCCTCCATTCCCTTATTATCTTAGCCACCAGACGTCACATCCATCAGAAGGCTGCGACAGGGGCCCAATATTGGGTCCCTGAGTCAAGGTGTAAGTCATGTGACTTTTGACCAATGAATGTAGCTCTGGCCCTGATTAATGTTTCCACACAGCTCTGAATTTTGAATGAAATCATCTTGTGAATCAATCATTAGTCTAAATTCTAAAGGCTTTGTGTAAGTCAGCAGTGTACAAATCAATATATGTCGACAGAATAACAAGACACTGTAAGATATATTCTACAGAAAATATTTCAGTAGGCCTATTACACACTAACATTCTGAATGGTGCTTTTTCAACTCTGTAGCTATCTTAATTTGTAATACCTGAACAGTCCAAACATTAATTAATTTAATCAAATACATATTAGGCTTATTTAAATTGGCACAACGGTGGTAATCTTATTGGCTAAACTGTCTCATATACAGTATCTTATCACGAATAAGTGGTCTATTTTTGTAGAAGTAACTGAATGATTGAACAAATAATGTTATGAAGCAATACATTAATCAATTAAGAAATTAATGTTAAATAATACTTTGAGGGCATTTAATAAAAAGTACTTGTTTCAGGCCTGCGTCTGAAGGAACTTTTTTTTTTCCCGAGTCAATCTCACTGAAATAAAATAGCCTACGTCCCTGCATAGTCTATGTCACCTGTAATAAACATTTAAAAATCCACTTTGACATACTACTGTATTTTCAAACAGATGTTTCAACCTTTTCAGTGACGTCAAGCCAGTTGTTTTGGTGTCCTCTATCCAATCGGATGCATCAGTTACATTCTACCGGAGCCGAAATGGGTCCATTCATGTACCGTACCTATCATCCCGTACCCCTCATCGGGTGCTCCGTGGTACCCGACTGCTGCTTTAAACGGCAGCACTGACATGGAAACTCCATTGCAGTTGCAGAACGATTTCTTTCAAGAACAGCAGTTCCAGCACTGTAAGTACCAGCAATACTGCGGACGAGAGGAACGGCTCACCAAGCAGCGCGAGCCATGCACCTGCAATAACTGTACCAGTGATCCAAGAAAAAGCCTTGTTTTTCGCGGGTCGTCGCCGACCACTGTTGGAACTTTAAGGACTCCATCTGTAACCTCGTCAAAGCAAGGCGGTCAGTTTAGCGTTTGTGAGTTCACACCCTCTAGTCATGGTAGTTCAACCAGACAGCATCACCCTCACCGTCAGCAATGCCACGATCGGCAACTGGGCAGCCCAAGCAGCAGCCACAAAGAGAGTAACTCATACAATGAAATAGCCATGAGCAGCTGCAGATACAACGGCGGCGTAATGCGGCCGCTGAGCAACTTGAGCTCGTCCCGCAGAAACATACACGAGTTTGATTCCGAGTCTCAGCCTCTCCAACCGATCTCTGCCGCAGACCCGTCGGACACCTTAATATCTAAACCGGAGAACAATTCAACCACCCTGATGCCTTACGCATCGGGAGACGGAGGGGGTGGCCACAGTGGCAGTAAATCGGGTAAAAAGAAGAACCAGAACATTGGGGAAAAGCTTGGACACAGAAGGGCCTTGTTTGAGAAAAGGAAACGTCTCAGCGACTATGCTTTAATCTTTGGGATGTTTGGGATCGTTGTTATGGTCATAGAGACTGAACTCTCATGGGGAGCTTATGGAAAGGTGCGTAACTCAATCCCATAACGTGCAGATCCAAATGCAAATTGATTTTCGAGCATGTTAAGTGGAGTTCGTTCCAAAGTACCTCCTGACATTTCTACATATTTACATTGTTTCCATTGCATGTGGTCTATTGATTCTGTTTCTTGAGACTTATGTATATCTTTACGGGACACGCGTCCAACGATAGCTGCATGGCTGGATAGGGATCACGTTGTCCAGGTGCTTGTTATCTCCAGCAACACAAATTAGGCCTAAAGTAGTGACACATAGTGTCACACCATTTTTTTTAAATTAATGAGTAAAATTAATCAATGTAAATTGGCAAATAATTTTACCTAGTTTACAGTAATGAAGCCTAGAATTTCGTTATTCTTGAGATATTTCACAATGTGTATTGTTGAATTGCTATAGTGTTGTTCCTCTCTTCCCAGGAGTCTTTGTATTCATTAGCTCTAAAATGCCTGATTACCCTTTCTACAATAATTCTCTTGGGGTTGATCATCATCTACCACGCAAGGGAGATTCAGGTATGTGTTTTCTTTCTTTTTCTAAGGTCATTAATATCATAGACACACGTGGTATTTTCATCATATGGTTAAACAGCATCATTATGTTCAAATACATTTGTCTAACTATGCAGGCTATAGAGCTGACATTGGAAATCAGTGTGCAATAGCTGCAAACAACAATTTTAACAAATATATTGTTGAGTAATGCTCAATTGACTTTACTGAGTCAAATTACTCTGAAATTATTTTTTCTAAATAAGGTCACTTTCTCTTTAACAGGCGACATGAGCTAATTAAGGCATGAAATCCTATTACTCAAATGTTGACCCATAAAATGAAACTCCAGACCATACTGTATTAAAATGTGGGAAAGACACAAGTTAATAGGTTCCATAATCTCAGCATACTTCAACATATAGGGTAAAAATGTTAACAATGTCAGCAATATAAAAATAAAGGTTCGGTTAATGCAGTGGAAGTACCATTTTTAGGGGATACATGAGCAGCTAAACTATTGAAGGGAAAATCAATTTTCCAAGTAATGTTTTACATTTGGCAACCTCAACGGGTTGATGGTTTGGATTTCAGCTTCCCTTAACGTGCTTCAGCTCTTGGACGAAACTCAATTTTATGACCTTGCGTCAGAGCATTGTTGCATTACTTATGTTGTTTCTTCCTGCAATTCAGCACTTATGTCTGGGTTGTAGGACTACTTAATTAAAATGAAGAATGGCGGCCCCACATGGTGTTACTCCTGGACATACTGTAAATTACTATATTGTCAATAACCTATTAAGCAGCTTGATGTGAGTGAAATAGACAGAAGAAGAATCACATTTGCAAAAGATTGGGCCGCCAAATATGGTCACCACAAAAGATTTTCTTGTGTAGATGGAATTAAAAGTTCACTCAAGCACAATGCGTTCAAATCATTAAAAAAATCTCTGGAAATTGCAACTCTAAAATGATTTGTACTTGCTCTACTCAGTGATTTATATTACTTGTTACTTGTGTTAACTCTTAACTATTTTCTATTCCTCTCTTGACTTACAGCATAAGAATATAAATAGTTGCAGAATGATTTTGTTGTTAGACTCATTAATACAATGTCTTAATAGACCACTAGTTCATTGTCTTGTACACTCTTGAAACAAAAGACCCCTGTTTTCATTAGGCCTTCCTGTTATGTTTAGGGCTTACAAGCCCCAAAGGCGTATCAATCATTGAAAAAGCGCGACAGTAAAATGTGTCTCCTTTCAATTGAATTACTATAAAAGCTTTCTTTTGTAAGGAATGACAGAAATGCACATATCATTACCATATTTCGATACATAACAAAAAGATCCTCTACATATGGTTCTCTGTTGCTGTTAACATGACAGACTGTGTGGCTTAAAGGTTGCAGTGGAATAGGATTTCCATTATTTCATTTGTAGGTTTCAGGCGCGTGTATAGCATTTACTTGACATGCTGTATTTATTTTGTGAACTACACATTCTCATTAAGATTAATCATAAATTGTATTAAAACCTTGCAAATGCTAAAATGCTGCTTTAGCATTCTACATAAACGGATTACAACTATGTACTGTATGTAGGCCTGGACTGGTAATCTGGCATACCGGGCAAATGCCTGGTGGGCCGACGCACTTGGGCCGATATGATATTTCATATATAAATCTTTATATATATATTTTTAATAAACTTAAAATTGGCCAACGACTGGCCCATAAAGCAGGACAGCTGCCCATTGGTTCATTTTCCATAATGACACTGGGCTGGCGCAATCACATCTCTTAACTATTTTGGTGTACTGGTGAGTGGTGTCCAACAGTGGGCCGGTCGGACACCATGGGCCGGTCTGAGCAAAAATGCCAGGGTAATTCTTTTTGTCACAGTCCAGCCCTGACTGTATGTACAACTCTACTTAGATAGACAATCTACAACAATCTTATTCAGATTAACATTTTCTCTCTTCTACCTTGACTTTTGACATTCCAATGGCATACGTACTGTTATTGCAAATCTACACTACTATATTAGTTCAAACTCCAGTTGACCTGGACGGTGAACCCCACTGAAAGCATATACTCACTTTTATTGCCACCTGCAGTTCCAGAGTATATTAGTTGTGGCTGAAGTGTTAAGAGGTGGCAGAGATCCTTTCAATTAAAAGTTATTATCCTCAGAAGGATACATGTGTGCACATCTGTATGTCCTGACACATTCTTGTTGGATAGAGATACATAGTTCAGACTGAAGAGAGCCCCCCCCCCCACACACAAACACACACCACACACTCCTCTCACCCTTTGAAAGTAATTTACCTGTGAAGACTGTACAGAGAGGGACAAAATGTGTTCCCTTGTTCTCTGGGGTGCTCAATTTGTGTATTGTGCACGTCTGTTCTTTTTAGTTTTTAGTCTTTAGTCATCTCTCTCATGGAGACTGAAATGACGAGATCAGTCTGAGCATTGGACTTGGACATTAGCTGTCAGGCTAGGTACACAACTGGGACATATCCTCTACATTAAGATGGCAAGATGGTAGTGATGGTAGTGATTGGTGACATGGAGCTTCAAGCACATCAGATTTCTCTCTGTGTCTTTATAGATAGACGTCAGGTCCAGGATCTAAGGCATTATCTCTTCAGATTCTATTATACCTCTCTCTCTCTCTCCACTTTCTCTATCTCTCTCTCACTACTTTGCCACCCAACAATTTTATTATTCACCCAACCCCACCACACACTCTTTTTCTTTTTCTCTGTCTTTCTCTCGCTTTCACTCACCCTTCTCTCTGTCTCTCTGCCCCCCCCCCACACCTCTCCCCCACATTCTGGCTCTCTTTCTTTCTCTCTCTCTCTCTCTTTCTCTGTCCAATTAGAGGTTGTTGTTTCTCCCACTCCCTATCCACATAGTGTTGCCATTCAGAAACTCAAGTGATTATTTCCTCAGGTGCTACTGCTCCCTGTGTGAGACAGCAGACCTCATGATGTCTTTTGTCGACAGCTGACAATCCATCAGTGCCATTGTGCATTTTGTTTGCTGTGTTGGCAGGAAGCTCTTTTAGAGGACTCCGTGAACGAACTTGAGAGCTTGGAGACTATGCCTCTACACAAGGACTTTGATTTGTCATTGTCAACGATCGTTATGAGAAACAGAGAAACCACCTAAAGCATGGTTTTGCTATCTCCACAGATGAGCTTGCTGAGTTTCCAGCATTCCTTGAGTGACACTTATAAGTAATTGTTGTTGTTTTGGTTCTTCTTGCATAAAAATAACCTTGCCAGGAGCCAATTAAGTTGAGGGCACTGCTGTATTTGGGTGCCATCTGGTATGATCAGAATACTGCTAAGAACTAATGTGTGGTCTTTGGAGATGCGCATTACCGCTCTCAAACCGGTCTTTGATTATTTTCATGCATGCATCTGCCCCTTTACCTCCCCTTTGTTATTATACCAAGGGAGAGAAGATGAGATGTGACAACTTGAGGATTTAATCCAAACTCCACATGTGTCCCAGCTGTCTGAATGATAGCGAAGCCCCAGTCTATACACTGGTGTTGTCCTCCTGGGGTGGTGCGTGTGTCAAGAGACACCGTGGAACTGCAGGAGATGCTCTACAATTCTCACAGTGAAATCTGTCCTCTACCTGAGATGCCCGACAAGAGTCAGATAACAACGCTGGCTGCTGACCTCAAAGTTTTCACTGAACCAACTGTCTTTGAAGGGCAGAGATACTCTGCCTCCCAAAGGGCTGAGGAAAGGATGGATAATTAATTGCTCACGTTTGGTAGAGAATGCACTATGTCTGATCTGAAAAATGGATGCATAGATAATTTATATGCCAGTGTGTTTACAGTCAGAGCTCTCCGAAGGAAATTAGATGTGATTGGAGCTTTTTTGGTGGCTTCCATCTTTTCTTTTGTGAACAAAAGATTGTGACTGTGGAAGACCTCCTATTTTCAATAAAAGAAAATGCACCAAAAGACTTGAGATTTACTGAGTAAGGTGGCCTTTTAGAGGCTCACTTTGATATAATAAATAAACCATTGCATTAATTTCTAATTGGAATGAACCTCTCAACCTAATTCACTAATGAGATTGAGCGATTTCATTCTCAGCGACTAGATATATGTTCCCATCTCCACATTACACAGATTAAATATTGAGCTGGATTCCATTAGTTGTATTGAGCAGCGTAGTGAAACCAGTAACCCACCCAAGAAGCACAGTGGATGAGAATCTGCCCAACCATACCTACAGCATAGGAGACAGGTGTGGAGGATGAGATGCTGAGGAAAAAGCTGACCTGAGGGACATGTGTAATTGAGTCATGTGGACAAAAAAGAAATTTGGCGCAGTGACATTGTTTATTATACCCAGGAATGCAACTTTACTGTGATGAGCTGGGGAAATACTCCCTTAATGATTACAGTGAACAGTATTTTTATCCATTAGACAACAAGCCAACCATTTGAGTGCAGGCACTGGATCTTGCCAGGTGGCTATATTTAAAGAGTGATTGGCCTCGGTTACAATTTGCCATTAAAGACTTTTCAGAGATCCATTGTGCCTCTTTTGGTATAAGACGTTTTTGTATGTGTATATGTGTGTATGTACAAATGTATATGTGTGTGTGGTCCATATGGTCTAAATGACACTCAGCGAAGCCCTCTCAAGATTTAAACTAACTGAATGCAAAGATTCTTGGCTTGACGAGAGTTGGATTTCTAGGACAGCCAGTCCTCAATGTCTCCTCTATTTAAGGTAATTGATCACCCAAATGGCCACTTTCAGGGCAATCAAGACTTTTATGTATTTACCCCACCCACACCCATCCCTTTTTCCATTTGGTTTTAGCATGACTTTACCTGGATCATAATTTATGTGACAATAATGCACAGTGAAAGAAACCGGAGTGGTTTGCCATGCAGCCAACATCATTTTCAACGTTTTCTCTGTAGAGAGAGGATCCTGTTTCCTCCCTCTCCCTCATAACTAGAAGTTGTGTGTAAGCAATGGAATATTAGATGCTCATAGATAGAGAGCTCTTTGGTATTGTATTTCAGGTCATCCATTACCACAATTGGTTCTACCGACCAAGTAGGCTTCCCTTACATAATCTACTTTTAAATGTTTAACTACATTGTTTTGAAGCAGCAATGTTTGTAAACGTTTTCTTTTGTCCAAGAGAATTGTCTCTAATACGGAGCAAAAACGTTTGTCCTCGGTCTTGACAAAAGATATTGTGTCTTGTTCTGTTTTGATGGCCTAACTCTGAGTAAGAGGCCGTCTGTCACATAGAGGAGTAACAGCTTGTGTTTCCGTGTGTAAGTTACACTCCCTTGGACGGCTTAACAGGCAGGTCCCTGGTTAGGGTTACACCATCTCTTGACAGATGTCAGTGCCTTCAGTGAGCTTGACGTTGCTCATTTGATATGGACAACAAGCTTGCTGGGGTTTTTAAATGATCTTCCACTGCAGGGGAAAATACAACCTAGAGTTTCGATGAATGAATGGACTGCATCTAATGTGTGGGATGGCTCCTATCATGCTTCACTTGGATGTGGGTCATTCATCTAACTGCTTTCCATCTATTATGCGTTAGATGGCGGTGGCTGCTGTATATGCTGTATGCTGGGATGCTGTCAATGGTTGTAGTGTAATCTTGGTGTTTGGCTCAAATAGCATCACCATGTAATTAGCACATGTCATGGGGGGGTAGGTGGTAAATTAGTTATTTTAAGTGTGTCCTTGAGCTGAAGATTTGGCCCTGGAAAATATATTTTCAATGATTCAAGATTTAGTAGTGTATTATCGCTAAATATCAATAACAATCCAGGTCATCTATCCCATTTTGCTTCCTGGAGTTGTACATCATTTCTGTTCTGTAATTAGGAATTTAGAGTTAGCCTAAATAGGGTTAGTTGGCAGGATAACAAGCCCTAATGTGTGGCTTCACTTAGTTTTTGTCAACCTCTTTGTACCCATTGAGTATTCTGAGTTATTTAAATGCCTGTGTTTTTAACTGATGTGCCAGAACATTTGGCTGATGTGTGTGATGTATTTGAATCATGTTTTCGTTTTTCTAGATGAATTGATCCTGAATATTTTTTTGTCTTTGAATCATGTTATGTTGTCAAGTCCAACAATGTGTGGGATAGACGGGACCTATTTAAAGCACAAATTGCAGTTAGTTTTAGAAAGCCACTTATGGACGCAAAACCTGAACCAGGCTGAAAGCATTCGTTGTTACAAAATAGGCCCAAATCAACATTTATATAATCTTATCCCTCACTCTTGAGGGGCAGATGTCTCTAGACATGGCTCTATAAATAAATATAAATAATAAAATATAAATTTAATCACGAAGCTTCATGGGGTGGGTTTAAGTCAAAATGTAGTTTGTCATTTGCGTTTCTCCCCACCCTTTATATTGAATGGATTCTGCAGTCACAATGGATCTAGCCAACCAAGAAAGCTTTCCGGGAATTTGCTGACGGCAACATTTTGTTAAATATCTACACACAGTTGTGATGGCCCCGTATACAACCGTAAGACCTTGAGGTGATTGAGTGCGGAGAGTGAACCGTTGGGGAGGTCTACCGGCACTGTGTGTCAGAGAGGAGAATGATTTGACGACTGTGTAGGAAGCTAGTGGGCTCAATTGCATTTAATAGTGATTCGTCCGGAGAAGGCATATCGAGGATGGGGTTGGAGAGGCAAGAGAAGGGAGGCCATCTCTGGAGATGGAAGTAGTTTATGTTACAGATCATAAGCCCAGTCAATCAAGTGACTTGACTAGATAGTGGTGATGGTGGTGGGTTAGGGCATTGGCCCAGGGTGTGAGCATGGAGCCATGAATCCTGGAGTTTGCAGACAGCTTAGATTAAAGGGAGAGAGATGGATGGGAGGTTGAGGGATACAAGATGGAAGGGGCCGGGGAGGACAGAGGATAGAGAAAAAAATAGAGGGAGAGAGACAGAGTGAAGGAGAGATAGAATGAAGGAGAGAGAAGGGGATGCGGTAGAGGAGAGTAATTAGGCGTAGTGAACCGGTCAGTGTATCCAGGTATTAAGAAACCTATGCTAAAGTAGGCAGTGACAGATGCTCTCATCGGGATAGTGCTTTGTAGTTGAAAATATCCAGCCAAGTCACTTCACTTATTGATATCTTTAAATACATATATAAGCCACTGTAACTATTCTAAATGAATTTTGGGGGGTAAAAAGTTGAGTGAGTTAAAATCCTGAAGGAACATTTAAAGCCTTAGATTGAGTATGTTAATTATCCGATCAAATATAACTTTGTGCATTTCCCTTTAATATTACAAAATGGTTTACAGTTACTGTTATGGGGGAGTCAGGTGGCTGAGCGGTTAGGGAATCGGGCTAGTAATCAGAAGGTTGCAGGTTCGATTCCCTGCCATGCAAATTGACGTTGTGTCCTTGGGCAAGGCACTTCACCCTACTTGCCTCGGGGGAATGTCCCTGTACTTACTGTAAGTCGCTCTGGATAAGAGCGTCTGCTAAATTACTAAATGTAATGATATCCAACCTAAAACCTCTGAACACAAAAGTTCCATAAGATTGGAAATAGACGTCAGGGCAAAGACGTTCTCTTGTGCCAGAGAAATACAAATACAATCTGCCATTTAACCTCCATCTGCTTCTGTCTCCATGTGCCTACCTTGGGCAGTTATTTATGGTGGACAATGCAGCGGACGACTGGAGAATAGCCATGACGTACGAACGCATCTTCTTCATCTGCCTGGAGATTCTGGTGTGCGCCATCCACCCCATCCCAGGGAACTACACCTTCACCTGGACTGCACGCCTGGCCTTCTCCTACACGCCATCCAAGACGGACGCAGATGTGGACATCATCCTATCCATCCCCATGTTCCTGCGTCTTTACCTCATCGCCCGCGTCATGCTGCTCCACAGCAAGCTGTTCACCGATGCCTCTTCCCGCAGCATCGGGGCCCTCAACAAGATCAACTTCAACACGCGTTTCGTCATGAAGACACTCATGACCATCTGCCCTGGCACTGTGTTGCTGGTTTTCACCATCTCGCTGTGGATCATCGCAGCCTGGACTGTCAGAGCCTGCGAAAGGTGCACTCCCACCTGCCCTTCATGCCCCATGCACTACATGAAACATAGATAAGGCCAAATGGTTTGCTGTGGGTAAACATTCCTTTCTGTGAGGCCAGTGGGTAGATATAGCCTGATCCCCTAGATCTTCTATGTCAGTGTTTCTTAACCATGGTCCTCAGGGACCCCTGCAATGCATGATTTAGATGTTTCCCTGCTCCAACACACCTGATTCAAATAAATTGGTTGCTATTTAGCTCAGTAGAACCCTGATAACGACCATTCATTTGAATCAGTTAGGGAGCATGGAAACATTTAAAACATACAGGGCAGTCGACCCAGAGGAACAGGATTGAACCCCCCTGATCTAAAACATGTGGGGCAGGGGGTTGCTGAGGACCCGGGTTGAGAAAGGCTGCTCTATGTGGTACGCGTGTGTAGTGTGTGTGTGTGTGTGTTACAGTGTCAAAAACAGTCAGGGTCATCATAGTTTATCTCCTGTCAAATCATTTACTATTATTAATAATTGTAAATGAATAAATACTAAATTGTATTGGACAGCAGCTGCTAAATTGTCCATACATTAATAAAACACATGAATAGACGTAATATTGTGCCTTGCACATGCATATCCAAGTATTTGCCTTTCTCTCCTCTTCCCAGCCAAAATGTGTGCGTTATGTTTTACTGTAGATACCACGACAACATGGACATTACCAGCAACTTTCTGGGAGCCATGTGGTTGATCTCCATCACTTTTCTAACAATTGGATACGGGGACATGGTCCCCAATACATACTGTGGAAAAGGAGTGTGTCTCCTGACTGGCATTATGGTGAGTTCAGGCTCTTTACTCTAAAAAATCTTTCTCTTCCAGTGCTGCTTGCATTAAGTCATGTATTTGAGTCTAGCCCTCTGGGTGTGTTTATGGGGAAGGCTTTCAATGAACGTGCTCTTTACAATGCTTTAAACATGCATTCATGAAGCCATATGCATTGTACAGAATGAATGAGACTGTTATCACTCAGGCTCTTGTGACTATAGAGCACATAATGCTTTGTAGTGCTACAATGTCCCATCGGATTAGATCAGAAGGTAATGTCAGTGGGCCTGTCCCTTAATACTGGTGTAAGGAGTACCAGACGGGGTTGGGTCCAAGCGCAGATTTAATTAAAAGGGTCGGACAGGCAATGATCAGTACACAGGCAGACAGGTCAATACAGGTAATCCAAAACAGGGAATATGAAAACTAGACAAGGTCTGGAACAATACACAGATTAAACAAGGCTCGGACTGAACTAGAAACAAAATCAAGACTTCGCACCGGACCATACACTTACAGGCACTTACTGTTTATGTTTTTACTATACTGAAACCCTAAACGAGACGCAGCCTATTGTCCTTATATTCTGGGGATGCCGAGCGCGGCAGCCAGCACCAGCTGCAGAAGGCTCTGGCGTGACAACGGGGCGCCTCCAGAAGTTTCTTTGATATTTCTCAATTTCTAACAGTTCACCAAACTCCACTTCTTACAGTTCACAGTTCCACTTCTTACAGGTTGTTCATGTTCATCATGCTTGTTATAATAGATTATATTATCTCTTAAGGAATGATAAATGAATGTATAGGTGAGTTTGCAATATGTTATAAATGTATTCAGAAAAGATTCTACTGATAAGATCCTTTTCGACCCTCAATCATGTCATAGATTTGTCTATCCAGAGGATTTCACATCAGAGGATATGACTTTGACACCTTTTGCTTTGTTTGTTTTATGATTTCAAGTCCAATGGTTATTCCAGTGTTAGAGCTCTTCACAGAAATATGGTGCAGTAAATTTTGTATCCACTCATGTCCGTGTTATTTCCCAGGGCGCCGGTTGCACAGCTTTGGTGGTAGCTGTGGTTGCAAAGAAGCTGGAATTAACCAAAGCTGAAAAACATGTCCACAATTTTATGATGGACACACAGCTGACAAAAAGAGTAAGTCAATATCCTTTTGATGGTCAGATTTTCATAATATAAGGTTTTATTCCCCTTGCATTTTACATTGTAGGAATACTGAATATGATGGAGTGCTGTCCTGTGCTTGTGAACGCCACCCCGTTCTTGTCCTGTTGTTGCAGGTGAAAAACACAGCTGCAAACGTACTCAGGGAGACGTGGCTCATCTATAAGAACACCAAACTAGTAAGGAAGATGGACCATGCCAGAGTCAGAAAGCACCAGAGGAAGTTCCTGCAAGCTATCCATCAGTAGGTTCCACCCCCAATAACCCCTAAACCTGTCCGTAACTGGGTTTGGTTGATGTTTTTCAATACGTCCCACTTTTTTTTAGAAGAACCAGATATCTGAATTGTTTGACACCTGTAGCAAAGGTTTTACGTTTGTTTTTCAGGAATTACTTTTATTGTTTGTCTTCTCACCTGATTGAGATATTGTCGTGTATGGGGAACCACCATTCATCACCAATGTGACTGTACATATCTAGTCGTTATGTATGTGCAGTCTTGTATAAATAGAGCCTTGAAAGCCAATGAAAGCTATTACAGATGTTGCGGGCAGGGCCTATACTTTATTTCAAAGTTTAAACTATTTCTCTTTCTCTAGACTATATCTCTGACTATATATATATAGTCTTCTCAGCAGTTACAAGAAGGTCACAGCAGTAATCACCCTCTCCCTTTCGCTCTCTCTCTTTCTCCCTTTATCTTTTTCTATCTCTCTCTCATGCTATCAATCTCCCCTCTCCCTTTCCCTACCACCACCTTTCGCTCTTTATCACTCTCTACCCCCCCCCCCCCCCCCCATCTTCTCTTTAAAAAGCTGCCAGTTCTATTCCATGTCACAATGTCTTCTCTGCGTCCTTGTGTGCCTCCAGCTTCAGACAGAAATCACACTGACCTCGGGGTCTGACATATCTAGCTTCTCCATTTCCCTCCACATGATCAGACTGGTACCTGTCAGGCACTCTCTTAGGGAGTCTCCAGGGAACAACCTCCAGTGCACTCAGGCTCTAAAATGTGTATTGATTTTAGTTACTCCATTCTTTTAACTTGCCTCAACCCAATTACAAGATCCTTTATTACTTCCTCTCTTGAAAGTGATTGACAGTTACACTGAATTAGTAAGAAATTATTTTAAAAAGCTCCTTTGTATAGATGTTCTAGTGAAAATCCATGTTTTATGTGTGTTAACAAGTCTGTGTGGTCTCCCGTGTTCGACATTCATTTGCTCATTAATATTGTTTCTATTATTATGAGAAAGACTGAGAGTTTAGATATTTGGTAGCGGCACGCAGTTTGGGAGTATTGTCTGCTGCTGCAATCCGATGAAGTCCGATGTGTTAGGATTATTATGGCCTTACTCCTGCATTCAGGCTATTTGTGGTAGTGACATTTCATGTCAACCCCCATCTCACTTGAAGAGCCTAAGAATGGAAAGCCTGCAGACCTAAGGAAAGAATCTATAAAGAGACATATTCTGCATTAGGAAAGATAATTCTAGTCCTCTCTGCAAGGACATAGTGTTGTATCACATCCAGATCCACTTCTGTATAAGAGCTCAATGTGCAGCTGGGCTATTTATTGAGAGATGCTGCCGTGTTTTTGACCAATTGTGTGTTAAGTGCCGACTCAGGCTTGAGCTGCGGGGGTAGTTAAGCAGTCAGTTTCATGTGTGTTCTGGTTCCCAGTCATTGGCCACAGAGAGGGCTGGCCTTGCAGTTGGCGTGTCCTTCCATTCAAGAAGAGAGAAGGAGGGGCGGGGGGTTAGTCAGGGCTCAGTGACCTGTCTGGAGGCAGTAGCACACATGTCAAATCAAATATTGCCTTGCCTCGTCTGCTGGTCTATGCTGAATCAACAGTGATAACACAAAAAAGGCAGGATAGCTGTTTACAACTCTGTAGGGAGTTGTAAGTAGGAAATAGTCGGAGGAAGAGGAAGTTCAGAACGCTCTTTGGTCTCTCTCTTTCTCTCTCTCTCTCTGTCTCTTGCTCTCGCCCTAAACTGGGGTGCATGTTAGACTCAAGAGTATGTTCTCTGTGGTTTCCTGCTCAGGGGATTTGATCAAGGAACTTGGCCTGACTTACTATGTGTCTGATAAGCAGGTCCAGTCTGGAGGGGAATGATTAGGACCTCTGGAAAGCAGCACTTCACTGGACCACAGTGTTACAATATCACAGAGGACTGGAGGTGATTACCTGTCTGTGTGTAGGCGAGAGAGGCTGGCAGTGCCTAAAGGCACGCAGAGATGGTGTTATACCATTACTGCTCTTGCTGCTGCTATTGAGGATATTAATGTTAGTAGGATTTTTCCAAGCCTGGTTGATGTGATCGAGGCTGGCAGTGCAGCAGTGGGATGAGAGCTGCAGCACTCAGGCTCCAGCAGACTGATGTTGTCATCTGGACACGTTTCTTCTGATGTTGTATTAATTCATTTGTCTATTTTATGTTTCCTTTTTCCGGTTTGTATCAACACAATGCAATAGAGCTCGAAAGTAAGTCTTCGCCTCACATGTAGCTACAGATGTTGTGTGCATGCAAATGAGAGCTTGTCTTTCAACTCAATGATGTGACTAAAAATTACACTCCCTCATATGATAAGTGAAATTCATAACATCCCAACATTATGCTTTGACATGAAAAGCAATGTAACTTCATGCAACATCAGCATGCAGAAAAGGTCATTTGTCAAGAATCTTCCAATTAATGTCATTAATTAATTACAGTTTTTGCTCTATCATTTAAACTGATTCAATAGCCTAATGATTCGAACTAAATACATAAAATATCTATGGTTGTATTTTTTACGGAAAGATTACACAATTCAGCACTTGATGGTCTGACATCATTATACTCCTACAACAATATGTACATACAGCATCCCTATTAGACTCCTTCTGGAAAGAACCATACAACATTGTTGACACAAACTTTTCCTTACATGAATTTCAATTATCGGTGATGGAGGGTGTTTTTCTTTCCATTGTTGCATGGATGTGATGAGAACTTGATCTTTAATCAGAAAAGCGCTGATTAAACTCCCTCAATGAACGGTGCTTTCGCTGACTGAAGGATGACCACTAGCACTCCCCCAGGAGAGCAACACCGCTATGGGCTTGGTGGATCATATATCTCCCCAGGTCATGTTTACCCCCTCCCACGCCCCTTTCAATCATGCTCTCATCAACCAGGGCTGGGGGTCATCTTTCGGCTTGTGGAACCATTGTTACGCGTGTAACTACATTTGCAACCACATCTTCTCCATTTCTCTCTTGAATGACTCAATAACAGACAGGGGTGATTATGTGTTGGCTCCCATTGTTGGTAGTCATGTTTGATTCACAGGTGTCTTTGTTGTTGATATGAGTTAGTCCTCTCAGGAGAACGTGAGGAGTTCATCATGCTACATGTTGTAATTGGTTTCAGTAGATCTTCTGAAAAATGGTATGCCATTTTAAACAACTGGCACAAAAGCTGCATAAAACAAGCTGGTCAAAGTATCTCTGATGATATGTCTGAGAGAGTCTGAGATAATTTAGCCAGGCTACTGTTTGTTCTCCTCATTTGTTACCTTAGCTAAAGTACAGTATCACAGCTCCCCCATGGCAGAGCGAGGAATGATGGAAGAGGAGGGCAAGGTGGTGGTGGGTGTGTGGGGGGGGGGGCTAGCAGGAAAGACAATAGGAGCATGGTTGCTTCGGGACTGTGATAACAGGTACATGAACTTCGAGGGAAATGTCACGGTAAGCCTGTGGGAGCCCTCCTGACTTTAAACTGAGAAGTGTTGTGCTTACGGACACAGCATGAGCCTCCCTGTCCTCTACTCAGCACAAATCCCTGTAGCCGAGAACAGTAGGTCAGCTGAGCAGGACAGAGTCAAAACTGAGCACCCCGTGTACATCAGCCTAAAGAAAATGTTGTATTACCCTCCCCTCAGTGAGGTAAACATGGGTCTCAACTGATTCACAGGGGTATTGAAAAGCTTAGCATAGCTGTTTTTTTCCTGATGAAAATCAGAGCAGATTGAAAGCGGCCATTGAAAATTAGGGCTACACTGGAACATTGAATTACAGAGGAAGAAGGACAGATAACATTGAGTGTGAGAGGGACGAAAGTGCATTCCACATTCGGACCCTAGCACACCCTGTTTATCAATGCCACCTAACAGCTATTGGTCATCCAACCGTGAAATGCAGAATTCCTTCAGGTCTTACATCTCTGCTGAAAAGACACTGCTTAAGATGCTGGTTCTTAAATTTTACCTATGCTTCACCCATTCTAGAACAACTTCTGTTTCATATTCTACATAAAATAAAGGATGTATTTTTTTATTATATTGTCTTCTTGTTTTAGAATGTGCTTATTGAAAAGTCTATGGCTGCTCAGTCACCAGTCAGGGCTTCATCTCTCTTTGCTTGTGTTTTAGTTAGTGTCTCCTATAATGCCCCCTGTTGGTGTAGTGTGCCATCTCAGTTACACTTTTGCCTGTTGGGAATGCTGACATCAACACTCCACTGCATGAGAGTGGATTAATCTGGGCCAATTAGCATAGGGTCCTTAGAAACCCCGATTGTATTCTCAGCCTGGATCCACACAACCAAATGCTATCACATTCACACAGTCCAATTAAAGTTGATGACTCCAAGTCCATTGAAGATAGAGGGCATAAGTTACAGAGCCTTGTTCTCTTTATGCCATCGACAATGTATGACCTCCAGGGTTTTGTCCCAGGTACTTTCTGCTTGCTCTGAGCATTGCCTCAGATGTGATTTATCATGCATGGGTGATTGCAGAAAAACAGCACCAAGATATGTTGAGAACTGAACTGTTGTCCAGAATACTGCACAGTTGCTGTTTCTAAATGCCCAGAGCGTGTGTGTGTGTGTTTGGGGGGGGGGGGGGGGGTTACAATATTTAATCGCGATTAATGTCATAGTTAACTCGCGATTAATCGCAATTAATCGCACATTTTTATCTATTCCAAATGTCCATTGATTTCTTTTTGTCCCATTATTTTTCATCAATTTTTATATATTGTCTTATCAACATGGAAAAGTGGTTCGGATTGCTTAGTGCAAATGGTTTTTTTTCAATTGAAAACAACATTGCAATCGCCTGGCTTTGACGAGGGGGCGGAGAATTTGCATCAGCTGTGTGCTTGGCCATCAAGTGGTATTTCAGACTGGACGTGCTGCGATGATAGCTCAGTTCACAACGACAAAACACACAGATCACTTTGCTCTTGTCAATGGGACCATTTGGCAACTTATTAATAGTAAACTTGCCATTCAGAATCTTATTGGCATCCATTTCGGCGTCTCACGCTCGCCATCCACTCAAAACGTAACGTTAGCCAATACTCTTTAGCCGGCTCGCAAGCCCAAACAAGTGTGTGCGGCGTGCCTGTTGTTTTGTTTCCGGTCTAGCTAGATCCGGTGTGGTGTTGTAGTTTTTCTAACGTCAGTAGTTGCTGCAACAGCATGTGAAAAACTACAACGATTGCTAGGCCAAAAAGAACGTTAATCGCGCGATAAAAAAATTGACGCCGTTAAAATGGGTTTGCGTTAACGCCGTTAATAATGCGTTAAACTGACAGCACTAATTACTATAATTCAGACTATTGAAGTAAAGTTTTTTTTTTTACTGGTCTGCATCAATAATATAGAGACATCGAACCAGCGATATATTATTCTAGTTTTTCAATTTCTCAGAAAAAACATGTATTTTGTATGTAAGACATGCAAGCTCAGTTATAAAATAGTTTGGGAAGGTGTATAAAAACAAGAGAAACCCTATTAGATATGTCTCTTTTGGTCTCCTAATAATCTCTTTTTAAACGTGTGTTTCTTCAACCATGGTGTCTTTTGAATCTACACATACTGTTTGTCTGCCATATATTCAGGAGAATTTGAGATTGAAAGGCTCACTGGGACTCTGGTATCTTTATTTTAAGAATTGTAATAGAAACTTCCTTGAAAATGTAAATAGGCTTTTGAGAAGTTGAATAATTCATACAGTCAAACAGAGCAATCTCTACCAGGACCACAGAGGAGTCCTGTAGAAGGCCCTTTAACCGAACAAATGTACTTGGTCACAGTTATAAAATCTCACATTTGAATCTGTTTACACCATATAGTAAGAGTCAGTGAAATCCCATTTCAGTCATTGTGAGTCCTTGGAGTTATTTCAGGATGTAGTGATTGTCCCATTCTCCCTCTTGGCAGCTTTCACCCTTCTCCTCTCTCTGCCCCTGGTCCCTTCTTGCATGCAGCTCAACCAATCAAACTGACCCATGCAAATTCCTGCATTCTCTACACACATCCTGTGCATGTCCTGAGAGTGCTCTCCGTGTGTATGCCTTGTGTGTGCACAGATGTGTTAAAGCCTATTTGCCTTATTGATAGAAACATTTATCGGGTTCTGAATGGTCTTGTGTTCAGATTGAGAAGTGTTAAAATGGAGCAACGCAAGCTGAATGACCAAGCAAACTCACTAGTGGACCTTGCAAAGGTAAGCTAGACTGACAATTGTCACAATTGAGTTTTACTCTTACATATGAAAATCATCTGTATTACCGTTTTTGGAATAGACAAATATCTTCCTATTCTTTTGGGATAAGTGACATAAATTGCTGCATGTGGTTTTCAACTCACTTGAAGTTCATTAAAATTAGCACCTTTTAATGTTAACAAAGTCTACAGGTGTCAAATAAACAGACAGGCGTTCATGGGGTCATTTCAACAAGACAGCTTTGAACTCATAATGGTTACCTGGCAACCTAAAAATCCTTGCAATGTTGGTCCAAAATTATGTTCATTCTTGACCTTTTCTCATTTGTGTTATGAAATACCAGTACATCTCCTGTCTGTACTTTATCACTAACCTCCAACTGCCCTTTCACACTTGATTTTGTATTACCAACATTATTTTAAACATACTAGACACCAATTTTGAGACACACAAGATGAGTATGCTTTGGTGGACAAAAATATACTGGAGTTTTTCTGCTTGTCCTTTTTTATTTTGTAGTGGTCTTGCGATGCTCTAAACAGTAGTTGACAAACCAGGCAGTTTGCCAGCCTGACGCTGCAGAAACAGCAACCTAGGTAGGGAGCCACGCTGGGATGGGATGATTCAGCCAGAAGTGGAGACAAAGAAAGGAGAGAGAGAGAGAGAGAGAGAGAGAGAGAGAGAGAGAGAGAGAGAGAGAGAGAGAGAGAGAGAGAGAGAGAGAGAGCGAAAAGAGTGCTTTGACATTCAAATGTCTACTATGGTCAGGCCACCATGAAAGTCGTTAGTTAATATCACCCAGTTCACCCTGTGCTGTAAAATAGTTACATAGGGCTGTGACATTGAGTAAGATGACTTATTCGCATACCCGATCAGTCCCTCTTTAATCATTGTCGTAAGTGGCTCTTGCCATCAGGGGGCAGTATAGCATTAATCATTCCAGTGAGATCCCTGTGGATAGATGAGGGTTAATAATGGAGCTTAAAATATCTTTGGCATCTGCATAGCCTCTGCAAAGCAAAGGGAAATAGTTTAGATGTCACTGTGTCCCCCTTATGTGCTTTAAGGAGAAATAAGTAATGCTTTATACATAACCCAGCCAAAACAGCAACAAAAAACATGTTTTATGCATCTTCTTTTTTTAAGTGGAAAAAACACAGCACTGCACATTATTATTTATTTCTTTTTGTGTCCTCTATCTATTACTCTGGTTGGTGTTTTCCATACATTATTGTAGCATATCAGTCTAAACACCCACATTCCATATCAATGCATTATTGCTCACTTCAGCATTCTGTGCCTCAGTATACGCATATCTATCTATACCAACTGTCCTCTGGTCTATACCAACTCTATTCGGAGCAGATAAGTACTTAATGTTTACAGTAAATTTACAGTAATACACAAATTATTTAAATGTGTCTATGGGTCTTTTCACCAATGGGTTCTTAGCTGTGGAAGCTCAAATGTTTTGGCCATGACACCTCTATAGATAATAATGTTACAGCTTGTTATTGGCATAGAGTCTCATATTATAAATTCCAAGGCAAGCATAAATTCTGTTTTCCTTATTTCATGGACTGTCAAGATGCCCAGTGCAGCGGAAGCACCTCTAAACACATCCATCCTCCTTTTATTGATTGACCTTGTAAATTAATTAGCACTCTGATCCTAAGAAGGGATGAGGTTGAGTTTGTGATGCAACACAGTGAAATGCATCTGCCCTAGTTATAGCTTGACTAGCTGTCAGTGTTGCTTTGGCCCTTCGTTGATCACTGTGATTCAAAGAGGCAACCCAGCCCATTATTTCTTCCCCCAAATGAGCCGAGGACAAGGTAAGAGATGAATAGCTTTAGCCCCAGGCTGCCTGTGATTACTCTCCTGCTTGAACAATACCTCATCACCTACTACCCAAAAGTCTTCACTCCACCTCCTCTGAAGTGTGCCACCTCAATGTTTGATAATGTATATCACATCCTAGGGAAATGCATCATAGTGCAAAAGATTGATAGTGTTTTACTTGATATTGAGTTAGTACATTACATTTACATGCTTTGATATATGTCATCTTTGTTGTGAATTCCTAAATGAAATCTCAAATCAAATTAAATAATAGTGCAATCTACACTATAAGTGTCCAAAGACTTACCACTGTAAATTATCTGTTACTGTTTGTATTTGCTTAGGTGGACAGTTTCGTTGTAATTAAGGTATTTTGGAGACAGATTCATCATGTTGTGGTCAATTGATCATATTGACAGTTGAATCACTTCACAAGTAAATAAATCTTTAGTGCCCTAACCCAAGTCATGCCAGATTCTTGTGTTCCTATTTCGGACTCTTGAGTGTGTGTTCTCCCCTCTGCTCTAGACTCAGAACATCATGTATGACCTCATCTCAGACCTGAACGAGAGAGGGGAGGACATGGAGAAGAGAATTGCCCTCCTGGAAACCAAGCTGGAGACGCTGCTGGGGAACCTCCAGGCCCTCCCCGGCCTCATCAGCCAGGTCATCAGCCAGCAGCACAGGGACTTCCTGGAAGTGCAGCTCCAGCCGTACGACAAACACAGCCCTGAGCGCTCACAATCCGTGTCACGGCGGAGGTCGTCTTCCACTGCTCCGCCCACCTCCTCCGAGAGCAGCTAGAGTCCGAGGGGAGCACCTCCACTGAAGACTTTTGCCATCATATGGTCAAGTTGCATTTATTGTAAAGCCTTATGGTTTCAATAAGTATTATCTGAATTCTGATGACAGAATCCAAAGTTCAAGGGACACTGCGTTTTAATGAAGAACTCAAAGCTGTTTGTTTTTTATTACCTCAAAAAGATGTTATCCTTACTCTGGTGACATGACCATAAAAACGATGCTTTCCACAGTCACAACTATAAAGCCCTATTGATGGGGGTGTGATACTAACTATTCTACTCTCTATGCAGAGGTAGCCAGGGTGAGGGCAACAAGGTTACCAGGTATGAAAATATCTCACTGACTTTGTGCTTCTGATGACTTGGTTCAGATGCCATGTTCCTTAAAGCAAGATGAGGAACCATGGGACCTGTCAGGGAGTAAAATACTTTTATTGAGGAAAAAAGTAATATATTTGATGGAATGAACTGAAGTGGCAACAAAGGGTAGCACAACATTGCTCCAACACATTGTCACTCTGAGGTCAATTTAAAAGCTTGAAAATTAGGGGGGGTAGGTCATATATATTTTAGGTTAGAAACAGCATCAACTATAGTGTTTTTTTGTTTAGTTTTCTTGCAAAGGGCCCCAGTAGAATGACTATTTCCGGGGCCATGTTGAAATTTTACTCCTCTAGTCAAAATAAATGCATCTAAATCTATACTTGCACTTACCTTTTAATCAATGCACTTCAATGCTGACTGATGTATGATACAAATATGTGTTGCTCATTCAAAGGACAACATTCTAGATGTTTGGGCATGGGTTTATTATTGTCAATTCTCAATTTCCCAGCTATGGGTTAGTGTTGAAGATTTATGTCAAATCCCTAGTGCTGTTTACCACAAGGAAACCTCCACTTAACACTGTTGAACACTCAAATTAAGTTGTTTGGTTATCACATACAAATGTTACAATGGTATGTATTTTAACCCTTGGCCTTTGGCCCTCTATATGTGTACTGGACATCACCCCAGCTTAGCAACAATAACTGAATGCTTACCAAGAACTCACTGACAAACCATATGTACCTATTAAAAGAAAATATATATTTTTATATTTTCCTGAGGACAAGCACACAGATAAGGACTGCATGGAGCTTGTTTAGATGAGATTGTGCATATTTAATAAAGGATTCAGGGCTAGGGTTAAGATACTACTGTAAATGTAAGGTTCACTATAAACTTGGATTTGGTCCCTCTCGTGTCTACTATGACAATATACATCAGAATATAAAACATACTGTAGCAAACATCTAGAATGCAATGTTTCCATAGAGGAATGTATCAACTGTGGCTAAACACTCCATTTGTCATACTTATGTATGTCCAGTATTAGGTTGAATAGTTGTTAAATGTCAAAAACCCGACAGCAAGAAAGACACCTAATTCAAATATACAGCTTTTCACATGACACTTTCCTATCCCTGGGCTAAAATGAAAATGTGCAATTTGAAAAGCCCCCAAATGTGCTATCATTAAAACTTGGTTTTGAACAGCAAAATTGCTGGCCAGCCGTTATGGAACAAAGGTGAACTTCCACATGTTATGCACCTTTTGGTAAATGTACCTTTTGCAAGGCTCTCAGACGTTTTGATGAATGTGCTATTCATCCAAGGATTAACCATCAACTCAACTCAAGATTAATCCCAACTACAGTACTATATGATGTGACGTTGGTTTTGATCATGAAAATATTGGCAGGCAGTCAAGGATTATCAGCAACATAAAAACCTGTGAGAGATTATATATATGCGAACGAAATATTAAACAATAAAATGTTACTATTTACCAGATATCTGTGCTTTCAGTTTGCATTGTGTGTGTGTTGTCTTAACAACCTTTTTGGGGACCAGAAATCCCTTCAAGGATTGTAAACTCAGAAAAGATTTAGGCCTACCTTGTAGCATTTTATAAGGCTCTACAACTTCAAGTGCTATTTTAAGGGAGTTTAGGGTTAGATTTAGTGTTAGAATTACATTAAAGATGGTGTAGGCAATGTTGTTGAGAAGCACTTTTTCTCATTGAAATATACTTCACATATTGATAGCAACCAATACATCGTAATATCGCTCTAATGGGGGGGTAGGTAGGTTTAGTTTCCCACAATCACAGAAAGAACCAGGCAGTCTGCAAAATTCATATTCTGCATTATGTCCTCTTATAATCCAACGGAGCGCAGTGCCGCGATTGACATTGTTTGGATAAACATTTCGACATAAAATAATGAAAAATAATGAACAAATAATTTGCCAGCAGTTTGGCTTGCTGTCTTCGCATCCCACCCCCGTACCTCTGATTGATCCTCTGTCTGCAGCAAATCATTGCAAATTCGTTATTTAGAAGAAAATTTGCTTTTTTCTTGTTTCAAAGGGGCTGACTAGCTAACAGAACAACAATATAAAGTGTATATGCTTCAGTATAGATAAGTGAATTTTGTTACTTAAATGAATGTGTTTACTGATGTCAAAACTACTTATCCTTACAAAAACAAGTATATATACAAGTATATTATTATCATGGTACTTCCAGTATACTAGCAGTGTACTTATTTATATACTATTTTTGTACAAAGTCAACTGAATTGACTCCAACTTTTTAGGTCATTTAGTACACTTTAAAGTACACTCATAGTGTATTTGAAGTTTACTATTGAATACTGTAAAGTAGCCTGTGTAGTGCACTTTTAGTTTATGACGTATACTTCGTAAAGTACCTCAAAATATACCTTTGAATACTCTAAAGTAATCTGTGTAGTGCACTTTCAGTTCATGAAGTATACTTCCTAAAGTACTTCAAAGTATACCTTTGACTACTTTAAAGTAACCTGTGTAGTGCACTTTCAGTTCATGAAGTATACTTCCTAATGTACTTCAAAGTATACTTTGGAATACTTTCAAGTGCACTTTCAATTAATGTAAGTACTTCAAGAAGTAAACTTAATAAATGTCCATTTACTATGATTTACTAATATATTAAAATGTTTAGGGGGCCCTCGCCAAGTGACTGCAGATTATTAGCTGAAAGAAGCTAATTACTGCGTATGAACTCACAATGTAACAATACAGCTCTTCTTATCAAACGTAACAGTCATTTAACTCATGGTTACAATGGTAAACCAGCACAACAATGACAATTACCACGCAACAAAACTTGACAGGTGATGACAGATTTATTTTGCTGCAACAAGTTACACTGTGGATAAATGAAAGTATAAATAAATAAATGTAAACACATGAAAACGTAAATCTATATATATACACACACAAATACATGTAACATTTATATATATTTAGTGTCTCATTGGAATTCATTTGGAATTTATACATTTTGTATGTCAATTAGGCATTCAATTATATAATTAGTCATTTATTTAAGCTTTGTATTTTATAATTATTTATTGATTCAAGTATTTAACCATTCAATGATTTAATTATCTATGTAATTATCTATTTCGTTTTGGCCCCTATAATCCTCCATAAGGGGGTGGGATATTATGGTTTGAATTGTTTGGAATATAGCTAAAATAGCTAGCTTTGCAAAACTTGCCTACACCAGCTAAGGGTTGAGGATAACACAACTTTGGATGGGAGTAACTTGTTGGTCCTCACTAGGACAGTAAAACAGATCTCTGTGTGTGTGTGTGTGTGTGTGTGTGTGTAGTTTGTGAAGAATTAGTGGTGAGCCCATACAATGTATCCTGATGTAGGCCTACTGAACGCATACACTACAGGACATATTTTCGTGTTAACTTGCTGTTTTGCTTACACTACACCTACGGAAGCGTATTGCATTCACCATTTAGACACCTTATCGTAATATTGAGAATATATCTCGTAATTACGAATCCTGATCTTGTAATTACGAGAAAATATCTCATCATTATTTGTTATCAGATTGTTATCAGTTTGTCGACTTTGTGCAGGCACCACCTGATATAATGTGTATCCCCTCTGTAACTTATCTCAGAAAAGAGCAGACATCTCCATATTATCTCAGGTTGTTTATTGTGACCAAAAGAACACAGAAAATAGAACACATGACAGGACAGGCCCTTTGCATGTACTTCACGCTACAGCACGTAGCATCCTACGCCAGAATCCTGTTTGTGGACCTCAGCTCTGCTTTCAACACCATCATCCCAGGTAAAAAATAAATATGCTAAGTATACTAAATCTTAGCATACTTGAGTATACTTGAAGACTGATTAATCTTCAGTATACTTCAAGTTATTGAGAGTCAGGTGGCTGAGCGGTTAGAGAATCGGGCTAGTAATCAGAAGGTTGCTGGTTCGATTCCCGGCCATGCAAAAAATGACGTTGTGTCCTTGGGCAAGGCACTTCACCCCTACATTAGTCATTTTACCCTACTTGCCTCGGGGGAATGTCCCTGGGGAATGTCCCTGTACTTACTGTAAGTCGCTCTGGATAAGAGCGTCTGCTAAATGACTAAATGTAAATGTATTGAATGATTAATTTCTACAATTAAAATTGTAGAAAAGCACAATTTAAAGTGTATTAAGTGTACTTTTATGTGCTAAAGTGGAACAACTTCAAGTATACTTTGTACACTTTAAGTATATGGCTGTGTATGTACTAATATTTATGTTTGATAAGCAAACATCAAGTATACCTTCTATGTGTTAGAAGTACATTTAAAATGTATTCTGAGTGTCTTACAAATATATAAGCATTATACTATTAATATATTATTATTGCGGTTATAGCATGCTTATTTATACTTTTGGCTTATTCCAATTAATAAGAAAGTACTTTACAGCTTATTATCAATATACTTATGTATTGCTCTGCTGTGCTACTTTGTGCATTATATACGTATTTAGTGGAATTTAAGTCAAGCCCCTCCAGAATGAACACTTAGTGTAATTCGGAGTACAAGCCGCGATGGAATATGAGTCGCAGTTTCAATGCTAACGTTACCATTACGCAGTCAACGTTGAGCGGTCTTACGCTCAAGATGGTTTACTTGCAATTTAATACTGCTCTCAGTGGACAGCTTGGATAGCTATCTAACTAGACAACATTCCCAATCAGGGTGAACACTCAAATTATCTTAACTATAGACCATAGCATTACACATATCAAAACAAAACGAACACAACAATAGAACTCCAAACAATGCTTATTTAACTAAGCTAATGCCCTTAACTTAGTAGCTTTTCAGCTTGCCATGTCAAGAAGAGCAGTGGTAAAATACAAGTTTTGAAAAGAGACCGCGTCCGTGTCTTATTGTCCACACGATCATATACAATTATATCTAAAACAAACTTACAAAGAGCTCGGTTACACTACCAAAGTTGAATTAGTAATGTTAGCGATGCTAGCATTAGCTTGCTAGCTAGCCTATAACATTTCACTGGGTCTTGTAGCTGTTTGATTAACTGAAATTATTATGAAATGTTATGTTCTACTAGTGTGGTGGAAATTTAGAATACCATACTTGGTTATGTGTTTTATATATAAGGAATGTGTTTTAAAGAAGCTTAATACAGTAAAGGTTGATTCAGCTCATTTGGCAGAGAGGCCATCTGCAGTTTACAACACCTAACTAGGAGACAGGAACTCTAGAGAACTGGGAGAGGTCTTGTCACCTGGGGAGGGAGACAGTTGTTCTGAAGATAATGTAAATTCAACTGTATTGTTATTGAGATAAGATAGAACAGTGGAGGTAGCAGCCCTGACCTTTTGGCCAAAGGAGATTGTGTCCTGTGTCCTGTTTGTGTATAATTAAAAGGGTATTTTAATTATCCTCATCTAGAGAGGGAGCTGGGACATCAAAGAACTGTGGGACATTTGGTATGGAGTCAAACTGTCACTGAGCAGGGCTGACCAATCAGAAGAACCATTTGTTCTAAGTTTATATAAGGCAGAGTTTTAGGGTTTGGCTTGATCACTGTTACGAACGACTTGTGGCTAGCACCCCGTGCGTAATGACTGATCCAGAGTACTCTGTTAATTCTTGATTTGTACAAACTAAATAAATGTTATTGAAACCGCCATCATGACTCTTCAAATTTACACAGTGCCGCATGAATTCTCCCATAACACTTGGTGGCCAGTACGGGTATCCTCGATTGGTCTATGGCGTTCGGCAGGCGGCTCCCCTCGGCGAATTCTCCATGCGTGAGACCAGGGGTCTCCGGCAGGGCCAGGGGGGCGCCCGTTGGACGTTTTGTGGCTGACGCGGGATGCTGAAAGAACAGGTGAGATATTCTTTTTGGCCACTGTGTGATTTGAGTTGTCTAAATGTGTGTTGTTTAGACTATTGTCAATAATTCGGTAAAAGTTAGGAATAGGGTGAGGCCGGAGGAAAACTCATCCCGTGCGTAAAGTCGTACAAAACTAGGGCATAGACAAGCGACGAGCTATGTCCCGTGCGTGGAGATCGTACAAAATTGGGAAAACGTTGGAGCGTTTAGTCCCGTACGCGGAAGACGTACGAACAGCATGCAGGGAAATGTGCTGACGAGCGCATAAAGGGTAATAAATTCATGCGATTATATCGTGCTGTGTGTTTTTAAAGTCCCTAATGGGTAAGGAAATGTATTGATTTCTGAGTCCCACGAGAGTAAAATGGTAAAAAGTATACTTTTGAGTAAATTGGTAAAGATTGAATTGGTAAAGAGTAATTGGTAACTAGCTGAGAGATTAAGAAAAAAAAAAAAAAAGAAGTTAGGAATTATAGGCCTGATATATGAAATTTCAAAATTAGTAAACGCGCGAGTTCATTTTTTGTTTTAATTGCAATTTATGTTTTTTGAGGTTAAAAGAAGTATGAGTAACTAAAGGTGTCTACTATTCAAACTATATACAAATTACAAAAATCTAAAATTTAAATTATTTTCGGTTTGAATATTTGTAAATTATGATTGTGCAGTTGGGTATATTTTCATTGAAAGTTGTGAAGTCGGAATTTAAGGGTTTTAGAAATGAAAAGGGGTAATTGTGTCTTTATTTTCCTTTGTTGGTTATTGTTGGTTTAATGTGGTTAAATGGATTGTAATTCTGAAATGAATAGGGCTGTGGTCTGGAGGCAGAATTGACCTGTCCAAACATCGATTGAAACAAAAGTATGGTAACGATAGTTTAATGCAAAATATGGATTGATAAATGTGGATTTTCGAGTGTGGGGTCGTTGTTTTAAGGACCTTATTGAATTATTAGGATAGAATAGTGTGGGGAATTTTCATCTATTTCCTCACAGATTCACGATTGAAATTTTGCTGTTCCGCAAACGCCGTGGTCCGCAGCCAGAGGGATTTTGCGGCAGGACGCGCGGGCGCATGAGGTTTTGCGGGAATGCGAGAACAAACTACTAAGGTCAGAGATTTGCCATTCCTATACGACTCAGGTCCTGGAATTTGTTTGCAAGATTTGCTTTGGATTCCCACAAGGATTGTGGCTTGTGTTTTGACTTGAAATTGCCTATATTTTTGCTTTTCTAAAGGGGAGAGGTTAAAGTCCTCTCCGGTACAAAGGGTTTAGTCCCTGTTGTGTTTGGAATAATGCAGAGCGTGTTGACATGCTGTTGGAAAACATGTAGTCCAGCACGGATTGTGCAAAATGCGTGCTTTAACTGTGGGAATTTGAGCAGAATGTACGTAAATGTCCGGAGATGTGTCAGCACTGTTGAAAGTTTTGGGGCGAGCCTTGGCTAACTAGAGTGGTTCGTGACCGGAAGTTGAGTTCCGAACTGGTGACGTACAATGTTTACACACAGATGAAATACTTGGAGAGAACTTATGTTTATCGGTTGTGACACTGTTGGTAGAGGAGAGACGATTGACTTGTTATATTGTTTTACAACTTTGTCTTGACCCTTATATATTTGATGTTAGTTAAGTCTTTGACTGAATTCTCCACTTGAAAAGAGGCGCATGCGCTTGAGCCTAGCGAAAGTTGAAGCTCATTCTGCGTGCAGGGGCCCACACCACATGAGTGCAAGAAAAAAAACACAAAAAAAAACACTCATTGTTAAAGAGAATTTGAATTTGAAACGAGAAATGTATTGGTTTAAAAATTGGTTTGAATTTGACGTTGGAAAAAAAAACAGATATGTGTTTCTGTTTCTTTGTCAAACTTAAGAAAATATTGTGAGTTGCCATACTCTTGATTTGGAAATGATGTGCAGACCGATTTCCTATATTATGAGCTTGATTCGATGTTGAATAATGCGCTGTTAAATTTCGTTTCTTGGGTCAGATAATTGGTAAAAGCCAGTTTTGGCAACATAAGCGATATTCATTTGAAGAATTACAATCCCGGGGTTATTTAAACTTTTATAGAAAGTTATATCGGAAATTATATGATGTTTAAGGAATATGTTGTTTAAGGAATTTTCTGTTTACGTATTGAATTTATCTGGAAATGTTTTGGTTTTGTGTTATGAGAACGGGGTTACAATATTTACATTTGATTTCAACACATGTGCGTAGTGATATCGATTGACATGGAAGCAATCAGTTGGGTTTTATTTTCATTTTGTGGGAGTTCACAGATGTTACTGTTGTTTAAAGAAATATGTGAAGGTTTATGAAGAAGTGATTAGAAAGGTTGACATGATTTTAGTTCTGTTTTAGGCCAGCCTGTTGAGCAAGGTCTGTTAGGATAGTTGGGATCTCAGAGGAAAAGATCCAGGCTGTGATTTTGTTAGCTAATGGCTAATGGTGAAAACGTGGAGGAAGTGCATTTTGCTCTGTCCTGAGACCGAGGAGAGTCCAGGAAGTTGAATTTGCGACTATGGCAACGATATTGGCTAACAAACTAACAGACTGACTCAACAGCGATGGCGGCGGGTACAGGCTAGTAAAGGAATTACAGCTGGACATTTGAGATCCAGGATGAGTAACCGCATGAAGCATGCGCAGACGGAAATTGAGAAATTGACTAAGACACAAATTTAGAGAAATAGATGAATTTGGAGCGAATTTTACATATTAATTTGGTTACTTTTGAAATATGTTACGTGATGAGCATTTTGATACATTTGGTAACAAGGTTTTGGTTGTTTTAAGGACATTTTACATGAGTTTCAGAAATTCCGAGGAAAGGTGGGGGCTAAAAAAATCCCATTACGTCGAGATCTTACAAAGGTCCCAGAGGGGTGTATTTCTGCATAATTATGTGAGTATTATTACTGAAAGATGAGTCCGTTTAGATAATTCGAAGTTTGGTGGTTTACAAATGCATGATCAACATTTGTTCTAATTCCTAGCCAAACAGGAAGGTTTTAAAGCCTTTCAGACCAGAACTTGTATTTATGAGCGGAGAATCTGTAATGTGTGATGTTATTTCATAAGAATGCAGAAATTAAACCCCTGGTTCATAAATGAGTTGCTAATTGGATTGGAAAAGTTATACTTTAGCGAAATTAAGTGAATAGGAGTTAAACGCCAACCAGCTGTGTTGGTCAAAGGAAAAAGGAAAGTTTTTTCCCAGAGCGCTTTGTTGTTTGTTTTGAGTTCCAACACGCGCTGAGAGGCTGTGTGTTTGAATCGAGTTTGAAAATGCGCGCTGATAAGATATTGTTTAATTGAGTTGATTCATTGAGTAAAAACTAAGAGTAATTGAGAAATGAGAAGTGTTACATTAAATCATATAGAAACTACTAAATGTTCAAATTAAATATTTTCATTTTGGGTTGATTTGGTCCGCAAATTTGAGAATTGAGAAAGTTGACCATGCATTATGCATGCTGATCTGGCTGACAAATAATATAGGAATATTCAAAGGAGTATTCTGTATACATTACATGCTTTGTTAAGACTTTTGGGGAGTTAAAGAAGGTTTTGTTTACGGGCTTATGTTAAATTGTGAATTGGAAAGGTTGAAAAAAAAAAAAAAAAAGAGAGAATTTATATGTTCTTTTTGTCTTAAGGGCATTGTTTGATTGACGTGATTGCGAGTCGTAGCGTAATTCTAGCATGAATTACTTATTCTAAGAGCAGTTTTGACTGTGCGAACATGGATTTAATGAAAAGAGAACGTTTTGTGGATGTGAAGAGATGATTATCGAAATAGTAAAATGTAGGTTTTTTTTAGGAGTTTTGATAAAGGTATTAGATGCAATGTGGTTTTGAAATGAGAGAGAGAAAATAATGACAGTATACTTTTGTTTGAAGTTTGACTGTGATTTGATTTAGGGTTTTCTTTGAGAGTTTTATCAGGGCCTGGTACAATGTTTTGGGATAAACAGTTGGGCTGTGATGAGGTTGTTTTTATAATGGTATTGGTTCATAAAGAGGGTTATTATAACTTTAGGTTTTGAAATGATTTGGGAAGACTCATTAAGTCTGATACATTGTGGTTGTGATGGTTGGAACTAAGTAGCTTGTTCTGGACTGCAGCCAAAGCAAGTTATGAAGTTCTACCTATCTAACCTATATAGAAATATAGATGGGGTATAAATTTGGCTAATGGCTATGTTAAGAAAATTATATGGTCTATGTTTCATTTTGGAATCATACAGATTAAATTCTGGTTTGGGGTAGTGATGCTAGTTTTCCTCATGTCTTGGAAAAGAGAGATTTGATTTGGAGAATTTAAATACAGACAAAAATAAAAAGGGAATCTGAAATATAAAGGTATTCATTTGAACTGTTCCTAAAGGTTTTTTGAAGAAAAGATAATAAGAGACTAAAAGTTGAGGTTATACGTAATTTGGTTGTTTTCTAAAATAGTTTTATTCTATACAAATTGGTTCAAAAGTTGGTTGCTTCAGTGTAAGCTTGTTAATTCATAAAAGGGAAAATAGTTAAAATATTTACTGATAGTTAAATATATCATTGGTGTTATATATGATTTTGGGAAAGATGGAAACATGGGAAGTTTCTTAGTTTAATTTGGGACACAACTTGCTCTATGCAAATATGGGGCTCACTCTAACAATGATGATTATTCCACAGGGAAAATGCTAGTGTTGACACTAGCTGGAGCAGTTTCTAGATTGCCTGTATGTATTGATGAACTAACTAGAATACATTTTGATGTTGAAATATGTTTTCAGGAAGTGATGAGATGGTGTTGCCATGTCCGGATAAGCCTAACTTGATAAATTTGGGCTTACAGGACTCTTTTGAGGAAAATTGTTGTGTGACTTTGATACAACATTTGTTACAGATTCTTTAAGGGAAGCGTAGGCTTCTTAGAGAGGAAGAGATGACGTTTAGGAATTTATGACTGACTGATGACTGACAGAAAGTGACTATGGGGGTTTTATGGTTTTATTTAGCTTTAGAAGTTTGGTTTTGTGGTAGGACTGTGAGGATTTGATATAATACTGCTGAGTTGAAAATATTGGACTGTATTTAACACAGAGTGAGAATTTTGTTTTTGTTTGAGTATATTTTACAAGAATTACAGAATACAGTGGACAGATGGAGAAAGGAATGGTGGAATGGAGATTCGAATTTGGACTAATCCACAAGAAAATGCGTTTTGGAAAAAGGAAGGATATGAGAATAAAAATGGAGGTTGTATGGTCTGCATAAAACATTTATCTGAGATTTTTCTCAGTTAACACATGGAAAGATCATGCCTCTAAAGTTTGTATGATAGCATGTATGCATCATGTTTCCATTATTTTAGCATACAAGAGGATTTATAATGGATGCATGGTCATGTTATTGGTGCTTCATATGTGGGACAAGTAATATGAGCACAGTTAAGGTTAGAGAAACCATTTGAGTATTGATAGATGGATTTTGTAGAGTTACATTTTTGGAGAAGTGATACTTTTTAATGATTATTGATGGTTGTTGGATGGGAAGAAGTTTTAGACTTCTCAGGCAGATTTGGGCTCAGTGGTAAAGTTTTGTTAATTTAGATTATTCTTTGATGGGATTCTTAAGTTGAATGAGAGAACAGAACCTTGGAGACTAAGTCAGACGACAAGAAGTCAGTTACCTTTAACTGACCTCTGTGAGAATGTGCAACCTTTTGGAGTCTACTTTGTGTGAGATTCACAGGCAGGTGAAGGAGGCTATTCCTGATTCGATGACTGGACTGCTGCAGGATTTGATACCAGGGGACGACTGGATGTGAAGTACCTGATACGCCTGGTAAAACCCAAGGTGGACGGGGCCATACCGGATTCTCCTGACGACTAATTCAGCGGTTAAGATCGAGGGGAGAGCAACGTGGAGACGCGCTAACCATTGTAAGCGTGCACCTTGTCTGGAGATGGAAGCAGAGGATACGCGTTCGGCGTGGGACCAAGGAAATTTCCGAGCTGTGCGCAAAGTGCAGTGTCGTTGAAAGTTGCCCTGAGCAATTTGATCGTCGTTTGCAATAGATTCGACTAGACTACACTGCCTGAAAGAAGTGTGCCTACTGCCAACTGAAGATGGCAACTACGGATGCACGACCATGGCATCCGTTCAGACAACCTGGACTTTGTGGTTTGAAAAAGATTGGTTGAAAGGACAATGACTAAATCATTTGAAGTTCAAATGATGAACTATTGTCCCTCAGAGGATTCTGACTGGGTTCCACCATTTGAGGATGAAGAAGCTAATATGAGTGATATGTGATTTCTGATGTTCTTTTGAGGGATATTTTGATTAAAGGGGTTACGGTTATTTTCTAATCTGCGCATGTTCAGTGTGGATGTTTTTTATTGAGGGAATGCTTGCTTAAGTTAATGTTTGAATTTTATTTTTTCTTAATTAACTGTTTGGGTTTATGGTATTCTAAATAAAAAAAATAGTGGAATTGTGGTGGAAATTTAGAATACCATACTTGGTTATGTGTTTTATATATAAGGAATGTGTTTTAAAGAAGCTTAATACAGTAAAGGTTGATTCAGCTCATTTGGCAGAGAGGCCATCTGCAGTTTACAACACCTAACTAGGAGACAGGAACTCTAGAGAACTGGGAGAGGTCTTGTCACCTGGGGAGGGAGACAGTTGTTCTGAAGATAATGTAAATTCAACTGTATTGTTATTGAGATAAGATAGAACAGTGGAGGTAGCAGCCCTGACCTTTTGGCCAAAGGAGATTGTGTCCTGTGTCCTGTTTGTGTATAATTAAAAGGGTATTTTAATTATCCTCATCTAGAGAGGGAGCTGGGACATCAAAGAACTGTGGGACACTTGGTATGGAGTCAAACTGTCACTGAGCAGGGCTGACCAATCAGAAGAACCATTTGTTCTAAGTTTATATAAGGCAGAGTTTTAGGGTTTGGCTTGATCACTGTTACGAACGACTTGTGGCTAGCACCCCGTGCGTAATGACTGATCCAGAGTACTCTGTTAATTCTTGATTTGTACAAACTAAATACATTTTATTGAAACCGCCATCATGACTCTTCAAATTTACACAGTGCTGCATGAATTCTCCCATAACACTAGCCATTTGCCTACTTTAGCAAGTCACTGTATTTCCAAGCCCTTATAATGTAACTGAGACGACACAGAAAATAATTCCTCATTCAAGTAATAAACCACCGTTCAAGTGTTGAGCATTAAATAGAGATCTTGAAAGAAGCCACTTTTTTGTTCTATAAGGGGTCCACAAATCAATTCTGCTTAAGGCCCCATAAAGGCTTGGGCCATCCTCACCTCCGCCATGCTGCTGCCACTGCCAAGGACAGCAGCATGCACCAATTACAATCAACCCTGGGCAGGGACGGCGCCAGAGAATTTTTAATACAGGTGCTGAGGAGGTGCTAGATAATTGACATGGGGAGCTGCGCAATTATATATACATAAATACTATTAATAAAGAAGCAGTACTGAATAATCATTGGATTCAAGTCAAAAGTCTATCACTTGAACTGGTTTCATCACTTAAGACACTCAAAGTCAGCAGCTTGGCATACTGGGACATGGAAAGGATTACAAATTTAGACTTTCATCAAAGTAAAAAATGCTGGTTTGTCCTTTTTCATCAATGTCCTGAAAAAAGCAGGCTGCAGAGCTACTGTGTCTGTGGGGTGACTGTCTGTCTCTGGAGGGCTGGCAGGCCCCCCACAGACACGAGCAAGCAGGGCCTGCAGGCAGGCAGGAAGGGCAGGCCAGCTGAATTAAGCTATCCAGCTAGAGAGGGATAGTCCAGCAAGGGGTCTGTGTTGCTCTCAGCATTCTCTGTTGTTGCTCTCAGCATCCTCTATTGAGCAGGCCTCTGCATGACCCTCCAGACCTGTAAAAGTGAAGAAAGGATCCATGTCAGTTCAGTTGTGAAAAACGAAGCTTTTTCCATCTACACTTGACATAAACTACAGTTTTGACTGTGAAATGCAGTGGCATTACTTGAACTTGAATCCAAATGTGTTGACCTGATGAAGACCCATGCAAAGTCACTCAAAACACAGGTTCGATTCCAGGCTCTGGCAAGAGTATTTAGCTCTAAACTGGTCAATATGTACACATCTGACAAAAGACCAGCTCGACCTTTGCCTGTAAACAGTGATTCTGACTGTCAGAGACCTTTAATAGCCTGACTTACTGAAATTGGCAAAACTAGCCTGGCTAACGTAGGTCACTTTCTCAGGGCATATGACGAATGTAACAGGCTCGCCTTGAAAAATCAGATATACTGGCTATCTTTAGCAGGCCCTTGTTTACAAAAAGCAGTCCTCCCTGACGTTTTTGGAGTAGAATTGAGTGAAATACAAAATTATTAAGCAGCCTATGCGGCCTCCCTGGCGCATAGGCTTATTACAAAGACTTTCACGCCACAAATCAGAATTCTGAGCCGACAGGTCTGTCGGGAATTGCTTTTTGTCCTAAAGGCTGCCCTCCTCGACCTTTTTGATGAACAATTCGCCGAAATGCAAAATGATTCCCTAATTAAAAACACAGAGGAAAAAAGCTAGAGCTACAGTAGCTACTTTTCGAGTTCGGTTTTCCGTCACTTCAGACTCACGATCTAAAGGTCTAAAAGTGCTAAAACCTTCACCATAATTCAAGAGTGGTGTACGTTCACGAACCAAATCATTAATACTAGCTTAAAATGTGTAAAAATAGGACTTACCGAACGTGGCTGCCTCCAACACAGCTATCAAGCGATTCCAGTTGAAAACAACAATGGCCGCCGAAAAATAATTTATATTCGTAACGGCGAGCTGCGATTGGAAGCGAAATGAAACAGGGGCTAAAAACCGAGAGTGGGGGCTTGGTCAGCACATAATTTACAGAAAGTATGTGTGTGCGTCTCGCCAAGCTCGCGTGTGTGTATATATATCTATGAGGATGAGTCTGAGAATTTGGAGCACGCGCGCTGTGGAGCAATTCAATTGAATTCAATCATATATTGACATATCAAGGTTAAATTGCGTATGGTACTCCAGAATTATGTCATCTTGAAGGCACAAAGGTTTGAAAAACCATCAGTCAAAATTATATTTGATTTATTAACACAAAGATATTGTGGCAATGTGGACATTTACATAAATACACTTCTTTCAGCCATTTTGTATTGCATTCCTTATTCAATATCACCCTATAGAAAGACATGTATTCTACAAATCTGTAACAATTTTCAAGTTGATTGGATCTATGGTTCATGAGGAGAAGGGTTTTGAAGGTTGTACCAAATTTGGACAGTACAGCAAAATCTATCATGGCGGACCTTATGGGTTCTTGAGGCATTTTTGTTCCCCATGAGAAATAAGGCATGTATACCAATTTTCAGGCATTTTGGAATAATGGGGCGCTGGGGAAATCACGTAGACTTTGGGCGTGGCTTATAGCGCCACCTATGGGCCATTAGCGGTCTGTGAGTAGTGAGTGACCTGGTGTATCATTGGGCCAAATTTTAACTTTTTGAGCTATTGGGCCATTTAGCGGAGAAGAAGAAAAATAAGAATACTAACAAAAACAATAGGTTCCCTCCTACCGGAGGAACCCTAAATAAGAATACTAACAAAAACAATAGGTTTCCTCCTACCGGAGGAACCCTAATAATAATAATAATACTAACAAAAACAATAGGTTTCTTCCTACCGGAGGAACCCTAATTAACAAAAGAGCAACACAAACTAAAAAAGCAGGAATGGCGGAAAAAGAAGGCTCAAATAGAAAAGTCAAATGTCAAACAAAAAGATAAAACTATTGTAGATTCTCCACGAACAGAAACAGAGAGGATGCTAACGGGAAGCCAACTTCGGAACCCCAACATTAAGAGATCTCTTCTTTTCCACAATGTTCTCTGCCAAGAGCTGAGAAGGAATAATACAACACCTGTGGCACTGAAACGAGCCGTTGAAAAAACGGGTCACAGACAACTGGCATTATCAGGCAAGGTTTTAAAGAAGTATCGGCTTCGCCAGTTTGGTGTTAGCTACAAGTTAATGAGTGACAAAAAACAGACGACACATAAGAAGGCAACATATCTCCAACGTATAAGTCAGACTGTTAAGGAGTTCATTGTAAACTCATCTCGCATGACAACTGATGAAACAGACACCATCACCAGGAACAAGATAAAACATCAAAGGATGATTTTAACAGACACACTTCTCAAGAAGAACCCGAGTATGAAGCTGAGTTACTCATCCTTCTGTACTCTCAGGCCCTTCTATGTAACACCACCTAAGGCATCCGACAGAAGTACATGTCTGTGTCGTCATCATGAGAATGCAGACTTGATGCTTCAGGTTCTGAGGTCATCGGGTGCTTTAAAGTCAACCAAACTGGAGGATAGTTTTCAATTAGTTTGTTGCACTCCAGCAACTGAGGCCTGCCTTCTTCGCACCTGTTTACGGTGCAAAACCAAGCATACAGTTCTGGCTCCAGAGATAAGTGGAATCAGTGTTCAATGGAGGCAGTGGGAGCGAGTTAAAGACCAAACAGCCAGTGGGATCCACTTCAACATGAAACTCAACTTGCATAGTGGGAGTCTTTCAGAGTTACTTCATCTGTATGAGGAGAAACTTAGAAGTGAGACAACAACACATGTGTGCCTTGTTCACAATCAGGTAAAAGCATACAGAGAATTGATTAAAACATGCAGTGAGAACACAGTAATTGTTAATGTTGATTTTTCAGAATCCTGGAAGTGTAAATATGCTTCTGAAATTCAGGCTTCCCATTTTGGCCAGAACTTACCTCAGTTAACTCTTCATACTGGAATGTATTACACCAAGGGTGAAAAGGGGGCATTTTGCTCAGTGTCGGAGTCTAAGAGACAAGATGCAGCAGCAATCTGGACTCACATGGATACTTTCCTTAGAGATATACGGACTAAATATCCATCAGTTACTACTGTGCACTTCTGGTCAGATGGCCCCAATAAGCAGTATAAGAATAAGAAGAACTTCTACCTCATGTCTGAAGTACCACCCACTCTGGGCTTCAGCAGGACCACATGGAATTATCACAACATCCCACGGAAAAGGTGCCCCCGACGGCATTGGAGGAACAGTAAAGAGAACTGCAGACTCCTTGCTTCTGCGGGGAAATGATGTTGTGGATGGTAGGGATGCGTATTGATAAGATTTTAACGATTCCGACTCCTTATCAATTCCTGCTTATCGATTCGATTCCTTAGCGATTCTCTTAGCGATTCTCCCCTCATACAGCCAACTAGGTCTGTGCGTCCTGCACCCCCCCCCACACACACACACTCGTTCTAAACAAATTTCTCAAACTGGCTTTGACTGGCTCTGAAATGAGCTAATACCTACCACCTCTAGGCCTCTTCAGGCCTCTGTTTTCAAAACAAAATCTAGTCGGAGATAGAAACTTTCAGTTCCCTTGTGTTCAAGCTTCTATTACTCAACACCAGTAGGACTTACAGGGGTCCTAACAACAGGGGAAATAACTTCAGTGTCACCTTTCAAAAGAGACCATTTACATGCATCTACTCCAAATGGTTCAACAACAGCTTTCAATGTACTTTGGGTATGTTGTTTAGGCGTTTTCAGGCACATTTAACAGGACTATTAAAAGGTTAAACAATTAAAATGCAAAGTTTATTAATGGATTAAAAATCGATATGCTCAGTTTAATAATGGGACACGTTTGCTGATAACACACGCCACCCCGATAACGTGAAATGATCAATAAGATCAATACTAATGGGAGACAAATGCCGGAGAAGATCTCGAAACGTTTGAATGGTGTTAAACTGTATCACATTTTGGAAGAGAACTTGGAGCTATATGACACACTTGTTTCACAACACCTCAAACAGGTTCCATCAACAAGACAAATACACCAGGTAATCCCACATCAAAATTGCTTCTGCCACAGACAGCTATCATGTTTTTGCAGTGAGCCATTGGATTGCCAATGCTTTTCCCCAGCTACTCTTTGTATAAGAGACTGCTCAGAGGAGCAGCAGACTGATGCAAGGGCCAGGTAGAGCCGTCCATTGGCCATGTTGATGGAGGAGATGGAAAACGAGTTGGGAGAAGCAGGGGATTCGGTCGATGATATGGAAGATTTGGTGGATGAAATGGAAGAGGAGCCATTGAAAGGTCCTGAGGGTGCTATTGTTGATATAACTATCAACAGCATTGAGACAGGGGATTGGCTGGCAGTGGTGTACGATGATCACTGGTGGTTAGGAAAGTCCATTGATGTAGATATAGAAAACCAAGACGTGAAAGTTGAGTTTATGCATCCTCGTGGTCCTACTGCCAATTTTCACCCAAAACATGGGAGGAGGGATGTCTGTTTCTGTCCAGTGAAAGATGTCCTTTTGAAACTGACAGGGACAGCTTGTCCCCTCCAAGCGAGCCGGACCAGGGAGCTCTATGCCATAGCCCCTGATGTTATGGACTTCATAGAGCGTAGACATGTTCAACACCTCTTGTCCAATGCCCAAGTCCCGCAGGTTAGACAAATGATTATATAATATGTAATGCTTTGCTCTACACTGAAGGCAGCAATGACAGATAAAACACTATATTTACTTAAATTGAAGCACATCATAGAACTTACCTGCCTGAGGCCCTGTAGAAAAAAAGATGAATTACCTGTCTGAACCCCTGTGTTCATGTACAGCTGGAATTACAGACATTTCAACCAATTTAGATTTACAGAAACACTGACATTATGAGTCTAATTGTTCACTTTTCATGTTTTCAGTGAGCCTTTGGAAGGAGTCAGGAAATACATCGGGAGAATTCTGGATCCTGTTACACTTCAACATGTGTACACTATTAACGCTATTACATACCTTTCTTAGTTAGTTCTCAGCCTATTGTATCCTCTTGCAAATCAGTTGTTAAATTTACAGTTTAATTAAAATATAGATGACCAATAGAGGACCTCCAGATACATTTGCTTTCTTCTTTTGATACCAGGAACATTTTGACATTTTCATGTGTGCCTTAAAGATTCTGTCATCAGGTACTCTTTGTTTTAAGTTTGATACACTTTCCCTTGATACTCTCTCCCTTTGTCATGTCAAAACTAGGTAAATGTCTTTAATCAGTTTGATTTTTGATTAGTTTGTCAACACCGTCAATTGTGTGTCAACACTGTCAATTGTGTGTCAACACCGTAAGATGGAGGTTTTTCATTTTTATTAAAAAAAAATGTTTCTTTTGTTCAATTGAGTGTGTTCATACATTAAAACACCAACTTATCTACATGCATCAGTGTCTTGTGTGCACAAAACCACTGATAGTATATATTAAAAATTTAAAAATTGTAAACTAAATGAAGGTAATTTAAAGTAGCTAATTCCAAAACAATGTAAAATAATAAAAGTGTATACAATGCAATTTATCACTTAACCTTGCTAAGGCACACCATTTCTACACACGTAAAGACTTTACAGTGTTGTTGAATTGATCAAACACAAAAAAATATATATTTTCATGTGTCAGACGGAGTTGACAAATGTCAAGTTACTCAGTGAGGAAACTTTTGTCCCTTATCTCAAGAATCAGTGATGTATAATGTCGTGGAGAAGGACTGGTTGGGATTGTAGCCCAATGCTGGACCTTTAAAGAAAATGGGGTAAGTATACTTTAAATCTATAAGACTATCATGTCACTAATTCTTCCAAGTTGTACATGACATCTGTTTTTGGATTAAGTTTATTCGTTTTAATATCAATATCAATATGCTAATACTATGTACATAAACTGTGTCCACTGTGTCCCTGGGAAATGATGGTAAAGTGATGAATGACCGTTTATAACAGTTACAATAATTGTATGAGCCATGGCAACCCTAAAGGCTATGTTTTGAAGCAAAAGCATGAATTAAAACTTTTGCATCACCAGATGCCATACCCCTAGGTGTCAACTCTGGTCTGGTGGAGGAGAACCCATTGGGGGCCCAGGAAAACAGCTGGCAGCCAGGCAAGTGCACATATAAGACACTCCAAAAAATACTCAAACCATTGCCAACTCATTGTAAGGCATACCTAATTTGTTCTGATCGTGGGGGGAAACATATTTGTCAAAACAACAAATGTTGTCATACTAATACTTTGTATACCCCATTCAGCTGTACCATCTTGGGCAAAGACCATTCAAAGTAACATTTGTTATTTACATCAATGTTACAGCTAATCTAGAAGAACCACAGTGTATGCCAATCATACAAACTCTTGTAAACTCGTTTTACTTGTCCTTAATTACAGACACATTACAGGTTATGCTCCGGAAGATGGAGACATTGGAGGAGAACCAGCGAGAGGCTCTCCTATTCAGGCGACTACAGGGCAGACACACTGAAGAGGTGCCAGTGATGGACCTACAGGTGGCCCAAATACAGGCTGAACTCCAAGACCTTGAGGAGCACCTTAAGGTGCTGGAGTTGTGAAAGAGAGTGGTAGGTCTTTGGAGATGCCATGAACTATGGCTTACACGCAGCGTTCAACGTTCACATTGGTGCTGACAATAAGTTCATGACTTCTAATTCCAGACGCTGTGATGAAGTGGAAGACGGGACTGGGAGAGAAAGCTGTGGAGCTCCTCATAGAGGAGACACTCAAACACACCCTGGCAGCCCATTCAAAACAAGCCAGGTGAATGATTCATGATTGCAGCTTCCATGTGCAACCTTTCACATGGCTATGTGACAAAAATCTAGAATCACATATTTTTTTTATGATGTATATTATTTTAGATGTGATTTTTTTATGACTTGTATAGCCCCTTTTCACACGTGCAATTATGTTAATAGAACACTAACTTATTTTGTGCTTCATTGTCAGGGCCAACAGACAGGACCTGTAGCGGGGACTGGCAGAAGATTTTAATTCACTGTTAGGCACTTTGTTTGAAATAAAATGACTGAATGTTACATGGTAATGCTGCCTCGTTTATGATTTAGCTTGAGTTAGGCTACACATCACACAAACATAGTCCTCCTAAAGTTGGCTACCATGTAGCCTATTATACAAGAACAAGTAGTATTTTGGGCAAATGAGGTCTGCATATGAACCGCCCCAATATAAACAGTAGAATTGAGAAATATAGGTTACTTAATTAACGTTGCAGTTACGGACTGGCAACGTCACAAAATAACGTTGCTAGGAGGTCGCGGTTACGGACTGGCAACGTCACAAAACAACGTTGCTAGGAGGTCGCGGTTACAGACTGGCAAAGTCGGAAAATGACGTTGCTAGGAGGTCGCGGTTACAGACTGGCAGTGGCAACGTCGGAAAATAACGTTGCCACGATGTCGCGGTTACGGACTGGCAACGTGATTTTGTGACGTTGCCGTTACCTCATGGCGTCTTTCACTTCCCATGTTGCCGCAACGTCGCCAAAGACGTTGCGGCAACGAATGTTTGGTCATCGAATGATGTTGCGGCGACGGAAGGGCAACGTAACTGTGTTAGCTGGGATGTCATCTTCAATGCGCCGTATTCACTCGTAGAGGAACCTGGTTTGTTTTGCTTTTCCCTCCGTTGTACCGAACTCGTACCAAACCGTGATGTCTGAACCGCGGTATGAACCGAACCGTGACTTCAGTGTACCGTTCCAGCCCTAGTAAACTCCGACCTAAATTAGTAGATACGTTCAAACTAGGCTACGTTTGAATTTACGCATAGCTGGTGCAACCCAGTGCTGGTACATACTGTGGCACATGTAACACCCTACCACCATTTTGTAAACATCCCAGCCACTGCTATATGTTTCAGTTAAAGATCGATATAGATGTGTTATAGATTTGTACTCTTTTCTTTTCCAAACCACTAGCAAAAACACAGTATCACCTCGCATTCAGAAGTGTAAATGAGCAGCAACAAATGTATGCTTTTTAATCTATGCAATCTTCATAAATAATAAGTAGGCTATGCTACTTACATTTAGTCATTTGGCAGACGCTCTTATCCAGAGTACAGGGACATTCCCCCCGAGGCAAGTAGGGTGACGTGCCTTATTGCCCAAGGACACAACATCATTATTGCACGGCGGGAATAGAACCAGCAACCTTCTGAGTAATAACCCGATTCCCTAACCGCTCAGCCATCTGACTCCCTACCATACTTATTTAAGATATACAGAAATATTGGTTGTAAAACAGTGCCTTGCGAAAGCATTCGGCCCCCTTGAACCTTTTGCCACATTTCAGGCTTCAAACAGATATAACACTTTTTTTTTTGGTGAAAAATCAACAACAAGTGGGACACAATCATGAAGTGGAACGAAATGTATTGGATATTTCAAACTTTTTTAACAAATCAAAAACGGAAAAATTGGGCGTGCAAAATTATTCGGCCCCCTTAACTTAATACTTTGTAGCGCCACCTTTTTCTGCGATTACAGCTGTAAGTCGCTTGGGGTATGTCTCTATCAGTTGTGCACATCGAGAGACTGACATTTTTGCCCATTCCTCCTTGCAAAACAGCTCGAGCTCAGTGAGGTTGGATGGAGAGTGTTTGTGAACAGCAGTTTTCAGTTCTTTCCACAGAGTCTCGATTGGATTCAGGTCTGGACTTTGACTTGGCCATTCTAACACCTGGATATGTTTATTTGTGAACCAGTCCATTGTAGATTTTGCTTTATGTTTTGGATCATTGTCTTGTGGGAAGACAAATCTCCGTCCCAGTCTCAGGTTTTTTGCAGACTCCATCAGGTTTTCTTCCAGAATGGTCCTGTATTTGGCTCCATCCATCTTCCCATCAATTTTAACCATCTTCCCTGTCCCTGCTGAAGAAAAGCAGGCCCAAACCATGATGCTGCCACCACCATGTTTGACAGTGGGGATGGTGTGTTCAGGGTGATGAGCTGTGTTGCTTTTACGCCAAACATAACGTTTTGCATTGTTGCCAAAAAGTTTGATTTTGGATTCATCTGACCAGAGCACCTTCTTCCACATGTTTGGTGTGTCTCCCAGGTGGCTTGTGGCAAACTTTAAACAACACTTTTTATGGATATCTTTAAGAAATGGCTTTCTTCTTGCCACTCTTCCATAAAGGCCAGATTTGTGCAGTATACGACTGATTGTTGTCCTATGGACAGAGTCTCCCACCTCAGCTGTAGATCTCTGCAGTTCATCCAGAGTGATCATGGGCCTCTTGGCTGCATCTCTGATCAGTCTTCTCCTTGTATGAGCTGAAAGTTTAGAGGGACGGCCGGGTCTTCGTAGATTTGCAGTGGTCTGATACTCCTTCCATTTCAATATTATCGCTTGCACAGTGCTCCTTGGGATGTTTAAAACTTGGGAAATCTTTTTGTATCCAAATCCGGCTTTAAACTTCTCCACAAAAGTATCTTGGACCTGCCTGGTGTTCCTTGTTCTTCATGATGCTCTCTGCGCTTTAAACGGACCTCTGAGACTGTCACAGAGCAGGTGCATTTATACGTAGACTTGATTACACACAGGTGGATTCTATTTATCATCATTAATCATTTAGGTCAACATTGGATCATTCAGAGATCCTCACTGAACTTCTGGAGAGTGTTTGCTGCACTGAAAGTAAAGGGGCTGAATACTTTTGCACGCCAAATGTTTCAGTTTTTGATTTGTTAAAAAAGTTTGAAATATCCAATCAATTTCGTTCCACTTCATGATTGTGTCCCACTTGTTGTTGATTTTTCATAAAAAATATTTTTTTTATATCTTTATGTTTGAAGCCTGAAATATGGCAAAAGGTTGAAAAATTCAAGGGGGCCGAATACTTTCGCAAGGCACTGTATAAGTAAAAAACGGACCCATCTGCAACGGACGCAAGCACACCACAATTTCCCCAGAAAATTTAACATCTCTAGTTTGTTTCAGTTTACGCTAATGGAACTCATCAAGTAAGAATTTGTCTACCTCATTTAGTTTTTGGATAAACTATTACTCTAATAGATTCAAATAAAGAATCACAATCATCCTTTATATATTTAGATTCATAAAGGATAGAAAAGCCAAATTTCATTCTGAATTTCTGTTTGATCTTCAATTATAATATCCTTAATATCTCAAGCTTATTCCCAAACATTTTTATTTGTTTTTCAAGGCAAAAAAATACCTTTTCCATCTTTCTCAATCCAACAGGGCTCTTGAACGGATATAAGCTCCAATTGCTTTTTCAGAATATATCTCATCTAATTGATATTGCAATGATTGTAGTTTTGTTGTTTTCTGGTGATACTTGTGTATTAACTGCTAATACATTTATTTACAAGTTCCTTTGCAACATGAAGTATGCGAACACACCTAAAGCATTTTATTGGATTCCAACTATCTGCGCACCGAGGTCGTGGGTTCTTCTAGAAACAATACCATTTTCCAATAGAATTGATGGGTCAGTAGGTGGTGCTTTCATCATACGTGTTGGTCTGTTATCTTGAACATAACCTGCTCCGGAGATGATACCGTCGTAATACTGAAAACCCAGGGTTAAACCTGAAGTTACCTTGCTAACCCCAAATCCTGCTTCATAGTCTAGGCCCCTGGTGTGAAAACCTCAGAACATCTCAGAAATAAGTTTCAATTTGCGGTATTCTACACTAACACTACAGTTTAATGAATAAATAATCACACAGAAAGACAATGAACTAAATATTTAACATTTCAAATTGGAAACGTGGACACAAGAGTAGGAATGCTTGGACCAAGGGTTTTTTCCAGACCCTATGTCTTCACATGAAAAACTCCAGCCTTAAGACTAGGAAAAGGCAATAAAGCCTAGAGTTGTTATCAGTCAATTTACCAATAGCAATGATCTACTTTGATAGGTGAGCTCCTTCATTTGTACCTTAACAGTGTGAGAAGATGAGTGGATTCTGATTTATTAATTTTTTGAAAGAAAACACACCATGCCACAATATCTGTAAGGCTTGTTTCACTGGCTTCCATGTAAGTATACAGTATGAACAGTTGGGTTTTAGATAGTTTGTGCTATTTAATTAGACATGGGTGTTTAATTTAACTAGGAAGCACACTGACACAATATGTATGTAGCATCTGTATTAATCTTATGAAATCAGACATGTCAAACATATTTAATCATAAACCGTATAAAGTGTCACATTCAACCGCTCCTAATTTGCATACATTCTATAACATATGAAGTACCACTCAATGAATATGAAGTAACACTAGCAGCGATAACAGCAAAATAAAAACTTTTCTCCAAAAAGATTTAAAGCTTAGCTAAAACACAGGTAAATCTTCAATTTAAAACTCAAGTTATTTCTGTCTTCCAGAGGGTAAATGAAAAGTGCCACACTGGAAGACTGTGCAAATACTGTAGTTTCATTTTCACAAAACCACCTGTGAAGACGAAACTGAAACATTTCCTTTTGGGCTGAACTCAGTGCAGGGATATTTTCTAAATTGAAACCATGAAAAAAGGTTATAGTTATAGGATTATAGGGTTATAGGAGTCAGATGGCTGAGTGGTTAGGGAATCGGGCTAGTCATCAGAAGGTTGCTAGTTCGATTCCCGGCTATGCCAACCAAATGACGTTGTGTCCTTGGGCAAGGCACTTCACCCTACTTGCCTCGGGGGGAATGTCCCTGTACTTACTGTAAGTCGCTCTGGATAAGAGCGTCTGCTAAATGACTAAATGTAAATGTTATAACATCACGTGGGCTATTTTCATGGTTACACACAAACTGTCCAACATCAATGTACACCTAATCCTCAAGCAATCAATCTTTAAATTCTGAAAATAAATCATCTGTTTCTGTATGTTTTTTTAACAGGTGCACTTATTTTCATCCAGGTCACTTCTTTACAAATTCCAATACAATAGGTACTTTCATCTTTCCTCTAAACATTCTTAATAACTACTGTAAAAACTTGATCAAAACCTTTAAAAAAACTGTGGGTAAATAGGATTACATTTCCCTATTGTATTAAAATCCCAGATTCCCATCATTCAAAGTAATAGGCAGACGAATAAAAGCTTTAAAACGTAATGTTTTGGGGGTGTTTTCTCCAGATTGGGGCTGGATTGCGCCTGAGGAAAATGGGGGTAAGTGACCAAAATAAAACTAGTATGAGATCTACACTGCTCTTACAGCAGCCTTCATTTTCAGTGCAATGGTCAACATCCTATAGTAACTTCCGCCCCTGACACCAAAACTCCAGTGGTCACCAGCACACCTGATGGTAAGACACCAACCATGAGGCTAATTGTCACCCTTGTGCTGTAGGAGGCCATTCCAAACGATGTCACTCTGGGAACACCACCCTCCACTCCTCTCCTATCTCTGCCCCCTGAGGTTCTCTGGGTGTGAGGGGCTCTGTGTTGCAGTCTTCCTCCTCCTCCACCGCCGTGTAGCTCCTGTGGGTGTGGTCAAGCTGCATGTCGCCCAGGCCTTTGATACTGATGATTGAGGCCATGCCCGAGAAGAGCAGGCCCAGCCCTGCAATGTAGAAGCTCTCCCCTGGATATGGCTGCATGCCTGTTGCTGCCCCTTCCCCATCCCCTCTACCTCTATCCCTGGTGGGGTGGCCCAAGCCTGGTCCCCACCTGGGCCCCCAGTCCCATAACCACAGCAGCCCCAGCTTGCCCTCTTGCAGGTTATGGTGGATGATGTACAAGCAGGCCCCACACACTCCGAGAGCACATAGGAGGAGAGACACTTAATAGAGAGAGAGAGAGGAAAAGAGAAAATGGAACACATTATTGACTCCCAGAGAATGGGAGGGAGAGCTCAACCAACCAACCTACAACGTGCTCAACCAACCAACCTACATGGTTAAAGTACGGCATATGTTTTGCCATCTAAAGGATGCTTCTTAAAAGTCTTTTGATTATCACCTCCTCATAATCAGAGTATAATCAGAACATGTTCAGAATAATATGAGCATTGTGAAGGAGGGAGGATGTCGAAGGCCAGTGAAACAGAAAGAGAATTAGATTAAAGGTAAGATAGGAGTTCAGGGGATACCTATTGTGATGTGGAGGGACACCACCAGCCGTGGGTGGGACATTCCTCCCCCTATGAAGTCCAGCAGGAAGGAGGAGCTGGAAATTAGGACGGTGCTGTAGCACAGAGCAGCCAGGACATAGAGTAGCCACATCCCCCAACTGTTCATGCCACCCAGGGGACCTGTGGGAGACAAGACACAGATTATGGGCACATTATGGCTCTGGCAAGCATACACAGATCTAAAGTCACACATTAACAAAACGATTATTAACTCACTCGCTCTAACACAAAAAAAGCAAACACTATTAAAAAAAATATATACATATAAATAACCACATAAAGCACAATACAGTATATGTCATTAAATAAATGCCATATGTTGGCGTGCCACCTATAACGTGGTCTTCCTGCACACATTCCTACCTGTGTCTGTGAGGTTCTGGCCAGCATGTAGAGTAAAGGCCACTCCATAGATGAGCCGTTTACCACTGGGGTCAGAGCTGTTTCTGACCTGGATCCAGTTAGGGTCAGCTATGGACGTACACAGTGACACCAGTGTGAAACACTGGCACACTGCGGCCGGGGACATACTAAGAGTCATGTCTGGATAGCAAAGAGGAATAAGCAACAACTGAATTAACTGGCCATATTGTAAAATGCAGAGTCCGCCAAATTGCTTAACTGAGAATAACACTTGTAGGACACTTGTTACAGTCAAATAGATAGTTATTCATCTACCCAGACAAGTTTGGAAAAACACCCAAAGCCTGGAAAGGTTTAAATTGCTGTAGGACGTACTCTTACTACAGCTAGCTTTATACAGACTGCAGTTGGTTATGACATCTCAATGTAGGCCTACACTAATTAACAACCTACCTACCAGATACAAATCATGTAAGATATTAAACAAGCAAATACAATACAAAATAAATTTAAAAACAAGCCAGCTCTGAAACTTCATAGCCAAGATAGAGTTCATGACATCATCTCAAACCAAGGGAAAATGTAATTGAACAAAGGCAGCAGTTGACATGACACTCAACTATGGGAGTCGGGTGGCTGAGCGGTTAGGAAATCGGGATATTAATCAGAAGGTTGCCGGTTCGACGTCCGGTGTTGTCGCCTAACTGGTTACCATGCTAACTGGTTCCCAAGCTGTGCGTTCACGTATCAATCTTCCTCCATCACCAGATTCGTCACAAATTCACAAACATATTACTGGCGATTTTCAAGTCGGATCTCGTGTAAAGTGAACCCTATTATCGTTTCATCCCGCTCCACAGTCTGGCATCTACACAATCTTTAACTCATAAAAAAGAACGAGTCGTGTTTTTGCTCTAGTTCGATCTAATCCCACTTCATGCAAGCCTGCAAATGTTTTATTTTATCTCCATTTATTTTGTCGTGAATGGATGTAATGTAGTGCGCACGTAGCCTATACTTTCATACTTTCATATTCGCCGCAGCAAATATTAGGCCGCAAGGTGAACCACGAAAAGTCTTTTAGAAAGTGATTCCCGCTCCACAGTCTGGCATCTACACAATCTTTAGCTCATAAAAAAGAACGAGTCGTGCTAAGCTACCCCAAAAAAGTTTGTCGCTAAAAATCCAGTCGATTGTCGATGCGTCTATGTTTTATGCAGAACTCGTTTTTTCAGAGTGTAATAGGATTTTGGTGGCACGGTTCGACACGTGATCGTTCTACACCAATAAGGTAGCTGCTTTTTGTCCACATGGATGGATATGGTTGGCAAATAGAGGATGGGACCTTGCACGTCACCTGGATGACCAAAAATTCGGCCCCTGACAGTGTTTTGCATGTGATACACTGCGGCTGCAAAAGTGCCTGTGAGACAGGCAGATGTTCATGTTTTTCGCTAGGACTGTGTTGCACAGACTTATGTCATTGTTGTAACATTCAATTCACTTTGGAGTACAACGGCACTTAGGAATGATTGGCTGGACCTGATGTTAGTTTCCTCCAGGATCACAATGACTCTTATTGAGAGACTTGTTGCTCTTGTTGGTTTGTCTTAAAATTATTGGTCTTGTTGGTCTGTCTTAAAATTATTGTACTCGCTCTGAAATATATTATTGTTGCTTGCTTTTTACACAGGTACACTCTTGCACTTTTGAGGTTCTTGCTGCTCAATTGTAACTTGTCTAACTACTAACTACTTTGTTTCTTTTTTCTATGTTTTTTGTTTTTCCTCTCAAATGTATGATCACATACGAAATAAACGATTATTATTATTATTACATGCTCTTATTGTTCTTGCCTTTGGGACTTATTTGGTTTCACAATGTATGCTTCATGTTTGGCTACCCGCAATGTTTGGGGCTATCTCGTTGTTATGATCAGTGACCTATATGCACTTGTAAAACTCTCTCTTGGAAGTCGCTTTGGATAAAAGCGTCTGCTAAATGCATAAATGTAATTCATTCTTCCACGAATGAAAACAACACTGATCAACCATAAAAACAATCTTTATGAAAAGTATGAAATATGATATATAAAACTGTACAAAACAGAATAAGGAATAAGAGATTAAGGACACAGAGTCCTCACTGTCAGTGTCAGGACAGTTATCTTCCAGTTCCTCAGTTTCTTTTGTGTTGGCACAATTACAACAACGACATAAGTCTGTGCAACACAGTCCTAGCGAAAAACAGGAACATCTGCCTGTCTCACACGCACTTTTGCAGCCGCAGTTTATCACATGCAAAACACTGTCAGGGGCCGAATTTCTGGTCATCCAGGTGACGTGCAAGCCCATCCTCTATTTGCCAACTATATCCATCCATGTGGACAAAAAGCAGCTACCTTATTGGTGTAGAACGTTCACGTGTCGAACCATGCCACCAAAATACGTTTACGCTCTGAAGAAATTAGTTCTGCATAAAACATAGACGCATCGACAATCGACTGGATTTTTAGCGATAAACTTTTTTGGGGTAGCTTAGCACGACTCGTTCTTTTTTATGAGCTAAAGATTGTGTAGATGCCAGACTGTGGAGCGGGAATCACTTTCTAAAAGACTTTTCGTGGTTCACCTTGCGGCCTAATATTTGCTGCGGCGAATATGAAAGTATGAAAGTATAGGCTACGTGCGCACTACATTACATCCATTCACGACAAAATAAATGGAGATAAAATAAAACATTTGCAGGCTTGCATGAAGTGGGATTAGATCGAACTAGAGCAAAAACACGTTGACCCGAATGTCCATTGCTTTACACTGCAAGCTATTCTGGCTCATGAAAAAGTTGCTAAATCGTTACGTATTTATTTACTACGTTTGCCTTCAGGTAACATCTTGTTTTGGCTTCTTCTAAAACAACTGGTTCCCATAGACAATACCCGAATGTAGGCTACTAATCACGTATTTGGGGTTGTTTTGAGGCAATAGCCGTATTTTCCACGACATCACAGCTCCTTCTGGCACCACATATAAAAAAAATCATACTAAGAATGTCGCTGCTAACCCAGACAATACGATCAAAATAGCCTACGCTAACCCTTTGAAACACAACATGTGTCTATTCGTTTCCTATGCGATTTCGTGTATTACTAAATTATCGAGTCTACTAAACACGTATTTGAGCATCCAGGTAACTTTGTGAGGTTTCTATGATAGGCCTACATACATTTGTATTTTGTTTCTAACAAACACACAACACATGTATTGCCATCCCTTACAAAAAAGAAGTATATTAAAGTATACTTTAAGTAGGCTATACTAAAATATGGATAGTACACTTTTAGTTCACTTTTGATATACTTTTAGAAGTATACTTAGAAAATAGTTCACTTTTGATATACTTTTAAGTATGCTTTGAAAATAGTTCACTTTTGTAAGAAGTATACTTAGAAAATAGTTCACTTTTGATATACTTTTAAGTAGGAATATACTTAGAAAATAGTTCACTTTTGATATACTTTTAAGAAGTATGCTTAGAAACAGAAAATGGTATACATTTCTTCTTGAGTAGGATGTACGTTTTCTATTATTATACAGCAAAAACTGTCAAAATAATTTTAAAGTAGACTACATTACAGGTTACATTTTTTAGATCCATCTCATTCTAATTATTCATGTCTATGAAAATCTATTATGCAATGCACATTGAATCTTTTTTGGTACTGAAGCTGTAACCTTAATTACTGCCAAAACATTCTGAAGCCCTATAATCTTATACTAATAATTATCAATTGGAGTATTAATGGAAAAAAAGAAAAAGCTACTTGAGAAAGAAGCAGACAGAAGGGTTGCATTATGCATTTGAAGGTTATACTGTCAAACTGACTGAAGAACGAAATAACGACGTGAAAAAATGAAGATAGCGTGGCTCATTGGCTGGTTAATTCCCATGATGCAAGGCGGTAAATAGTGTTAAAATTTGCTGATAAATTTGCCGTTTGTTGGAAATACAAATGTAACTTCATGAATTTCGTTTTTTAAATGTGTCTGCTTAGAATGTAGTGTTTTGTTGCGTGGTCATTGTTGTGGTGGTTTACCATTGTAACCATGAGTTAAATTACTGTTACGTTTCATAACAAGAGCTGGATTCTTTAAACATCGACGTTTGCGCAGTTAATAGCTTATTTCAGCTAAGAAACTGCAGTGTAACTTTGCAAGGGCCCCCGTTCTCGTCAAGTGATTTATAATCTGAGGCGTTTGAGGGGCTCCTAAACATTATAATATATTAGTAAATTATAGTAACATTTAATTATTAAGTTTACTTCTTGAAGTAGGCTACTTACATTAATTGAAAGTGCACGTAAAAGTATTGCAAAGTATACTTTGAGGCTCTTTAGGAAGTATACTTCATGAACTGAAAGTGCACTACATAGGTTACTTTACAGTATTCAAAGGTACACTTTTAAGTACTTTAGGAAGTATACTTTATGAACTGAAAGTGCACTACACAGGTTACTTTAGAGTATTCAAAGGTACACTTTTAAGTACTTTAGGAAGTATACTTTATGAACTGAAAGTGCACTACTCAGGTTACTTTAGAGTATTCAAAGGTACACTTTTAAGTACTTTAGGAAGTATACTTGATGAACTAAAAGTGCACTACACAGGCTACTTTACAGTATTCAAAAGTAAACCTTGAAATACACTATAAGTGTACTTTAAAGTGTACTAAGTGACCTAAAAAGTCGGCCAATCCAGTTTACTTAGTACAAAAATAGTATATAAATAAGTACAAAAATAGTATATAAATAAGTACACTGCTAGTATACTTTAAGTAACATGATAATAGTATACTTTTTATACTAAGTAGGCCTATACTTACAAAATAAACTTGAAGTAGGCTATACTTCTTTTTTGTAAGGGATCATATTTCATCTATTATGTGAAGCACTACACATGCAGTGTTCGCATTTAAGATGATATTGTCAGCGACGATCTTACTTTGCAATAGGCCTACGTGGTGTCATTACGGGGCTGTGATATCTTGGTAAATATGGCTATTGCCTCGAGACAATCCGAAATACGTGTTTAGTAGCTTACATTCGGGTAGTGTCAATGGTAACAAGTTGTTTCAGAAATCAAAACACGATGTTGCTTTAAGTCCTTCGTAGTTAATAATTGTGTGACTGAATCGCTAGAACTCCTATCTGCTTCATTAGCTCGCGATGTAAAGCAAAGGACATCGATGGTGGATGTGTTTTTGTTCGTGGGATCGAATCCCACTCGAATCTTTTCTTTTCTTAGCTTCCATTTATTTTGTCGTGGCGAATGGCTGTAATGTAGTGCTCGCTACATATAGGCTACAACTATGAAATGAATTGATTTCAAAAGATACAGCGAAGAAACACTCAGCCATACACGAAATCGCATAGGAAACGAATAGACACATGTTGTGTTTCAAAGGGTTATCGTAGGCCATTTTGATCGTATTGGTTAGCAGCGACGTTAGTATGCATTTTTAATATGTGGTGCCATGCAGAAGGAGCTGTGATGTCGTGGAAAATACGGCTATTGCCTCGAAACAACCCCAAATACGTGATTAGTAGCCTACATTCGGGTAGTGTCTATGGGAACCAGTTGTTTTAGAAGAAGCCAAAACAAGATGTTACCTTAAGGCAAACGTAGTAAATAAATACGTAACGATTTAGCAACTTTTTCATAAAACAGAATAGCTCGCAGTGTAAAGTAATGGACATTCGTGTCAGCTAAATCGTTACTTCTCTATAGTGCGATCTAATCCCACTTCATGCAATACTGCAAATGTTTTATTTTATCTCCATTTATTTTGTCGTGAATGGATGTAATGTAGTGCGCACGTAGCCTATACTTTCATATTCGCCGCAGCAAATATGAGATCCGACTTGAAAATCGCCAGTTTGTGAATTTGTGACGAATCTGGTGATGGAGGAAGACTGGTACGTAAACGCACAGCTGGGGAACCAGTTCTCGTGGTAACCAGTTGGGCGACAAAATTACGTTGTGTCCTTGGGCAAGGCACTTCACCCTACTTGCCTCCGGGGAATGTCCCTGTACTTACTGTAAGTCGCTCTGGATATGAGCTTCTGTTAAATGACTAAATGTAAACTATGATAACACTGAATTTTAGAATTACGTTTAGCTACGTGCGAAAATATTTTAGTCGAACGTTTCATGCACGCATAACATACCACTGTCGTGGTTTACTCATTTACTTACCCGCCAGACATTAATAAGGAATTGCCAAAATGCTTCTAACCATTCACGTTTTGCTGGCCACCTTGTTCATGTGTCTAAACAGTTATTTGTTCAGGCACGAAACACTCAGCATCCGGCTACAGGATCCCAAGCCTAACCCTCGCCACTGAACAGGATATTTATTTCATTTAGCTAGCTAAATCTTCTGCTTCCGGTGTTGTGCCACCCGATGCATGACTCTCTGGATAGGCACCCCCTCGCAGGAGCTCGCGCGAACCACTCAGAATCAAAGAGTGATGGATTTCGTCTTGCTATCGCAACCAAACAAAAGGGAGACAGAAGTCTCACATTATACTTTCTTTGTTATAGAATTCAAGAGAAGAATGTCGGTTATCTGTGTAAATATCAGATTATATTTTCAACACAAAATCCTTAAAATTCGTCATTCAAACAACATTCTTGCTCCACGACATCGCATTCTGAGGAAATATACCCCAGCTATGATTACCAAAGGAAATGTATTTTGTGTAGCAGGTTCAAAGTATTTCACATGGCTCTTCTAATGTAGGCTATAGGTTCAAAGGCATGCGATTTGAATTCAGCTAGCCTGCGCGTAGGGTGGGTTACATTAAGTTCACATTGGCCGATAGCCGATTTACCTAGGTAAATCTGAAGGTTGCATTTCTTTCAGCTCCAGCTGGAGCTGGAGCTGAAAGAAATGGCTTGAGTTGCCTGCCCTGTTGTAGCAAGTTTAGCAAATGGTTGTCTTACATAGGTACATGAAATGTTAATATAGGCCTAGTTTATTCCCGTTAATTAAAAACAGATTTGATTTTTCGTAAAAACGTTCATGACATGATGGCAAATATTATATTATGTTAAGCGTGAGCATAGATTGTGTATAGGAAATGATATATATTTAAATAATATTAGTCTTGCCTTCAGAAGCTTTTGTTAAACACACTCATTATTCTTTTTTTGATCGTGTCATCAAGCCAGACTGCTTTTGTGGGACAATGAAGGTCCTCAGTGACTATGTTTCACCCCCACTTATATCTGATGGAAACGTCTTGTATATAGTTCTGTTAATATGCCCCTTTCAAAGGCACGTTCGATAAAGTAGATTTAGTAAGTAATTTAGACACACTTCTCAATTTATTACATTATTACCTTGTTAGTCTTGTTAGATCACGTTATATCCATTAATAGGCGTTTGGTTTTGTAGGCTGAACATATAAAACACAGGCCACATTTCTACACTAAATTCACACTGCCTTCAATTTAACATCAGCTGATATTAAATTGAAGGCAGTGTGAATTTCGCGGCATTTCGTTTGAATATAGGCTAAAGTTGACAGTAAGCTATGGTAAGTCTGCATTATGGAAGATATCTGTTACAAAAATAACTATTAAGCATTCTTTGCCTGGCGAGAACAACGACGGAGCTAAGTGTTCATGTTAACAGTTTATTTAATCCGATACAATGAGTTGGAAATCATACTCATATCACAGAGAAAAAAGCAACATATGTGATGAGTTCCATCTAGAATAGCCCTAGGCTATATTTAGCCCTATAGCCTATTTCTAAAAAAACAAGTGAAAGGAATACTATACAGTGACAGCATACATTTCCGTAAAGTTTGCATCATGTCTCTGATTCTTATCGGACTTGTACCCCATTCTGCCACTGCAATGCCTTAGCGCACGCTCCCAACCATAGATATAGCCTATATAAACATATTTTAGATATGTTTATATATATAGTTTTATATAGTTTATATATATATCTATGCTCGCAACCATATAAATCTATGCTCTGGTTGTCGCAAAGTATGACGTGTACAGCGTTGCAAGCGTGCACGAGGTCTCGGAGCTAGGGAAAAAAGAGCCACTGTTTAAAGCTAGATCGGAAGAGTCGGAAGTTGAAAGATGGCGCGGTCCAGTTTCGTGCTCTCGCTTGCGTCACTGCGCCACTGAGCACTTTTCATAGAAATGAATGGGGACGCCATCTTGGAAGACAAAAGTTGCTTCCTCTAGTAATATTAGGTGCATTCGACATGGACTGCGGCTGCATGAAACGACCGGCGAGAGTAGCCGCTTGCAGTCGGGGAGGAGTTGAAAACGGCTCTGTAAAGTCGGACATTCCAGCTTCTCGTGGTTTGCTGCGTTGACGTCAGTCATGGCCGATCAAGCGCTGTTTGCTTACTTTACTTTATTTATAATTAAACTTAGTCTTTCCGTTAGTGAAGAGGCGGACTAAAACCCTTTCTTCAACACATATTTAATTCCATTAAACTGTTTGGTCCGGATTTGAGCGTTGGCGAAACTGAAGGTGTCAGAATAATTACAAAACACGCGTCAAAGTTGTCGTGTGTGAGTCTGGCCAATCATGAAATAGCTGTGTCGTCATTTGAACCCGTGCAGTTGCTCTTGAGAAAATGCGCTCGGCTACACAGCCGGCAGTTCTCGAATCGATCTCACGGTACTTTGATGGCTACGTCACAGTGACCTAGCCTCGGCGCCGTCTCAAGTCGGACAAAAAGTCTAACCAGAATTCACTGTTTCAAGTCTGCAGCGCTGCATGAAGTCAGGTCATGTCGAACGCACCTATTAACTCTATGGTACAGAGGGTCTGGGATTGCTCCATTGACAAGCGTTAATTTCCTTGAAGGCGGGTACTCTGATCTGCCATAACCAATCGCTAGCGTTTGCCTTAGCCAACTCCTTCACCACTACTGTAACGGAGCGTAGCTGGAAAATCAAACTTTTCCCGAACCCCGTGGGGAGGAGGGCCACAACATCATGGCCACCAGAATCAAACCAAAAGTATTGGGGGAGATAGTTTTGCATATGTTGACTGGAGTTACAGTTTTTCACAATTGTTAACACACAAAAAGCAAAACTTTGGCACAATTTTCACAACCTTAACTTCATGTACCAATTGCTCGACCCAATTTGGCACTACTTCACACTCCCTTATCTGCATTAGACTCTGACTTTCCTTGTTTACACACTGATGTCAATTATACATCACTTTGTTGTCAAAACACTACACACAATGTTCAGTTGTTGCACACACTTCTCAAGTAAAGTCTCAAAGCATCAACCTACAACACACAAATATTCAAATCTCTAAACATTCAGGTCTGGTGAGCAATTTGCGATCAGGACTGCATCATAAAAAGGGCCTTGAGCCTCTGTTTTGTTTGGTGAACAATGGAGAACTTAGAACATATCAACAACCAGAGAAGGAGAGGGGTAAAGGCCGATTTATACTTCTCCGTTTTTAGAGACGGACACAGGGAACGCCCTCTCTGACAAGGAACTCCCTCTCCGTGCCCTCTCCGAGCCCCTCGGAGAGCTCTACGTGCACCTCCTGATTTTCCTGACTATCCGTCCGTCCGTCATTTTACGGATACCTCTTGGCTGTGATTGGTCCGTATTAAGAACCGCTTGCGTCAGGGGCGGGGGAGGGGTTGCCGTGATAAACAGGACGAACAGAATCCTTTGACCGCCATTGCTGTAAGTTTTTACAATTCATATTTCAGCTAAACAGTACATGTGAATCAGCATCTGAATTAAAATGTGACGAGAAATGGGCAGTGTAGTTGCTGAAAATGTGCTTATTTTATTGATGAAACTGGCTAATTTGTAAATTTGCTCCGACTTTTCGATAACCTAGCTAGCATCACAGTGCAGCGCCACCTACTCTTCTGGCGGTGAATTGTTTTGCACCCACAGCCTTCGGAGTACTATAAATTCAACCAATCCGTCCGACTCCGTCACGGACGGACGGAGTCGGAGAAGTATAATTCGGCCTTAAGAGTGAGAGGAGGAAGAGGACAAGGAAGAGGACAAGGAAGAGGACAAGGAAGAGGACAAGGAAGAGGACAAGGAAGAGGACAAGGAAGAGGAGGGAGAGGATGACAAGGAGGAGGATGAGGAGGACGACAAGAAGAAGGAGGAGGAGGAGGAAGGGGAGAAGAAGGAGGAGGAGGAGGAGAAAGAAGAAAGAGAACAGTGATCTCTAATGTGATTCGGGCCACCATGGTTGACCATATGCCCAACCATGGTTTGAGCATGAGGGAGGCTGGCCAGAGGGTCCAACCAAATCTCAGCCGCTTCACAGTTGCTGCCATCATTAGAACCTTTAGAATGGAGAACAGGTATGAATTATATTTGCCTTGTGTACTGAAATACTGCATATCAATAGAATACAGTGTGCTCACTGTATTTGTATTTTGCAGGACTGAAAGAGAACCACACCGTGGAGGAAGAACATGCACTTTCACAGCCGAACAGGAGACTGACATTGTGAAAATGGTTCGTGAAAACAACACTATCACACTCCGACAGATACAAACCAGGATCCTGGCTGACCATGCCACATTCAGAAACATGGGGGAATGGAATTCCCCAGGAATGCCATGCGGATGAAACAAGTGTACAGGGTCCTATTCGACTGAAACACAGACCACATCAAGGAGTTACAGCAAGAGTTTGTGCTTGTAAGTCCCATACATTCAGCACTGACATATGCATGTATTGTACCTGTAATCCAATATTGTTCCTTTTCTACAGTGTCTCACTGTAGTCCACTGTGTTGACCAATCTGTGTCCATACTATAACTTGCATTATCATGCTGTCTGTTCCAGCGGATCCAGGAGCATGACACAGCTAATGAGCTATAATGAGAACACGAGTTGCATTTTGTGAACAGGTAATTTGATGGCAAAGAGTCATCTTGCAAAGGGAGTGTCAGGTTTAGCATTTTGTGTGTGAGGTTTTCAGTTTTGTGTGTGCAGTTTTGAGAAAGACATTGTTTTGAGAAACGTGTGTTAACAATTGTGGAAAAACTGTAATAGAATAAAAACGACCGGACGAGTCAGGTAGCAAATCGGAAATGCAATACCACCTACATCCATCTCAGAGCCCCACCCATTCGCCCCTCGGCTTGAAGCAACCGCCCCGGTGGATGTAGGTGGTATTGCATTTACGGTAGGCACCCGGCTCTTCCGGTCGTTTTTATGCTATTAACTCCAGTCAACATTTACAAAACTATCTCCCCCAATAATTTTTGTTCGATTCTCAAACCTAGCTCATACTACTAGCTTTTTCATATAATAATTTTTCCTGATTTTTGCTAAGTTTGAAACCAATCCGAAATGGGTAAACTACAGTGACGTGCGGTCAGGGGAGGCAAGGGAGGCAGTGGGAAGGACGTAGGAGGGCAGAGGCAGGCTAGAAAACAACAGCCTTCTTATCCAGAATAGGCTATCAGCTGCCCTAAAAAAGAACCAAAGGTTCCCATACTTATAGCCTACAAAAGACAAGTACTAAAAACTATGTATCAACTATGTATCAACATCTAAAGAAATGTTCTCACCATCAAATCCGTTTTTAAGATACGAAATATTACTCTTATTGTTTAAAGTCAATGAAATAAATGAAAAAATAAAACATAATAATCCCCCACCTACTATGGACTATTCTTTTTTCAAAAAGAATGTCCAAACTATACATACTCATGTATTGGTATTACATTTCTGCTATTAAATGTACATCATGCTGGGATAGAAGGGAAGAAACGTATGTGGGGGGAGAGCATTTCATGGCAGGCCTTGTTTTACGTTTACATTTAGCAGACGCTCTTATCCAGAGCGACTTACAGTAAGTACAGGGACATTCCCCCGAAACAAGTAGGGTGAAGTGCCTTGCCCAAGGACACAACGTCATTTTGCACGGCTGGGAATCGAACTGGCAATCTTCAGATTACTATTCCCTATGCCCGATTCCCTAACCGCTCAGCCACCTGTTTTCCATTTGATGTAAATGCAATGCATGCCCTGCTAACTCTGACTAGGAAAGTGTCACATGCCTGAAACTTACTGTGGTTACTCATACTAGTCCCCTCAGTGTACAGTAAGAATCATTTGATACTGGGATATACAGAACAGACAATAGAGGGGGTGCATTTCATGACAGGCTTGTTGTTTTCCTTCTTGCCATGAAATGCACCCCCTACTAACTCTGACTAGGAAAGTGTCACATGCCTGAAACTTACTGTGGTTACTCATACTAGTCCCCTCAGTGTACAGCCATTCCTTATTACCTTATACTCCAGAATATTTTTGTACAGACTGGGAGCCGTTTTCTGCTGGAAATGTTGATGTTTTTTTTTAAATTATATGTAGGCCTCTGCATTTGCAGTTGTCTCAAATGCAATGCTGACACAAATGAATGAGAACTTACCTCAAGTCAGTTTATTCTTCGACACGACGCTCCTAAATTGCATGTACATTGTACAAATCTGTATGATCTTAATGATATACTTTCGTATGTAATAAACATATGTTGAGTTCCAAATAGGCTATTTACAAATCTGTAACAGTTTAAGAATGATCACATGGTCTAAAAGGAACGATGGGGGGATGTTGTAGATGGGGAACGTTTCCCCATCTACAACATCCCCCCCATCCCCCCCCTACAAATGTAGGCTGTGTGTAAGCTCATCATTCTTGCTTTATGCTTTATTATAACGATGCACTTGTTGGCAAAGTTAAATTTCTGTGAATAACAGACACTGAAGATATTTAATAAAATTAAACATTTACATCTTTTATTATTTGCAATGCAGTTGCAGTCCCAGGTTACCCGCTAGAAGGTATTTTGATTTTGGGAAACAGTACAAATGAGCAGGACAACCAGTGTCCCGTTGTAGTTATATGCATAACCAATACAATCTAGTGTATAATAAATACACGTGACTCCTTTTTGTGTTATTTTCTTCGTTAATGTTTATTGAGGTAAATCTTCACAAAGTACTTCTTCGTGTCAAGGCAGTTCTGTATATCCCAGCATCAAATGATTCTTACTGTACACTGAGGGGACTAGTATGAGTAACCACAGTAAGTTTCAGGCATGTGACACTTTCCTAGTCAGAGTTAGCAGGGAGTGCATTGCATTTACATCAAATGGAAAACAAGGCCTGACATGAAATGCTCTCCCCGCATACGTTTCTTCCCTTCTACCCCAGCATTATGTACATTTAGTAGCAGAAATGTTATACCAATACATGTGTATGTATAGGTTGGACATGTCTGAAAACAGAATAGTCCATAGTAGGTGGGGGATTATTATGTTTTATTTTTTCATTTATTTCATTGACTTCAAAAGAGATGTTCTCACCATCAAATCCTTTTTTAAGATAGGAAATATTACTCTTATTGTTTAATGTTGATACATAGTTGATACATAGTTTTTAGTACTTGTCTTTTGTAGGCTATAGGCATGGGAACCTTTGGTCCGTTTGGGCCTATTCTGGATCAGAAGGCTGTTGTTTTCGACCTGTCTGAGTAACCCACCCTATGCGCAGGGTAACTGCATTAAAATCGCATGCCTTTGAACCTATACATTAGTATGAAGAGCCATGTGAAATACTTTGAACCTGCTACACAAAATACATTTCCTTTGGTAATCATAGCTGGGGTTTATTTTCCTCAGAATGCGATGTCGTGGAGCAAGAATGTTGGTTCGCGTTCGTTACTATACGGTTTGAATTACGAATTTTAAGGATTTTGTGTTGAAAATAGCATTTGATATTTACACAGATAACCGACATTCTTCTCTTGAATATTCTATAACAAAGAAAGTATAATGTGAGACTTCTGTCTCCCCTTCGTTTGGTTGCGATATCAAGACGAAATCCTTCACGCTTCGATTCTGAGTGGTTCGCACGCGCTCCCGCGAGGGGGTGCCTTTCCAGAGAGCCATGCATCGGGTGGCACAACACCTGGTTGACCAGAAATTACTGACACAAGCATAACTGCATCCAAAGAATGTTTAATAGGGCTCTGCTGCATCTCAACAATTAAAGGGCCCCTGATTATCCTGACTATACAGGCAAACGACGGACATTTCATTTAGTAAAACCGATCATTCAGATGAATTATAATACATTCATAAAAACCAGCCTACTATTTCAAAGATAATTCAAAAAGCAAACGATGGCTAGCAGGGTGCCACAATCTAACAATTAACATGTATTGAAATATGCAGAATAAACAAATGAGAATAATGTAATGATTTACACAATTTATCCAGTTTATGGTTGTGTGCCATCATAATTGAAAGGGGTGTTTCTCAATACATGTGTATGTGTGTAGGACTTTCTGTAAGAGTCTATCAGGCAGTGTTGTGTATCTCGGGTATCAGGTTGATGAGAGAGTTGCTGGCTTGGGCCAGGTCAGTTATGGAAACTCTGCCTCTCTGTCTGATGAACTGTGCAACAGCATTCATCTCTTCTGGAGTGATGAAGATGAACTTCCCTCTGTCGTCAATTACCCCTACATGAGGATCAGACAAAGTAAGAGAAAGGAAAGAGACATGGAAACAAAACGTGTACATTTGATTTAAGTTGAAACGTGATAAATTTACCGTGAGTGGTTGATAAATGGGCATCCATCACCATTAGTCATGCAGCCAAAATAAACTATTACACATTATTTTTATCTTTAACCCCCCACCCACCCAAACATACACACAAACATACATACTCACCAGTGATGGAGCCATCAGCCAGAAGATCCTGCAGTCTTGAAATAGCATCCTATAGACAAAAGTTAAAGTTTAGAGATTGGAGTTGACAAAGTATGGAAACCTGTCACAATAAATGTTATGTTCAAACTCACCTGTGTGCGCAGTCCAAAGTGTGAGGCCAGGTCTTCCAGCAGTACAACCTTACAGTCCTAGAATAGGAGAAAGAGCATGTAACATCCCTGTAGAAATCCAAATGGGCAATGGGTGTAGTATCATGCCAATACACAAATCTTACTTTGATGTGCTGAATGAACTCTTGGAGAAGGTTTTGTGACTGGAAGTTGGGATCACAAGATTGTACATTCAGACATGCTTATTCAGAAAATGTACACCAACAGTATGTAAAGTAGAACTACTAATCCACACACATGGTTCTATATTACTCTTATAAATAAACTCTTAATAACATTACAGGGTGATACAAAAACTCCTAATTAGTCGTTTCAAACTAGGCTATAGCCAATTTAGAAGTTTATAGATGAGTGTCTGAAGTCAGAGTAATCGGGTTAACCTCTTGCTCTGTGAGCTCGTCAGCCTCGCCTTGCTCCTCGACAACAAAGGACTGTTTAAGGCACAGGTACTCCTCTTCCTCCCTCTTCTCCTGTTCCTCCTTGGCACGTAGCTCCTCTTCCTCCTAAATAACAATATAGACGAGTCGCACAAAATATGTAATATGATAACATTGTTAATTTGTGTTTACCTGTGTGTGTGTGTTTTACCTGTCTCTGCTCCAGTATTCTCTCATTCTTGTCCTCCTTGCGCCTCTCCTCCTCTCTCAGTTCCTGCGTTCTCTTCCTCTCCTCTCTTTCCTCCAGTTCAGCCTGGGAACAAAACAGCCAATCCAGTCAGTCAGAATAGAAATATTTAGAAATATAGTTGATAACACTGACATGTAAAGGATGTTTTACCAATGCCATTAGGTCTAATACAGAGCAGTGATTTTCTATTCCATTTTGTTTACTAAAGCATGTGAATGTACATGCTACAGTCCATTGAGGACACTGTTGACACCAGCCTATGCAGTCTGTCTGTCCACACACGCACCTCTCTCTGGGCCCGTTTTGCTTGCTTCTCTTCTAGCTTCTTTTGCTTTTTGGCTCCTATTTTCCCTGTGGCCTGGGACTGCTGCTCTGCCTCCTCATATTCCTCCTCCACCTCCACTGGACTGTCTGCTTTGGGAGAATGTATTTATCAGGTTATAGTAAGGATGAATTAAGTACCAATACCTTTATTGTATACATTAATTATTACATTATTGTGGTACTTGAGTGCATCACCTACTGTATGTGGGAGGATAGTTACTCTATTGCTGTACAACATTAAAGCAGCAATACTATAGTCGCATTTGCACAGCATGTTCCAAAAAATACTTTTTGAGGAACTTGAAGGTTCATGCAGCCGTCCCTCAGCCTGTATGCCATGTTATGTTCCACAACCCAAACTGAGAATGTGCTTCTCCTACGAGCATATATGCTTATTAAGGCCTGGACTTTGTCATCGGTTCAGCTATGGTCTGTTGTTTTCATGTTAAATATTTGTGCGCTTGCAGCGAGAAGGGTCCAGCTGCAGTACGAGTGTACTATATTATCATTATATTTATTTCAATAGTGGTGGAATAGTTGGAATAGCTCTGGGATTACACTTCGAGTGGTGGAAACGCAGCGTATGTGTGGCTTGTGCAATACCATTGTCTGCTGCTTCTCTCTGGGCACTATTGGCCATTCTATTGGCCATCATCCTGTTGAGGTTTCTACGGCGACGGAGCCTATTGGCACCTTCCTCTGCCATCTGTTGTCGACCCACCACCTGTGCTGCCACCTCATGTCTGGCCTCATGGTTATCTGGATAGAAAGAGAGGGAAGGGAGAGAGAGAAGAGAAATTTCCAATCCCGCCCCAGTGTCTGTTACTTTAAACATTTAACATATGACTTACATTACGTGATACAAGTGAAAAGGTACAGCGTGGGAAAACCGACGCATTTGACAGGTTTACTTAGCATGTTGTTAACAAAAAATGCTAAGTAAAAAAACAACATGCTAAGTAAACCTGTCAAATGCGTCGGTTTTTCCACGCTGTACCTTTTCACTTGTATCACGTAATGTAAGTCATATGTTAAATGTTTAGTTAACAAGTAAACTATTATCAACTTCATCTCCATACTACAACTTCTAATAGCTATTAGTGCTAATAACGTGCTACTGTACCTTCCTCTGTCTTTCCACGAACCTTCACCGCAGAGACAATGAGTACAATAAGGATTGTGACAGCAACAAAATACAGCACAATATCCATTGTAAACGTTCAATGTTGACTTGATGAACTGAAATAACTTTAAAATTACACACAATCTCAATTTCTGTTATGAGGCTCGTCTGCTGAGGATTCCAAAATACTATCACGTGATAGTCTTCCTTTTTTAGTTTGGCGGTCGCAGCAAAGTGAAAGGTGCATACACCGCCACCTACTGTGCAGGAGTGTGTGGCCATTCACGGCCTAAAGCCATGTAAAGAGAGAGCAGAAAGAGATAGCCAGATGTCCAATAGACCAGTGTTTCCCAAACCTTTTTTCTGGGGACCCATATTTTAAAAGTCACAAGCCTTCGCGACCCAAGCCAATAGAAATACATTTCACATTAAATGTAGGCTATTATACAAAATATGAAATAATTACAAAAAGATTACAAATTATACAAAACATGTTGTACCATGTCAACATTGCTAATGGGATAGGTGGGCCTGCCGCGCTTTTGTAGTGCGTTCCAGTATTCCTTATCAGGCGCAGCATTCAGTCTGTTTCTGTGCTTTGTCTTCATTTTTGTGACAGTAGCTGAGCCAGAGGGGTGTCCGGGTGGCACTGGACACCCCTGACATCTGATTTGCCACCCCAAAATGTAATTCGCTACTGGAAATTTGATGCTGATTGACATTTCATTTGACCTCTTGTTGAAAGAAGCATTTATTTTGCTGCGTTGCGGTGCATTATTCAAATCGAAGAGACACGTTTGTTGCGAGATACAGAAGAATACTGTAAGAACAGACAGCAGAATAGAGAATATTTCCACAGCTCCACAAGCTCTTTTCGCGATTGAAAAAGGCCTAATATTTGAAGTAAGTTTTAAGGTTTGCATTGGGTTTAGGTTTCCTGAAATTTTTTACGAATGTTGATTAGCCTACAGTAGCTGTGTAAGTTAATGTTAGAACTTCGACTCCAATAACAGACAAACTGAGACAGTCAGTAGGCTTGTACTCCGATTTTACGTTTTTTTATAATCCGGTTTTGGAACAAAAACAGTGGCTTTGTCTCAAGATCTCTACAGACCGTGCAGCTAATTTAATGCTCAACACTTGAACGGGGACTTGAAAGAGGAATTATTTAGACTATCTCAGTTACACTATCAGGGCATGGAAATACAGTGACTTGCTAAAGTAGGCAAATGGCTAGTAGAACATAACATTTCATAATAATTTCAGTTAATCAAACAGCTGCAAGACCCAGTGAAATGTTATAGGCTAGCTAGCTCTAGCAAAATAACGGTAGCATCGCTAACAACATTACTATAATTATACTTTGGTAGTCTAACCGAGCTCTTTGTAAGTTCGTTTTAGATCTAATTGTATATGATCCTGTGGACAAAAAGACACGGACGCTGTCTCTTTTCATAACTTGTATTTTACCACTGCTCTTCTTGACATATCGCTATTCGAACAGCCCTCACTGATTTCACAAATGCGTTCAGCATCAAGCCTACGGCAACTCCCGAGGGACAAAACACCCTTGTCCGTTGTCATATAGAAAGGTCTGCTACAGTAGGCTATCCTCAGGATTTGCAAATTAGCTAAACTTATACTAGCCTATATCTTAAATAATTTAGTAGACATAACAATGGATTCTGCCACTAAATGAGTGACTTGGCTTTATTTCTGGACATACTATCCACAACCAGGGCTGGACTGGGACAAAAAATCGGCCCTGGCATTTTTGGCCCAGGCGGTCCACAGATTTAATTTGGTCTTGTTTAGGCCAATTCCAAAACTTTTCTTTGCTATTAGTTAACATAATATATATGAACATAAATATTATACTGTAAATTTGTAATGTGGTTGGGCACCAAGTTATTTATGTTTTTCAAGTCCATTTCTGCTTGATTTTTTTTGGGTGTGTAAATTCACTTTGTTTTGTAAATAAACTATGTACTGTGTTATTTCTGTAACACAGAAATGCTATTATAAGTCCCTGGTGCTTGAGCTTTTTTTCCTAAAAATATGTTGTATGTTCCAGCACTTATAGACCCAGATTATACTGTATATATTAATTAAAACAGTGACCCAAGACTCTGGACTATGGACCCCCTCAGTAGCGGAGGGGGGGGGTGGGGGCGGGGGCGCCGAAAACCCCGGGCCCCGCACCCGAGGGGGCCCCCCGATCTATGTATTTTTTTTCATAATTACTCTTTGGCAACAAAACGTTGAATGTATCCATGAAAGACACTTTTACTAAATATATATAAGCGTACATTTTCCGAAACATTTTTGTCACCCCGATGCTGCTCGGAAAGTTAGAGCGCTTGCGGAGTTCTATTCGGAGGATCTGTCTAAGGCCGATGATGTGGTTGACGAATTTGTTACATGTCGTAGGCTACTATGTACCGTGAGCTGAGCATGGAAAAACATGAACTAAACACACACAGCATCCTACCATTTCTCATTGACAACGACATGGACCGTGCTTTCCCCAACTTTTCCATTCTCTATCGCATTTACTTGACAATTCCGATAAGCAGTTCTATGGCAGAAAGGACGTTCAGCCGTCTGAAAAGAGTTTCTTGCGATCAAGCATGGGAGAGGAGCGGCTGTGTGTAGGCTATGAGTTTGCTGGTTTCAGTTCGGAAAATAAAATGATTATAGTCTAATGGAATTTGAGTTCAATTGTAGCATGCCGGCTGTAGGTGGCCTACTGCAGTGTGCGTCACGCGTGTGTGTTGCGCACTCGTATTTTTTCATGGGAGCTTGATTCGCGTGTGTAGCTCGACCCAAATTATTGCTGAAAGAATTGTTATATAGGCCTGTTTGTTTATTATAAGTTGTCACTGTTAGGATGACTATAGGCTACTGTCTTTAACTTCATTTTGGGGGGTTTATGACCTCTTCGTTGAATTTGAATATAATGTATTTGGTAAATGGACAGATCATTAAACCCATTTTATGCATGGATTTGTGTAGGCCTACAGTATAGGCCTACTGTGTGTGAGAGATTCTAATGAATGCTGAATGCGAGGCTAGTGACCTAGGCCTACATTTTGTTCGCACATTATGGGCTATGATGACTGAACACATTTATTATAGGCTAATATGTGCTGTTCACAATAGAGGTTGCTATTGGTTAATAACAGGGGGCCCCCCAATCAGTTTCCGCCCCCCCTGAGACACATCCCTTGCTCCGCCCCTGGACCCCCTGAAGTAGCCTTGGCCACCCCATGTATAAAACTCTAGTTCCGCCACTGCTGGGGGAGTAAAAGGAATACAAAAAATATATACTGTAAATATATATATATATATATATATATGGACCCTTTCGCATTTCGTGTCGCGTATCACATCATTGTTTAAGACTTAAACAAACCACACAGAGCTGTCGCAGGGGGGTTGCGAGGCCCTGTGCGAACTTAACATGCGAGGCCCTGCTTATTATGGAACGCCGACAGGGTCACATGTACTCGTAATTTAAACGCGTATTATTGATTGGACACCCGTTTAGGAAGCGCCTGCAGCTGTTTCATAAGCGGCTGCAGCTGTAAATGTGCAGGCGAAAGTTACACATGAATGTACGCATTAGTTTACGCTTGCAGGCGTTAAATAAACGCCTGTATATTTACACGTGCAATTGCAGGCGTTAAATAAACGCTTGTATATTTACACGTGCAATTGCAGGCGTTAAATAAACGCCTGTATATTTACACGTGCAATTGCAGGCGTTAAATAAACACCACATGCAAATCACTGCCCACAATTTCCCTAGCTCCTCCTGCAGTTATTTGGGCTAGTGTGATTTGATTCTTCCCTGTATTTTCAAGTACCAGCTCCTCCCCACTGTAGAAGCGGAAGATTTCAAAACAAGTTTAGCCCAGCACACAGAAGTTTGAAGGATGAGAAGATGGCAAGAAGGAACTTCCTAAGACAGTGTAAGCAGACACTAAATGACTGCACTCAGCTTTTGCTGTCGGATAACCCTGGACACGACGACCTTCAGTCCATGTTGACAAAGGTACAGTTTTTTCTAAATCATTATTTGTGACTTAATCGTAATCTTCACCGGCTAGCTAGGCTAACAAGGGTTTAACTTGGTCACTCGCTGTGCGGATAGCTTTTGTTTGTTTGTTTTTTAGCAATGGATTGCTACAGTACTGTGATACTTATGCATTGCTAGCTAGCCAGTCACTGACTAGTCTAGACTGTTGGATAAAGACTAGCTATTTGCGTTTCGTTTTTATCCGTGAAAGCTGCCATGTTAAGTCTGGACAGTCCATATCCAACTATCTATCCCCTAGTTATGTAGCTAGCTAAACGAGTTAGCCTCAACCCCCAACCATCTGCTATCCCAGCTAACACAGTTGCGTTGCCCTTACGTTGCCGCAACGTCATTCGATGACCAAACATACGTTGCCGCAACGTCTTTGGCGACGTTGCGGCAACGTGGGAAGTGAAAGACGCCATGAGGTAACGGCAACGTCACAAAATCACGATGCGAGTCCGTAACCGCGACGTCATGGCAACGTTATTTTCCGACGTTGCCAGTCTGTAACCGCGACCTCCTAGCAACGTCATTTTCCGACGTTGCCAGTCCGTAACCGCGACCTCCTAGCAACGTAATTTAGTGACGTTGCCAGTCCGTAACTGCAGCGTTAACTAAGTAACCTATATTTCTCAATTCTAATGCTTATATTGGGGCGGTTCATATGCAGACCTCATTTGCCCCAAATGCTACTTGTTCTTGTATAATAGGCTACATGGTAGCCAACTTTAGGAGGACTATGTTTGTGTGATGTGTAGCCTAACTCAAGCTAATCATAAACAAGGCAGCATTTCCATGTAACATTGTCATTTTATTTCAAACAAAGTGCCAAACAGTGAATTAAAATCTTCTGACAGTCCCCGCTACAGGTCCTGTCTGTTGGCCCTGACAATGAAGCACAAAATAAGTTAGTGTTCTATCAACATAATTGCACGTGTAAAAAGGGGCTATACAAGTCATAAAAAAATCACATCTAAAATAATATACATCATCAAAAAAATGTGATTCTAGATTTTTGTCAGTAGCCATGTGAAAGGTTGGATATGGAAGCTGCAATCATGATTCATTCACCTGGCTTGTTTTGAATGGGCTGCCGGGGTGTGTTGAGTGTCTCCTCTATGAGGAGCTCCACAGCTTTCTCTCCCAGTCCCGTCTTCCACTTCATCACAGCGTCTGGAATTAGAAGTCATGAACTTATTGTCAGCACCAATGTGAACGTTGAATGCTGCGTGTAAGCCATAGTTCATGGCATCTCCAAACACTTACCACTCTCTTTCGCAACTCCAGCACCTTAAGGCGCTCCTCAAGCTCTTGGAGTTCAGCCTGTGTTTGGGCCACCTGTAGGTCCATCACTGGCACCTCTTCAGTGTGTCTGCCCTGTAGTCGCCTGAATAGGAGAGCCTCTCGCTGGTTCTCCTCCAATGTCTCCATCTTCCGGAGCATAACCTGTAATGTGTCTGTCATTAAAGACAAGTAAAACAAGTTTACAAGAGTTAGCATGATTGGCATACACTGTGGTTCTTCTAGATTAGCTGTAACATTGATGTAAATAATGTTACCTTGAATGGTTTAATACAAAGCATATATATTTTTGAGTGTGTTATATTTGCACTTGCCTGCCTGCCAGCTGTTTTCCTGGGCCCCCAATGGGTTCACCTCCACCAGACCAGAGTTGACATCTAGGGTCAAGGAACGGCCCCGTCCTGAACCGCCTCACCCGTACCTCTGGGTACAGTGCTGTCTGCCCCTTCAACTCCTGTGGGTATGGCAGCAAAGAGGTCCTGCATTGCAGTGTTAGGTAGCATTTGTTGTGCAAGGCAAGTCCTAATGAAAATCTGCAGAGGGGACTGGTGCCTCTCAGTCCTTAAACCATGGTGGTTCCACTGGTTGCAGAAGTCTGCCATGTCTCTGTTGATTCAAGGCAGATACACATAATGACTACCCTCCACCTGAATGAGGTTTCAGTTGGGTCGGCCTGGCCTTGCATTTAGTGCTGTTGAACAGAAAGTTAATAATTGAATGATTCTTTTTAGTTTGAAAAATGGAAAGCTACAGTGGCATGACAACTACAAAAAAAGTTTAATTACACAGTAATGCTTGCCACTCTGGTATTATCACGCTCAGTATATGAAGTATCACGCTCAGAATATGAAGTTCAAGTAAATACTCACGGGTGTTTGATGGGGTGGCTGCCCAGTCTTGCAGTGTAGCTAAGTTGATAGTTTTTTTGGAATGACATAGAAGCATACAGAAAAGAAAAAAACATGTAAATGGTTTGTTAAATAGTGAGACAGTTTGTGTCCTAATTGCTTAAATATAGGTGCAGTCACATAAGGACACCATGTTTTCAAACAATAATGATTTAGTTCCCACCATTTCGCTCTAGTTGTGGTGGTGAGGGGGGTGTTGGAGCACTGGGCAGCTTTTTTTGGGGGGGTGGACAGGAGTCTGGGGCCTCCTCTTCTGAAGAGGAATAGATTTTCTTCTACAAGATTAGAAGACATAAAGATTACATTTCTTTAGAATAAACAAATATTTCTATAAATTTCTGGCCATACTCACTTTCTCTCTCTCTTTTTATTTTCACAATCTGACTGGATGTCAGATGTGTAACAGGACTCCTTCCATCTGCTGACAATTTTTTCAAAGGAATCTAAAAAAAAAAAGTTTTTGATGTGGATATTAGTGTTGCTTCTATAGCTCTAGGCACAAATACAGTTGTGTATCTCGCGTCAGTGTGTCTAATGTATACCTGTTTCATATAGGACCCTTGCTTGATGCCTTGTCCATCCTTTCTCTGGCTGTGGAACCTCAGCTTTTCTGACGCTTTCCTGTTCCAACAGCATGCACTAAAAATGCAAATTACTTCACTGGTCTGTTGCTCTTTGACAAACCATAAAAATGGTAACATGGCAACATTTGCCTTTGTGTAGATTAGAGCAAGATACCCTGGGACATAAGTCCCATAAGGAAATGTAAGCCCAGATGTCAAGGTAGCAATGATACATGAGTGACAAGGTCGTTATTTTTGTCTAAATTGGGAGATCTTGCTAGTTTCTCATCATTACCAAACTAAACTGGAACCATTGTGTACCTTTTGATGACCAAAAATGACATCAGTGCCACTTCCACAAAATAAGTATTGTCTGAGAGACAATACTTAACAAGACAGTTACTGCAGATAATTGTACTATCATTTTAATCCCTAAAAGGAATAAGTATTGCTTTCAGCAGCATTGACAGCCTTCCAGATAGCTGTCCTCTTTCCCAAACACCAACCAGCACCCTAAATAATGGGGGGCATCTGACAAAGGCGACAACAATGGATGGCATTGATGGGCTGGATAATGAGGCATCTGTGTGTTGCCAGCGATGTGCCACCCAGCTGCCCAACAGGTAGGGAGGGACAATGGTACCACAGCCGCCAGTCAATGCAAAGCATGTGATGATAATGAATGTATAAAAGGCCCGTCTGCCTGAAAGACACAACACACACAGTTTTGGACTGACACCTTGCCTACACTTTCAGAGACCTACTACAGAGCTAAAATGAGATTTGCAGTGCCCTTATTTCTGTGCTTGGCTACAGCAGCATTGCAAACTGGTAAGAAAATAGTGTGACATGCACACCCAAATTTCCCTGATAAGAACTTTGTTGATTGTTCTTCTGTACTTCTATAAAGCTTGAACTCTAATCCTAACACTTCTGACTTGGCTGAGATGGTTTGTTAGTTTTGGGGTGTAGCCTACCTAGTTACATTTAAAACATTATGTTTGTGGTTGCTTCAAGTTCAAACTGCTTTGGGCCTTAGCTTTGTTTGTTACAAATGTGCATATATTGTTTTATTTTGAGCGTGATGTCCATTTGGATTTTTGTGTTATATTGATATATATTTTTATATCTCCAGCACTCACTGCATCACTCCAGTCTGCAGAAAGAGAGGAAATCAATGGTGAGGAAGGTAAGAGTTGTGGGAAGGATGATGATGAGGTGAAGGAAGAGGAAAAGAATGATGATGACAGGATGATGTCAGTGGAGATGATAACGAGGAGGGAAAAGGATGAAGATGTTGATGAGAAGAGGATAGTATGGATGTGGTGATGATGATGAGGTTATGGTTAAGATAATGATCAATAATTTCATGAATGTTTTTCCAGTGGGCGAACTAACTGAACTGCAAAAGAGAGGTATATGTATATTTAAAACTTCTTTCAATTTCTAATCATTTACTGACTTCAATAATTGAAGGCTTTTTCATAAGTTTAAGACCCCTTGTTATAAAATTACAACATCAATTATTACAAAATTACATCAATTGTAATTGGTCAGTGTACTTATGTTTGCACTGATAAACACCTCTCTTGACTTTTGATCTTAGATCAGATGGAGTTTGAGGCAGCTCAGATGGAGGCAGCTGAGTTGGAGCCAGCTGAATTGAAGGACGTTCAGAATGGTGAGGCCAGGGACAACAGTGGCCAGGAACAACTGACTATGGCTGTGGCCTGATAGCTAAGGCAACATGCCTTGAACTCCAGGCCTGAGGTGTCATGGTTTCTTCTTTCGTTAAAGTTAATCAGCTATTGTGCAATTCTGTTGTTTTATCTCCAGAAAAAAGCTACATGGAGAATCGACGCTTCTTGGGTGAGGACATTCTAATATTACTTAGAAGTATTAGAGAAGTCATATACTATTTCTTGTAAATGACTTATAAGGTTGATAAGACTTTTCCTTTTTTAACTATAGAGGCTGGTCAAGATGAAAATTGTAAATTGTTTGTCTGTGGTAACTAAATTGGTCTGATGATTTCTTAAGATTATAGTAATTTAGGCAGTAAGCAATTATTTATATATCTCTATTTCTCATATAACTTGTTTTTTCCAGCTGAGGAAATAGTTGAAACAAAGGATGAAGAGAAAGGTAATGTAAAACATAATGAAAAGAATTGGTCACCGCATGTGAATATTATATGTGCTAAAAATGCTATGCTTTAAATCAACATTATACATTTATTTACATCATTCCCCAGATGATGGCAATGAAAATGTGGATACAGGCCATGAGGGTAGGGCAAAGTTGTGTTCATAAACATTTCCAGAACACACCTTGAGATGGCGATAAAGTATCTTGAGTGCATTGACAATTAGTACCTTGTGAATGCAGATTTAAAGAAAGAGCCCTGTTCTAAATGAGAGCTAATGTTTAATAGGCTTGATATAGGAAATGCAAATAATATTAATTCAGAGGTATGTGATCTGTGGAATATTTTCTGATCTAACAGAATCTGAGTCTGAATTTGAGTCTATTGAAAGCACTGATGGTGAGCCAAGTGTTTAAAACTTTTCATTTTCTTTATTCATAGTGTATCTAATATAGAATATGGGGGGAAACACAAAATAGTTGCTTCCTTATCAATGCATACTTGTAATACTATTAATATGTATGTTTGGTTTTGCACAGAACTCAGGCAAACGCAAGGTAAACTGACATTTATCCCACACAAATCTCCCCCTCTCAGACAAACACACGCATTTTAAATAAATGTATTTGCATCCACCTAGAATGTGTCTATGCGTTCCCGTTGAAATATTTACATTTCGATTTTAATAAATATTGTAATGGGAACGCATAGACACACTTACCTAAGCATCATCAATAGCAATCCTCAATAACTTAAATCACTAAATAAATTAAAATCAAGTTACAATGCTGTACAATGCTGCCACCAAATAAAAATGCTCTACTCTGTTCCCTTCTAGAACACAATGAAACAGAGGAGATAAGCAATTTAGGTAAGACAGAAGCTAACCACTGACTGGACATAGCTTTAACCACCGACCAGTCTTACTAACTATAAATATCCTTCCCAACAGATGAGCTCATTGAGGACAAGTCAAAAGAAGAAGGTGATATCTCTTTTTAAAAGAGATAATACTGTGTGTTAAAGTGTGTGTATTTTGTCCCATTCATTAACTACATCACGGGAATTTAACACAATAAACAAACAACTTCACTTGTGGCAAAAAATATTGTTTTAAACTAACACAGGGAAAATGTCTTGGTTATAGTATGTAATACAGAAACAATTGTTTGGGTCGCTAACAAAATGTTCACATCTCGGTGTTGTGTGTCCCTAGTTTGATGATTTGGGGGTGTGGACAGTGGATGCCATGTTCTTATTTATAGGCTACTCATGTTAGCTCTCTTTACCTTTTTTGCTGTAGCCTATATAGGCCAGAAAACAAGGGCACCTAAAGACTACTGTCCCCAGCTGCTCATTGAGTGTGATTTATAGGCTAGGCCTACTGCATCATCTGCTCTGTGTCCAAGTTATATTTGGACACAGGATGCACTGTTCATTTTAAACATCCCTTTGCGTCAAAGGATAGATGGAATAGTTTGGACAAACTAGTAGGCTACACTAGCACGGATGTCTTTAGTGTCCATGATTTGACACCAACATACGTAAAAGATTGTACTGTACATCACATTAATCATAGAATTGTAGCCTGTCTCCCGACTATTTACCATGAAACTTGTCTGGGGAAACTGAATACCTGATGTAGGCTAATGTTTTTGTTTGTTATTGTCCTGCATCACAGCGGTTCTGGAGTGATACGGTGCAGGACATGTGACGGGCTGAGGCGGAGCTTAAAAACCCCATTGTTGCAGTACCAAAGAGTACTCTTTGGCAGTAGGCTACTGTGCATGGTGTGATTCCTGTGCGATTCAGACAAGACGTGGAAGTTCACTGTAAATAAAGAGGAAATGTGACTACCCAATATGTGGCTGTTTTGTCCTTTTTATTTCAGGACTTAGACACTTTGAATATTGTACTTTATTTACACACGATCATGTTGCCTGCCAAAGCAAAACCCTTCCATTCAGAAAAACATAACTAAAAGACAGACTAAATAGTTTCAATTTGTATTTATTGTTCCCTTCCCACGTCCAGACTAAGTGCAGACTAAAGAGCATATGTGCGCAGTCTGGGCATAACAAACCTCAAAGTCTTATCTTTGGTACCTAAGGGAACTGTATTAAGGCAACTACCAGCATCTATATAGGCGTAGTACTGCAGCCCCAGTTCTCACTCTGGGTTGCTTGACAGCAGCGATGTATGAATATCGCCACCCCCCTGAATTCCAACCGATCATCTCAGTAGTCTACTCTACACTGGTCCAAAATACAAGGTTAGGCTATCACTGCCTTTTTCACTACAACCTTATCAAAACAGATATACAACTACTGACGGTCGGTGGGTGGGATTGGTAAAAGCATCCATATCTATGCAATTGTGTACATTCCACAGAGCGAGATTACAAGGAAATTAAGTAGCATTTACAACTTCAGCAGAAAAGAAAAAAACCGCATTATAAAATATAGTATGAAGCAATCAAGTTTAACAGGAAACTTTTTTGAAGGTCTTAAGTGTTTTGTCTTTTTGCATTAGCCAACACCTTCTCCAGCTAAAATTTGATAATTTACTTTACATAAAAAAGTATGTTCTTTCAATTATCTAGAGTGTGCGTTTTCAGATTCTGATGAGATATGAGGTACACAAAAGGCATCAACATACTAACAATGATCCCCCCTTAAACCAAGTTCTCAAACCATTTTTGTGATTTACATATAAATAAATAAAAAGAAATGTTCCAATTATTTATGGGAGCTCAACTGTCAGATGAGGCAAGTTCCTTAGTAACACCAGCAATGCCTTAACATCTTACAGCAACAACACAGTATGGACAGGTGTTAGCCTTGCCAAACCCATCTTTTCATTAAATTAGGGTGTGTAGTAAACTGCCATTTTAACTTGGAAATAAATACAACTAAATTCATCAACTTAAGTAGTAAATCAAGAAAAAAAACTAAACTAAAAGTTGATCATTAGAACAGTAAGCACAAGAGTAGTTGAGTGGAGAACAAGATGATTAGTCCAGTCTATATTGTCCGATCGTTCCTCCAACTCAATTCCATCTGGAAATTCCATGAGAAACAATGCCTCCCTGTACATAGAAGGGGGGGGGGGGGGGTACAAGGTGAATAGAGCAATACCACTAATGAGTTGATTAGTGACAAAAAACCCACATTCTCTTAACAATGGCCACACACACAAAATACTGCCTGTTCTAGGTTAATTTCAGCATGTAATTTATGACTGGACAAATTCATCTGTAAGAAACGCTAATACTGCATTTTACTTGTTCTTTTGTCTTCCTAAATTGTAAAATAAGAACAAAAAAACTAAACACTAAAGAGATGATTGCATGTACATAATTACACATAAAAGGTTATGGAGCATCAGCAAAACAACAACAACATTTGGTTGAGTACATTTAAGTTTGGCTATGTACAGGATCAGAAGCACAAAAAAAATAAAAAAGGAAAACAAATGCTCATTTTGGAAGAGATCTGATGCAAACGGTACAACCGTCAATTTATGGTTGGGAATGATGCAGCCAAAAACCATAAGCCGATATCACAACACCTTTCAACCCCGACCTTTTTAAACATTTTCTTTTTTCCTTTTTCTTCTGGTGTGTTGGCTTGGAAGACAGTTAATAATCCACTCTTCAGTTTGCCTCTCCTTCGCCCTCCCTCCTCTTGTGTGCCTAGACATACTCTTTTCCCCGTTGTAGGGGCGGCCTGCAGCCTCATGTCAGGATGCCGTAGGTGAAGATGGCCATGATGCCAGCGCTGATCAGACCGGATATGGGCACGGTCACAAACCAGGCCATGAAGATGTTCCGGAATAAACGCCAGTCCACAGCCTTCTTAGAGCGGAGCCAGCCAACTGCCACCACCGAGCCCACCTGAACACAAAACACACCAAGGTCAGCTGACTGGCAACATTCACCTCAAATTAAACCCCTTAGAGGGGTCATTGATTGCAAAACCGATTTGATCTTGTCATAGTTGAATAACGACAGTTCGGTGGGTAAAATGGACATACAGTGAACCTCAAAGTCCATTGACAGCTCTTTCCTATCTAAATCTCACAACTTGAACCTGCTGCTGTAAAATGATCGGTTTTGAAAAAGCTGCATTTGTGACGTCACAAATATAGCATCACCTTTGTCACGCCCCAACATTTACATACAGACCAGCCCTCTGGTGTTTTGGCCCAGGATCTCAGACACCAAGTTTAGCTGCGCCCTGCTCTGTGTACTTCCACGCGAACAACAAAGGAGAAAGTTTGAACGTTTTTAAAGTATATTGAAAATGGACCATCGTAAATGCAGTGTTCCAGGCTGTACTGGGAATGCTGACACTTTTCATAATATTCCCAACAGTGGCGAAAATCTGCTATCAATTTTGGGGGGGGACAATGATGACATTTTCTCAAGAGCAATTCCTGAGGGGGACACCAAAATTACTGCTGTAACACATAGCCTACATTGTAATATGTTAAATGTATATTATTAATAAATCAAATCAACATTTTCCCAGGATGGTTCCTTAGAAATCATAGGCGGAAATTCCGGGGGGGAACCAGACACTCGACGGGCATGGCTGATGTTTTTCTATGAGAAGATCCCTGTGAAGTTCGACACATTTATTCATTTGCTCGAACCATTTCACCAAAGACAGTTTTGAATGAAAACCTTGGACAATTTAAAGAAGGATTGCTAAGCCGCTATAGCTGAAAAGAGGTGCTGTTCCAACCGTATGCTCATCAAAAAAGCAAGTTCTAAGTATGATTTTGTCACTAACAGTTAGCCTATTAGCAATGCTAACGTCTCCTGTATCTAGCATAGGTAGAATGCTAAATACGTTTCTAAACACATACCTTACTTAGCAAATGACTCTAGCTAGACTAGCTGTAGTCGGCATTAGAAGGGAAGCTTCTGAAAAAATTGCCAGAAAACGAATAGCAGTCTAGCCTATTGCTAACGCCTGTCTAGATTAGATATTTGAAAAAACTGGAGAAAGGCAGGTACTAGATACAGGATACGTTAGCATTGCTAATAACTGTTACCGACAAAATTATACTACAGCTTGCGGTTGTGATGAACATAAGGTCGGAACAGCACCTCTTTTCAGCAACAGCTTCTAAGGAAATACTGCTTTCCATTGTCCCAGGTTTTCAAACCGTCCTTGGTGAAATGGTTCGAGGAAATGTGTAATTGATGGTCGAATTGCACAGGGATCTTCTAGCTACGGTATAGATAATCAGCCATGACCGTCTAGTCAATGTTAGCTAGACTCTAGCTCATCTGCTTTTTATTAACGCTGATTTGCAAGGAATGCAAGAACAGCTAGATAGCGAAAACGCCTAGACTGTAGGCATGTAAACTAGTAAAACTAACGCAAGAGCATAGGTAAAATGTGTGATTTTGCCTAGTTTATTGGCAATGGGGCTAACGCGTTATTTCATGTTCCTGACTGTTCAAATAAATAACCCCTGTTGTCATGTAAATCTACAATTCACGGTGCATGGTTGTCCAGATCTTTGTCAGGTTATTTTTCAGCAAGATATCTAGCTAACTGAAGCTGAGTTGAATCACAATATAGTTTGGTTTCTGAACTGTAACGTTACCCACTGAAGTCGATCCCGTTTTCTTCGACAACAGAAGTGGAAACAACTAACGTTATCATTTCAAATGATATCTAGTCAATCTGTTAAACAGTGTTGTGTAGACACAATAGATTTATTTGCACATTTTTATTTCAAGTCTCCACCTTCGATGTTTCAGTGAGTGCTGTTGGCCGTGTTGCATTTTTGCTCCGCAACTTCAGTCGATGAAAACCAACCAATCAGCGCGCAGCTCATCTATATATTCATGAGCATAGCATAAAAGGAGAAAACCTCGCGTTTTTTCCTAGGACAATTTCACAGGAAGCACCAGGGGGCATAGAACAGCACCCGGGCTGTTTTCAGCCCAACCAATGTTGCATACCCTATTCTGAGACCTTAAAGGCCATATTGCAGGTTAAACACTACTGTTGAGTAATGGGTACATGAAGCGCTCAAGATATCATTTAAAATATCTCCAAATGGTGTTAAAAAGGTTTTTGTTGTTAGCATTAGCATATTAGCGCAATTCGGCAATGCCACGTTGGGGAGTCGTGGAGGAGAGTTCAGCCTAGTACTAGAACTATGGTGACTGACTGGGATGAAGAAGAGGTGGCAAAAACCACTAATGTGTACGATGGCCCGCAGCGGTATAATTTTGAACCAACTAGACATGAGGGCAAATGAGGAATTGCAGAGACCTGATGGCCGTCAAAGCCAATTAAATGGATGGTCCGAGGAGAATGAGTGGAGAGTTGGTGAAGTGTCCTGGTGAGTTGCTATCATTTAGCAACGCAGCAAAGAGCTCTGGGGCTAGTCTAAGAACAGCAGTGCACATATACAATTTTTTTATTTATTGTCATTGAATAGCACCGAGTGAAAGTCAACGGTTTCTTTATATCTAGTGAGTGATCATTCAGGGCCTGACATTAACTTTTTGAGGCACTTGTCCTTTGGACACGTAGCCGACATTTATGTTTCACTTTTCCATGCACAAAAGTCACGTCCGGGTAAAGATTGTTCCTTTGACCAACGAAGATGAGCTGTAATATTATACAAATGATACATTTGTTACATTAAACATTTACACAATTTCTGCAGAATGAAACACTTTGTTATGTACTGTATTGCAGCTTCGTCCCAATATCTCTACAGACCGTGCAGCTAATTTAATGCTCAACACTTGAACGGGGGCTTATTACTTGAAAGAGGAATTATTTACCGCGTCTTCTCAGTTACATTATCAGGGCTTGGAAATACTGTGACTTGCTAAAGTAGGCAAATGGCTAGTAGAACATAACATTTCATAATAACAGCTGCAAGACCCAGTGAAATGTTATATACAGCTAGCAAACTAACGTTAGCTAGCATCGCTAACAACATTGGCTAACTCAACTGCGGTAGGCTATCCTCAGTATTTGCAAGCTGGCCAGTGCAAGTAACATGGCATTTTATTTTGTTTGAGTTTAAACTTTTCCAGTGGGGCAAATTTCTCTTCCACTTGCCCTACAAAAAAATCCACTCAGATTACTAGCCCGACTCTCTAACCGCTCAGCCACCTGACTCCCAATTAGATGTCCCACGTTTTGATTGTACTAGCAGAGACCATATTAGACATTCTCTGGTACTAGCCTAGTGTTTATTTCTAATCGATTTCAATGGTCTCTAAGCGGGCTTTGGTCTGTCGTCTCCCCAACGTGACGTCATGCAATGCATTGTGGGGGAAAGAAGAATCATTGCAAAAAGAAGCTACTTTTTCGTATTATCCGTTTTGTGACACCCAACAACATCAAATACAATGGATAACAGTTTAAATGTTTATTACCAACAAGCAAATAGCGCCAATTCGTTGGAAAAATAAACCTGCCATATGTCCTTTAAGGAACAGTGTGAAATACCCCCCCCAAAAAAACAGTCAATGACCCCTTTAAACTTTTAAGATTAATTGACACCCCTAACAAGCACCCCCTCCTTCCACAGTTTCGGTTGTGGCCCAATGTCTGCCCAAGGGTTGCTTACCTTACAGTGGGTGGTGGACACAGGCAGACCAATGTTAGAAGCAACCACAACGGTCAGAGCTGAAGCCAGTTCAATGCTGAAACCACTGGAGGAAAATAAAAATCAGACTCATGTCAAATGTTGGCGTGTGTGAGAGGGAGAGGAGAAGTGTTACTTTTGAGGTTAGTCATATCTTGGGAGGTTGTGGTTTGTGTGAGGGCGGGGTGGTGGGGGTTTTTATCCTGGAAGAATACCAGGGATTCAGTTTGGCTAGTACCTTGAGGGGGTGATGGGGGTGAGGTCCTTGCCCATGGTCTGGATCACTCTGCGACCCCACACCCAGAGACCAGCGCAGATGCCCACACCTCCATACAGCAGCAGCCAGGTAGGGGTGGGGGCATTGGAATACACAGATCCACTCTGGTACACCAGCCACAGCGCCACCAAGGGTCCAATGGCATTACTGCAAGAGAAGATGCTTACCTTCATGTTCAGATACATGCTGGCACTACTTATGCCTGCCAATATTTCAAACTGCATTTGACCTAAATCCAATGTGAGAGACCCTTAATATAGCTATAGGTATTATTACTGTACCAACCTGACATCGTTGCCTCCATGGGCGAAAGAGCCAAAGCAGGCGGTAAGGATCTGGAGGAACTGGAAAAGCGTGGAAACTTCTGGCCTGTCTGCCTCTAGCCCATCGTCCTCCAGGGAACTGCGACTGCTCCCTGCGTCCTCCTCGCACATCTCCAGGGTCACCTCTCCCTCCCCAAGGCCATCGGGCGTGCCGTGCACTGCCACAGCGTTGCAGTAGCTTGTGTAGCTGTCCATCCGGATGCGCTTCCTTTCCTGGCCAGCACCCGTGCCTTTGTCCCCATCCTCGCTAGCACGGAATTCACCTTCCTTGTGCCGAAAGTCTCCATGCATGCCGATGATGGCCATGGTGTAGGAAGTGTAGCTGTTGTTGCGTCTGATTGGTCGGTCGCCACCCTCGCCCATGCAGTCTCCGACCTTGGCCAGGTGCAGCTTGTGGAGCAGCTCCTTGTAGAGTCCAGAGTCCTTGTGAACCGTGTGATACTGGCTGTAACCGTTGCTAGGGACATGGGCAGGCCCATTGCTGAACTGGACTTGGTTAGTGGACTGGACCTGTTTAGGGACTGTTAATGAACAAGCCAGATTAAATGGACTACATAGACTGGAATAGAACAAAAAGCTGCTTAGCAATGAGGGAGACGGGGAAACTATTTGGACTACATCTGGAGGAGGAAGCCTGACCAAGAGCACTCAAAAGAATAATTCAGTTCAATACTGCTCACCACAAGCATAGACAGTCTAGCCATTCCAGTGACTCACACTCACCACCGTTAGTGTTGCAGCTGTCGGTGTCCGTGCCGTCCTTGTTGTCGCTGTCGTCAGAATCTCCGATGTCAAAGGTAACCCTGCGTGGCTCCTCTGTGGGAGGCTGGGGCTGCATGGGGGAGGTCTGGGCGGTGGCAGCAGACGGTGAGGAGGGAGTGGAGGTCTCCTCAGGGACAGGTTTCAGAACAGGACTGTGGGCCTCCCTCAGCTCCCTCTTCTCCATTAGAGGGCTTTCCGAGGGGCTGGAAGACTTGTTTTCTCCTGCGGGGTGGAGGGGGAAAAGTTATCAAGTCTGTTGGGGAGGTGGGTGCCCAAATATGCAGACTATATAAAAAGTACAATAACTTGAAGGCACACATGCTTCCTTTTATTATATAAAAGATACTACTCCACTAGAGAGCTACAAGGACTTGCATGACAAGACAGGAGAGAGGGATTTGGGGGATTTTGTATCTGGTATAATGAGTCAAGTTGCTACTAGGTATAGGATATAAGGTAAAGGATAAGTATGTAGGGAAGAATATTTACACATTGGTCTCAGCTCAGTCAGGGCTTGAATTTGCAACCAATTTGGTTTGCTTGGTATGCTCCCGAAATTGTCTGTGAGACCTCATTTGAGAGTGCAAATAATCATTACGGTGCAACCTGTATTCATTTCTTTACAAAAACACTTGCTAATTAGCCTACTGCACACTATGTGCCTGCTGTGAGCTAATAAAGTGACCGGTCCACCGTTCTATCCAACGTTACATAAACAATTAAACTTAACGTTCTAAACTTTAATGCAGACTTTAAGTGGGTGCTCCTAAAAAAAATTACGCTGGGAGCAACAGTGCCACCAAGTAAAAAAGTTAATTTCAAGCCCTGTCAGTGTACTGATGACGACAAGCCTCAAAACCTTCTGTTTAAGGCTGCAAACAGAAGACGATACTGTAAACTTTCTGATAAAACTCTAACCCTTGTGCTGCCTTCGGGTCACATGACCCGAAGGTTCACAACAAACCATTGTTGTGTTGCGACAACTTTACCCAATACAAAAACAAATAAAAAGCATTTTCTTTTAACCTTCGCGATGTCGGGGGTCTGAGACAGCCCGACGGTTAAAAGAAAATGCTTCACTTTGTTTTTGTATGTGGTAAAGTTGTCGCAATACGACGGTGGGTCACAATGACTGGTCAGAAAGATAACACAAGTAGTACATCATGGCTTGCTGGTCAGCCAGAAAATTGGCCTGATTACATGATCAAAAGTTGTTAGACCAGGAATCAGTTCAGGCACTAGCAAGTAATTTTAGATTGTTGGCCAAATCAGTTCACAAGACAGCCCGAGTCACCCTTAGCCTTCATCCTGTGAAATGTGGTTAACCCCAACTCAATCACCTTAAGTCAACCAGGGCTATTCTAATGACTGAGGTAAATGGTAATTAGTGGATCACTATAATGACCCAGTCTGCTGGATCATTGTGGCTGTAAAATGAAACACTTCATTCTATGGTCAAGGTTTGACACCCCTGGTCCTTGAGGGCCGCTGTCCTGCATGTTTTAGATGTTTCCCTGCTCAAACACACCTGATTCAATTATATGGGTTGTTTTAACGACCATTCATTCGAATCAGGTGAGCTGGATCGGGACAGCGGCCCTCGAGGACCAGGGTTTGACACCCCTGCTGTAGACAGATTATGACCATTCAAGATGGCCATCAACAGCTTGTACCTTTGCTGTAAGACAGCAGGAGATCTCAAGTCTCCGTGAGACAAAGAACATGGATGTTATAGATTGATCCATGAAAAACAGGTTATTGGGTGTGGTCATCAACATGAATCAGAAGAGTTGCAAAAATCTGGGATTTTATTTTGTTGGAAACTTTCCATGGGAATTAAAGATGCTGTAAAGCAAATTCCATGATTTGCTTCTCAGTACATTATATACGTGTGAAATGAGTTCCTGAAAGCATGTGCAAAGTGCGAAAACTTTGTCGCACTGAAATGTGGAGTTAGACCGTTGACCAGTTTCTCTTCCGTTTTCATCTCAGGTTTTGTATAGGCGGAGCCAAAACCCGACCGATTTACGTCACAGCGACTTATCTACGTCAGATCACAGACGGTTGCATTCTGTTACTCAGCTGGTACGATGCAAAAACAAAATAATTAATACATAAAACACTCAGACTGCAGGTAGGTCTGTTCTGACATCTGCAATTGATTTAGCTAGTGTTGCTAAAATCAATAAATTTGAGGGGGCAGAGATTCAGCTCCTTCAGGCGACACCCCCCCCCCCCCCCCCCAATCTCACGATTTCAAAGCCTAATTTAACATAGGTTACTTGTCGGTGTTTTGTTTTTTTTATTCGAATTTGAAAGGGGAGGTAACAACACATTCATCTGTGGTGTGATGAACTTAAAACTAATTTTCAATTCCACTTTACAGGATCTTTAAAGTTCAAACAGCTGTAATTCAGTCAGGCTTTGCCAGATGTTGAAAAAGATGATGCGCCACCTATTGTTGAGGACATAAAGTTTGCGGTATTGCACAAAAACACTAGCCTGGTCCTAACCAGACTCTCGTACATTTCATTTGTACAGAGAGTCTGGCCTCGCTCCATTGACAAGCGTTGACTTCCTTGTAGGCGGGTACTCTGTTGAAGTTGGACCTGCCCAGAGCCACTCTGATCTGCCATAACCAATCGCTAGCGTTCGCCTTAGCCAACTCCTTCACCACTGTAACCGAGCTAGCTGCCGTAGCTGGACAATCAAACTGTTCCCGAACCCCGTGGGGAGGAGGGCCACAACATCATGGCCACCAACAAAACTTGTTCTTGCTCTGGCTTTAGCTTATGGATATTTGGCAGCGTTGCCACAACGGACCGAATGGCTTCGCTCGCATCTTTCTCCGCCACCATTATGGAACTACAACACAAACTAGCGCACGAAAGCCACTCCCTCTGTTCGCTGATTGGCCGGTAGAAAATTAACCGGAGACATCTGACTTACTTACCTCATGGCCAGACCTAGTACAGAAGCAAAATCAAAATTGAGCGGAAGTACATAGGAGGGCAGAGCCAGGCTACAAAAACACAAACTAGGCCGTTGATGTAAATGTTAAAAGATAAGAGCTCCTTTACTTCAATAATTATTTACTTAATTCGTAGACTATCTGCTTCTTCAAACACAACGTCATTACTCAATTGCAACATAGAGACCAAATTCACAATGTATAGACCAATTATCACCCTACGTCACAAGACTGTCAAGCATGCTCAACTGCGCATTTCGGATGCAAAAGACGAACTTCTCCCGGGTATAATACACTTGGGAGTGTCGATCAGGTCATCATATATCTCTGGCCACTGGATTTCAGGTCTTGACATTAACTTTTTGAGGCACTTGTCCTTTGGACAAGTACATTTACGTTTCATTTGTCCATGCACAAAAGTCACTTGACCCCGATACCTTTAAATAGCCTGACCAAGTGATCGGGCAAAACTAGCGTGGCTAACGGAGGTCACTTTCTCAGGCAAATGACAAATGAAACCGGCTCGGTTAAAGAAATCCGAGATGCTGGCTATCTTCAGCAGGCTCGTATCTACAAAAGGCAGTCCTCCCTGACGTTTTTAGTGTAGAATGGAGTGAACGGGCAAAACTAGGCTGGCTCGGGCAAAACTAGCCTGGCTAACGGAGGTCGCTTTCTCAAGCAAATGATGAATGAAACAGCCAGCATCTCGGATTTCTTTAACCAAGCCTATCTTCAGCAGGCTTGTATCTACAAAAGGCAGTCCTCCCTGATGTTTATAGTGTAGAATGGAGTGAAATACAACATTGTGCACACTGCCAGTGAGCGACCCGAGTCTGACTGAGGCTAACAACGTCAAAACAGTGTAACGGGGACGCAGTCTGACTCAGATTGACAGTTTTACACAAATCACAAAAATAATTGGACCAGCTGGCTAAAAGCAGAATTCCCATATCTCTTGAAAGCTGCCCTGCTCGACCTTTTAGGTATAGAATTGACTGTAAAATTATGAACTTTGTGACATGATGTGAAGACATGGCTGCCGCCTAAGACTATGCGGTCTACCGGGCGACATTCTCACTAAAATTTCAAGACTTCCGTAACCCAAATCAAAATTCTGACGTGACAGATCAATGGGGAATCGCTTTCTCTCTTAAAGGCTGTCCTCCTCGACCTTTTGGTCTTTTTAAATCGAACTATTTGTATAATCCGTGTACTTCTCTAGCCATTATAAAGGCTATCCTTTCCCGGTTTTCTGCAGCCACATTGCGCACGCATCCCGAATGTTTACAAACAAATAATTGGTCTACCGTGACATAGCCTAGGCTGTGGTATAGAAAGATTGTAGGCTAAATGTTACCAGCAATGTGTAAAGTCTGGTTACCCTGGCAGCGCCCTGTATGGCAGCGGCTACTTCAGCTCCCGATAACAATGTGCGTTTTATGTTAAATATATTGCCTGTACACAAATCAAACGCCTGGTTTGATTGACAATGAATTGGAAGCCGACACGCCGCCCGCTCCGCTGTAGTGGACACGCACCGTAAGGGTCAAGCAGCGGACCCCCATGGGTACTCCACTACTACCACCGGCCGACACTGGAGGCGGCGCAAGCGGTGTGCAAGACCTAGCAAGCAGGGAAGTCGAGCGGTATCAGCGCCAGGCTAAAGGCCAACCCCTACAGACCTGCACTTCCATCTATACTGCTTTCCAACGTTCGTTCGCTGGAAAATAAAATATACTACCTCAGACTGGATTTAGCAACACAAAGAAAAGTGAAAGACTGCAATGCCATCATACTCACGGTGATGTGGCTTAATCACACCGTTCCGGATAACACCATTCAGGTGGACGGGCGAACAGCATTTCGGGCGGACAGGAGCTACGCTCTCAGTGGTAAATCTCGTGGAGGTGGTGTGTGTATTTTTACTAACGCCGAAATTGTCTCAAGCCACTGTTCTAAGGACTTTCTAACGCTAAAATGCCGACCATTCTACATGCCAAGAGAATTCACAGCCATTAACATTACAGCTGTGTACATACCACTAGGGTTGCCAACTTCCTCAACCCCAAAAGAGGGACACTTTTTTTCCAACAGCTGACCAATAATAATGGAAATCACAAGGTTTCATTAGCCATACCATAAACCTATTCATTTCAGTGTAATTTTGGCAAACCACTACTGTACTTAGTTGCTTGGATGTATTGTTCATAGTAATAGTCAAGACAATTATTACAAGTTTCTCTCAAATTTCATGTTGTCTTGAAATAGCATTAGACTATAACCATATGCCACAGAAAAGCTTTAGGCCTAAATCAACCATTGTCAAACTAACTTATCCCAGTTCTCAGCAATACATGGAGGACCATATCATATTGAAGAAAAAAAAGGCAGACATTTATGTAAGTTATATATTAACATTTTATTACAACTTTATTATGACATTTAAGCATTTAAAATTCCACTCCAGTTTCTCCCTGAGTAACTCAAACCTACTGACTTCACATCGGATTGTTCTGAGGCTTCCCAGCCTAGCCAGCCTGGAGACGTACGGAGCTGCAGCTGTACGCGGCCTGTGTTCTGCTAGCCTCTGCAGAAACACAGGAGACAGACGTGGCATGCTAGGTCCCTCTGGGGGAAGGCTAGCCCTTTATCAATAAACTCCCTGCTCTGCATTTACACGTTTACAGTAGCCTATTATTGTCAGTCTAAAAATATATATATTGCAGGGCTGCCAACTTTTCCAAAAGCCTTGGCGTGAGATTTGGTTGCCCCCCCCCCCCCGGCGAGCTTTTGCAAGCTTCACTCCCCCCCCAGGCGAGTTTTTACACGGCTGTTTGCGCGTCAATTTGCGCGTCTTCACTCCGTTAACCTGCGCCTTCTCCGTTATTGTTTACAACGTTAGCTTGGCTACTTGTTTGGCGTTGCCTTTTCAGCGTGAGATATACAATGTGTGGCGTGAGAAATGGTTGAAATGCGTGTGTCACACGGCGAAACCGTGAGAGTTGGCAGCTCTGATATTGGCCGCCGAGGCTGTGATTGGAATACGGGACTGGAGCTGTCCCGGACGGGACATATCAAAATCACCCATATATCGGGATGTCCCGGACAATTCGGGACGGTTGGCAACCCTACATACCACCCAGTGCAAACACAAGACACACTGTCTACATTAGGGCTGAACGATTTTGGAAAATAAGATAATCGCGATTAATTTGCAATTGCGATTTAATATGTGATTATTGATGTATTATTAATATAGATATATACTAGCCTACTTATCTCCAGTCAGCATCATAACACACAAAGTTCAGAAAAACATAACGCCTATAGCTTACCTCATCGAAAATATTTTGGTAAATCAAAGCTTAACTAGAAATGTAAGCTTTAGTTGCACTTTCTTAACTAAAGCTAGCTAGCTACCGTTTCGGAAAAATAACTTGCGCTGTGGAGACAGTTGGAAATATTTAGAACTCACGCATCTAAAGGTTAAATCTTAAAAGAAAAAGAGACACCGTCTGAACATTTCTGATCCAGTCAGTAGCCTAACAGAAACAGTATGGCACCGTCAGCACATATTTTGTGATGAACGCTTACTGCTTGAGTAATTTTGTAGTAGGCTACATTGATTTAGGCTTTGAAACATTTCGATCAGTGATCCTGTCGGGTGTTATTTGGCTTATTTTACACACTGGTGTTCAGAATTTTAGCTATGCATTGTACATGGCTTGTGGTGTTTTTTTAGGGCCGAATTAGGTTGGTGGTGTTGCCCGTAGCAACGTTAGCCAGGCACAATACTTGACACTGCGCAGCATCTTTTATTTAAAGGCAAAATTGGCAATGTCTGTAGTCTCAGGTTCTGTCGAGCCTGAGGCCATGATCGTACAGGTCAAGGTACAGTGTAACGTGCAAAGTTGATCCTTCGTCTGCAAACTGCGTTACTCTCGCGTGTCACGTGACCAAAGTAAAATCGCAGCCTTTGCGATTACAAAATCGCGTTCTGTCCCATCGCGATATTAATCGCAAATGCAATTAATCGTTCAGCCCTGGTCTACATGGTATCAGTCGGTTAGCTCAATGCAGAATTCTAACCCGGACTCTGTGTCTACATAATTGCTGGAGATTTTAAATCATCCAAACTGAAGACAGTACTTCCACACCATTATCAACACGTGAACTTTGCAACCAGGGGAGAAAACTCTTGCACGGGTCTACAATAACATTAAACAGGCATTCAGAGCTTTCCCCCACCCCCAGAAACTCACCCATAAATCGAACTCAGACCATCTCTCTTATGCTAATTCCAGTTTACAGACCACTATTAACCAAGAACAAGCAGTCTGTGAAACAGATCAGAGCATGGCCAGAGGGAGCTACCTCAGCCCTACAGGACTGCACAGACTGGAATGTTTTTGAGAGGCTGCCACCACCAACCAGCATGTCGACTTGACGGATTATGCTGAGTATGTGACAGGCTACATATCCAAGTGCATGGAAGATGTGACGTTCATCAAAAACATCACGAGAGCCAACGAAAAACCATGGTTCACCTGGGAGGTACGTGAGCTCCTGAGAGTACGGAATGCTGCTTTCAAGTCTGGGGACAAAGACACCCTCAGATCTGCCAGGGCCAACTTGAACCGGGGCGTGAGAGCAGCCAAGCGTGCCCATGCCCATCCAGTCAGTCACTGACTACAGATCAACAGCCCCACCGCGCAAGGACAACACAGATTTCCTCAACACACTTAACACCTACTTTAGCAGATTTGAGGAAAATAACACCACCACACCAACAAAAGCCCCTCCCGGCCCGGACAATGAAACACTTCACCTGGACCCAGCTGTTGTACGGAGGACCCTACTCAAGGTGAACCCCAGGAAAGCTGCAGGACCTGACGACATACCTGGGCGTGTGCTCAGAGAGTGCGCTGACCAACTAACAGACGTCCTCACAGATATCCATAACACCTCTCTGAGTCAAGCCATCATACCAACATGCTTCAAAGCCACCACCATCATACCACTACCCAAGAAATCCCCGGCATCAACATTGAACAACTACCGGCCCATAGCACTCACCCGCATCATGATGGAGTGCTTTGAAAGGTTGGTCCAGGCCCATATAACATCCAGTCTCCCCACTACACTTGACCCATTCCAATTTGCATATCGTCCCAAACTCTCCACCGATGATGCCATAGCAACATCACTTCACCTATGGAAAACAAAGACAGTTACATGCGGATGCTGTTTATTGACTTCAGCTCCGCCTTCAATACACACAACAGTGGTGGGCCTCATCAGCGGCACTGACGACTCAGCCTACAGAGAGGAGGTGCATCAACTTATTAACTGGTGTGACAACAATAACCTATCCTGACGTTGTTATACTCATAATTCTAGTCAGAATATGAGTCTGATACCACTCCGTTGGGCTGCGAGTATGGGGCGTGTTTCAACCGAACCCGGAAAAAAATGCCTCTTCACTCAATTGGATAGACCTACAACCAATCAGAGCAACGTAGTATGTTGTTTGTTGAAAACAAATTCAACCCAAGCGCTCTTTGGTGATGTGGTTGATTACATTACTGTTGATCATCTGTCCATCATCGTATCAAGCCCGCCCTGACAATTTGATTGGTCCAAACAGCTCTTGTTCGGACATAAGTTTTTCCCCAACCGAGCGACCCCAGACCCAACCAAATGTTTTTGTGGGCGGGCTAAGTTTGGCTGGCACCCTGGCTAACAACCTACAACTGAAAGTAAACTGTAAATAAAACAAAGGAAATAATTGTGGACTTCAGGAAAAATCACATGCTCCACACTCCACTTAGTATAAATGGCAGCGCTGTGGAGTCTGTGAAAAGCACCAAGTTCCTGGGGGTGCATATCACAGATGACCTGACATGGTCCAGCAACACCACCTCTCTGGTCAAGAGGGCACAGCAACGCCTCCACTTCCTTCGCCGGATGAGGAGAGCCGACCTCCCACCCTCTGCCCTCACCATCTTTTACAGAGGTGCCATTGAGAGCATCCTAACCAGCAGCCTCTCAGTCTGGTAAGGCAGTTGCTCTGCTGCTGACCAGAAGGCCCTGAAGAGAGTGGTGAGGACAGCAGAGAAGATCACCAGATCAGCCAAACCATCCCTTCAGGACATGTACATGTCCCGTTGCCGCAAGAGAGCCATCACCATAGACCCCACCCACCCAGCTACAAACTGTTCACCCGCCTACCAGCTGGCAAGCGCTACCGCATCATGCGGTGCAAGACTACCATACTCAGCAACAGCTTTTTCCCCCACAGGCCATCAGACTACTTAACACACTACAAGGAAATCTCACGAACCGGGGCTCCTGCGCCACATACACCCACTAAGGACCAACTGACTGCAAAATATTTATTTCTATTTTAATTATTTATTTTTTAGTCTGTAAGTTCAATGTCTGCACTATGCACTTCATATGCACAATAACATATAGTATCCATGCTGCTATTTGAGCACTTTACTCATATGTTGTTCTTATGGAATATGTTGTTTTTAACCTGTTGATGTCTGTTTACACTTTTGTCAAATGTTATAAATGTTGTATTACTTGCACATTTGGAGTATGGGGAAACGCCATTTCGATCGTCTGTCTGAACAATAAATCTACTTCATTAGAGCCAACTCAGTTGTGAATCTGACACTACCATGTGTAGACTACAAGTAGCTAGCTACTGTGGTGAACCTGGCTTGTTTTGCAGTGGTTTACAGTCTCGCTAAACAGATGATCGGAGTGTTGTGAGGGGCTCAAATAAACACTCATTGCTATGTTTTACAACCAGAGGATTGACCAGAAGACTAGAAACCCTTCTTTCAGAATAAAAAGAAAACGATGCCTCCGACTGGTTTTGAACCTACAACCCTTCGTTTATCAGCACATCCTATCGCTAAGCCCCGCCCCTCGAACTCAAACGGGCCGTGGCAGTTTAGTAACAGCTGCACTCGGACATCTTCAGTTAACAACTCCATAGAGTAGCATTAGGAAAAGGGATTCTTCTCTTGTTTTATCGTGTTTGTTGTAATTTAAGTGTAAAACAATGGTCAAACGATGTGCATGGGGTAGATGCTTCTTAGGAGCGAACGCTCCTAAGAAGCTCTTAGCGTTAAGAGCTTCTTAACGAATCTGGGAAACCCGGCCATTGACAGTACCGGCTTACTTTCACCACTGATGTTATGCTAGGCTTAGGCAAGTTAAAACTAGCTAACGTTAACGTTATTAGCTACGTGTAACGTTTGGCTAGCTATTCACTAGCTAGAAAGTTAGGACACTGCCCTGTCAGGGACAGGGTAATGCTAGTAAATAAACTAATAAACGTAGGTTTACATCTCAGTGCCTATCCAAATTAGTTCAATTAACTGAAGGTAAATTAATGTAGCTAATCTAACCCTGCGGTGCATCAACAATACTGTATTGCCAAGCATTGGATATCCACAATTGGGGATATCGTGAATGACCGTGAGATGAAGCTTCTCCCTCTTGCATTGAGATCTGTAAATTCTCGCCTCCAATTTAAGTTTGTCATCCACCATATCTACTTTAAAATTATGTACGTATCCCTCCATTCATTGCATAATGAAGTCCCTTTTGACGGCTAAAACTCTAGTCAGCTGCGATAGCTTGTCCGAGTTAGCAACAGTAACTAAGGGGGGCGGGGCTTAGCGATAGGTCAACATATTGAAGCAATGTGGACATTTACATAAATACACCCCTTTCAGCCATGTTGTATTTGATTCAATTGTCCCAAGTAATGTTTTGAAATACATCTATTATACATATCTGTACAAAATTTCAAGTCAATTGGACCTTTAGTTCAAAAGAGGAATTTTGAAGGTTTTCCCAAATTCACTGTACAGGAAAATCCATCATGGCGGACCTCAAGGGTCCTTGAGGCTTTTTTGTTCCTCATGAAAAATGAGGCATGTACCCCAAGTTTCAGAAGAATTGGAGCAATGGGGTTGCAATGCCATCACTTCGAAAAGTGGTCTGATGTGGGCCAGTCTTGGTATGGGCGTTAGTTGTGGGATGTTGTATCAATTTGCCAAATTTCAAAACTTTTACCCATGAGTTCTTGAGATAAATTACAATAATAAATATAGCTGCAAGCAGCGATGCGGGTTCCTCCGCAAAATATTATAAACATGTACACTGTAGAAGATCGAGAGTTGGACAACAAGAGGGCAAAACAAGTGATAAAAGTAATAATTAAAATAGCAAATCTATAAAAACAATAATATAACTAATAAAAGTAGGAAAACCCTTTTGAGATAAAATTACTTAAATGCTTCGGTAAAAAGGTAGGTTTTAAGCTGTCTTTTAAAAATGTTTAGTGTTTGCTTCCCTAATATTTATGGGTAATTTGTTCCACAGTTTTGGGGCGTAATTGACAAAGGCCGAATCACCAATCTTCTTATGACTGCTTCTGGTGACCTCTAATAGGCCTGCATTTGATGATCGCAGTGTTCTAGCTGGTGTGTAGTTTATAAGGGAGTTAGCAATGTAGCTAGGTCCTTGTCCGTGTAGAGCTTTGTATGTGAGGAAAAAGACCTTAGTCAATTCTGAAGGTAACGGGGAGCCAGGGTAAAGTAGCTAGGACAGGACTAATGTGTTATCTTCTTTTAGTTTTGGTTAATAATCTAGCTGCAGAATTTTGAATGAGCTGTAGTCTTTCAGTGGTTTTCTTGAGAAGACCAGTGAAAAGTGCGTTACAGTAGTCCAGCCGGCTGGATATAAAAGCATGAATTAACTTCTCTGCATCATTTTGGTTTATGAATGGTCGTACCTTTGCTATATTCCTCAGGTGAAAGAAAGCTGTTTTGGTCACTTTATTAATGTGAGAGTTGAAGTTCAAATCTGAGTCCAGGATTACACCGAGACTCGTCACCTCTGGTTTAAGACTCCAAGATTCTTAATAAGCATCTCTCTTTTGGATTTGGGGCCACAGAGTAGGACTTCGGTTTTGTCTTCATTTAATTTAAGAAAGTTATCCTTCATCCATTTGTTTATTGCCAACAGGCAGTTGGTAATGGAATTGATGGCCGTTGCATCGTTGGGTTCAGTGGATATATATAGTTGTGTGTCATCCGCATAGCTATGGAAATCTGTTATGTTCTCTGATTATGTCGCCGAATGGTAACATATAAAGAGAAAAAAGTAATGGACCTAAGCAGCTTCCTTGAGCAACCCCGTAGCAGTTCTCATGTTTCTTGGACCTATGGTCACCTAAACTAACATACAACTTCCTTCCTGTGTGATATATGATTTCATCCAGTTCAATACACTATCCGTGAACCCAATAAGCTTTTCCAGTTTATTGATTAGGATGTTGTGATCAATAGTATCAAATGCTGCACTGAGATCTAACAGGATAAGGATAAAGACTTTATTTGCATCAGAGTTTAGTCTGAGGTCGCCAATTATTTTGGTGAGAGCAGTTTCAGTACTGTGATATTTCCTGAAACCTGACTGCGAGACTTCCAGGATGTTATTTTCTTCAAGAAAAAGTTTTAGTCCAATTAAAATTATCTTTTCCAGTACTTTACTAATAAATGGAAGGTTTGATATTGGTCTGTAATTTGCAAGTAGACTTATCCAATTTGGGTTTCTTTAATAGGGGCTTTACAACAGCTGTTTTGAAGGCACCTGGGAAGACACCAGTTCTAAGGGATGTGTTTATAATCTCTAGCACCGGACCTGAGACACTATCAAACACTCGCTTAAAGAATGTTGTGGGTATAGGATCAATATCTGAGGTTGTGGAGTTAGATTCGCTGACAATTTTGGAAAGTTCAGTAAGTGTGAAACAGGTAAATGTGCTCATGGTTATGTTGCAGAATCTACTGATGTCAGTTTCGACCCCACTATTAATAATACTAGCTCTGATCAAAGTTATTTTGTTCTTGAAGAACAAAGCAAGCTCTTCACATTTAACTGCTGAGGATGGAGGTGGGGCAGGGACAGTGTTTAGCAGCTGGTCGATGGTGGAGAAAAGAACTCTGGAATTTCTGGCATTTTCTGTAATAATGTTGGAGAAATATTCTCTCCTTGCTAGACGGATGGTTTTGTATCTTTGTAGATATTGTAGTGGATAGTGATCTTTGTTTTCCTCCATTTTCTCTCTGTTGCACAGCATTTTCTTTTCGTTTCACAATTCTTTTTTATTTCTGATGATTCAGATTAAAAAGTATATAATGATGGTCTGAGAGAGGTAGATCAGTTATTGAAATATTATTGATATTTAGTCCAGTTGTTATCACTAGATCTAGTGTGTTTCTGTGCCGGTGTGTTGGGTCTGTTATGTGTTGAGTTAGATTGAAACTGTTTTATTTACTTGGATATTTAAGTCTCCGTTTAAAACTACTTTGTCATATCTAGTGACACAGTGATAATAGTTCAGAGAATTCTTGTATGAATATTGGCGAGTGCTTGGGTGGCTGATATATAATAACAAAAAGTATTGATTCGGTTTTGAGCTCTATAGCAAGATATTCATGTGATATGAATTCACCTAGCTCAGTGATTTTGAACAACAGTTTAAGTTAAGAAACGGTTGACATTTCAAGGTGAAATTGCGCATGGTCTTTCAGAACGATGTCATCCTGTTTAACTAAACAGATAATTTAAATTATGACAGGCCAAAAGATTGTGGCTGGATTCAAACCTACAACCTTATACTTTGCAGATCACCATCCCAGCTCATTGAGCTATTCTCAGTGTTGAATATTGTCATGTTCAGTTACTGTATAAAAAAGTAAGACGTTTCTCCTGTGGTAAGCGTTGTTAGACTCAGCCAAAGTTGAAACTGCTCTAATTCAATCATATTTTGATATTTACATTTACATTTATGCATTTAGCATAAATGTAAATATCAAAATATGATTGAATTAGAGCAGTTTCAACTTTGGCTGAGTTTCATGATATACCAAGGTGAAATTATTTATGGTACTTCAGAGTGAGGTCATCTTGAACCCTATTCAAATTATATTTGATTTATTGACACAAAGAAATTGAGGCAATGTGTACATTTACATAAATACACCTCTTTCAGCCATTTTGTATTTGATTCAACCGTCTTAAGTAACGTTTTTAAATACATCAATGATACATATCTGTACAAAATTAATTTAATTTGACTTTGTTTAAGAGGAGATAGATTTAAGGTTTTTGCTACATTTTGTTGTACAGGAAAATCCATCATGGCAGACCTTGGGTCTGGGTCCTTGAAGGTTTTTTGTTCCCCATGAGAAATAAGGCAAGTATACCAATTTTCAGGCATTTCGGAGTAATGGGGCGCTGGGGACATCACGTAGACTTTGGGCGTGGCTTATAGCACCACCTATGTGTACATGGGCCACTAGCCGTCTGGGAGTAGTGACTGACCTGTTGTATGATTGGGCCAAATTTGAAAAAAAATCAGGTCGAAGACTTTTTGAGCCATTTAACAGAGAAATATAATAATAGGAATACTAACAAAAACAATGGGTTCCCTCCTACCGGAGAAACCCTAATAATTATAATACCAACAATTACAATAGGGTTCTTCCTAACGAAGGAATCCTAAAAAGGAAAAAGAAAACTTAGAAAACTTACGTTCAATTTTCTTCTTGAGTCGAGGGCAGACAACAAACCAGACCATTACAGCAGTCAGCGCCGCCAAGCCCAGAGAGATGAGCAACGTTCCCCACCAACGGACTTTGTCAAAGCCCAGCACTGGAGAAGATGTTGGGTACAAGAGATCGAGAGGGAAAGAAAGACATGGAGCAAGATAAAGAATAATATGAAATAACTTGAGTCTTTAGGACAAGCATTCAGACTTTGATATTCTTTCAGCAGGTCTACTTAAAAATAACAAATGTACAGGTATTGTGCATAAAGTTACAAATCTGTAACATGAACATTTATGAAGACTAATACAAACACAAAAGTAACTCATTGATGATTATTGTTGTTTTTTTCATTTAAAAACAGAAGATCTTCAGCTAATAAGTCTACAAGGAATCTGAACTTGCGCTGGAATTTATCTACCCAATATGTTAAGTTGCCAAACATAAGCTTCCAGTCAACACCGCTTCATAGATCACACACTGCATCCAGGTAGCAAATACTCCTAGTCAATTATTAAGCACGTGGCTCATAGATGTTACGCAGACAATTACGTAATTCCAACATGGTGTGACAAAGACACAGGGGTGTTGCAAGTGCCCTGCCACCATCCACATACAATTCTTTAAAAAGGCAAGGAGAGCTGGGGAGGGGGTACAAAAAGGGAGGTGATGATTTACTAGTCTTCAGTGTAGCATAAGAAAACCTGCAAACGTCACAACCAACGTGTCAATGCAGCTCTGTATGCTGGTGGCAACAGGGGCGCCATTAAATGAAAGACTCAGGCAGAAAAACAACCCACTAATGTCATACCAAGAAGATACAAGTTAGCTACGCAGTTAAAAGGAAGTGGGTTGTTAAACTTCTGCAAGGTCTCTACAGTGTGACCTTGTACAACAACAAAAACACGGATGGAAGCTGGACAAACAAAAAGATTAGAAGGCCAGGGGCTGAAAGATAAGAGAACTTGGTCACATCGTTCGTTTAGGGTCTACAGTCCACAGCAACCTATAATACTTGTCACCCTCACATGCTACAGCAGCAGCCGACTGCAGGACAGGACATATCTGCTCGGTGTATTTAGTTACGCAACACAAACTCTGCCCCTCCGGGGAAAGGAAAGGAGGAGGGGCTGGGAGAGGAATCGGGAAGGAAGCATGTAGCTTTTATAGCCCAGCTGTCTCACCCTCACTGGACAGGTGCAGCCAGCTCAGGGTGCTCAGTTTGGCCAGTGTTGGGATAAGGTGGGGTAGAGGAACAGGGTGAAGTGCAAAAATAAGAGTGGACAAAAATAAGTAACCACTGGAAACTGAGAAATTTGGGTGTGTAAATTCAGCATACGCCTGGGTAGATTTCTATGAAGTCAGACAGTAGCACGTCTATGTGATGATGACCCCAGAATAGGTCAAACCTCTGGAAACAATGAAAGTATAAAAATATAGGCTGTCCATAAAATAAACACTCCCATACAAAAGGGGCGAGTCTCTACCACAGCCACGCAGTGGAATGAATGGGAGTGCTCAGGAAATGGAATTTAACCACGGCTACTTTCCAACTTGTAACCCTTTGCATCCCGCTGCCCACATTACACAATAAAATGGTTTGTTATCCTCCCCTATGACTCAACTGTAAGAATGAGTCAAAGTTTGGAAAGGATAGATGAAGGGTGAATATCCTCTTTAAACATAACAGCAATACATTCTTACAGTTGTAACCCTCCCAGGTCGAGACATTTATTTAGCCAACGTAATAATAAGTTCCTGGAACGGTGAACTATCCCACGGTGGAGTATTCAGTATATAAAACCAAACAATTGTTTCATAGTCGTACTGTAATCTATATCTTATGACACCCACTACATTTTTCAATGTTCACACAAGCAATGCAGTTAGCGGATGGCACAACTTGATGATGCAAGACAGGCATGTTGTGTAAATTAAGGCATGTGTTAGCTTGTTTAATCAACGATTCATCTGCTATACTGTCATAAGTGGTTTGTGTTGGGTCCCCCAAGCAACCAATGCCACACACGGTTTGTTTTTCAAAGGGGTAACCAAACAGGAAATTGGCATTCCAGTTTAACGACACAAAAACACCAACAGGAGGGGTGTCAAATTCATTGCTTACCATATTCAGAACCCATGCAGGTCAACAACAAAAAAACACCAAACATATTTAAAAGGGTGTACTCAAGAAAGTTACAAATGAAGAAAATAGTTGCATCTAGCACGAACAAACTATAGTCACATTAAAATGGTGATAATGTGCTTTTGTAAAGCCTCCTTATGACTCTTCCATCTGTAGTAGACCTTCTAAATGACCAAATATGGTTTGTGTGTTTACGTGAGTGATTTCTAAGGTGTTGAACAACCAGGGCTTCGAACATGCATTCTTTTTTACCTCTTGATGACTTTCATCTTAAGTAGATTCATTTACAACCACAAAATACGAAGGCGTGAACATGCAAGTGTATGTGACGTGTAAAAAGGGGATTATATAAAGAACAGACCAAATGTACAGCCATGTTTCCTTTCTCCGCATTCCATGGCACCCAACAGTTTGACAGGGCTGACTTATCACCACTACACAACTGCTACAAGAGTCTGTGTCGAAGAAAAAATCTTTACGAGGACCCCTGTATTGGAAAATAAACACTCCTGCTGTGAAGGGTATGTGCTCCTGCTTTGCTTTAACTGTATACTCCTGGTGCTTATGACATGGAGGAAGTCACTGCTTGTCAAAGATCAGGATTATCCTATTAGAACCACCTTTACGGCCTATAGGTCTTGAAAAGAGCATGGGTGTAAGAATACACGTCCTCCTCCCTAGCAGTGTGTGTCAGTAAACCAAGTGTGCACTGATGACTGTGCTAGTTCAGTTCTGCCTCAGGTCTTTAATCTCCTGTACATCTATATCCTGTGGCTATGCATCTGAAAGTGCAGCAGGAATTAAATCATCCCCTTCTCTGCACAAGGAATACCCACAGTATAGGTGCTTGAGTGCGATACACTTGCGTCTGGGTGTAAATTACATAACAGTACACTATGTGATTTGAGTCAGCAGGGCAGAGGCCCCTGCGGTGAGTGAAAGTGATCTTCTCTCTGCACGTGTGCTGATATGGATGAATACACCCACAAGCACGCACAAGCGCATATCTGGTCATACCCTGGCCTTAAGCCTTCATTTAATGGCCCAGGCCAGTTGACATCTTGAACTGTTCAGTCCTGTAGGTAGAAGAAAACAAAAGGAGCGAAAGTAGCTAATTAAATAGGGTTCTTTACCAGGGAAAAACAAAACTAGTAACTGCCACCATCAAGATCCAAAGGTAAATCCAAGCCATTTCACCAGAGACTGTGACAAACATGCATTTGCAGAATTAAAATGTCCCTGCTTTAGGTCGGAAAGGAACAGACATACGGTGGTGACCCACATTGACAACTCCCAAACATCTCCCACTACCACTCAGCATCCGGCTGTCTGAGGGAGTGGTTCATTTCTGTAGCCTATGGCTACAGGTAGGAATGCAGGGTGAGATGGAGAGTGAAACAAGGTTACTCACTCGGTGCACCAGAGAACATGATGGAGAACACGTTGGTTCCCATAGTGACAGCGTAGAAGACAGGCAGAGCCTTCAGTCCATTGGGAACAGGGTCTTTCTGCGGGGAGAGAGACTGAGCAGGTCAGAAACACTGCGCCCACTGTGAACAAAGTTACCCTATTATACTGTCAGGTTACAGTTAATGTCAGAACACACACTGGTATATTGGATAGGATCAATGATTGAGATTAAAGGGAATGAAAAGTACAAAGATGGGCTTTATTCTATCCGGAAACATGATCATTAATGGTCTAGAACGGGGGTACTCAATAGGCGGACCGCGGTCTGGATCTGGACCCAGACGCAATACAATTTGGACTGAAGCCAAAATCAACATTCTAATTTAGTCATAATCCAAGCGAGTTTTCAGTAGTGCGTGATTTCACGCCCATATTGTTTTCCTACTCAGTGTTGTTTCTATCTTCTGTGTCCAATCCAAAGATCAGGAGCTGTAATAGTAATCACCATGACAACTCATTAATTCAACGTTGGCCGCAACCTCTGTGGGTCACGCAGGTTGTGTGTGTCATTCGCAACAATGCAGGCTAATCGATTTGCTAACGGTAGCCTACCTGTTTCTTCTTTAGCAAAAATCATGGCGTGACAAAACCCAGCGAAAAGTTGATTCTGAAAATCGCAAATTTCAGACAGAATGGACTGACAAGTATGCATTTGTGTTGCCGGTGGGGAGCGCAAAACCGATGTGTTTAATCTGCAATGAGAAGGTTGCTCTTGTCAAAAGTGGTAGAGCTAACGTGAAACATCACTATGACACAAAGCATAGACACAGAACAAAATTACCCACAGAACTCTGAGGTAAGGGCCAGAAAAATAAACCATCACTGTTCCGGACCCTGGACTGAATGGAAATTTGGTGAGTGGACCTTTTGAGTTTCTAATTGAGTACCCCTGGTCTAGGACATACCCGTCAACACTTTCCTCTCAAGAAGCTTCTACAACCCACATTCTGTAATAATAGTGCATTTCGCTTTGATAAGGCATACCTTGTGTAAGATGAACATGCGGATTAGGTAGAAGACAATGCCTGACATGATGCCAGACAGTAAGGGAGACAGAAACCAGGAGGCAACTGTAGAGAGCGCAGAACAATTAAACAGAGAATTAACTTTTTTGAAATCACCAACACATAGTACTTTGACTTCACTTGCAAGAAAAAACACTTAACCCCCACCCCTCAAAATATTCCATATTCTTTTTACTCTGCTGACCAATTAAATGGGTCACAAACAGATTTAGGTTCCTAGACAGTTGTTTTCTCACCAATCCTGACAAGTTCCAGCCACCTGACACCCTGCTGGCCTCTGGCAACCAAAGAGAAACCAATGGTAGCACCAACGATGCAGTGAGTTCCAGAGATGGGAAGTTTGAGGAAAGAAGCAGCCAACTGCCACACAGCAGAACCTAGAGGGGAGATCAGAGCAACAGTACGGCATTCAAGCTGCTAGTTTTATCCTCCGTACAGAAACAAAGCTTCAGGTAAGGCCACAAATCTTTTCCAGTTACAGATTATATCAGACATTGGTCTCATACTTAAAACACATTTTTACCTGCCTTTTGGATTTAAATCACTCACCAAACATGGCACTGACAGATCCAGCCATTAGCACGTGTTCGGAACCGTTGTACATGCCCACGTCAATGATGCCCGTACGGATTGTCTCGCTCACCTTGGCCCCCAGGAGCACAGAGCCCACCGTCTCAAAGATGGAGGCCAGGATGCAGGCCTGACGCAAGGTGACCACTCCTGAGCCTACTGCGGTACCAAACGAGTTGGCAACATCGTTGGCTCCCACAGAGAAGGCCAGGATAAAAGCGATGATAAAGCCAATAATAAGCAGCCACATGTAGGGCGTCAGTGGACCCTGGGTCATGACAACGAACGTGCTGGCCAGTGTTATGGTGGCTAGAGTTGTTGAAACCATTTTGCGGGATTGATTGGTTTCTCTTAACAATTATCCACTTCACTGTGTTTGAGGGAATGTTTGCCCAAAAAGACAATCAATTCCAAAGCTGCTCAGTTAAATAAGGAGGTATCAATGTTTTCAAGAGGTGATTTCTTCAGGCCCCAACCCTTTTGGGTTTCTGAGCTGTGTAAACTATGGAATATAACTACAGTACTTTTGTTTTGACAAAACAGCAGTAAGTTATTAAAGTAACCTACAAAGTGGGCTTAATGCTATTCTGTAATTGTACTAGTTTTGCTACAGGTTCTTTGACTGCTACCAGCTACCAGACTGACTGAGTGTACTCCCATTGTGCAACAGTTACTGGAAGTGAATGGGTGCACATCCTGAAAAAAAGGTGAGAAAAACAAAAAACACTAGTTAGATATTAACTGGACAAGACATGTGCAATCCAATTTATCAATGCCTGTGAGCAATACAGGGACCAGGAAAAAACATTTCCTCTGACATCACAAGAGGGCGGTGTCAGCGGACCCATTGACAGTGAATACAGGAAAACGAGACCCTCAATATTCATGTCAACCATGGGAGGAGATGTTGAGTGAAAAAAATACACGATTCGTGGTATTAACCACTCACTGTTCTAGGACTAAATCAAAACAATTAAGATTTATGTTGGATTAAACACGTTCCATTTTACAACATAGATTGGAGCTAAATGAGGGCTCCTTTGCCGTCTTGCCTGAAATCACTAACGGAGGCCATTTTAAGGGATGTCGCAGGAACAGAATAAATGTACTTAGTGCTAGCTGGCTTGTGGCAATAATATTGACAAATATTTTGACAGGAATTACAAACCAAGACAGTAACGTAGCAAGCCATTACTCGACAAAAGTTCAATTAATTGCCTCATTTAATTTGTTGTCGGGAAAAAGCGAGCACGTGTAGTCCTCATTCATTCATAACGTCTTTCCAGATAGCTACTACAGTAGCCATCCACCCAGCTACAGTAGCCAGCCACACGCCAAGATAGGCAACACATTACCTCCTCAACGCCATCAAATCGTATGGTAACAGAATGGAAGTAAGCAACATCAGCTAGAAATGTAATAACGTTACATTGCGATGACATGTTAGCTGTCAAACAACGTAATCTCTTAAATGAGCCATCATTCTTGGCCAAAACAAAATAATAGATTATAAAATTAAGAAACACACGCTTCAAAGCTTAGAAGGCTAACCTTATACAACACAGACATCGCCGGCACCACAAGACAGATTGACAGATTTACTGGAAACAGCAGATGCGTTTAACGTTAGCTAACTACTGTAGGAAGCTACAGTACGCGCTTAATTGAAGTAACTAGCTGTCGCTAGTTTGTACCACTAGTGAGTTTGCCAGCGGTTGTGAATTAGTTGTTCACTTCTGAATCTTTAACTATAAAAATACATTAAAAAAACAATTTACAAGTTTATAAAGTAGATATTTAGCAACTTACCACACGTCGCACACGATACAAAAATGTAAGAGATGACGCGCGCAATATCAATACAGCGCGCGCGGGATCAGGAAACAAAAAGTGGCGTTACCAAAATATCGATTTCTACGTGAAAACGTTTGTATGCTTTAAGGAACACCGTATTAAAAATACGTTGAACACATCAGGTTCTCAGCTTTGTCCTCTGATGTCTTGTCCAGCTCTATTACGCCGAGTAGCCGCGTGCGTAGAAATTGCCGGTACCTGGTTCGGTGGATGTCTTTATTCAGAAACAGAGAACGGGTGGGGCTTAAAACGTCATAACCCCACCCCCTTACTGTCGGAATACGGCTCAAACTGGTTTTAGTTGGTTTTATAAAAGATTATAGATGTCGCACAGAGGGATTTTCGTATATAAAAAAGGCCGTGGACGTCTTCCTCTTGGCGCATGCTTAGAAATGAACAGTTTCGCAAGCGTATAAATTGTGTGTAGGCCTATACATAGTTCCATAACAATCCCATACAATCTGACTGCAGCCAGTCAGTTAAACCATCCTCGTTTCATCCACTTGGTTTCCAGACAGAAATGTATTTCCAAGAAACAGAATTTTCGATGTCATTAGTTATCCATTTAAAATTAAAGGTAGCAGTGTACACAAAAGATTGATCATGAAACCATCGAGAAATCCACTATTTATTACTCATTAACAGTATTGTTAGGGTTACAATATTATACAGTATCAGAATACAATATAATCTGTATTTAGAGTAGGTACGAGGCACAACCCTTCGAGAAATATGTCAAAGCAGCCAAATAAAAAGCTGTTCTAGTTAGTAGATGTGCAACACTGTATTGCACCATCTGGCGGTGAACACGTTGTAGCCTAATTTTATAGTGAATATAGATTCAAATGTTAATAACTTTTTCAAATGCACTTTACATATCATCCATAAGTGTTGTTGCGTATTTATTGTATAATTGCTCTGTATAAATATATATTACTAAATTATGCCAGTGCCAAGCGAGGCATTTATTTAGACTACTTTTCACCTTTATCGTGGTCCTTTCACTTGCAATAAGCAGATGACGTAAAGAAGACAACTGAACTTGACTGTTTCATGAGCACCTAATCTAGAGACAGGCAATATACAAAGCCAATGACACTACCAGTGTAACGACAAGAGACCAATAAGAATCGTGTTTTTAGTGGAGGAGGGTCTCTCGTCCAGATCTTTCTGAAGTAAGCTGTCTGTAGGAGGATCAAGTCGACTGGCTAGAGTGTGTAGAAAACGTGAGGGAGCATTAGAGGCGGGTTTGTAAGAAGGGCGATGCGAGCGTGGGCTAATAAACCAGCGAATAGATTAAAACTCGTACCACTGGTAATATATATTTAGTAGTATTAGTGTATATATAGATAGTTTAGCAATCTATCCAAACTACGGCATGGCTAGCTAGCTAATGGTAGCTAGCTAGCTACAATGTTGATTGGATCTCGTGTTGTCATGCGCAGCTAGCCTGATATCAAATACATTCGAAAGGGCATGCATATCACCAGCTTGTTCACTAACTAGATTGTGTGTTGTACACGGATCTTATGCAGTAGACAAATTGCCAGACTTCTGTTAACAACAAACGGGTTCTACTGGCACCAATAGTATGTTTCAGTCCATGCAAAGGCGTCCGATCTGTGAGATCGGTGTAAGTGCGTTGAGGCTTCAAAGCAGCAAGGCATTTCGAGAGGGTGTTGGCAAGGGCAATGGCAAATCCGTCACTGCTGCATGGATTGGCCGAAGGATGGGCCTTTTGTTGTCATGGCTCCAGAGATCAGGGGTGGGTACGAGTGAAACGGTGTGTTCTGACAAGAAGAAGCAAGGCCTACTGTCCATTTTTGCCAACCATTGTAGTTTTGTGACTGGGCAGAGGCTCAGACGTGCACATCAGATTGGAGAGCTTTACTCCAACTTGTACTCCGAGCGAACCAGGTGGACCCTGGTCGGCAGCATATGGCGACGACTCCAGAGCAAGCACGCCCATACAGGGAAACTTATTGGCGCACTAGCTGGTGTCTTTATGTGGGAGGACCAAAAGATTCGAGATGAAGAAATACGCAGGTATTATGATACTCTTGTTGTCTAATGTCAATAATGTAATAGTAAAAGTAGTTGCTTTAGATCTAGAATGTAAATGAGACACAAGCCTATCTGTTGTACTTTGCATACCATATTGAATCCACAAGTTTGCAGACTGCACATTGCTGGATATTTAGATATAATTTTTTGTGTGTTCTCTGATCAAGACAAAAGCACCATGCAGGTTTGCTTCTTACTGTGTAATTGTACCACTGTACCATTGTCTCTGTACCACCAACTATCTCTGGGGGAGAAGACCTCTCACTGAATTGCTTCCAAGGTTTCATCCATTTATTCTCTAGTTTTCCCCTGTTTTCGGAGGGGTTTAGGTTGGTTTAGATGCAGTTCCATGGGCATATGTGAAGCCCTCTGTGACATTGCCTGTAAAAAGGGCTATACACACAAATAAAGTTGAGGTTTTGATGTTTGTCTACCTGTATCAGTAATGCTGTCTGGGACACTTATGTGGTATGCTTTTGTCAATGCAAAGGTGTGGACTCGAGCTTCAAGCGTTAGAATCTGTGAAGAATGTAAGGACTTCCACAGAGAAGCTAGCAGGCCAGGTGGATGCTGGCTGGGAAGTTGTCATGGAAAGGAAGAACTTCCGAGTATGGAGGCGACCTATCCCAGACAGCCACTTGTATGAATACAGAGGTAGACAATCATTCTGTGTAGCCATTTACCATTTCTCTGTCTTTTCAGTATCGGACCATACTAGTTTTATTATTCATTCAATTCATTATTAACAATTTGCTCCTTTTAATTGAATGATCAGTGTTTCCCCTACCATTATATTAGGGGGGCGCCCAAGTTGTAAACGTAGCTTGTTTATGCCTGAAATTCATTTCTTTAATTCTTATATATATATATGTTATATATATTATTATTATTTTTACAGTTTTGGGTTCCTACAACGATGTCACCCCTAGGCAGTTCTTCAATGTTCAGGTATATCATGAGCTTGCTGTTTACGATATTAGCAGTGATGGCTGTACTGCAATTGCCTATAGATTCCATGTTTTGGGATTATATCAGGGATCCAACCAATCTCAAGTTTATGTATAGCATAGTGCATAGTGGAGCTGCTCTTGCTCCACTCTTAGGCATGTATAGCATGTACAGCTGTTTAAGATCTCTATGTAGCATTTGCTATTTATAGCTGCTGGCAGGTTTTCTTGTCTCATGCTCTCTCCTTTGGCCCAGTTGGATACAGAGTACAGGAAGAAGTGGGATGCTCTGGTAATTAAGCTGGAGGTGGTGGACAGAGATGCTTACACAGGTTCTGAGGTTGTGCACTGGGCCACACATTTCCCTGTGAGTATGTTGGTGCTTGTGTTACATAAGATGGGACACTGATGCTGTTTCTTACAGCAATTTGTGTTTGATTTGATTGTGACTTTAATTAGTTTTTTTCTCATTTTCTGCTTCCTGTGTTTTTTTTTGCTTTAAGCTCTCTGTCCTGTTGGGACACTGTTGAAACATGTTCTTCAATTTTTTCCTGTTATATATTTGACATTTTGGTTTTGTCTTACTACAGTATCCCATGTACTCGAGAGACTATGTCTATGTACGTCGCTACGATGTTGACTTGGAAAATAATTTGATGATCTTGGTCTCCAGGTGAGTATCTCGAAAGGCCCAATCTAGATCCAATTCCAATCCCAGATGTCAAGATGTACAAATCAGTTTTGGTTTTGGGGGGGGGTAATAAGGGCTGTGCAGCATCCAGGACTCCCAGAAACCCAGGACTTTGTCAGAGTCCACTCTTACCAGTCCAAAATGGTCATCCGCCCTCACAGGTCCTTCGATGAGGTAAGTAGGGAATAATGGGCTTTTAACATGGAGCAGGTCTCACCTATACTGGTCGGTGTGCCCTGCAGCGGAGTCATTAACAGTGTTGGATTTTGTCTTGTTGCCAACAGAATGGATTTGATTACCTGCTTACCTACAGCGATGACCCTCAGACAGCCTTCCCACGTTACTGTTTGAGCTGGATGGTTTCCAGTGGTGAGCATTTTATATATTTAATGCCTAATCTCCTTTTTCACCTATAAATGATGGCTGTCATTGTATAAAACTGGAGTGTTGTCCTCAAAGGGAAGTAATGTGCAAGTCAACACGACATCAAGTTGACAACACCACAAATTCAGTTGAGCACAGGCTGTCCATACACAACCAACACCGTTTAGCTCGTAGATTGATGTTGCTCTAATGCAGCTTTCCAGGACACACTGGTTGGGGGGGAAAACAAAACAGGAGAGATTCTTGTTGTCTGCAACGCTTGCTGTTGTGTACTTTTTTTGCAGTAGGGGTTTTTAGAGAAGCAGCTTGCATATCCAGGTGGCCTTTCAGGAGGACAGTTACATTTAGTGGTGAAATTTAATAGTTAATCTTTTCTGTCTCACTTAAAGGCATGCCCAACTTTCTGGAGAAACTGCACTCTGCAACCCTGAGGGCCAAGAACCTGGAAGTAGGTATCTATGACTACGCAGCTGTTGTTAAACTCAACGACACCAAGCACCAGCCCAACCAGGATCGTCTAACCGGAGACAACACGCGCACGGGAGGTTCCGGACAGATCTACGCCTAAGTTTCAGAGTCTGGGTGTCTTTTCTATCTAGGATGGGTTGTGGGAAATGTGACTTCACCTGCTGTACACCTGTTCACACACAACTTCACCAGCCTCTTACACTTTTGGACGAGTCAGCAATAAAGGGAGTATCAGACAGTTGGTTGGTAAATTTGCAGACTTTACTTTCCCCTAGATATATTTGATGGAATTGATCACCAACTTTCACTGAGTGGTTGTGAGGAACGTGAACTGTGTGACCGAGAACATTTCAACCTCTTGGAGAAATTACTGTTGTGTGTGTGTGTGCTAGCCAGCCAGCATCCGGGGGGAACTATGTTAAAGACTGAGACAAAATAACTACCCACAATGTAGAGATTCTGTTGCCAAAGCACCGTGGAGCTATACACCCGGCACACTAACTTTTACGGACCAGAAGACTAAGAGCTGGTGTGGTCACTTTCAAATTATGGGAATTTTCATCCAATGGCAGTAGCCAGGTTCCTCCATGATCCGTCCCTTCATCGTTGAGTTTTTTCAAACTGCCAGGTATGTTGTAACAGACTTAAACTGATTTAACAGGATTTTGATCCATAAGGGGGCATGTTGTCTTAGGACAACCACAAAATCCTCCACACCCATAGTACAAATGTTCTTTTTTCTTTATTACCAATGCAATTGCCCTTCACTTTTTTATTTGAATGCTATTGTCTGAGAATTTACAAGCATGCCAACAAATGGTAATCAACTTGAAATAACTGCTACTGTATTTCCTAAATACTAAAAGTGGTAATTGTGACATGTTGTCTTTGGAGAACAGACCACTATTGTTCTTACTGCTGAAGCGGTAGAATAGTTTGCAATGAAATGAAGTAGTGCAGAAGACTATTTGCAATTCCTCAAGACGTTTAGGTTAAATGTTCTACTGGGTTTAATTGGTTTTTGTTAGATTTTTTGAGAAGTGGGGTGGTGCTTTTAGTGTAGGTCCTACTATTAGAATTACTTCTGGTTGAGTCTAAAGTGGGCAAAATAGATGTGTTACAGACATGCTCTATGAAAAACATACACTCAGAAGAGACTACTCTGTTTACAGCCCAGCAATTAGGCGTGAAACACCCCCCAACTGTCTTTTTGTGTGCTTAAACCAGGCCTTTTCAGTGAGTTTTTTGGATATTTTTTATTTCCTCTACAGCATTGTTTTTTTTCTTATGGAAATGCAGAGCTCAGTATATATTCTGCAGTACTTTGAAAAAGAATGGGTGTTTTTACAGCCTTTTAAGTACGCGTTGTCTAGTAACAGTAGTACAGACTGTTATTTGTATTAATTAGGTAACTGAAGGGTCCATGTAAAGGTATTACGTAGAAAAAAAGGTAACTCTCAAAAGTCCCAAATAATAATAACTTTTTTGTTGTCATGCAATTGTCTTTGATACAAATGTCTATTTAGCTCTGTAAAAAAAATAACTATATGACTGTTTTAAATTTGTTAAAATTGTGGAAATTAAAGCCTCCAGTGGTGTTTCAATTAAATTGTCTTGAGATGGTCAGTTGGAGGGCAAAGAGAAACACAGCGAAAATAGTTTAGGTCACGTTTGGAAAGATACGCTTGGAAAGATTTGAGAATGTCCAGCTTGTGAATGTCATATTATAATGTGCTTTACATTTTCTCGGCACGTGAGACACGTGCCAAGAAAATGTTAGTCCACTGTGATGTACTCTGTAGCTTTTTTTGACAAGCTGTCTGACATGTTTTATGATTTGCAATGGTTGATTCCTTTGTTTAAAAATATATAAATAAAAAGTCAAACATTAGAAAATAACTGAAAAATCTGTAACTGGTACAACTATGTAAGCCGTTGGTTGTAACAGGTTATTTTATGACAGCTTTGAAACAGTTGAACAACTAATCAATAAACAGCTAATTAAAAATTAACTTCCTTTTGATGTTTTTTGGGGTGAAATTGTGCTCCGACTAGCAAATGTGTGCATACACAACACAGGTCTATTTAACTGAATTCTCATGTTATACATTTTGTCAAAGGTATAGTCTGATGTGACCCCTGTCCTTGTCATGCATATTTTATATCAGGAACACACAAGTGGTTGGAGACAGGCATGTGGCAGGGATGATCAGTCTTAAATAAATAACACACTCCACCAAATACTGGTGCACTTGGATCAGATAAGGACTGGCAGCATAGAGGTCTAAAATATGAACATGGTCTGACCTTCCATAAAAAGCACTGTGTTGTTACAACACTGACAAACAATCTCACTACTCACTTAGTATTATGATGACTACGCAGGAAAATACATTTTGCGCTTTCACATCACAACTCAAGATTTGAAAGGGATAGGGAACTTGTTCAGAGAAAATACTCTAAGGCTCTAGACTCTAAAGTATCCATTTCTGTCCAAATATTTAAATATGGCCGTTAAAAAAATAGACAGCCTGACAAAATGCGGAGGTGCTGCTCAGTGACTTGGGACTGGACAACATGAATATGTCAGCAATATGATTTGCAGTGGTTCCTCTGTGTCCAAAGACTAAACTGAGGCCCCATCTATTTATTTTTTTTACACCTGACCTCTACTGGTTGAAATTAAAAGCCTCAGTCAAATGTTCAGAGCACTTATTGTAATTGATTGTGTCCAGAAATCTGCCACAATGTAGCAAGTCAGTGAAGCAATCGTATTGAGGAGTCAGGTGGCTGAGCGGTTAGGGAATCAGGCTAGTAATCTGAAGGTTGCCAGTTCGATTCCCGGCCGTGAAAAATGACGTTGTGTCCTTGGGCAAGGCACTTCACCCTACTTGCCTCTGGGGAATGTCCCTGTACTTACTGTAAGTCGCTCTGGATAAGAGCGTCTGCTAAATGACTAAATGTAAATCGTTAAACTGCTTCATCTGCAACAATTAAACAACCCCCAGTCCTCTTACACTTTTGCTCCTTTTGTCCTTTTGTCTCCACCCCTCCAGTTAGCATTGATTTCACTTTAGACTTTAGTTCCCAGAGAGCCACACAATCTTTGTTGAAACATTTATTTAAATACACAAACATCTCCAAACCAGAACCAAAGCAGGCTAAAGCAATCAAAACAGATACAGTTCAAGGGAAAACACCTTTACAGTACAAAGAAAATAAAAAGTTACCTTGTGGCGGTGGACAACAGTTAAAGCTTTGAATGCACTTGTTCTCCACCAGATCAGTGTTCAGCAGCTTTTATCTCTTTTTAATAAATTTCCATTACATTTTGATATCCTTTAAAAGGGGTCATGCATGCAAATACAGATACAAAGTAGTAACAAGTCAGAGTCTCTTTTTTTGCCAGATGGTTGACATTGGGTATGACATCAAGATAGAAATGATGCAATTGCTCAAACCTCAAACCGGGAGAAAAGACAGAAGAAGTGTGCTCACAAGCCTCCAAAGTGCTTGGCGCAACCATGGACAGGAAAAGCACTGCATGGTTAGATCAAGCACAATGGGGTCCTGGGCAAAGAGAAAACGCCATCAAAGTTCAGGTGAAGTCAAGACATAGCCTGTGGGAGACTGATCCAAGTATATGTAGCTGGGAGAATGGGGAAATTCAAACTAATCTAGATTAAAAAGTCCCTTTAAATCAAATCTACACCGGCATTAGTGACCTAGGTAGTGATGGGGTGGAGGTACATGAGAGGTGAAGGTAGAGTTGCAGACCTGAGAGTACTGAAATAATGTACTAAAATAAAATAGCCTTAGACACAATAGAAACAGGGGAAGTGTTTGTGGTACAGTGCGGCTAGGGACCTTTTTTCAAAATTTGAAAAAAGGGATTAGTCATAGGTCACACTCACTGCGGAAAAGTGGGCACCGCCCTTCCTGCGCCACAAACTGCGGCAAACCCCACCCTCCCAGTCTTCGCACCCTATCCCACCAGTCACTTTTTGATTTACCGTATCAAAGGATTATAAAATAGATGTAGTTTTCCACAAAAAAACAACAATAAAAACTTTAAATTCCCGTAACTAAAATGTTTTCAGGCCAGCCAAAAGGAGTTGTTAATGGAATTACAACTCCATCTATCCAAAGGTGATTTTTAAGAGCAATCAATGGAAATAAAGTTTACAGCAATGATTGTTATCTTGTTAAAGAACAGCAGGATCTCCTATAAGTGCTCTAGGCTATAGGTCTTCCATCTAACAGACAGAGAGCAGTTTCAATGCTCAAGGTTGATTCAATGTAGAGAATGGCAGATACAGTCATATCACCTCTGTTCATCTACTGCCATTTGCCATCTTAGAGTAGCAACACAACAACTCCTGACATTCTGGTCCTAACCTGGTTAGCGGTCAACAATCAAAGTCAGGAGTTGGAATGCTGTGATGCCTGGTTACCACAGACATAAATTAATTATTTACAAAGACCAGTGAGGAAATATCCATCAGTGGGTTTTGACAATCTCGTTACTCTTCTTTTCCATATCTCCTGGGATATTTTACTGAGATGGTGTAGTAATCAACTTAGTGCTCTGGCAGATGAACCGCTTTGTTTGGTGAAATTAGATAAATATGCAGATGCAGGGGTATTTGAAGGGAAAGAAAATGGGTTTGGTAGTGGAGTCTTTATGAACATTATGGACATGGAAATGACCATGAAAGGTATAGTGTTTCTCAATCAAATAAACCAACATTTTGAGAAAAGCTGTGGACATTGACTATGTTTAGGATGAACACTGTATGGTGGGTGAAATGGTATTATGGTATTTACCCATGGATACAGGATTTCAAACATGCTGTCTTACCTTACGTGAAGTTTTGTAGATTTGGGATCCTTTGGGTTGTCAGTCATCTGAGACTGATCTAAGTCTCAGATATTTTGTATTTAGATAATTTGAACTCTTAACTAAAAACTTAACCTTACCAACCAAAAGGAAATTAGGGTCTGCCTTCTTCTTGACAAAGATCCTCTTTGTACTCGTCTTTGTCAGTAATCCTGCATGAAAACTAATACCTCAACTGTAACTGGTGACCAAGCATCGTATCTGTTTAAAGACAATATTCAGACACATTTGGGATTAAAACACAAATACATCCACCGTGCATTGCCCGATATTTCAAGGAAGTGCTGCAACTGATTTGTCACTGGAAAACCTCTCACCTCTCAGATTGTCCATCCATGGACCGACCCTCCCTCTCCATCCTCTGGCCCTGGCTTGATGGTGGCCGCTCGGCTTAGTGATGTAGTCGAAGGTAGTGATGGAAAGCGGGTGCTCTGAGTTGGGTGTCTTGGGTGGGTCTACCAGCTAGCTCAACTGGAGACAGACTGTCCTGACTGCGTCTCCTCTAACACCCCCCAAGCGCCTACCTCCCGCTCCTCCTTCAAGTTAGGAGGGGTTAAGGATTTTCTCTTGGGATAGGTGGACTGGCGAAGGGGACTTGGGCAGGGTTCGATTGGTTGTGGGCTGGGGATCTTTTAGGGGGGAAGGGGGGGCTTGCATTTTATAAATATTAATACAGAGCCCTCCCTCTCTACAAAGGGACAGATTCTTTAATTTCGTTAGAGGGGGAAGTGCTTTATACACTTAATGGCTTTTATTAGTGCCCGGTCTTCAACTCTTTCATTAGCTAAAGTGCTGCTATAATTTACAGTGGGGGAGGGAGGAATGGGGCGGTGGAGATGGAGCTGGGGGTGGGGAAGAGCCTCTGTCCGAGAAGTGTTGCTCCTGCCACCGCTGGCTCGCCTCCCACTATGCTCCACTGCAGCTTTCCTCAGTAGCATTTTATTCACAAAATAAGGCTGCTGACATGATCCATCATAAAGTGAAATCTGCTAAAAGTTCCATTAGATTCACGCTCTCAGAATGTGCCACCAACTTTCTAGTACTGTTGAGTTTGACAAGAACAGATTTCTTGATAAAACCATTGTGTGTCTTGACATTATCACTGTGAAATACATTGCCACAGTCTGAAAAGGCTTACATAAAACTCATGTCAGATAAAAAATTATGATAACTACAAGGAATGTTTAAATGTTAAGAACAATGTGAACAGAATTGACAACCAAATTGTACACATGGTACAAGGTGCAAAAGGATGCTCAAACTGATTTAGCTTTTAGACAATACTACAAATCAAGCTTTAAAGGCATAAGAAGACCTTGGGGACATCTCACGGCAATACAACGTGATTAATCCTGCAGCCCAGTCCAAAACTTTATTGAAAGAATGTCCTTCATGAATGGACTAATTGAACCTTTGTGCATCCCTCGATAAAATAGCTTGTCTACTTCTCTACAGCTGCTAGTGTGCAGGTTTGTACAGACACAAAATGGCTGACCATTTCAAACAGCTGGTGGCTGTGGATACATATCAGTGTAAGATAATTCATACAAACTTGAAGTGCTTGAGGGAACTTAATTACTATTTTCTGCAGTCTGTTAGTTGAATGCAGTAGATAACAGCTGGGGTAGCATGTCCCCAGACTGTGTCTGAGTGAATGAACTGATTAACCTGAGTAGCCGTCACTGCTGTAAGGAGGGGATTGGTGTGCCAGTCTGAGTGAATGGCTGGACCATCAATGTCATATAAATCATTGTGGTGGATAGGCCTTTTCAGATGAAGCCTGAGCATTGAGCAAAGTGAAAGTGGCCCTGCCATGCCTGGTCTTTTTTTTTTTTTTACAGCCAAAGGCGTGTCTTACATATTCATATACTGTAGCTGGCTTCAGTAAAAAAATAAAATAATATATATATATACACACACCAACACACATCACTTCCTTACACTGTTTATCGAATGTTCCTGTTTTATCATACTTTTCAGGCTACCGTATTTTTTCTGAAAATAAGAAGCATTTTCTATAAGCCGCACCCCACCAGAATGAGAGCTTTGCGTTTGAAAATCAAAGTATAAACCGCACTGGAATATATGCTGCACTTGATACGGCAACAATGATACCAAGCAATGCACGAGTATAGGCAATCTTACAGCATGCCATTGTGTAACACACTTCTAAAACGAAAGTTAGTAAGTGTGTAATGTATGTTTTCTATTACCCGGGAATTAACTAATTTTTAAATAGCATTCAAAAGTGTTTCTACTGTTGTTTTGTTATAAAAAGGTGCTATAAACTGCATCGAAATATAAACCGCACCACCACAAGAAAAATCGGGGTATAAACCGTGGCTTTATTTACGAAAAATATGGTATGTACTTCAACACAGGATGGAGCAGCGCACTAACCATCAGTTATACACACACACACAAAAATCGAGAAGAATTGAGGAAATACATCAATTAAATGTTTATAGTAGGTATTTATTTTGTGATATCCACTATAAAGGTTCTTCTATGGATGTCATGAACCTTGGATGGCACTTTTTTATGCAACACTGACATTGATAGTAATTCTGTCTTCTGTTCAAAATGTCCCCATTCAAATTTCAACATATAATTAGGAAGTGCATACCACATTCTTATGGTAGAATGTGTGTGTGTGTTTGGGAGAGGGGGGTTGATTAATAATAGACATGTCTTTGTGATGAACAGGTCCATGCAATAAATGGGTGGGGTCTTCCTATTACTTTTTCACCAGCTGGATAACATCCTCGTCCACCATGACATGGTCTTTGCCCACCTTCTGGGGGTTGTGTTTCACAGAGGCGCCCCATACTAGTGCGCTGGAGAGAAAGGGAGGAAGAGAGAGACATTGGAGTGAGTGAAAGAGTCCTGGGGGGGAGGGTCCGTCTGCAACAGCAATTCTATGAGGCTTCGTGTCCTACACCATCCATTCAATATGAATGTATTTGTCTCAATAATAACGACCATTCAATCAATACATCATTTAATTTATAGCAAAAAGGAAAAGGATCCTTAAAAGCTCTGTCGAGGGAGCATTTAACAGGAGGGTCAGATTACTGTTGTTCACACCTTTTCTTTGCAGCCAATACGGGTAAGAAAAGGGAAGATTCTCGTATATGTATATATATATATACATAGCCAGGCAAACTGTACAATACTCACTATTTGAACTCTTTGATGAGGTTTTTGTGGATCTTTAGGCAAAAGTCTTCCACAGCGGTGTGACTATCAGGAAGTACCACTGGGGATGTGTAGTCTGGAAGCTGGCCTTTGGGTTTGGTGTATCTGGGGAGACAACAATACAATTGTATATTCAATCTCTGAGAGGATGCTCCGTATTTAATAAGAGCATAAGGGCATAGTTAAATGTTCCCAGGATTTGAAATTCTGCTTTGAAGAATCAGCCAATCATTAAATTTACAAGGCCTGTTAGTTGAGCCCCAGCATCCTTACATTCGCACTAACTGCAGATAGTCCCAGATCTTCTCCAGCAAGTCGTCAAAGTTCCAGCGATGGTGGGCTGAGATAGGCACACAGTGAGGCACCTTGTAGATGATGTCTAGTTCCTCTATGGAGATCTGGTCGATTTTGTTGAGTACATAAATGCATGGGATGTACACCCTTGAAGAATAAATCAAACCAAACTTCATTGTTGTATGCCTTTCTACAGTTCTTCACAGTTGTCCACAGATCGGCAACTTTAAACCTAAAGACCTAAACTATAAAAAAGGATGAAATACCCCCCCCCCCCCCCCCCCCCCATTGAATGAAGCCTGGAAACGAGAGATTGAAAATAATGCAAATAAATAAAGGGGGTCTCCATCTCCAGAGAACAGCAGCAAGCCATTGGTTACCTGTTACCCTCCACTACATCAATGAGGTCGTCGGCAGTGGAATCACTACGCAGGGTGATGTCGGCATTGTGGATCTTGTACTCTGCGAGGATGCTCTTCACAGTGTCTGCATCCAGCTCACTCTGGGCACACTGAGGACAGAGGAGAGACAGGAGATCAGTGGAGAGACTAGAGTGGAGAGACAGGTTACAGACCATGAGATGTGGTGTGTATCAGGGTGATTACACTCATAAGTTGATGAGAAAAAGAAAAGAAATCCTCCACCCCCCTTCTCGCCATGAAAAAGGGGAGGGCTGTTGTGGAAAAGAGGAAAAGAGAGCTTGACTGGAATAATCAAGGGTTATGATGAATTGGTGGATCTGAACTGCCTTACTGTGGCAGTAAAGTTGATGCCCCCTTTGTCCTTCTTCTTGAAGCCGATATTGGGTGGCTGCTTGTTGAGGCGGATGCCAAAGCCCTCCAGCTCATGCTCTATCAGTTTCTTATGGCCCAGAGGTTTGAGGACATCCAGCACGATGAGAATCAGGTTGCAGGTCCGGGCCACTGAGATGGGGAAGGAGGGAACATGATGGGGAGAGGAACAGGGACAGCAGGGCTGGAATTTGCAACCATTTTGGTCGCATATGAGCCCGAAATTGTGTCTGTACGACCTCAAAATATATTTGAGAGTGCAAATAATCGTTATGGTGCGACCCGTTTCAATTTCTTTACAAAACGCTCGCAAATTAGCCTACTGAACAGTATGTGCCTGCTGTGACCTGATAATGACCGGTCCATTGTTCTATCCAACGTTACATAACCAATTAAACTTTCTTTTCGCTCTAAACTTTAATGCAGATTTTAGATTGGTTAATATTAGCCGTCAGTCACTCCTTGTCACGTGACAGGGAGCCAACTAGGGCACAAAATAAATCTATAACAATAAAATTGTAGTTGTGGTGCTTCTTAATATTTGGTGGGTGCTCCAAAGTTTTTGCTGGTGCTCCTAACTTTTTAAAGTTTGGAGCACCAGTGCCACCAAGTAGGGATGGGAACCTTTACCAGTCTCACAATTCAATTTCAAAATGATTCTCAATCTTTTCAGAAATTGCACCCATGTCAGTGCAAAATACCAGTGAATCCCCAAAAATAAAATATTAATATGCTTACATAAATGTAACCTAGGGTATTTCAACTTTGACTTCCATTCGTTCATGATTTCCCCCACCCATTCCTACATCACAGGTAGTCCTCCCTCACCAGCAATGACCTGCCTTCCCCTTCCTTTGCCGTCCTTGGCCCCTTCAATGATTCCTGGGAGATCCAGGAGCTGAACAGACAAGGAAAACCATAAGCATGGAGATCACAACAACTATATCAACACCTAGCAGCCCAGTAACAGCCTACAGGACATTTATTACAGCTCAAGAATGGGAAAAGTGGAAAGCTTAAAGAGGGAAGTTAATGGTCGAAAATTGGCAGAGATAGAAGTGTCCTTGGAAGCATACCTGGATCTTTGCACCTTTGTAGCGGATCACTCCTGGTACGGTAGTGAGGGTGGTGAACTCGTATGCAGCAACTTCTGAGTAAACGCCAGCCAGGTTACTGAGCAGAGTGGACTTGCCTACTGAGGGGAACCCCACAAACCCGATACGGGCATCTCCAGTTTTTGCCACATCGAAACCTATTCAACAAATGGAGCACAGTACAGAATGGTCATCTTTGAAAGAGTGACACCATGACACCTTTTTATTATTTATACAAGTTTATATGACTTGATGCTCAACTGTAAGCCAATCAAATCACAGGGTTGCTTTTATGTGCACCAGACTAATAGTTTTATGCAAAAGTTTGGACACCCCTGGTCAAAATTTCTGTTACTGTAGGGGGAGTCAGGTGGCTGAGCGGTTAGTGAATCGGGCTAGTAATCAGTAGGTCGCTGGTTCGATTCCCGGCCGTGCAAAAATGACGTTGTGTCCTTGGGCAAGGCACTTCACCCTACTTGCCTCGGGGGGAATGTCCCTGTACTTACTGTAAGTCGCTCTGGATAAGAGCGTCTGCTAAATGACTAAATGTACTGTGAATAGCTAAGCAAGTAAAAGATGACCTGATTTCCAAAATAGTTAAAGATGACATTTATTTAATATTTTAAGCAAGATAACTTTTTTATTTCCATCTATTACAGTTTCAAAATAAAAATGGCCCAAAGCAAAAGTTTGGGCACCCTGCATGGTCAGTACTTAGTAACACCACCTTTGGCAAGTATCACAGCTTGCAAACACTTTTTGTAGCCAGCTAAGAGTCTTTCAATTCTTGGGGGATTTTCACCCATTCTTCCTTGCAAAAGGCTTCTACTTCTGTGCGATTCTTAGGCCGTCTTGCATGCACTGCTCTTTTGAGGTATATCCACCGATTTTCGATTATGTTCAGGTCAGGGGATGTTTGCTTCCAAAATTTGCTGGAATTTTATTGAATCCCTTCTTTCCTTTACCTGTGAAATGTTCCCCGTGCCTCTGGCTGCAACACAAGCCCAAAGCATGATTGACCATCAACTTGACCTCCACCGTTCCTGTTAACTGCCATTTCTTAATTACATTACAAACAGAGGGAATGGCTACCTGAAAATGCTTTGCCATCGTCTTATAGGCTTCTCCTGCTTTGTGGGCATCAATTATTTTCATTTTCAGGGTGCTAGGCAGCTGCTTAGAGGAGGCCATGGCTGCTGATTGTTGGGACACGGTTTGAGGAGTCAGAGGCCGTTAATCAATCCATGTTTTTCTCCGTTCTTGTGTTCTTGCAAACTCGTTCGACGTCATCTTTCATTGCCCAAGTACGGTTCCAATCCAAAGAACACAAGTCACCAAGAACGCCAAAAATACCCGGAAGTGTTTTTGATCCGCCCCTTTTATCGAGGATGCATCGGATGGTGACTTGGCCAGCGAGAACGCATCTGATTTCCCGGAAGTCATTGCAAGAAGACACGCATCTCAAATCGTTCTCAGTCCTTGCGGTCTTGCAAGACCGTTCTCGCAAGACACTCGGAAATAACGTTTTTCTCAAGAACACAAGTACGTTCTTAGCGTTCTTCGGATTGATAAACAGCCAGAGTATATAAAGCTTTGAAATTTACATCACCTGGGGTCTCATTTATAAAGCTTGCGTACGCACAAAACGGGGCTGAAAATGTGCGTACGCCACTTTCCACGCAAAGGTTGTGATTTATAAAAAACAAACTTGACGGGAGAATGTGCGGTCCTCCACGCAAACTCTGACCCTCCCGTAGGCCTACGGACATTTTGGAAACAGTTGGAATTGGCGACGCAGATGACCGTACTGTAGTCAGACTGCAGAAAGTGAATGTGGGAACAACATTACTCGTAATATTTATATATTTTGTTTTCCTCACACACGTTTTTTTCACTCGATTTCATCATTATCATGAAGATTAAATCCAGCAGAGTTATTTTGTTTGTACTGAGTGATAATTGTTCCATAAACACCTTGTACAAGGGAGTCAGGTGGCTGAGCGGTGAGGGAGTCGGGCTAGTAATCTGAAGGTTACCGGTTCGATTTCCAGCCGCGCAAAATGACGTGTCCTTGGGCAAGGCACTTCACCCTACTTGCCTCGGGGGGAATGTCCCTGTACTTACTGTAAGTCGCTCTGGATAAGAGCGTCTGCTAAATGACTAAATGTAAATGTACAATCCAACTCAAATTTTTAATAAAAATTCAGCGCTGTATGTCTCACCATCAGATTGTCCACTACGGGATGTAGGAGGGGGAGATGCCCGAGCCCGACTGCATGGAATACAGGATAACATCACATATCCTACCTTTAGATAACTGCAGAACACATTGTATAACTAAATATATTTCTTTAATACTGTGAATATATCATCATATGTCAAAAACTGGAAATACAGTCGCTAAGCTCCCGCGCAATCGCTACACTCTACGTCCTCGTTATCAGTCCAGACTTCAATAGACTACTGTTCAATAACAAAACGCTTTTGTTTTCAAAATTGTATCTCGACTCGCGGTATCACTGGCACAGTTGACGCCACTTGCACTGATTTTTTTATTGGTGATCCACCGGCCACCAAATAATGTGGTTTTCGAGCCTCCGCCAATAGGTTAACAGTGTCTGAGAAGTTGTCATGCGCCATGATTCACGTAAAGAAGAATCGCATGCCAGGGTCATTCATGAGGTGCTTTGCATTGACCATTTATGGTCAAAAATGGGCGTGTTTAGGGCGGGGTAAAATGCAGATACACATACGCACACTTGTGGGTAGTCTGTGATTTATAAAGGGAACATTGCTTACAGGTGTGCATACACACAGTTTTATAAATCGGATTTTTTGGGGGCGTACGCCATTTTAGGCTTTTGGGCGCAAGTACACTTTTAGTAAGAATCCTACGCACAGTTTTATAAATGAGACCCCTGGCCTTTCCTGTCGATGATTTTGAACAAGTCACAGCACTAAAAAGCTCATTAAGGTTTGAGACCACCTTGGTAAAAGACATCTGTAAGCTCAAGCTTGGGGGTGCCCAAACATGTTCATGGTGCTGCTTTCTTTATTTTAACTCAAACTTTTTAAACTCTTTTTACGAAACTAAAATACACTTATCTTTCTTAAAATGTTGAAAAGAACATTCCATCTTTAACTTTATGCCTTTTAGAGATCAGTTAATCTACTCACTTAACTATTCACAATAAGCCATTTTGACCAGGGGTGCCCAAACCTTTGCATAAAACTATAGTGTGGTGGCACGTGAGTTTTATGACAAAATAATATTTAGCATTATATATTTATAGCCCATCAATGTAGTCGATTACTGTCTGCTGCACTTCCTTTCTGCACTTCTGTATTCCGATTTGAATACAATAATCTGCTAAATGATTACATGTAGCGTAATACCTTCCCCTGGGCCTCCTCCACTGCCTCCCTTTGGTGTGATGAGCTCTCTCCTCAGCTTGGCCAGACGGGCTTTCAGCAACCCCAAGTGGTGAGCTGTGGCCTTGTTCTTCTGTGTACGAGCCATCTACCAAACAAGACAGTGTGATTATTTTAGATCACTTCATATTCTAGACATTAGTACATATTTAAATATAGGCCTACATGGTAGTAGCTACCGAGCTAGCTGGCTAGCCGGTAAACGTCAGCTACTCGTCTACGGTAAATTACATAAGGCCATACAGTTGTTACTTGCTAGCAGCTGTCTAGTCTGCAGCTAGCTCTGGGTCATTATAAAGAAGCCACGCTGAAAACGTGACAGGTTGCTAACTAAGCTAGTCAACTAGTTTAGCTACAGTAGCTCTAGCGTCCCCGAAAATAACTTACCTCGTTCTCTATCTCTGCTATTTTAGCGAGTAAACTCATTTTGACAATCCTTCGATGTAATCACTTACAAAGACTACAGTATTTTATCAACAAAGGTTCTAAATTGTTCGGATTTCGTGTCGCAAGCACACTACTACAGCTAGCTAGCACTCATACTTATTTGCGCTACTGCGTTTTGAATCTCGCTTTTTCACGCGAGGAAAGCAACGATGGAGCGAGCCTGCTGATATTCATACATGCAGCTTTGGCACCATCTATTGGATGTTTACGTAATTACTAGAAAATATCTGATATACGCTTGATACATCCTCCCCTAATCAAAATCAGAAAGGGTTTTATTCGCCATGAAAGTTTGCACAGACAAGGAATTTACTTTGGCAGAAAGGTGCATACATTAAACATATAGGAATCCTAAAACTTAAATATGTGGTCTAACTAAAGGTACAAGTCTACCTAATACTAATAAAAAATATAAAATAAAATATAAAGTAGCCAAATAAATTACAAATACAAATAGTTCAAGAGATACAAATGGTACAAAATATACAAATAGTGCAATTATTTGCAATGTGGCAACGTGTCATTGTGCAGATTGTGAATTAAGTCAGTGCGAGCTCTTGGCCTTGTTGAAGAGGCCAACAGCGGATGGGAATAAATTGTTTTTGTGGCGTTAGGTGGTGGGCTGTAGCCTGACGTTGTCATACTCATAATTCTTGTCAGAATATGAGTCTGAGAACTCTCCATTTAGTCTAGGTCCTGGGGAAGATTTGTATGCGCTTCATTTAGCGGAGAATATCTCAACTGTTATAGACTAATATTACCCCACTGAACAACGTGGGATGTGTGCCAAAATCTCTATCCGGGACGAAAGTCCTGAAAATGACCACTATAGGTGACACTATTATCACACTACAGGTGAATGGGACTTTTTTTTTCCTTTATAGATATCCTCATCAACTTCTACCAGATTAATCTTCATATTAATAGAAATACTTTTTGTATTACACTTTGTCTCAAAAATAAAATATGCAAATTAGATATGTATTTGATATACAGACATTTTATTTCCAACCTTGCTATTATCATTGGAACGTTAACTTAAAGTGAAAAATCCAAAACAGCAGGTTTATTCCCTGTGTTGTAACACATCAGGTCCAGGTACTGGTGGAATCCAGGTATAGGGATGATGATGAGAGCTCATTCAGTGATACGATTTTTACAACTATTGCCTCCCTTGCATTTGCAGTACTTGCAACAACGGATACCAGCTACCCGACAGGGACAGCCATTCTTGTGTGCACACTTGCCACATGAGCAGGGATCTGGCAAACCTTCAGGTTTTGAGATTACTATCTCAGGGACTAAATAACTGCCCTTACTTACAAAACCATAAGCATCTGCATTTAAGGTTGAGGTGGCGTCTGTAAATGGTGCTTGGACCCAAAGCTGCTGTTGATAATAGGCTCTTTGTATATGTTTTCTTGCATTAGTTGAGGTGCAAGCGGTCCTCTCAAAGTCGATCTTAAGGACATTACTATCGAACGCAGCGATGCGCAGGTCGTCAAATGTCTCCATGTCTGTTGATGGTTTGAGACATTTGACCAAGAATGTTTCCGCCATTTGTATTGCACTCTCTGTTAGCTGTGGACAGTTGAAATTGAGAATCAGAGAAGAGTTGTCTGGTTTGCAGACAGTGTTCAGAGCTGCAAGTTTTGTTGACATTTTGCTGGTTGTATCACACCCAGTCAGCGCATGTAGTGCTGGGAGGCACTGTGTGAGCTCGTCTCCCAGCGCTTTGCAGATATCATGGAGTGGTAATATTGATCTTTTCACTCCTGAGTTGCGGATAAGCCAGAGCTATTGGAGGCCAAGACTTCTCCAATTGACTGTTATGTGGTATAATAGGCACACAAAGACATCTGTGTCACCCGATGACAGTGTCAGTGATGTAGATCCTGTACGGTGACTTAAAATGTCCTGCACATGGAACATCATCCTGTCATCAGCTTCCTCGTGTGTGCAGTTGAGCCGAGGGAATGGAGTAGAACTCGCCGCTGACACAATCCATGCCTGTGGTGATATACCAAGGTATAGTGGTTTGGTGCCTTTGTAATTGGTGGTCAGCCACTCAACATAGAATGCCTGAAAAGCAGTTTTGCTAATGGAAGATGACCAAAAGTTCTCTAATACCACTGGAACATTTTGGTTTGGTGATATCACATCAAGGACAACCATGTTTTTTGATGTTCCTCTTCTCTCCCTCTCTCCATGTTTGATGCTGTCCTCTCGGTAAGTGTCGAAAACTATATGGATCTCATCACAGTTGCCTCCAGCTTTGGTGACCATAAATGTCAAAGCAATAGCAAAGTCGTGGAATGTCTTGATGGGTGGATCATTGTGAACATTGTGATCACCTCAGAAAATCTGTAGCTTCAAGAGTTTATGTACGCATATATAATGAGATATCGCCTCATTTGCATATTTTAATATTATTTTTTAGACAAAGTGTAATGCAAAAAGTATTTCTCTTAATATGAACATTAATATGGTAGACATTGATGAGGATATCTATAAAGGAAAAAAAAAGTCCCATTCACCTATAGTGTGATAATAGTGTCACCTGTTGTGGTCATTTTCAGGACTTTCGTCCCGGATAGAGATTTTGGCACACATCCCACGTTGTTCAGTGGGGTAATATTAGTCTATAACAGTTGAGATATTCTCCGCTAAATGAAGCGCATACAAATCTTCCCCAGGACCTGTACTAATTGGGCTGTGACTATGGGGCGTGTTTCAACCGAACCCGGAAAACAAATGCCTCTTCGCTCAATTGGATAGACCTACAACCAATCAGAGCAACGTAGTATGTTAACTTTTACCAAACCCCGTAGGAAGGACGGCAAAAACATATTTTCCATCGACAAATGCCTTGATTGCGTTTCTCTGTTCGTCTTTCAAAATTAATGCGCTGTCGATGTCTTCTAAAACAGACTCGATGGCAGAATCATAACATCCCAGCTCTCCAGCGGTAGCCATGTTTGTTGAAAACGAATTAAACCAAAGCGCTCTTTGGTGACGTGGTTGATTACGTTACTGTTGATCATCTGTCCATCATCGTATAAAGCCCGCCCTGACAATTTCATTGGTCCGAACAGCTTCTGTTCGGACATAGTTGTTCCCCAACCGAGACTCCCCAGACCAGGGTTCTCCAATCCTGGTCCTCGAGGGCCGCTGTCCTGCATGTTTTAGATGTTTCCCTGCTCCAGCACACCTGTTTCAAATGAATGGGTTGTTGTCAAGCTCTGTGGAAACCGGGTAATGACCATTCATTTGAATCAGGTGTGCTGGAGCAGGGAAACATCTAAAACATGCAGGACAGCGGCCCTCGAGGACCAGGATTGGAGAACCCTGCCCCAGACCAAGCCCCCACCCCTCGCCCCTCGGCTTGAAGCAACGGCCCCGGTGGATGTAGGTGGTATTGCATTTACGGTTAGGTTTCCGACTCTTCCGGTCGTTTTTATTCTATTAACTCCAGTCAACATTTACAAAACTATCTCCCCCAATAATTTTTGTTCGATTCTCGAACCTGGCTCATACTACTAGCTTTTTCATAGAATAATTTTTCCCGATTTTTGCTAAGTTTGAAACCAATCCGAAATGGGTAAACTAGCACCCCATTTATTTCCTTACGTCAATAAAAGTTGCCTGCAAATGTGCTCGCGGATACTAACAGGGCACGAGCACAAAACGTTCACATTGGCCGATAGCCGATTTACCTGGAGCTGAAATAAATGGCTTGAGTTGCCTGCCCTGTTGTAGCAAGTTTAGCAAATGGTTGTCACACATACATGAAATGTTGTCAATATAGTTTATTCCTGTTATTTTAAAACAGATTTGATTTGTCGTAAAAACGTTGATGACATGATGGCAAATATTATATTATGTTAAGCGTGAGCATAGATTGTTGACATCCCAGCTAACACAGTTACGTTGCCCTTACGTTGCCGCAACGTCACTCGATGACCAAACATACGTTGCCGCAACGTCTTTGGCGACGTTGCCGGACCGTGCATCTGTGGGACGCCTAGAGGTAACCGCAACGTCATCTTGTGACGTTGCCAGTCCGTAACCGCGACGTCGTGGCAACGTTATTTTCCGACGTTGCCAGTCTGTAACCGCGACCTCCTAGCAACGTTGTTTTGTGACGTTGCCAGTCCGTAACCGCGACCTCCTAGCAACGTTGTTTTGTGACGTTGCCAGTCCGTAACCGTGACCTCCTAGCAACGTAATTTTGTGACGTTGCTAGTCCGTAACTGCGACGTTAACTAAGTAACCTATATTTCTCAATTCTACTGCTTATATTGGGGCGGTTCATATGCAGACCTCATTTGCCCAAAATGCTACTTGTTCTTGTATAATAGGCTATTTGTTGTAATATGCTTGCTAATATGTTTACATGGTAGCCAACTTTAGGAGGACTATGTTTGTGTGATGTGTAGCCTAACTCAAGCTAATCATAAACAAGGCAGCATTTCCATGTAACATTTTATTTCAAACAAAGTGCCAAACAGTGAATTAAAATCTTCTGCCAGTCCCCGCTACAGGTCCTGTCTGTTGGCCCTGACAATGAAGCACAAAATAAGTTAGTGTTCTATCAACATAATTGCACGTGTAAAAAGGGGCTATACAAGTCATAAAAAAATCACATCTAAAATAATATACATCATCAAAAAAATGTGATTCTAGATTTTTGTCACATAGCCATGTGAAAGGTTGGATATGGAAGCTGCAATCATTACATTTACATTTAGTCATTTAGCAGACGCTCTTCTCCAGAGCGACTTACAGTAAGTACAGGGACATTCTCCCCGAAGCAAGTAGGGTGAAGTGTCTTGCCTAAGGACACAACGTCATTTGGCATGGCCGGGAATCATGGCAATCATGATTCATTCACCTGGCTTGTTTTGAATGGGCTGCCGGGGTGTGTTTGAGTGTCTCCTCTATGAGGAGCTCCACAGCCTTCTCTCCCAGTCCCGTCTTCCACTTCATCACAGCGTCTGCAATTAGAAGTCATGAACTTATTGTCAGCACCAATGTGAACGTTGAACGCTGCGTGTAAGCCATAGTTCATGGCATCTCCAAACACTTACCACTCTCTTTCGCAACTCCAGCACCTTAAGGCGCTCCTCAAGGTCTTGGAGTTCAGCCTGTGTTTGGGCCACCTGTAGGTCCATCACTGGCACCTCTTCAGTGTGTCTGCCCTGTAGTCGCCTGAATAGGAGAGCCTCTAGCTGGTTCTCCTCCAATGTCTCCATCTTCCGGAGCATAACCTGTAATGTGTCTGTCATTAAAGACAAGTAAAACAAGTTTACAAGAGCATGATTGGCATACACTGTGGTTCTTCTAGATTAGCTGTAACATTGATGCAAATAACAAATGTTACCTTGAATGGTTGTATACAAAGCATATATATTTTTGAGTGTCTTATATTTGCACTTGCCTGGCTGCCAGCTGTTTTCCTGGGCCCCAAATGGGTTCACCTCCACCAGACCAGAGTTGACATCTAGGTGTATAGAATCTGGTGATGCAAAAGTTTTAAGTCATGCTTTTGCTTCAAAACATAGCCTTTAGGGTTGCCATGGCTCCAACAAATATTGTCACTGTTATAAACGGTCATTCATTACTTTACCATTATTTCCCAGGGACACAGTGCTAGGCCGTGTGACGGTGGTAGGATAATCTGTACAGAAATGAAAGTGGAATGTAGTTTATGTACATAGCTTTAGCATATTGATATTTAACGAGTAGCATTGCACATATGTGATCGTTCGAAAGCAGGGCCGCACAGCGTAGCGTCGCACATGTGTGATTCTGAACATTCCAACCGACTATTTTCCGATAGACAAAAACTATATGACAAACGCTATAGTATGGCTTCAAATGTACAATTAGTAGGCTAACAAGTAACACTAGCAGGTTGAACCTAGAACCTAGGTTATGCTAGGTTGCTAGGTAACGGAAGCTAATTAAAGCTACCTAGCCGCCGTTTTGGACAAATACCTGGTGGAAGCGTCGGAAATATTTAGAACTCACGCATCTAAAGGTTAAAACGAATAAACTTATCCAAAAACAGATGTCATGTACAAATTGCTAAAATCAGTGACATGATACTTTTATAGACGCCATTGCTGTGCATGCCATGACCGACTGTGATTAAAACATTGATCAGCCACGCTACTGTAGCTCCACAGTCTTTGAAAATTCCGGGCTAAATAAACTATATTGGGACAAGGTTTTCTAACAGTTCTGAACGTTTATTTTCACTGATTCTTTTGTGGGTGACTTGTGAGACGCTAAACTTTGATAACATGTAGGCCTATGCATTTTCAGTATTTCAACATAGGCTAACTTTCTGGAGGGTTTAACCTCTACTGTAGCTAGCGAAATCCTAACGTAAACAACGTGAATCTGATAGCACATAAACAGGCTATGTACTGTTCTCTCTACGTGTTGTGCTTCCTAGCAACGTAGATTCAACAGCGAGCCAAACTCCTTTTTCAAGATCCAGGAAAATGAGCCTTCTTGCTCCTTTATTGACTATTAGTCAAGCTGACAACATTGAAATGGAGTGAAACTACGAAATTAAAAGAGAAAGTAGAAAAATGCTTAATTATAAAATACATACATAACTGATATGCAGCGATTGCGTTTGACTATTTACAACATCCAAAATCATCATCAAAGTTACAATATCACGCATTGTATTTAGGTAATGTACATATTATCATCGTGCAAAACTTACAGTCATTGCTTTCTTTAAGATTCACACAACAGATTGAAAATACATAAAATTGATATTTTGCTATGTGACAGTTGATAGTTGCTATGTGAACGATGCCTGGTTTGTTTACATTCCAAACATCCAAACATTCCAAACATGCTTTGCTTCCTGTACACTCATATCAAAGACATTAAGTATCACGTGAACATACAAACGTTTCAAGAGTAACCCAATACATAAAACATATTATGGACAGAACAAAAACATATCATGGGCAGAACACTCCCCGTCTGGCATTTAATGCCACTAAAGATTCAACAGTCCTCGCTCGACCTTTGACCTTCCTTAGGCAGAAGCAGGACGACCTCAGTAATGGGCCTGAAGAATGTCTTTACTTTATCTTGAGATGCAGTCTTTATTTCAACTTTTCTGACCTTTTTGTCACTGCTTGGAAAGACGGCAGTGACCAGACCCATAGGCCACTCATTGCGGGGGGACTGACTCTCTTTCAGCAACACAACGTCCCCGGGCTGCAGATTTCGTGTTGCTGTGTGCCATTTGCGCCTTGGCTGAAGAGTGTGGAGGTATTCATTCCTCCATCGCTTCCAGAACTCATTTGCCAGGGCCTGCACCTGTCTCCACTGACACTTGAACAAGTCCTTTTCGGTGAAAGTGCCGGCTGGAGCAGCCCTGGCTTTTGAGTCAACAGCATAGCAGGAGTCAGCAGCACTGGTGACGAGGGGTCAGAGGAGACTGGAACTAATGGCCTTGCGTTCATTATGGCACACACCTCTGCCATCAAGGTGCACAGCACTTCGTGAGTCAGGTCATTTTGCTTTCTTTGCAGGAGCATGGAGTCAAGTATCCTGCGGGCTAAGCCGATCATGCGCTCCCACACGCCCCCCATGTGAGATGCATGTGGCGGGTTAAACTCCCACGCACAGCCGTTCTCGTGAAGGTGTTTCAGAGTGCTGACCTGGTTTGGGTTGTCCGGTCTCATGCCCAGTTCAGCACTGGCCCCAATAAAGTTCGTACCTCGATCTGATCTCAGCTGCTTTGCTGGCCCTCTCAGGGCAAAAAACCTTCTCAAGGCATTGATGCAGCTGGGTGAGTCCATGTTTTCAATGAGCTCTATATGCACAGCCCTGGTGCACATACATGTGAAGAGTATAGCCCACCGCTTACTGTGAGCTGCACCACCTCTGGTGCGTCGAGTGACCACGTTCCAGGGGCCAAACACATCCAGCCCTACGTATGTGAATGGCGGAGATGAGCTCAGACGTTCCGGGGGGAGGTCAGCCATCTTCTGGACCTCGAACTTCCCTCTTAACTTGCGGCAGGTGACGCAGTGGTGGATGACTGAGCCTATCAGTCTCTTGCCTGTAACGACCCACAGGCCGGCAGCCCTCACAGCACCTTCTGTGAAGAGTCGCCCTTGGTGCTGCACTTTTGTGTGATGGTGGCTCACCATTAACTTTGTCACATGACAATTTGGGAGAATGATGGGGTTTCTCACCTCAGGCTCAACAGATGCATGTTTCAGACGGCCGCCAATTCTCAACAGGCCATCGCACATGACAGGATCGAGGTTCAGGATTGTGCTTGACTTGGAAATTGTTCTTTTCTCTTGTAGTGCTGCATACTCTTCTGGATAAGCATCCCTCTGGACAGACATGAGTATGACTCGTTTTGCCGCATCTAGCTCCTCTGGAGTGCGTGGTTTTTTGCACAGGTGCCATCTTTTACAAACATTTGGACAGTCTGACCTGAATGATGTGGCTTGATGGATTAAGCAAGAGACAGCTCTCAGCAATGACTCCCAAGTGGAGAAGCGCTGGAACCGCTCTGAGGAGAGTTTACCTTCACTTAGGTGAGTGGCGAGTGCTGTCAGCTGAGGCCTCAAGTCTGCGTCTGTTTCAGGATCTACTAACTGAAAGGGGTCATGAGTTTCAGGCTGGTGTGGCTTGTATAGGAACTCTGGTCCTGTAAACCACGTGGTGTTGGTGAGTTGTGACGCAGGCACTGACCTAGTTGCCAGATCAGCTGGATTTTGATCCGTAGGTACATAGTGCCACTGCTGAGGGGATGTGGTTTGTCGGATGCGGTGAACGCGGTTGTGTACATACACAAAGAACCGCTTAGACTCGTTGTGTATATATCCTAAAACCACCTTGCTGTCACAGAAAAACTTCACTGCATCTGGCTTGAGGTCGAGCTCCTCCAGGATCAGTTCAGCCATTTCCACTGCCAGCACAGCGCCACACAGCTCAAGGCGAGGGATGGTTGGTTCTGGTTGAGGAGCCAGCTTTGCTTTTCCAAGCACAAAGCCCACTCTACACTGGCCATCTGTTGTGATGACTCTCAGGTAAGCCACCGCGCCGATGGCCCAGCAAGAAGCATCTGAGAAAAGACACAGTTCAGTGTGCATGGTGTTAGAGAAGGACTGCTGTGTGTATGAGCGGGGGATATGGAGGCTGCTCAGATCTTGCAGTGATTTTCTCCATGTTTCCCACTTGTTCAGCTTGTCTGCAGGAAGTTTAGCATCCCAGTCGTGGACCTCTGTGGAGAGTTCTCGCAGCAGTGCACGTCCCTTGATGGTCACAGGTGCGGCGAAACCCAGCGGGTCAAAAAGACTGTTGACTGTGGATAGGACTCCACGGCGGGTAAACGGTTTGCCGCTGACGGCGACCTTGAATGTAAAGGTGTCAGAGTCAATGTCCCAGCACAACCCCAGGCTTCTTTGCATTGGCAAAGCTCCGTCTTCCAGGCCCAAGTCTTTCAAGCCTGCAGCCAGGTCTTCAGGTGGGAAGGCTTGCATTACTGTGACACTGTTTGAGGCTATCTTATGCAGTTTGAGGTTTGACTCTGCCAGCGATGCTTGAGTGCGCCTGAGTAGATCAATGGCCTCAGACTCAGACGGCAGTGAGACGAGCCCGTCATCTACATAAAAGTGTCTCTCCATGAAGTGGCGTGAGTCGGATCCATAAATCTGTTCGCCTTCCTGGGCCGCTTTTCGAAGTCCATATATAGCCACCGCGGGCGACGAGCTGTTGCCAAACACATGCACTCGCATGCGGTACTCCACCACCTCCTTCGTCAGGTCGTTATCCTTATGCCAGAGAAATCTTAAGTAGTCTCTGTGATCTTCTCTCACAAAGAAGCCATAGAACATTTGTTGGATGTCAGCTGTCAGTGCAATGAGTTCTTTTCTGAATCTGATCAGTACTCCGAGGAGGGAGTTGTTCAAATCAGGACCAGAGAGCAGGACACTATTGAGAGAGAGGCCGTCTTCTTGTGCACTCGAGTCAAACACAACTCTAATCTGACCCGGCTTTTGGGGGTGGTACACCCCGAAAATGGGTAAGTACCAACACTCTGCATTCACCTGGAGGGGGGCTGCTTGTTCTGTGTGTTTGTTTGCAAAGAGTTTTTCCATAAAACTAACAAACTGTTCTTTCATTTCAGGTTTTTTGTTCAGTGTGCGCCGCAAGGAGTGTAGACGAGAGAGGGCCTGAGCACGGTTGTTTGGGAGGCGTGGCCTGGGTGACCTGAATGGCAGGGGAGCAATCCAGCTGTTTTGTTCATCTCTTTTGAATTCTGTGTGCATGACATGCAAGAATGTCTCATCTTCAAAAGACAGAGCATGTTTGTTGTCATTTGCTGTTCTCATGAACACGTCAAGTCCAAGCTTGTCCTCAGGGCGCACGTTGACGAAAGAGTGGCTAGAAAGGTCATGTCTTTGCTCCCCGCCGTAGCTTGCCTTGTCTTTGACGTGTATGTGATTTTGACACGGTGTCAGGTACGATGGATGTCCGTTCTGCAGGACATTTGTCTTGAAGACAGCAACAGTGGGCTTGCGGGCACTGTCAATGCAAACTTCCCCAACTATGACCCACCCCAAGTCCAAGCGTTGGGCAAAAGGCACATTGTTAGGGCCATTAATCTGTTGTCTCACTTTATGAACCCGGATAAGGTCTCTCCCTAATAAAATGAGAATCTGTGCTTTAGGGTCAAGCTTTGGGATATGAGGAGCCACAGACCTCAGGTGAGTGTGGGAAAGAGCAACCTCTGCTGTGGGGATTTCTGACCTGTTGCTCATGATCTCATTGCACTCAATGAGTGGGGGCAAATCCAGACACACTGGGTCGTCGGCAGCTTCTATTTGGAAACCGACGGCTTTCCTCCCAGCCATTTCAGTGGTGCCAGCGCAGGTCCTAAGCAGGTAAGGTGCAGGGTTACTGCGGATGCCGAAGAGCTGGAAGAACTCAGACCTGGCCAGCGAGCGGTTGCTCTGGTCATCAATGATAGCGTACATCTTCACAGCACGTTGTCTTTCGCCTCGTGGGTAGACTTGCACCAGGCATATCTTTGCACAGGATCGAGCCGGGAGACCATCTCCGCAGACCTCTGTACACCTGGAAGTCACCTCTGATGAAAAGCTGTGTTGCTGTTCTGTGTATGGCTCTGCCACAGGAAACGCTGCTGGTGACAGGGTGGTGTCTGGATGCATGGTTGTGCAGTGTTCCTCACTTTCACACTCGTTGCATTTCAGCTTCGCTGGACATTCCTTGGCCATGTGAACAGCAGAGCAGCACCTAAAACATCTTCTATATTCTTTTAGTAACCTTTTACGTTCTGTGAGCGGCTTCATTCTAAAACCTCTGCATCTTTCCAGAGGATGCGGCTTGTCATGAAGTGGACAGTTCTTAGTTGGATCCCTTACTTCTCTCTCTGCTCTGTAAGTCAGGTGTGCATTAGCTGTTGCTGCCACGTCGGTTTTGTGGACAGATATGGCGGTCCTCACACTCTCCTTTTTCCCTGCAGCCCTTTCGTTGTGATGATGATTGTTGCTGTTGTTGGTTAGGATAAAGCTGGGGTCATTCCTGGCCTTTGCCTCGCAGCAGACGAAGTCAACGAAGAAGGAGAATGGGGGATAGCAGACTCTGTGCTGTTCTTTATATCTTGAGCCAGTAGACAGCCATTTATCTTGTAGGTTCTGTGGCAGCTTTTCGACTATGGGGTTGATTCCCCGTGGCGTGTCGAGGTAACTGAGGCCAGGTAAGTACCCATCTGTTTGGGCTGAGAGCAGCTCCAGGAGCAGGTCACTAAGCTCTCTCAGCTTGGAGTTTTCTCTTGAACTGAGGCGAGGGAAACAGTCCAGCCGCTTGAATAGTGCACTCTCTATCACTTCCGGGGTGGCATAGCACTCTTGAAGTCTTGTCCAAGACAACTGCAGTGCAGCTTGGGGATTAGAGACATACACTGCTCGGATTCTTTTAACATGGTCTGAGGACTCCTTTCCCAGCCATTTAATGAGCAGGTCTAGCTCTTCACTAGCTGTTAACTCTAGGCCCTGAGTAGCATTAAAAAAGGAGGACTGCCATGCTCTAAAACTTTCAGGCTGATCATCAAATGTATTTAGCCCTGTTGTAACTAACTCTCTGCGGGCCAGATACTTAGCAAAGTCCATCATGTCAGGAGCCCGACTGACAGGAGGAGGGCTCTGTGTGTCATTCCTAGGTGAATGGTCTTGGAAGACTACACGTTTGCCTAGGGAGCAGCCTTGTTGCTGACAGACTCTGGATGAAGAGTCAGAGTATGAGGTGAAGCATCGAGGTAGATGGGGCTGGTGCTCTGACGCAGGTAGGTACTCACTGTGCTGTGTGGCTGAATGAACAGATCGGGCATCGTGGGCAGATGTAGGGCTTAACACAGGGGTGTGTCTCGATGGTGGTGACTCTTTGAGACTGAGAGGAGATCTGTCTGGAAGGGGAGTATTGGGGTTGAGGCTTGCCTGTGCATGCTGAGCCACGTACGCCTCCGTCCGCTGCTGTGGTGTGATGGCGCTCTTGGGGCTGAGCATGTCGTCATACTCCATCTCAGCTGCCGCCTCTAACACCTCAGCCTCTGCATTGGCAGCAGCCGCTGCCTTTTCAAGTTCAAGTGCTTGCAGGTTCGCTTCCAGTGTAGCCTTTTCCAGGTCCAATCTAGCTCTCTGCATCTTTAGCTCTAGCTCCTGCTGTGAGAATGCAGCTCTGGTGCGCGTGGCTTCAGCTACGCCTCTGGCTCTCGCTGCTGCGCCGGCTACTGAGCACTTGGAGGCAGATGAGTGCCTGGATCCGGACACTGATGGTGCATTTTCTGCTGCTTGGGTCTCCATAACTAGCATAAATCTCTTTGATGGTAATGACTTTTCACTGTACTGTTCTCTCTACGTGTTGTGCTTCCTAGCGTCAACGTAGATTCAACAGCGAGCCAAACTCCTTTTTCAAGAGCCAGGAAAATGAGCCTTCTTGCTCCTTTATTGACTATTAGTCAAGCTGACAACATTGAAATGGAGTGAAACTACGAAATTAAAAGAGAAAGTAGAAAAATGCTTAATTATAAAATACATACATAACTGATATGCAGCGATTGCGTTTGACTATTTACAACATCCAAAATCATCATCAAAGTTACAATATCACGCATTGTATTTAGGTAATGTACATATTATCATCGTGCAAAACTTACAGTCATTGCTTTCTTTAAGATTCACACAACAGATTGAAAATACATAAAATTGATATTTTGCTATGTGACAGTTGATAGTTGCTATGTGAACGATGCCTGGTTTGTTTACATTCCAAACATCCAAACATTCCAAACATGCTTTGCTTCCTGTACACTCATATCAAAGACATTAAGTATCACGTGAACATACAAACGTTTCAAGAGTAACCCAATACATAAAACATATTATGGACAGAACAAAAACATATCATGGGCAGAACAGGCTAAATAGCCTAAATTTCAAACATATACGTAATAGCATGCCCCATCCAATTTCTGAAAATATGTTTATATATTCAAAACAATTTCTGTAAAGAAACTCACCTTTGAAGTAGCTAATTTCAGGTTGAAATCCAATGCGTACAAAACGGTGTTGAACCCCTGCAAAATCTCTTCTGAAACCCCAGTTGCGATGCGTTGAAATGGGCATGCGCAAAGTTGTTGCTCAGGGGCAGGTTTGCTAAGGAAGAATTGTAATATTCTGTGATGACTTGTCTTTGGAAATGAAACTCTTAAGAGTCGCTTACCTTTTGGTCACATTTAACAATTTTGTATTACAAAATTATTGGAGCACAAATTTGCATTGTGTGTCATACAGCTTGTACGTATAGCTTGGTGTGCTATACAAAGAATGTTTGCTTAATCATGTTACACATCACACATTGATTGCTTTTGTACATGTTTATAGTAAAGAATGAAAGACTAAATTATATTCCAAATTCAGTCTTTTATTTATTAAAGCTAAGTTTCTGCATATGAGACAATTGATTACCAATGACATGCTGGGGCTGAGCTGCACATGAATTACATGCATTGTCTACATTTATACGTGCTGGGTGCAACATTTAATATTGTGTGTGATTTAAATTCATGTAGATTATGGCTACATTGCTAAAGTGTCAGAACTGAGAGCAGTCCAGTGTGATCTCTCCATCTCTGAATAAACCATATTGCACTCGAGATCCGTTGTCCTGCGACCAGAGCGACTTAACCGCAACTTAACCCATGGTAACTTAATGTATCCAGCCGACCAAGGTACAACTTCACGGCAACGTTGTCCACGGGACCAAAAAATAACGTAACTAGCCGACCAAGGTACGACGTCGCGGCAACGTTGTCCACGGGTCTAAAAATAAGGTAACCAGCCGACCAAGGTACAACATCACGGCAACGTTGTCCACGGGACCAAAAAATAACGTAACCAGCCGACCAAGGTACGACGTCGCGGCAACGTTGTCCACGGGTCTAAAAATAAGGTAACCAGCCGACCAAGGTACAACGTCGCGGCAACGTTGTCCATGGGACCAGAAAATAACGTAACCAGACGACCAAGGTACAACGTTGCGGCAACGTTGCCCACGGGTCTAAAAATAACGTAACCAGCCGACCAAGGTACAACGTCGCGGCAACGTTGTCCAGGGGACCAAAAAATAACGTAACCAGCCGACCAAGGTACGACGTCGCGGCAACGTTGTCCACGGGTCTAAAAATAACGTAACCAGCCGACCAAGGTACAACGTCGCGGCAACGTTGTCCAGGGGACCAAAAAATAACGTAACCAGCCGACCAAGGTACGACGTCGCGGCAACGTTGTCCACGGGTCTAAAAATAACGTAACCAGCCGACCAAGGTACAACGTTGCGGCAACGTTGTCCAGGGGACCAAAAAATAACGTAACCAGCCGACCAAGGTACGACGTCGCGGCAACGTTGTCCACGGGTCTAAAAATAACGTAACCAGCCGACCAAGGTACAACGTTGCGGCAACGTTGTCCAGGGGACCAAAAAATAACGTAACCAGCCGACCAAGGTACGACGTTGCGGCAACGTTGTCCACGGGTCTAAAAATAACGTAACCAGCCGACCAAGGTACGACGTCGCGGCAACGTTGTCCAGGGGACCAAAAAATAACGTAACCAGCCGACCAAGGTACGACGTCGCGGCAACGTTGTCCACGGGTCTAAAAATAACGTAACCAGCCGACCAAGGTACGACGTCATGGCAACGTTGTCCATGGGACCAACTGGCAACATTCCCTTTATAACGTTGCTACGACGTTGCCACGACGTTGCCAGAAGGTAACGTCGCGGGTTACCAACTGAGCACTTACTGGCAACGTTGCCGCAACGTCATGTGTTAGCTGGGATGTCTATCTGGAGCAAAGACGAAGATTAATGCTTTAACTGATAACCACAATAGGAAATGATATATATTTAAATAATATTAGTCTTGCCTTCAGAAGCTTTTGTTAAACACACTCATTATAGTTTTTTTTGATCGTGTCATCAAGCCAGACTGCTTTTGTAGGACAATGAAGGTCCTCAGTGACTCTGTTTCACCCCCACTTATATCTGATGGAAACGTCTTGTATATAGTTCTGTTAATATGCCACTTTTAAAGGCACGTTCAATAAAGTAGACTATATTTTAGACACACTTCTCAATTTATTACATTATTACCAAGTCTTGTTAGATCACGTTATATCCATTAATAGGCGTTTGGTTTTGTAGGTTGAACATATCAAACACAGGCCACATTTCTACACTGATGTTAAATTTAAGGCAGTGTGAATTTCGTGGCATTTCGTTTGAATATAAAGTTGACAGTAAGCTATGGTAAGTCTGCATTATGGAAGATTTCTGTTACAAACATAACTATTAAGCTTTCTTTGCCTGGCGAGAACAACGACGGAGCCAAGTGTTCATGTTAACAGTTTATTTAATCCGATACAATGCGTTGGAAATCATACTCATATCACAAAGAAAAAAAGCAACATATGTGATGAGTTCCATCTAGAATAGCCCTATATTTAGCCCTATAGCCTATTTCTAAAAAACAAGTGAAAGGAATACTATACAGTGACAGAATACATTTCCGTTAAGTTTGCATCATGTGTCTGATTCTTATCGGACTTGTACCCCATTCTGCCCATAGATTCTGCAACTGCAATGCCTTAGCTCACACGCTCGTAACCATATAAATCTATGCTCGCGACTGGTTGTCGCAAAGTATGACGTGTACAGCTAGTTGCAAGTGTGCACGAGGTCTCGGAGCTAGGGGAAAAAAGAGCCACTGTTTAAAGCTAGACCGGAAGACACGGAAGTGGAAAGATGGCCGCGTTCAGTCTCGCGCTCTCGCTTGCCTCACTGCGCCACTGAGCACTTTTCATAGAAATGAATGGGGATGCCATCTTGGAAGACAAAAGTAGCTTACTCTAGTTATATTAACTCTATGCCCCAGACCCAATTTCCCGACCAAATTATTTTGTGGGCGGGGATAAGTTGGGCTGGCAGCCAGGCTAGCGGTAGCCATGTTTGTTGAAAACTAATTCAACCAAAGCGCTCTTTGTTGACGTGGTTGATTACGTTACTGTTGATCATCTGTCCATCATCGTATAAAGCCCGCCCTGACAATTTCATTGGTCCGAACAGCTTCTGTTCGGACATAGTTGTTCCCCAACCGAGACTCCCCAGACCCAACTTCCCGACCAAATTATTTTGTGGGCGGGGATAAATTGGGCTGGCAGACAGGCTACCCTAGGCATACAATATGGCACAATTGCTTTTCGCTTGGACATAACGTGCGTTCCTGTTGCTTTCCTAATTGTGTCGATTCTGACTGCACACGTCACTGCTGTTGTGTGCCCTTATAAGGAGCTGTCGGGGCGTGTATGTATGCAAATTCAGGAGCACGAGGACGCGCTTTCAACGAAAACTCTTTCGGGGAGCACAGCTCAGAAAACTTCTGCTGCGTAGGAACACATTTTCAAGCGTTCATGAATTTGGCGGATGTCTTTTTCTTACGTTGTTTTTCCGAAGCCCGTAAGAAACATTTCAGAAGAAACTTCAGAAAATGTTCGTGAATGAGGCCCATTGACATTTCAGTGTAGCCTACTTACTACCCACTTACTTTCTTTTCTTATGCTTTTGCTTTTAACAGCCATTTGCCTTATGTATATATTGTACTCTTCAGATTCAGCTCAACAGTCTTTGCGGTTGGAGACGAGAGGACAACTACTGATGGTGGTTCTGGTGGTCCTTCTGGTGGGAACGGTGACCACCACCCTCAAGACGATGGAGATGTGGGAACAAGTTCGAAACACCTGCGACTAGAATTATTAGCGGAGGCACAAGAAGATACAGCAGCTCATTCTTCATATTGCATCCTTGACCAAGAGATAGATGATTTTCTTGCAATCAGAACAAGAGACCAAGGAGCATTAGACTTTTGGCGAACCCATAGCAATACTTTCCCAGCACTGTCCGCTATGGCCCGGTGCTACCTCTGCATTTCACCAGGCAGTGTGCCGGTGGAATGCTTGTTTAGCTCCACTGGCCTTCTGCTCAATGGCAAACAATCATTACTTACTCCTTCAAGGTGTAATATGATCACCTTCATTTATGATAATGCCAAGTTCTTGTATACAACTTAAGTCAAATTATTCATATATTTTAATAATAATAATTATATAATAATAATATATCAACTCCCCACCTCCATCAGGGACACCGACTGTCTCCCCACCTTCAAGAAAAGGCTCAAGACGCACTTGTTCCAGGAGTACAACGGCACTTAGGAATGCTTGGCTGGACCTGATGTTAGTTTCCTCCAGGATCACAATGACTCGTATTGAGAGACTTGTTGCTCTTGTTGGTTAGTTGTGACGGTTTTAAATTCTTGTTCTCGCTGTGAAATATTTTACTGTTGATTGTTGTTTTGTCTTCTTTTCTACAGGTACACTCTTGCACTTTTTTGAGTTTCATATTGTTTAATTGTAACTTATTTAACTGCATGCTCTAATGGTTCTTCCCTTTGGCACTTTTTTGTTTTTTCACAATGTATGCTTCATGTTTTGGCTGCTCGCAATGTTTGTGGCTATCCCGTTGTTATGATCAGTGACCTATGCTCTTTTGTAAAGCTCTCTCTTGGAAGTCGCTTTGGATAAAAGCGTCTGCTAAATGCATAAATGTAAATGTAATGTAATTTTCTGAAAACATATAATCTCAGGATGAGATATAACATGGGCTGTCACATGTCCCACTGTCCTCTTTACTTTGCTGCCTATGCATAACACATTGGGTATTAGTAAATCAAGTGTATGGCTAATACATTTAGGGCTGTCCCATGATAATAAGAATAAGTTCTTATACAACTTAAGTCACTTAATTTCACCATACATAACCACTCATTTATGGATTTACATAGACAGACACACATTTAATGAGTGAATAGGGCAATAAATACATTTGTTCACAGTTGACACATTGCACTTCAAAATGATTAGTAGCCTACAGAAAAATAAATACATAATTTGTTAAGTTAAATCTGGTGTTTTTTTATAACATTGTATTACATTTTGTGGAAATATATACACGTGTAAGCCATACATTGCTTGGAAATATTGAGATCTCGTAAAGCAGTATAACATACACATCTGTAGACATGAAGTGGCAGCTTCAGCTATTTGTAGCTATTAACATTTTGGCGGCTGCAGCAGTCATTTAGGTTTTGGCTGAGCTGGCTAGCCAGCCAATAACTTCATCAGTCAGCCATTATTCTCAAAACAAATGGCTTTGGGGTCTATGCTGGAGGGACTATGTCTCTCGGCTGGCCTGGGAATGCCTCGGGGTCCCCCAGGAAATGCTGGTGGAAGTGGCCGGGGAGAGGGAAGTCTGGGCCTCCCTGCTGAGGTTGCTGCCCCCGTGACCCGACCCCCGGAAAAGCGGCAGATGATGGATGGTAAAGAATATATTGTTCTTATTAAAGTTATGCATTGTGCTTATAAAGTTCTGTCTTATGAACTTAGAAGTGTGCTCAGGCTTAAACATTGTGTCTCACACAGGGCGGGGGGAGTCAGGCGTGCGGGCGGATAAAGAGGAACAATCCAGACGAGTTTCGACCACAGAGTGTGGGAAAAAGGCTGTATTTTGTGTCTCTATCTCTTCATTGTCAGAAACAACCTTGAAACCGGGTGGAGACGGCACCCGAGCAGGTGGGACGCGTAGGCAAGAACAACTCCCTGCTGCACAGGAGAACAAGCTCAACCCTCTTCTTGTGTTTTTTGTTTTACTGCACTGTATAATATATGCTGGGGCAGGGACAGATAGTCAGTTGGACTTTGTGAACCAGCCCAAACTCTGTTGCGGGTAGGGAAACGTAGACAACCCCAGAGCTCTGTACTTGTTGATTTCCAACTGCTGCATTAAAGCTTATATTATGGGACCTCTGCGACTCCAGACCACTCTTTCTAGAACACAGATTTGTGTCATTGAATACCATCATTACATATTGGAATAGACACAAAATATTTCAGTCCTTCAATGGATGGATGGGACCATATGTAATTGTTGTAGAAAGTAAGCCTATGGAAAATGATCTTTTATTAAAATACAAAGAATGAACATCATATCTAGAGTTGGCTGCAATTTATCATTGTGTCTCTCATACTGATACCTGGTCTTCTCTCTATTAACAGCAAGGGGAGAGCTCCAAGCTCCTTGAAAGAGATGGTATGGACAGGAAAGAACCCACTGGTCCAGACTGTAAAACTGCTGAAAGATGAAGGCTAGCAGGGGCAGTTCATGGCCAGGAGGCTGGAGAGGCTCCTACTGACAACTGTGCTGCTTCAGGGCTTCAGCTCGCATAGATCACGGCGAAAGCAGACCTTCATAGTGTCTTTTTTTATGGACAGTACTTTGAGCTGCAATCTCTGCTCCAAACTGTGCTGTATAAATAGAAAATATATATTATTATGCAATTGTTGTAGTTGCTTTAACAGGCTGATTCTGATGTATTCCTCAACTATAACAATTAGGTTTGCTAAGGAAGAACTGTAATATTCTGTGATGACTTGTCTTTGGAAATGAAACTCTTAAGAGTCGCTTTGCCTTTTGATCACATTTAACACTTTTATTGTGTGTTAGCTGGGAATATATATGTGAGAGAACATTGGGCCTCATTCACCAAATGTTCTTACGAACAAATTTGTTCTCAAACCCCACTTACGCAGTTTTTGATTCTGGCATTCACCAATGTTTTCTTATTTGGGATTTGTTCTTAGGTAAGAACAGAATTTACTCACACCCAAGAGCACTCTTACGCACAATTGAGAGCTGACATGTTTGCGCAAAATAAGTAGTTATCGTCCGTTCTAATTTAAAATGGAATATTTCTCTCCTTTATAATTTTCCAACTAATAATTTTCATTATTTTACACATATTATTTTTGTTTGTTTTAATAAATACACACTACACTTACACTTCTGCTCATTTGTAAAGCACTTTGAATTTCCATTGTGTATGAATTGTGCTAGGCCTATATAAATACAGTATTTTACAATCGCTATGACAATTTTTTTCAATACTTTTAACAAGTTTCCTAAACTCTTGACACAGTTAACACAACATCCGTCTGTATTGGCTATACCATTAACACATTTATTGTTGCTTTGACACAAAATGCATAGAATAAACACAAATGTTAAATGCCTGAACTTCTTTTACACACAAGCTCAACCAAGACCAAAACAATCGATTTTTACTGCCCAATTTACCAATGCTTTCACACTGTATGTCGGTACAGATAACATCATGTTCAAAACCTAACTTATTGGCTAAAGTCAAAGTGAACAGCTGTTCATATTGTAAATTGAAATACAAACATATCCTCTGTATTTTATTTCATTGCTACTGAGAAACAGCTGGTTGAAGTTATGCAAATACTGTAAATCACAGCTGATTCCCAACTCGGAAACACTCAGGTGTATACAGTAAGAGGACCTCTTTGGGCTGATCTTATGTGGAAAAAGAACAATACAGAGAAACACGAAGAAGAAAGAATATGTAATGCCTGCACGAGGGAGAGGAAGACAAGTACCAGGACAAGGGAGAGGAGTGGGGCAAGGGAGAGGAGTTAGAATGTGTGGTGGTGCTCAGAGAAGGGCCAGAGCTAGGGTAACTGATGAAATATTGTGAATGGCAGCTATATTGCATATTTCTTGCAGTAATGTCCTGTTGCAACTGAAGCCTTTACAGCAGCAATTATGTTTCTGTCTTCTTTTTTTCAATACAGTAACCGTACATTCTATAAAGCTACTCTGAGATGGGTTTATTCAGGACCAATACCTCACGCCACAAAAACAGTTTCTTCCCCTCCCCTGTTGGCCTCTTCAACAAGGCCAAGGGACCACACTGTCTCTAATGACTTCCTGCTTAAAACACACTGCTTTTTGCACTGCATTACAAAATGGTATCTTGTACATTTGTATTTTTTGTAATATTTGTATTTTTATATTGTAAATTCTGGCAACTTATATTTTATTTTATTGTATATCTTATTTAATTCTAATTCCACTTAGTACTGCTAGTTTATGTACCCTTAGTATAGATAGTCCACATATTTACATTTTAGGTCACTATATGTTTATTGTATGCACCTTCCTGCCAAAGCAAATTCCTTGTCTGTGCAAACTTTCATGGCGAATAAATCCCATTCTGATTCAAATTCTGGTCATTCATTTTTTGTTCTGAATTTCTGCAACAAAAGAAACAAAATGCATGCATTTACTAAACCCAACAAAACAAAAATGTAAAGAGGCTTCAAAAGAAATTGCATTGCAAAACACAATCTATGATCTATATACTGTGAGACCTGACACATATACTGTATAATAGAATGCAGTTTCTGTAATTTCATCTGATGTTAGTGTTTTTTTATGACGTGCTATGATTGATTAAATGTTCCTGTTGAAAGAGAATGTGTGTTAGTGTTTTGGTAGACATGGTGTATTGTTTAGTGTATTTTTGTGTTATGAAAATGAGTGTTTGAGTTGAGTTTACAATGTGTGATTTTGAGCATGAAATTAACAGTTTTGCCAATTGTGTGTGGCAGGTGTGTTGGTGCATTAAGAGTTAAGGAAACTTGTTAGATGTATTGAAAAGATTGTCATAGCGATTGTAAAAAAACTGTAAACTAACCTTGCTTTGCCTTCAAATCAATTATATTAACAGGGAACGTTGCCATCCAATAATAAGTGACTTATCACTGTATTTATAGGCCCAAAGTAGGCTTATTCCGCACACTAGGACTACACCACACAATGGGGTATTTATTGCTGCTGCAAAATTTTGCAGATCGTTCCCTGAGGAGGGAACACATCTTCCTTGACCATACCGATTTATTTGCAGAGAGCGACGAGTAGGCTACCTGTTGGAACGCTTTAGGCTACCAAGAGCAGTCCTCATGGATATTTGTAACAGTCAACTGATTTCTATGTTTTTTTGCTTAAGAATTCAGATTTAAGTTAAACCATTTATTTTTCACTTCATCAATTCTGCGCCCTTCTCCAGATACAGCGTTCACTGCATGAGTAATTGCATTCCATGCATCGGTTTTATTTACTGCTTTGTATCCACCGCTGACGCTACTAAATATGATGTGTCGTTTGTCGTTAACTTCTTGCAGCTGTACCTCCACTTCAGAATTACTAAAGTTTTTCTGTCTTTTGTCGAGGCCTCCACTAACCTGGCTCTGCCCACCTACGTACTTCCACTCAATTTTGATTTTGCTTCTGTACTGGGTCTGGCCATGAGGTACGTAAGTCAGATTTTTCAGGTTGATTTTCAACCGGCCAATCAGCGAACAGAGGGAGTGGCTGAGAACGATGACGTTGATGTTGTGCACTAGTTTGAGTTGTAGTTCAGTAATGGCGGCGGAGAAAGATGCGAGCAAAGCTATTCTGCGGTTGTGGCAACGCTGCCAAATATCCATAAGTTAAAGCCGGAGCAATAACAATCCTTGCTGAGTTTTGTTGGTGGTCATGATGTTGTGGCCCTCCTCCCCACGGGGTTCTGGAAAAGTTTGATTTTCCAGTTACGGCAGCTAGCTCTGTTACAGTAGTGGTGAAGGAATTGGCTAAGGCGAACGCTAGCGATTGGTTATGGCAGATCAGAGTGGCTCTGGGCAGATCCAATAGTTTTAAACTTCAACAGAGTACCCGCCTACAAGGAAGTCAACGCTTGTCAATGGATCGAGGCCAGACTCTCTGTACAAATGATATGTACGAGAGTCTGGTTAGGACCAGGCTAGGCCTTCACCATCTTTACCACGTCTTTTTGACATTTCTCTGAGTGTGCACATGGCCCTGCCATCGCATGCCCTTTTATGGGAATTAACGGGGCGTTTACCTATGCTATATAGGAGCAACGGGGCACGAGCTTTCAACTTACGACATATTGGGATTCATCATTCTAAGATCAACCCTGCGAACAAGTCTGCTGTTTAGGAACACGTCATGAATCACACGTAGACTTTTCTTAGGAACTTTCTTAAGAACAAATGTAAGAAATAACTTAGGAAGATATTGGTGAATGAGGCCCAATGTTTGTGCTGGCCGAAGGCAGCACACCCAACTGAAGAAAGTATCTAAATGATAGGCCTACCGATCATCTTATTTTGACAACACCACAGGGGTATTCACTGTAAAAGCTGCCATATACATTAGCTAATTGGGTGTGCTTTGCCTTCGGCAAGGGCACAACCTTTGTTCTCTCACATATATATTATTGGGTGTGCTTTGCCTTCGGCAAGGGCACAACCTTTGTTCTCTCACATATCGCATTTTGCGTTGTTACTGACAATGATCGCTACCAGTGAGCTTTTTATGAATGAGCGATTTTCCACTAAATAAATGTCAAGCTTATTTACGTTTTTGGGGGCATATTTATAGTTAGCAGATGGTACTGTTTGAATCGCGATTACATCTTCTACTGCCGGCAGGGCCGTCGTTTAGGGGTGAAAGGTGATGACAATTCTAGGGGCCCACAGCCCAGGGGGGGGCCCACAAAAATCCCAGTAGCCTATTATGTAGGCTTCCCTTTCTATGACTAAATTATTATGCATAAACCTAACTAATACTCATACTAATGCATCAGAGTTAAAACAAAGCCACAAAATCAAGCAAAATTGGGAAAAAAAAGTTTATATTTTCCGAGCAATAACACCCTTCTTTAAAAAAATAGTTTGGTCCATGGTTCGCTGCTCTTTTGAAAATGTGCGCGTAACGTTATAGCTCACGAACTGCAGCAGCAGCCAGCTGGTTATCAATAGAGAACTGACAATGCCAAAACAGAAACAAATCGGGACGCCAAAAAAGAGAGGAGAGGAAGAAAAGAGAGGCCAGGAGCACATCAGGAGCCCAGAATATCAGCGATATGTTTTCGAAGAAAGGTGAGAGTGTTAAGCTAGTTGCACATGGCACCCTGTGGTTCACGAGAAATAGCATAGCTCGCCTCGTCCAACGTTACGATGTTGGAGTGAATAATGTTATGAGCTAGCGCTTAGCCAGCTACTAACATTACTGCGTTAACCGAATGACACTAACGTTTAACGTTACGTGTGGTCAGCAGTGTAAAATAATCGCCTGACAAGGCTGACATTACAAAATTATCCACTAAATATCCACAGAAAAGATCAGTAAGGTTATAATTCTCCAAACATTATAATACGCTGTCAAAAAATTCCAGTAGCAGTATAGAACACAATTTTCCATTCTTACATGAGTGTTTACTAAAACTTAACTGTTATGGTTGCCTGTTGACATGAGTCGTGTTAATGTTAAGCAGGGGCAAATCTTACAGCTTGCCGTCTTCATACAATAATAAAGAGAAGCTGTTTCTCTAGAGCTTTGGCATTGATAAGCCAATTTAGATTTTTTAAATGTTAATGCCAAGACTGGGTATGTTAGTTCTTAATCGGTTGTTCCATAAAATATAATCATAAATGTGTACAAAAGCAATATGAAATTAAATAAGATATGAAATATTTATAAGTCTACTTAAGTCACTGACTGTCCTTGCTGTCTACAGAGCCAGACCCCACCCAAGAACAAATACCAGAAAGTAGGGCTACTACAGATACTAGTGAAGGGGATAGTGAAGATGCTGATAATGGTGAGTGAGGTAGACACTTGTTGGCTGTTGACTTATTAATGAACTGCTGTACCATTGGCAATTACTTACACATTGATTTTTACATAATAATACCCAGTGACTCTTTGTTGAGTGGTTAATTGAAAAAAATAAACAAATTGGGTGCATTGTGTCAGGCACTGTCAAGAACATAGAGAAACAGAAAAATAAAGAAAGAATTATAATGCATATAGTCTAGTAAGAAAAAAAGTGATCTTTGGCGATGAAAAGTCGGGGGGCGGGGGCCATGGCCGCGGGAACTAAGGGTGCTGAGGGTGCTGCACCCCCTGACAGCACGAGAATTTTAAATTATATGACTTGAAAATCCACCACCGCGGCACAGCCCCGCAGTAGCGACTGGCCATCGGGAGCACCGGGAGAAGAATAACGATGGAAAACCAGGCTGAGAAACGTAAGGGTGGGGCTGAAAAATTAAGAGAAAAAAATACATCACCTTCACTAGACAAGGTTTTACCAATTGAAAAACGGCTATGTTTATTTTACATGAAGCTCAACTATTTTGCGCTCAAATAAAGGCCCAAAAATGTGTATTGCGCGCTCGCATTAAGGATCGAACTAGCATTACATCAAACACAGAAAGTGCATGCATTAGCAGGGCAGCTGTGGTGGCGTATACGGGGGCCGGTTCTGGTGGGCCGGTCTGGATCAAAGTCCAGGGCCTATTTTTACTCCCCGTCCGTCCCCCGTCCCCCCAGCACCCCCCTGATAAAATATGTTCCCGTGGCTATGGCGGGGGCCCACACCAATATTCTTTCAGGGGGCCCAGAATTCCTAGCAACGGCCCTGACTGCCTAGCCTGGCTCTGCCGTCCTACGTACTTCCGCTCAAATGTATTTGCTCCTGTACATAGGTCTGGCCATGAGGTCCGTAAGTCAGATTCTGCAGGTTGATTTTCTACCTGTCCAATAAGCGAACAGAGGGAGTGGCTGAGAACGATGACGTTGGTGTCGTGTGCTAGTTTGTGTTGTAGTTCCGTAATGGCGGCGGAGAAAGATGCGAGGAAAGCCATTCGGTCCGTTGTGGCAACGCTGCCGAATATCCAACAGCTAAAGCCGGAGCAAGAACAAGTTTTGCTGAGTTTTGTTGGTGGCCATGATGTTGTGGCCCTCCTCCCCACAGGGTTCGGGAAAAGTTTGATTTTCCAGCTACGGCAGCTAGCTCTGTTACAGTAGTGGTGAAGGAATTGGCTAAGGTGAACGCTAGCGATTGGTTATGGCAGATCAGAGTGGCTCTGGGCAGATCCAATAGTTTTAAACTTCAACAGAGTACCCGCCTACAAGGAAGTCAACGCTTGTCAATGGAGCGAGGCCAGACTCTCTGTACAAATGAAATGTACGAGAGTCTGGTTAGGACCAGGCTACTGACTGCCGGTAACGTCGAAGAATAAACTTCAAAGGGGGTTCTTTATTGAAGAATTAATGCAATATGAGTAGGCTAAATGCCTGAAAATATCACGTGAAGGGAAAACTTAAAAGGACGTTTAAGTCATAGAGATTAATTAATTTTTACACCGGTCTGCCAAATTTATTCGTTTTGATTCGAGGCTGCCATTTGCAGGGGAAATGAGAAAGACATCATATTTCATTCTACACTTCACTCGTATTTTGAGTTGTAAATGAGCAGCAAAAAAAAGATGCTTTTAAATCAATATAATCTTTATAAATAATAAGTAGGCCCTATGCATTTTTATATAAAATATACAGAAAAATCCGTTGTAAAAATGTCATTAAAAAACGGACCCCTGTGCAACCGACGCAAGCAAGCACACCCTACAATTTCCGCAGAAATTGTACCCTCTCTAGTTCTGAAAGCTAGTCAACAGCTTCCTCATCTGGGCAAAGTTCTGACAACTTTTTATCTGACAAAGTTTTGTCTGAGGCTGACAGAGGTTTTTCTAACGCTGAGGTCGTTTGGTTTTAAGCAGTTTCAGCTGAGGGAGATTTTTCTGAGACTGACGACTTTTGGTCCAAGGCCGTTTTTCCGAGAACTAATGCTGTTCTGAAGATGACAGGTTTTTCTGAGACTGACTGACTTTTAGGCTACCCCGATGCCGATTCGCCTGTGACCTGATGCCTTTTCATCCAAGACGTGATGCCTTTTCGTTTGAGTCTGACACCTGAGTCTGAGATCTGAGGATGTCCTAAAATGAACACCATAGGCCTACTGCCTGACATTTTAATTCTCGATTCGCCGGTGAGTTTACGTTGTGGGATTATTACGTCATTGATACGACAGCTGCTCAGTTTGTTTGTGATGACCTGACCGGTCAACCACTTGGTTGGAGCATGAGATGCTACTTTCACAATACGTCGCCAAGGTGTGCGTGATGTTTTCCTTTTTTTTGCAACAGCCATCCCATCCTGAAAACAGCATGCTCGACTGCTGTCCCGTTAAACTAGGCTGCATGGCAGACACTCATTAGGCGAGAACGTCAAGCTACCAGAGGACATTTTTTGAAGGTTCGTCGCATAGTTTAGGCTACCCTGTGAGGAAACTTGGGAGCATAAAGTGCAACGCTTCGTTGAAGATCAATTGTTCTTTCCGTGACAGGTCGAGCGTGACGGATTCTCATTCGCTGTCCATGGTACAGACGTTTTAGGCTACATCTTTGCACAGTTGCCATCCTTGCATACCGGTACGGTAAACTGTTACATTGATTTAGGAAATGGAACCCTGAAAATGATGACGCTATTTTGATCAAAATCTGCCAAATTCCTTTATGTTTTATGATGTTTTTCTCTTCGTTAATGTGAGATATAGTATTCTCGTGCACCGGCGAAACGTTTCACCTTGCCACGAATGAAAGGTAAGTTCTATATGACGTAGACTTTTGTAGTCTGCATTGTACAGCGCTGACCCTCGATTTATTATCACACCAGTTTCTAAGCGGAAACCCGTTAAATTTTGGCTTAATTATAGATATTTCGGCACCTAATTAGTCATTAAAACCTGGGTGATAACAAAGATTAATAGATTAACATTACATATTCACTTAGACCTGCTGATTTTCTGAGTTGTAACAGATGTTCAGATGTGCTTTTTTGTTGTTGTTTTTGCTGGTATGCACCCGCAAATGGCAACGTGTGGTCAGCCTCTTTCCCTTTTAACTGTACCATACCCTGACCCCTCGGGATATGTGATGTAGGAACACAGCCACTATACATATAGGCCTTGTCTTAAGATCTGCATTAAGTGAGTGGGGACTAGTGCCCATCAGTTTCCAGTGGATCTAAATCATAAATAAATTAAAAGCATTAGTATTTTATTTTTGAGTTGGGGGAGACAGACAATGTGGTTGGTAAGTGAGCAGTCATATGCGTGGCATTCTGGGATTTTCTTTTCATGCATTGATATGACAAATCTGTTGACATTGTAGTGTATGCATACATTGTCTTGCCTTCTGCTACTGTGGTGATGTTGAAGGGAATGTGTTGGTTGCATTAGTGGGAGAGACAGATTTTCCTAAATCCATTTGTTGCCACATCATAGAGATTTGCAAACTCAAACATGCCAATAAGTCAATATTAGTGAAAAAGAAGACCTGAAGAATTATAGGGTCATCAAGGAAAGAGGCTCGGTATGGGGGTAGGGCTACAGTTGTTGCTAAGCAACAGAAAATAAGACCAGGGTGGGGGTAGACAGAGGGTCCAAAATGGTTGATCCTCACTGCTTGCCTGAATGGATTGGTATAATGACATCAGCGATGATGTCAGGGACAGAGAAGGTTCACAGGTATTAGCTGGCACCTTTCCCCCCCAGCCCAGTCCCTCTCACTCTCACCTACCTCGACCTTCCCTCGACCACTGGACCTGGTGATGAATGTAAACTGTCTGTGACCAAAGGAAGGAGTGCTTTGAAGGACAAAACAAGTACAGGTTACATATCTCATTCTGTTTTGGTTCCTTGTAGGCACCCTGAGGTCTTCCCAAATCTTTCTCTCAGTATTTATCTTCCTCTCCCCCAGGTTGATGGATCAGATGCAGCAGGAACAAAGTACCTCAGACACTACAATACAATCTGGACAGCCTGTGCAGAATACACATGGGCGACAAACGGCCCACATAGCCCCCGTTGTCAGCCCCACAGGAGCTTTGGGGAAAATCCCTGGTGTGAGTTCAATGCAGGCTGCAGGTTTATACTCCCAGGTGTCAGACCACGTGCAATCAGAGCTGGTGAATCCAGGGTCCACTTCTGCTCTGCAACTTAATATCAGTCGCCCGAGGCCTACTGCACTGGGGAACAAACTTGCAGGGAAGACCTCTAGAATCCCTGAAGCTTATGTCAAGGAGGAGGCTTCCATCCCAGCTTTTGTTACAGATCTACATAGCCCAATCTCCCAGTTGGCCTCTCAGCTGCCTCACAGCCCTCAGAGTCCTCTCAGCCGTCAGCCTTACTCTGTACAGCCTTACCTAAGCCCTCAGGCAAGCCTGGCTCAGCCTCCGCCTAACCCTACCCCACCATCTAGTCCCAAAGCGAGACTAAGTTCTCAGCCACAGAAGACCGTTGGAGGGGCCTCAGTGGAGAACCAACCACAGGCTGACAAGACATGCAAGGAATCAGAGGGCTTCAAGTAAGACAAATAACCAATAATGTAATTGACCTGGATACATGTTTTAATGTTTCTTTTCACCTACCACATCACAGTTGAGTAGCATGTTGAGTTGTCTCCATGGAGATAGTTCTCTCCTTACTCATCCCTGGCATATAAAAAAGGTAGAGCAGAAACCTGTGATAGCATCCATTTGCATCAGAGCATGGTTGACGTAAATCAGTCTGTCGCATGAATCATACGTCATACAATACATTCAGCCTGTTTCATTCAATACATTCAACACATTTTATAGGCCAAAGTCCTAAGACAGCATTTTACTTATCAGGAAAAATGCATGTTTTTCTTGTCACTCCTGAGCCAAAATACCTAAACCATAGATGTACACAAAGATGCTGTAGTGGCACTATATTTAGATTTTGTATGTAAATCTTATGTTTATACTCCTCTTGCACTATGATAGGATCCACATTGTGACATGGAATGTAGGTTCCGCCGTGCCCCCAGATGACATTACTTCCCTGTTTGGGCCAAGCGCTGCTGACTGTAGCGTAGACATGTTTATCATTGGGTGAGCATCTCCTCACAACCTGAGGTTCAGCTTTGGATGTGTCCTCTCAATCATCTCTCTACTTCCATTTAAATCTACCCTCTCCCAGCTGCTTCAATGTATATTTCACAGTCATTCCTCCTTCTGCAAAATTAATATTAAAATCAATTGAGTTTTTCTCCTCTCTTTACTCTCGGCCAGGCTACAGGAAGTGAACTCCATGATAAACAAGCGTTTGAAGGATGCCCTGTTCACAGATCAGTGGAGTGAGCTCTGTATGGACACACTTAGTTGCTATGGATATGTGCTGGTCAGTAAATGGTTAATCCAAGTCTGTCAATAGCATGTTGCACTTGGTTTAGATTAGACTGTGGCTGATGGGTCTAGTGACTCTTTCTGTTTATCTCTCTTTGCTTCACATGCCCCTTCTCTGTCTCTATCTCTTCAGGTGGCCTCCCAGCGTATGCAGGGGGTGCTGTTGCTGGTCTTCTCTAAATTCTGCCATCTTCCGTTCCTGCAAGGTGTGCAGACAGAGAGCACACGCACCGGTCTTGGGGGATACTGGGTAGGTGTCACCCCCGCAAGTCCTTACTATAAAACAGTAGCCTATCAATACACTCAGAAACCAAACACTTCCTTTCAAATGCAGATTGTATTAGAATTGATTGATTGGACTAAGTTTGAAATGCCAGACAGGGAGATGATAGAAATAATAGAAGTAACATGAATGTGTGTGTGAAAAATATACGTGTGCATGTGATGTGTGTGCACGCACAAGTTTGTGACCTTCCTCACCGTGTTGATGTCAGCATCACTATGGGCTCCTGGTGCAGTCTCCTCTCTGAGGTCAGTGCAGCAGCATGGCTGTCTGGAGCTCGGATACAGAGCCTGCTAACCTCAGTCCTCCAATTTCCAACACAGTCAGCTAAGGGGTCATCTTGAAATGGGTGATGCTTCTGATACATGGCCAATTACATTACTACCAGCACTATACACAAGGAAAATACAACTATACAATAATTTTGCTCCAAGCACATTAATTTGATGCATATTTGTATTTTGGTCCTAAAACACAATTTAAAGCTTGCCAGCAATCAAACCAAGTGGCTTTTATGGTCTGCCTTAGGTCCATAGAAGCTCACTGAATCAGTAGTAGCCTAGCTCACCAAAACAATTTGAGAGAATGCAAACAAATTAGACCTGTATGCACCTGTATGTAAATCACTGCAATCAAAAGACTAAATTCTCACACACGTTTGTCACTCCATACCATGCTTGGACCACAAACACTGGTGATAGTAAAAAGGTTGAATGGATTTACAGAACAATGCAGCTTGACTTAGACAGAATTAGTTTCCGTTCTGCATTTCCCCCCCATCCGCAGGGAAATAAGGGGGGTGTCAGTGCGAGGATGGCAATGTTCGGACACCCAGTGTGCTTCCTCAACTGTCACCTGCCAGCTCATATGCGGAACCTGGAGCAGCGTATGGAGGACTTTGAGAGTATCCTGCAGCAGCAGCAGTTTGAGGGCGGCACTGCCACCGGTGTGCTGGACCATGAGTGAGTGGGTGATAATGGGTAGAATGGGTTTTCATACGGTTGGCTTCTGAAAGGCTCAATAAAATGTCTGTGTTCTGTTTCTAGTGTGGTGTTCTGGTTTGGGGACCTTAACTTCCGTATCGAAGACTATGACATTCACGTGGTAAAGAGTGCTATTGATAGCAATAAACTCCCCCTGCTGTGGGAGAGAGACCAGGTGAGAAAACTGTGCAGTTTAATCATTTGTCAAGAACCAAGGACAATGGAAATGATCTGGAAGTCATTTAGCAGAAGTGACAGATGGTGACAATTGGGTGCCTATAGAGGGCGCTATCACACCACATTGCATTACCGTATTTTTCTGAAAATAAGACGCATTTTCTATAAACCGCACCCAACCAGAATGGGAGCGTTGTGTTTGGAAATCTGATTATAAACCGCACTGGAATATATACCGCACTTGATACGGGAACAATGATACCAAGCAATGCACAAGTATAGGCAGTAGGCTACAGCATGCCGTTGTGTAACAAACTTCGAAAACGAAAGTAAGTGCGTAATGTATGTTTTCTATTGCCCGGGAATTAACTAATATTTACCTTTAGACGCGTGAGTTCTAAATATTTCCGACGATCCCCAAAGCGCAAGTTATTATCATTATGCAGACATCCCAAGTCTCCCATAAGTTCCGGGAGTCTCCCGCATTTCAAGCCACCTCGCAGAAATGAGTCTCTGCAGGTTGGGATGTCTGAAACTGTTTCTACTGTTGCTTTGTTATAAAAACGTTCTATAAGCCGCTTTGAAATATAAAGCGCACCACCACAAGAAAAATTTAAAATCGGGTTATAAACCGCGGTTTTATTTCCGACAAATACGGTATGTCATCTTTGTCCTCTTCCATGTCTCTTTTTTTTGTCTTTGTCACATTTACAGCTCAACATGGCAAAAAACTGTGAATCTATCTTGGAGGGATTTAACGAAGGTCCTCTCAATTTCCCACCAACGTATAAGTTTGATGTGGGGACACACACATATGACACCAGGTACTTGATTTCCACAAGACAAATGGGAGTTGTGTGAGAACCTTTCTTTGGAAACATGAAGTGTTTCTTATTTATCCAATCTCACTCCACAGTCCACCTCCACTCCTTTTTGTCTCTCCCCTTCTGTTAGTGGAAAGAAGAGGAAGCCTGCTTGGACAGACCGTATCCTCTGGCGCCGGCGTCGCACTGGATCCCCTGTGCCTTCCCACAATGCTGCTCTTCAGCGTGGCCTGACCTTATGGCTGGGTGGGGCTACCAGGGTGACGCACCTTGCCTACCGCAGTCACATGGGCTACACCATCAGCGACCATAAGCCAGTCTCTGCCCTTTTCGCATTACATGTAAGTCCTGTTTCTTTTCCCCCCTTGCCACTGAACTCTGACCTTACCCATTGACCTCTGACCTACTGTCTATAATGCCTGAAATTACTTATCTATTTTCTTTGTGCTGTCTACTGCACACTACAACCACCATCCCCCACCTCCCTTTTCTTTGTGTCTCTCATGCTCTGTCACTCCCAGTTCCCTTTTAGGGTGGACATTCCCCTGGTGGCATTCGAGAAGGTTGACAGGGAGTGGACTAACGCTTCTGAAGCTACAGTCAGGTTCACTGTGGCATCAACCTACCAACGCAGCTCATGGGACTGGGTAGCCATATATAAGGTATGAAATTAGTTAATTTATTTCACCATTGAGCTCAATAAGGTATATTTAGTGTCCTGCTATCATTTATTGAGACTGCTCTCTGATTTGTCCTCACAGCTTGGATTTAAACACCATAAGGACTATGTAGCCTATGTGTGGGCTAAGGGAGAACATCTGACACAGGTATATGCATTTAAAAGACATGTAGTATGTTAGATATTTAAATCAAATTTGATTTGAAATCTTAAGATTCAGATATTATTGTCTGTGGTTTTGTCTCAAGCTGAACTGTACTTTGTCTCTCTACTTTATATTGCTCTACTTTTTCCTTCAAGGTGATATTTGCAGAGGAAGACTTACCCAGGGATGCTGGGGAGTACATACTTGGTTACTACAGCAACAACATGAACAGTATAGTTGGAGTGACATCGGCCTTCAAGGTTTCTTTCTTCAATCTTTTCTATCTGTCTGTCTGTCTGATCTCACTCTGTTTCATCGTCCATTTATTCGTCAACCTCTCTTCCTTTCTCTTGTTAAAACACGCAACAACTTAAACATCTGTCATACCTCAACAATCTCCTGTAGATCCAGATCCCAGTATGCAGCCCAACGGTGTGTTGCTCAGACAGCTCAGATGCCAGCTCAGAGGATGACAGCACGCTAGTCTTGCTCGCTCCAAACTCCCGCAGCCCCAGTCCTGGAACGGGCAAACAACGCCGCCACCGCCGTAGTCGCAGCCCTGCTGTGCCTACTCTCTCTACCACCCCTTTGTCATCCCTACAGGGCCTTAGCCTGTGTCCTCACCCCAGAGATGCCCACTCACACAGCCACTCCCCCTGCGCTGCAGCTAAGAAAGAGCACCTGATGTCACCTGACACACTGCCATCGCCCTCCATCAGCCCCCTTAGTCCGCGTAGCCCTGTCTCTCCAGGGGGTGGGGTCACAGCCCCAGAGGCCCTCATTGCTGCCATACTAGGGGAACACAGCCCCAACAGGGGCATCCCAGCAGGAAAGGTTGGAGAGACCAGTTTATAAGAACATATATTGGCTTGCAATTGGTACACAATCCTAACACAGACATTAAAGATCATATGATGAGAGAATCAAGGGCTGTCCCATAAAGTATTATGATGCCGATCTGACCTCACACTGTTGCTGTGCTAATAAAGTTATGGCTCACACTGCAGTTTGCAACATTCTATTTGATAGTCTGCCAGTCATCAGTCTTTCTGAAACATCTACCGTGACTGCTCACAGTGACTGCATCCCAGAAACACTGTAGTTTGGAGACAGGTTATGACAGATTGCAAACATTGAACATCTATGTGTTGTACCCCCAGTGCTTTTCCTGACTTATCTATATGTAGACATGTTGTTACATGTACAACCAAAGCTGGATGGTACCTTTGTCATTCATGTGAGAAAGGGTATTTGTTTTAATACATTCAGACTGGATCTGAATCACATTAGTAAAGGCATATTTCATTTTAAAAAGTATTCTGTCACATTATTTCTGTCTTCCTCTGTATTGTTAGTTATATAGGTGTGGTACTGTATGTAATGTTTAATACTGCCATAAGCAGGACTTTTATATTGAAATGCACTTGAACCGGAAACCAGTAGACTGTACATGCACTGCATAAGGAATAAAGCGGTCAAGATACTCCCAGACATTGTGTAGACCGGGTGATATTTTATAGATATTTTTAAGTCACAACATGAACAGTTAAATTAAATTAATAAATGTAAATGTAAACATGGTGTCAGAGTAAGAAGTTAGATTACGAACCCATCTGAAAAGTAGAAAAAAGGAAAGAAAAAATAGAGAACATGGAGGCTTGGAATGGGAATGGGATTCGTCCAACCTACCTGATGCATGGCGGCGATTCAAACAACATGCAGAGCTTCACGGGCCCGCTGCGACAGAAAACGGAGGTGGAGAAATGCTGTTTCCTCCTGCTATGGATCGGGGACAAAGGAAGGGACATAAGCGACACATAGGAAGTAACGGAGGCTAATGCGATATTGTTAAAAACGTACTATGACGGATTTTCATCATATCTCACGCCGAAAGCTAACCCCAAATTTGCCCGGTACAAGTTCCACGAGAAGACACAAGGGAGCGGTGAGTCATTTGAGCACTTCATCACAGAGCTCAAACTGCTCGTTAAAGACTGTGACCAGGGCTGCCAACTCTCAGAATGCAACTCCAACCAAGTAGTCCTGCTAACGTTGTAAACAGTAGGCGCAGGCACACGGAATGAAGCAACACCCGTGAAATCTCACGCCAAGGTTTTTTGAAAGTTGGCAGCCCTTCTGTGACTATAGTAATAGTGACGAAATGATTAGGGACCGCACTAGAGTGAGCGAAAAGTTGCTTAGTCAGGAACCAGAGCTAACGCTAGATAAGGCGATTGATACAGCACGCTCCTACGAGCTAGCACAGGTGCAACTAAAGGCTATGGCTAACGACAGCCATGAAGTGCACTCAGTACACCGCAAGGCGGGAAAGTCAGGGACGGTCAGATATACCAGCAGAGCTAATGTCAGCAGGCCAAGCGAAGGCCTGAAGAAGACCTACAAAGCATGCAGTGCGTGTGGAGTGCATCACAACAAAACATCTATATGCCCAGCAAAGGGAAAACAGTGTTTAAAGTGCCATAAACTCAACCACTTTGCTATAGTATGTAAATCAAAGACTCCTTAAGTAAAACAGAGCACCGAGGTGTACACGCTGTTGAGGATGATGAAGATTATGACTCAGAGCTGTTTGTGGACATAGTCAAACAGGAAAAGAAAATGAGGTAAGCGCATATGCAGACATAGGACTGGGATCACAGAACAGACAACTCACATTCAAGCTGGACACAAGTGCACAAGCAAATGTGATACCTGCCAAAGACTTTGCCACACATCTCAGCACACCAATAATGTCTGATAACCGCAAGCTAACTGGCTACGTTGTCCTTGTAAAATTGGTGCTGGGGGTCATACAACTCCCTATGCTTTTCAAATGTAATGTTGTCCATCTCCTTGAATTTCTCGCTGATTTTCAAAATCGACTTGGGGGTTCTCTCTCGGTAGACTATGTCTGCACGCGTGTGTGTTGTGTGCAACGCGTGACAACTCGTTTCTCTCAAACAAACATAACAACTACGGGCATGCTGGCTCAACAGATCAATCAGTTTATATTCATTTTTATCAGGGTAACCACATGGAAAGGCTGTTCGTTACCAACATTGTGTAGTTAGGTTTTACATAGAGTGAATATTATGTAGGCCTCCAAATAATATTAAAAACATTATTATGAAGTCGACAACTTTACAAATGTTCACCGTAAGAAACAGAGTTCAAACGGGACCCAGCACACGAGAGAGCAAATCAGCAGATGAAGGAGACCATCACAGCTGAACCGGGGCCGGTGTTAGCATACTTCCATTCCGAAAAGGAAGTGACGCTCCAGGTTGACGCGTCGAAAAATGGCTTGGGTGCAACTATCATGCAAGAAGGAAGACCAGTTGCATATGCATCAAAGCTGCTGAACAGCACGGAGCAAAACTACGCCCAAATTGAAAAGGAGCTTTATGCAGTTCTATACGGGTGTAGGAGATTTCACGAACACCTATGGGCGACATGTAACCGTGGAATCAGACCACAAGCCAGTAGAGACAATACTCCGCAAGCCACTAGCCATAGCACCATCGCGTCTACAGCGCATGATACTCGCACTGCAGAAATACAGCATAACTCCACAGACCAGGCAAAGAGATCCCTGTGGCCGACACGCTGTCAAGAAAATCCATGAATGACATGGACAGTTTACTATCTGAGGCTATGGAGACCCAAGTACACACAGTCATCAGTGCAGCTCCGGTGAGCGCAGACAGGTTAGAGCAGAGGTCGCCAACCTGTCGATCGCGATCGACGTGTCGATCTCGGAGACTTTCCCTGTCGATCTCCAAAATAATTTCAGAAATACTGATCTCCGACTAATTCATGAACGCGGAGGATTCTTAAACTGAACGCGCGTTCTCTTGTACCTGGATTTGCATATTGGCCTGTGCGTGTTGCAAAGCAATTCACCGACAGAATAAATGGGCGTTTTTTCCCGAAGACGACCTTTGAGAGACCTGCTATCCCAGGATACCTGTGGGCGTGGTTGCCGTTGGTTTGTTTATTTACCCGGCCGTGTTGTCCACATAGTGTTAGCAAGCATGGCAGAGGCACCACGAAAGAGGGCGAAAAACTACAGTTTCCATCATGAATGGGAGGAGGAATTCATCTTTACCTTGGTAAAAGACAAGAGTGTGTGTATGTTGTGCCACCAGCCACAGGCACTGTCTAAGCGAGGGAATTTGGAGCGGCACCACAACACTAACCATCCGAAATTCAAAGACTGCTATCCACCAAAGAGCGCAATCCGCGCCAAAAAAGTTCAGGAGCTGAAAGTGGAGTTGAAGGCTCAACAGTCGCTTTTCTCACAACCTACGTCTCAAAGTAAGGCTGCAACTGAGGCGTCATTTCGTATTAGCCACATTTTGGCTAAACACAAGAGACCTTTTACAGATGGGGATTTGTTTAAGGAACTATTGACCGTCACCGCAGAGACTGTTTGCAGCACCTTCAAAAACAAAGAGGACATAAAAGCTGCATTCCGTGCTGTGCCTCTTGGTCCTACAACAGTGACACGAAGGATCGAGTTACTGTCGGATAACGTTGGTCAACAGGTGTTGGAGGACTTGTCACTCTGTGAATATTTTTCACTGCAGTTTGATGAATCGCTGGATGTAATGGACACGGCTCAGCTTGTTGTATTTGTCAGAATGGCTTTCCAGGACTTTACAACAAAGGAGGACTTCCTCACTCTTCTCCAATTAAAAGAGAGAACGAGAGGTGAGGATATTTACAACGTTTTTAAAAGCTATGTCCGTGAAAAGAACATCCCCATTCAGAAACTGGTGGCAATCACTACCGATGGGGCACCGGCAATGTGCGGTGTGCACGCTGGTTTTATAGCACTGTGCCGTAATGATCCGGATTTCCCCGACTTCATGAAGTATCACTGTGTGATTCATCAGCAAGCCTTGGCTGGGAAAGTTGTGGACTTTTCTCATGTCATGTCACTGGTGGTCAAAGTGGTAAACTCGATTCGAGCAAAAGCGCTTCAGCATCGCTTATTCAAGGCGTTATTGGATGAGCTCGATTCGGCGTATGGAGACCTGCTTCTGCATGCTGATGTCAGGTGGTTGAGTCGCGGAAAAGTGCTGCAGCGATTTGTTGACTTGCTGCCTGAGATTAAGACGTTTCTGTCGAAAAGGAACGAGGAGCACGAGGAACTTTCAACGGATGCGTGGCTACTGGACCTGGGGTTTCTGACGGACCTAACCGGAAAACTGAACTCGCTCAACCACGAACTCCAGGGAAAAGACCGGCACCTCCTCCACATGATCAGCGCAGTGAATGCGTTCAAGGCCAAACTCTGTGTCTGGACCACGAATCTGAGGAAAGGGACGCTGACACACTTTACAAACCTGGAAAAAATGTCACAGTCCATCAAAGACTCTTCTGACTTTCACCCTGAGCAGTACTGTGTGCACCTGGACAAACTGGCAGCGGAGTTCAGTCGACGTTTTGGTGAGTTAGAAATCATGAAGGATATTGCTGCATTTCTTTCAAACCCATTCCTGCCTATTAATACAGAGGAGGTTGCAGACCAATTCGAGAAAGCATTTGCTTTGCCAAGTGGAGTGGACATGGAGATGCTTGATTTGCAAAATGACATTGAGCTGAAAGCCAGGTCAAGGGACAGTGACTTTTGGGGACTTGTCAGCCGAGAGAAGTTTCCTCTCCTCAGTGCATGTGCACTAAAAGTGAGTGCCTACTTTGGATCGACCTACCTCTGTGAAATGGCATTTTCACAGATGAAAATCACCAAATCCAAGTACAGGAGCCGGCTTACTGACAGACACCTCACAGACTGCCTCAGACTGGCTGTCTCTGCTTATGAGCCAAACTACAAGGCACTCACAGACAGTGTTCAGTCACAGCCATCACACTGACTTGTCACATGAGAAATTTGTCAGTGTTGTGTTGTAACTTCAGTTTATAAATAAAACCGTTCATATCCAGCCTGCTCATTGCAAAAGTGTTTTTTCTTGTTCATATTGTTCACAAAGTGTTTGATTTCATTCAATTACAATAAGGCCAAATATAAAGTTAAGTTGTAAGTTCAGTCTGGAGTCTGTTCTGTCTCTCAACGCCTCAATAGGTAGATCTTCGGGTCACCAAGGCAAAGGTCGGTGATCTTTGGCCTAAAAAGGTTGGTGACCACTGGGTTAGAGGATATCAAGGCCGCCACAGGTCAAGACGAGCAGCTGTCCACCCTCAAACAGGTCATTTGGTCAGGTTGGCCGGAGACAAGGAAGCAGTGTCAACCACAAATCAGTGAATACTGGAACCACCGTTACGAGATCACAGAGGGTGATGGCATACTCCTTAACCCTTGTGCTGCCTTCGGGTCACATGACCCAAAGGTTCATAACGAACCATCGTTGTGTTTACCCAATTTTACCCAATACAAAAACAAATACAAATATTTTTCTTTTAACCGTCGCAATGTGGGGGGTCTCCGAAGATAACACAAGGGTTAAGGGTGAGAAAATAATAATTCCACACAAGCTCAGAGCAGACATGCTACAGCGCATACATACAAGATACTTTGGGGTGGAGAAAAGCAAACACAGAGCAAGAGACATAGGGCCTCATAAACTAACGCTTTAGCGCCCACTTCAGGCGTATTTGTTTCGCAATTTGCGCTTAAAAGCATGGCGAGGCATGTACAAACATGCCTGTCGCGGGAACTGAAAATGGCAAATTGCAGGGTTCCGGTGACGTCAGCACAGCGAATGGCAGCTTGAGAACACAGCTCCTCCAAAAACCAATATATTTTGCCCCAAAAATAATCTAATAATATTAGTTTTTACTTATACACGATCAAAATGTCGGGGCCGAAATCAAGAACAAGGGAAGCAACTGGGAAAAAGGGTACTGAACAGCAAACCGAGTTAGCCAAGTTAATTCTATCTCACCTCATGGAGATGCTAGCTCAAGCCAAGTCACGGTGGCCAGCCTGGCTAAAGTTCTGGAAGAGATTCGGGACTTTTGTCAAGATATGAATGAACAACTGAACGACATCAAATCTGAACTCACTAAAGTTGACCAAAAAGTTGAGGAAGTGGCAAATCGCGTTGGTGAGGTAGAAGACCGCACTCAGAATATGGAACAAGTGGTAACAAAACTGATAAAAGAAGTGACCCAGCTCGAGAATAAGATGCTCGACCTAGAAGGTAGGTCCAGACGGAAAAATATCTGAATGTTCAATGTACCAGAAGACGCAGAGGGGACATCAATGGTGGAGTTAGTGGAAAAGCTACTGCGTGATACACTGGAAATACCTGAAGCAACGGTTATTGACATTGAGAGAGCACACAGGGCCCTTGTTCCTAAACCTACTGGGGAAGACAAGCCACGGTCAATAGTGATTCGTGAGCTGAGCTACAAGACTAAAGAAAAAATCCTACGGACAGCATGGGGGAAGAAAAAAGTGCTTATGAACAAGAGCAGGGCTCGACAATAACGATGGCCCGGGGCCAGTAAAAAGTAACGTCGGGACAGTTACACTAGCAACTCACTGGCCCGATCGGGCCAGTGCAAATTATCGATTTAAAAAAAAATTTGCATTGTAAAAGTTAATATCCTTAATATGTTTTGCTAAATGCATAAATAACTTTGCAGCTCGTGGGGCGCACAGTTGGCAAATCAAGAGTTGAGTAGTGAGTGACGAGTGGTTGTCAAATTGTAATTCTCTAATCTCGATACATTTTTTAACAACTGGCGCGAGACTGGCGCAAGACAATAAAGTGAAGATGGCAGCAAAGTAGAGCTACGAGCTCAAACGGAAGCAATTTTTTTTATGGAACGAAAATGCACTGTGTCGCCTGTCGTATGTTCCCGTCTAAAGCGGACAAAAGTAGGTCTTTTTACAGAGGCACCGACAATTTTCGAAAACAATCCCTGACCAGCCATGCTAGCAGACAGTACCTGGTTTCCAGGCCGTTGACCATGCTGGTCAGGAATTTAAATGTAGATGCCCATCGTGTTATTGCACGACTTATAACAACGGCATATCACGTAATTAAGATGGGCCAGCCGTTCGCCTCGTTCCCCCAGGCTATTGAACTGCAGCAGAAGACTGGTGTCGACTTGGGTAGTTAGTATCATACTGATGAAATGCTATGGAAGCTTTTATATATTAGCATTGAGGGACCAGAGGTTTCAGTTTCAGCCAGACAGAGCAGAGAGGGCTGTCAGCAGGGTCATGTTTGAGGTTAAAAGTCAATTGTTTTGCTGACTATTACCTTTTTTTTTTTATCACTAGAAATGTGATTTCATTGTTGTTCTTTTTATATCCAGGATGTGTTTACAGAATAACACAACAAAGTTGTGTTATTCAAAGACTGTTAAGTCTTTGGTTTTGTTGTAACAATGATAAATTACAACTTTTGGAGGGGGGGCCAGTAAAAATGGTCTTGGGGCCAGTAAGTTTCAAACCCACTGGCCCGTTGGGGCCAGTGCCAATTTTTTTTAATGTTGAGCCCTGAAGAGGCAGATATTTTTTTACCAGGATTACCCACCAGCAGTTCTGCAAAAGCGCAAGGAATACTCTGAGGCAAAACAAGTTCTGAAACATAACAATATTCGCTTCCAAACTCCATTCCCAGCCAAACTGCGAGTGCACTACGAGAATGGGACACGGCTCTACCAATCAGCAGAGGAAACGACGACAGATATGAAGAAGAGAGGACTTCCCATCACCGTGTTCAGGGCTGAACCGAAGGAGGATTTACATTTAGTCCATTAGCAGACACTCTTATCCAGAGCGGCTTACAGTAAGTACAGGGACATTCCCCCTGAGGCAAGTAGGGTGAAGTGCCTTGCCCAAGGACACAACGTCAGTTGGCATGACCGGGAATCGAACTGGCAACCTTCGGATTACTAGCCCGATTCCCTCACCGCTCAGCCACCTGACTCCCTAGGATTTAGCCGTGCAGCTGTCTCGCACTGCATGGGAGAGAATGGAAGCCTGAGGTCGGAGGCGGGTGGCCACACTGCAAGAGCCGGAGGACCCGTGAATGGACGGAAGATGTTATGGAAACGGTGGTAACTGTCCCAATTCTTTGAAAAAAATGTCACTATCTACACGCAAGTAGAAAGACATTGAAGGGAAAATATTTCCCGTTCCAATACAAGCAATTATAGCTGATTCTAAACTGCAACACTACATAAACAGTTCTGATAATCCATGGGTCAAATTGACCCTTAAGGTGTGGACAAATATAATCAGAGGATATAAACTAGATGGAGATCTACTGTCCCTTAAATGGTGTGGATATGACTCAGATTTCACACCAAATAAAATGGACACCAGATTAAAAAAATGGAGAGATAATGGACTAACAGCTTTATGCAATATTATGAATGGAAACAAACTGTTAAGTTTTGAAATCATTCAAGAAAATTATCTGCTGGAGAAACAGGACTTCTTTAGATACTTACAGTTGCGGCATTATGTCAACGAAAATGTTTAAAATGTAACAGAGGCAAACTCCAGTCTCATAGAACTGTTTAGAAGAGCATATAAGTCAAATTGCAGTAAAGGGGTGATATCAGCCATATATAAATGCTTTCTAGATCTTAAAACTCATTCAACATTAAAGCAAAATGGGAAAAGGAATCTGGGATAGATATTTCTGAGGAAGAATGGACATTAATATGGGGATACCAATGGAAATGTACCAGTTCAATGATCTGGCGAGAGTTTAACTGGAAAAATTATATAAGATATTTCATTACACCATCTCAGACATCTCATTATAGCGATAACATCCCTGTTTGCTGGAGAAAGTGTGGACACCAAAGCGCAAACCACTACCACATCTTCTGGGACTGTCCCATCATTAACCCTTGTGCTGCCTTCGGGTCACATGACGCAAAGGTTCATAACGAACCATCGTTGTGTTTACCCAATACAAAAACAATTTTTTTTTCTTTTAACCTTCGCAATGTGGGGGTCTGAGACAGCCCAATGGTTAAAATAAATCACGCTTCACTTTGTTTTTGTATGCGGTAAAGTTGTCGCAATACGACGGTGGGTCACAATGACTGATGGGTCAGAATGACCCGAAGATAACACAAGGGTTAAAGGACATTCCTTTGGACTTTAAGATCCTGTACCTTGGAATTTTACCTCAGAGTTGGCTGAAAGGGGACAAACACTTGATGAATGCAATGCTGGTGGCCAGTAAGAAGAATATTACTAGAAAATGGTTATTACCAGTGTCCTACAATTACATCATGGAGAGACATTGTAATGGAAATCTACAGAATGGAGCAGATCAGAGCAGGACATGGCCTCCATAGCACTTGTGCAACAATTAAGTCACAACAACCTGTTGCACTCATGCAACACACCAAGTTTGGTTGAAATATCTGTTTGCATTCAAGAGTACTGAGTGTTCAAAGTGTTTTTTCTGGTGTAACACCGCAGGCCTCCTCTGCTCCTCGTGGGAACCGAAGTTTGGTGACAATCGAACAAATGGTTGCTGAGTTACGCTCCCACGTCTCATTTGGCGGCTTCGCCGCTGCCTTTGATCGGCTCTACCAAACAAATGTTTTAGAAAATGGAAAGTCCATCTGATACCTTTCGTAAAGCTAGGTCTGAAGGTCATCTGTGCCAAATTTGGTAAACATTGGACAAAATTTGGGGCGTGCAAAAGGTTTTTACACTTTTTCATGAAATCCAAAATGGCGGCCGCGTCAATTCGGTTGTTATGAAATATTATCGATGGTCAGGCTTGGAATCTCACAAGACATAAAGAGACAAAGAAATTACTTTATTAAGGTAAACACTTCAACAGTTATTAGCCAAAACACGTTTATGCTTCCGGCCACGCCCCCTTTTAGTCACATGACACAATTTTTGAGGGACATACTCACAATAAGGTTTCAAGTCGGCGTATCAAATTTGGTGTCACTGCCTCAAAGAACTGCTGAGATATGACCGCACTTCTTGTTTGGCGGCTTTTCTGCTGAATTTGATTGGCTGTCACGGACAAACGGTTGTGGGGATCAAAATTAATTACCATAACTTTTGTGAGGATTGGTCTGAAGAGCATATCTGGTAATTTTGAAGAAGATTTGACAAAAATTGTAGGAGGAGTAGGCTTTCAAAGGTTTTAGATAAAACCGGAAATGGCGGAAAATCTATATAACCGGAAATTGACGCCATTGACGCCATGGTGTGCGTGCAATCGGACATGCGCTTCAAAAGTTACTTGTGTAAACGCAACTCCAACTTTGACCCGTTGGTGGCGCTAGAGTGCCCAAGTATGAGACATGAAACTTTGTAAAATGGACCAGGGGACTGTCCCCAATGAGTTTGCCAAATTTCACAACTTTCTACCAAGCGCTTCTAGGGCCTGTCATAGGAACTCATGGCGGAAGAATAATAACTAGAGAGGGTACAATTTCAGGGGAAATTGTAAGGTGTGCTTGCTTGCGTGGGTCCGTCCTCCAAGTTTTTCCCTTCTAGTGATATTTTCAAGCATTTAGCCTACTCATATTGCATATGTCATTAAGAACACCCTTTGAAACAGCTGCGAACCCCCTTTGAAACAAGCTACTGTAACAACGTTGTCACTGGCAGTATGGAATCGCGATTCAAACAGTACCGTCTGCTAACTGAAAATATGCCCCCCAAAACGTAAATAAGTTTGACATTAATTTAGGGGAAAATGGCTTATTCAAAAGAAGTTTGCTAGAGGCAAGCTAGCTGCTGTTGCCAGCCACACTTTACTGATTGTTTGAAAGCGCCGGAAATTACAATGTTTCTTTTGACATGAAGTTTAGCTGTGGCATTGAAGACAGTACTACACACTGCCAGTGGGCGGGCCGAGTCTGACTCTGAGGCTAACGTCAAAACAAGACACGGTCTCACTCAAATTCCAAGTTTTACACAAATCACAAAAATATGCTGACCCGCTGGCTGTCTTCGCAATTGCCATATCTTTAAAACACTGCCCTCCTTCTGATTTTTGGTGTAGAATTGACCCTGGTACGAAATTAAGAAAATACTCATCAGACGCAGATCGACATTAGCTGCCGCAATCGTCAACGGAGGCTGACGGGGCTCTCACGTAGCAAACAAATGAAAGTTTTTACAGCAACCTAAATTAAAATCTCACCACCTGGCAGTCTTCACAATAGTCATATCGTCATAACATTGCCATCCTTCTGTTTTTTGGTGTAGAATTGACCGAACTATAAAATTACGAAAATACTACTATGACGCTTTCTAGCATGGCTGCCGCCTAACAGTGCGTTCACACTGCAGCGACGCGAATCGCTTGTCATCGCTCGCTGTGGTGGAAATTTAGAATACCATACTTGGTTATGTGTTTTATATATAAGGAATGTGTTTTAAAGAAGCTTAATACAGTAAAGGTTGATTCAGCTCATTTGGCAGAGAGGCCATCTGCAGTTTACAACACCTAACTAGGAGACAGGAACTCTAGAGAACTGGGAGAGGTCTTGTCACCTGGGGAGGGAGACAGTTGTTCTGAAGATAATGTAAATTCAACTGTATTGTTATTGAGATAAGATAGAACAGTGGAGGTAGCAGCCCTGACCTTTTGGCCAAAGGAGATTGTGTCCTGTGTCCTGTTTGTGTATAATTAAAAGGGTATTTTAATTATCCTCATCTAGAGAGGGAGCTGGGACATCAAAGAACTGTGGGACACTTGGTATGGAGTCAAACTGTCACTGAGCAGGGCTGACCAATCAGAAGAACCATTTGTTCTAAGTTTATATAAGGCAGAGTTTTAGGGTTTGGCTTGATCACTCTTACGAACGACTTGTGGCTAGCACCCCGTGCGTAATGACTGATCCAGAGTACTCTGTTAATTCTTGATTTGTACAAACTAAATAAATTTTATTGAAACCGCCATCATGACTCTTCAAATTTACACAGTGCCGCATGAATTCTCCCATAACACTCGCCTTCCCACAGTTCACCACGCTCGGGGGCGTTTCAAACAGATTAATGTAGAATGTAGTTCTCTAAAGTCACTGTTGTAGTTGTCATGACCAAGTGTGCAGACTTGGGTTTACGTACTCGCAACATCGATCAAAATACAACTTGTATACAAAATAAAAAACAGTTTAATAGACATACACGTTGACGTGTGTAAAAAACTTTTATTATATTACTCAAAATCTCTGCTAATCTGTCGATACGATAGGGAGTTCCAGCCGGGCTAGCTAGCTAGTTACCACAGAATGAAGTTACGTAATGTGACTAGACTGAATTTGAAAGTACAAGCACCAACAACTTCGGCAACCTTGGGCCATGCATAGTTTTTTTTAATTATCATCTCTGTACGAATACAGCTATGTATCGTACAGGACTGGGTAAGCAGCCACACAAATGATTAGTTTCTCCTCCACCTTGAAACCTAGAAAGCTAGAAATGTTCACCATGGTTGCTACATTACGAGAAACAAGAAAACACTCCGATTGGCCATCGCGAAAATCGCTCCTCATTTGCATAAAGTTGAGAAAATCTCAACTCGGTCGCATCGCGTCGCTACCCACAATGCACCACGCAAACGATTCGCCTGGCTCCATAGAAAATGAATGGAAAACATGTTGTCGCTGCAGTGTGAACGCACTGTAAGACCAGGCGATCTCTTGGGCGACCTGCAGTAGCTCAAATTAGAAAGACTTTCACGACCTAAATCAAAAACCAGAGATTGCAGTTCTAATCGAAATCGCAATCTCAACAAAGCCCAATGGTTGGGAATTTTTTTGGGTGGCATTTTTCACTCAATCCAAACTCCAGCTCAAACTTGCGTGCTAGAACGTCTCTATCACATTGTATCCATGAGTCGTTGCTAACGTGTGCTGATGTTGTGACGTAGGCTAGCACTGAGTTCCCTTTGATGACAGAAGGCACTTTTTGCCACAAAAACGTAATTTCAATTTAAACCATGCAACGGAACGTAAATAAAAATACAAGCAACTCAATCGCTAGCAAGACGAAACTTTTTACATCAACGTTGTCTATGTAGTCCAAATATTGACAGATCCTTAGGGGTGGGAAAATAAATAATAATACTAATAATATATATGTGAGAAAACAATGGTTGTGCTCGCCGAAGGCGTGAGCACACCCAATAACTAGAGAGGATACAATTTCTGGTGAAATTGTAGGGTGTGCTTGCTTGCATCGGTTGCAGATGGGTCCGTTTATTAACTGCTATTTTTACAACTGATATTTATGTCTATTTTATATAAAAATACCTACTTATTATTTATGAAGATTGCATACTGGATACGGGCGTCTGCTAAATGATTAGCTAAATGTAAAAGTAGAATGTATAACTATATGACTTAAACGTCACCTTAAGTTTTTCCATTCTACAGTAGTGATATTTTCAAGCATTTAGCACACTCATATTGCATTCATTCATTAAGAACCCCCTTGAAACAAGCTATTCTGTAACAACATTGTCACCGGCAGAAGGAAATGGAATCGCGATGAAACGGTACCATCTTCTAACTGAAAATATGCCCCCCCAAAAAACGTAAATAAGCTTGACATTTATTTAGAGGGAAATGGCTAATTCAAAAGAAGTTTCCTTGAAGCGATCATTGTCAGTAACAATGCCAAATGCGACAATTTGATCTCAGTCTCGAGCCCTGCACGGTGGAGAAGCTGACCTCGGTAAATTGTGGTACGAGCAAGCTAGCCTAGCTGCTGTTGCTAGCCAAAATTCACTGAGGGATTGTTTGAATGTGCCGGAAATGAAAAACGTTTCTTTTGACATCAAGTTTAGGCTGTGGCATGGAAAACAGCGACACACCAAACAAGCATGATTTATTTAACATTATTTATTGTGACATTACTTACTGTACATGCAAGTCTTGAATTGCTTATGTATAATTCTGCCAGTACTGTGCGTAGTCTTACTAGTTTCTTTTTTTCTTTTTTAGCGCAGTCTTACTGGTACATCTATGCTATGGAACGCAGAGTTAGTCAAAATTAAATAAATAAATAGGTACATAAATAGTTAAATACATAGGCTACATAAATAAATATGGCTATGAAATACATTTTGAAATAAAGAAAAGATGGCAATAAATATAGCATTATATAATTATATAGCTGAATCCATTTACCGACATCAATAAATAAATACATGTATTTATTTCAAAATGACGTTTTTGTAAAGACAACATTTATTTATTTCATGGGACTTTTATTTCCTAATGCCACATTTATTTATTTTTTGAGACTTTACACGCCACATTTATTTACACATATATTTCCACGGCACATTTATTTCTGTGCTGTATTTATTTCCGATCTCACATGCAAACGAGAGGGGTGTGGTTATCTTCAGACCAACGCAGCCTGCACAAGATCGAAGGCAGATAGGTATGGGGGGGTGATTTGTGCCAGGCAATGTTAACAAAGCTAGCAACCGTCGCTACGCCTGACAATCACGGACTTCGCTACCCCAAGCGTCTGCAATCACGGACGCCGCTACGCCAAGCGTCTGCAATCATGGACGCCGCTACGCCAAGCGTCTGCCATTATGTGGATAGCTAGGTAGATAAGCAGCTAGCTCACCATTATGCCATGCCGGTATTATCATCTCGTGAGACCGGAAGTGACCATGTGAGGCGATCCTTCGATTAAAGTCAAGTTTTTTTAACATCTGTTGTCAATTTTGTCAATTAAAAGTTGTAACTAACAAAGAAGTTTCACCCATTCGTTTTTACTTTGTAACTATAGTTTTTAAGCCTTCAGCAAACTGTGCAACTGGCTGGCTAGGCAGGCTAGCTGTCATTGGTTTTTGCCTTTCCTCACAGCCCAGTCCACAATCGAAGTTGTCAGTTTGCCTGTGTTATCGATCTGTTGAGTAAGAATATGATAGTTTGGAGAAAAGTACAAATGTGTATCGATATCCTTCTCAATTACACTAAATTGTTAGTTTACTTGCTGTGCCAACTAGCACTACATCCCATATTTGTATGTAACTTTGTATAAAAGTGTCTGCTAATCTCAATGAATACAATGCCAATGAATTTTCCATTAAAATATGACCATTCTATGAATGTACATCTATACCTCCCGGGGAACCAGACCAGATCAAGACCCACCTAACACGGCACACAATACCTAAACCCAAATATTCTAATTCATGTAATTCTTCAATATTGAATCAAACCACTATAACCACTCCTGACTTGTTTCAGTTTTTTGTATTCAAATAATGATGCCTACACATTTAAGTAATTGTAGGCCTATAAATGCTATTAGGGATGGGAAGATTCACAAGTTCGCATCGATGCATCGGCATAAAAGCTCACGATGCGATGGCCCGGATCAAAAAAGTGTGCACCGGATACAATGTGGGATAAATCGCGCTGCATCGTTTCTAACATTTTTGCATCGGTATAATCCGATGTATTTATATAGAATCGTGTGTAGGCGAACACCATTTAGTATTTAGAAATGTGACCAATGATTTGTGACCAATAATTTTATATTTAGATAGATTCCTCCTCTCGCGCTCTCATCTCCACTGCTGTCAGTGGCCGATTCTCGTCAAGTCTCTCGGCCAAGTTTCGCGCGAGTTGGAGGCGTGTTCGGGCGAGTGTTATCATGGCGAATTACACTTTCCTACGAATTGCAATAAATCCAAGGTTTGGCAACACTTCGGATTTTACAAGAAAGATGGGCAATTTGACAAGACCCATGCAATTGGCAAGATATGTCGTGCTGCTATAAAGTACACAGGGAGCACGGCTAATTTAGGTAGTCACCTGAAGAGGCTATACATGGTATTTGTGTGGAGACGTCTGCCTCGCCCTCGGATTCAGCTATGGCTACAGTCAGTGGCTAGCTACACCGATACCCCTAGCAAGAATATGCTATTCTCCGAGAAACAAATCCCTGTTGTGTACAACAAAGTAAGCCGAGAGATAGCCGAGTCATTGATGAAAAACCTTAAAGTAGGACGTATGAGTTCAATTTAGTGTGTGGTGTTATGACTGTTTACAGCAGCTTGTAACTGCCAGTAATAGTTTTTTTACATTCAGAGAACACAACAGGAAAGAAGGACTGGTTTAAGGCAAGGTCCAGGCCTGATATTATTTTATCTTTTGTCAGAGACTGCTTAATATGTGAAGTAAACCTTTCACTTGTTTAGTTAATTGATGATTTGCTGTCTGACAAATAAATTATTATGTACCATATTAAATTGCGTAGCATCATATTATTTTGCATCTCATTGAATCGCATCGTGTCGAATCGCACTGCATCGCAATAGGGATGAATCGTATCGTATCGCATTAGTAGTTGCTTTTATGTATCTTTAATGTATGGGATCGTTGGCAGTGCATCGAGATGTGTATCGCATCGTCCTCAGTGATGGAGATGCACATCCCTAAATGCTATTATTGTATGTTCTAAAAGTAACAACAAATAAATCAACAATAACAATTGTTAATAACAATAATAGTCTGATTTTAACATTTTTATATTTAGCTGAGACATCTTTAACCTCTCCCTCAGCCTGTCTGTACTCCCCACTTGCTTCAAGAGGACCACCATCGTCCCTTTGCCCAAAAACACCAAGGTCACCTGCATGAACGACTATGGCCCGATATCACTGACCTCTGTCATCATGAAGTGCTTCAAGCGGCTAGTCAAAACATTAATTTGCTCATCGCTGTTTCCCACCCTGGACCCTATGCAGTTTGTATACCGGTCCAACAGGTCTACAGACGATGCCATCACCCTGACTATGCACACTGCTCTCTACTACCTGGACAAAGGAATACGTATGTGAGGATGCTGTTCATTGACTACAGCTCAGCATTCAATACCATCATCCCGTCCAGACTCGTCTCCAAGCTTGTGGACCTGGGACTAAGCACCTCCCTTTGCAAATGGATCTTCAACTTCCTGACGGGGAGGCCACAGGTGGTGAGAATCAGTGACCGCACCTCATCCACACTGATCACCAACACAGGCACCCTCCAGGGCTGTGTGTTCAGCTCTCTCCTGCTTTCCTTGCAACGCATAGTTAGTTCCAACCTCCTCGTTAAGTTTGCTGACGACACAACCATTGTGGGCCTCATCTCTGACAGTGACGAGTCAGCCTACAGAGAGGAGGTTGATACCCTGACATCATGGTGCCAGGACAATAACCTCTCAATGTCAGCAAGACTAAGGAGATTATTGTGGACTATAGGAGGTGGCAGGAGGAGGAGCATGCTGCTAATCTGCTTGCAGCTTACCCAATTATACCCAATACAAATAAAAATAATTTTATTTTAACCTTTGCAATATGGGGGGTCTGAGTCAGCCCAACGGTTAAAAGAAAATGCTTCACTTTGTTTTTGTATGCTGTAAAGTTGTCGCAATACGACGGTGGGTCACAATGACTGATGGGTCAGAATGACCCGAAGATAACACAAGGGTTAAAGCTGCCCGGAAACGCCTGTTCTTCCCGAGGAGACTGAAGAAGTTTGGCATGGACTGAGTCATCCTCACTAACTTTTACAGATGCACAATAGAGAGCATACTGACTGGTTGCATCACAGTGTGGTATGAAAGCTGCACAGACAGAGACCGCAAGGTCCTACATAGTGTGGTCAGGTCTGCTGAGTTAATCATCGGCAGGAAGCTCCCAGGCCTACAGGGCACCTACCACACGATGCTTCAGGAAAGCTGGCGGGATTCAAAGAGACTGTTACCACCCATCCTTCAGTCTTTTTACCCCGTTGCCTTCTGGCGGGCAATACTGAAGCATTCGGTCTCGCACACGCAGACTGGAGAATAGTTTATTTCTAAGGGCCATCAGGCTTCTGAATGGACACCAGTGACGTGCAGTCAGAGTAGGCAAGGTAGGCACTGCCTACTCTGCCAAAATTCAAACGTACATTTTTTTATTAAATCATTTTATTTAATAAACTTGTATTTGTATTTTTACTGATTATTCTTGTGATTTATATATGCAATGTGTGTTATTCCAATTGTTTAGACGTTACGATAACAAATGTAGCAGTTACGCATAATCAAATACCAAAAAATGGTAGAATAAGCAGTGCTTTTACTGTCCATTCATTGCGGACGACAAGCGAAAAACTCACACTTCGCACTTCGATCCTGTATTCTTCAACATGTACGTCGAAAAGCACAACTCTGCTGTGCCTTTGCACGTAAATATGTTATGCCAGTAATCATCTACGTTACATATCAAACATGGACCAATTAAAATCGAGATATTACTGGACATTTGCGCAGCTAACGTCATTACATTGTAAGCGTAATCCCCGCAAAATTCAAGTCAAAATGACAGCAGCGGTGTCTGCCGATATCACAGAGTTTAGGAATTTCTCCTAGCTCGATTTTATTCAAAAAGAGTTAATAGCAAGAGGGAGGTCTACGCCAGACTTAGATGGACTACTGCAGCAAAAGGGACAACATGTTTTAGATCGTTTCAACAGAGGTTAGTGATGAAGAAAGTGTTTTGTCCGCACACCAAGCTTAGGTCTCAACCAGGTCTCTCTCCACTCTGAAGGCCGGAGGACCATCTTTTATAGGGAACAGGAATGTAAACATAGATAGTGATAGTCAGGCAGTAATGACGTTACAACAGTCTCAGAGGAAGAGATTCACAGCTCCCAACACATGACCACTCAGACTAGAGAGATCATAGTTGGCGCTCTCCTTGTAGTCATGACAAAGGACGTTTACCCAGTACTTTCTCCTGATCACGAACATCTATTAACCCTGACACAGACACAATCTACTCTTATTAATAGCAAGCTTACATGAAAACATACTAACTAGTATCCAATGACACACCGGAAATCGCAATTTCTTCCACAGTCCCCCCTTTTGACGTTTAACGTCAACACAACAACCATTCATCAACTGTTTATATGGGGCCTGCTGTAGTGCCTTACATTTCACAAGTTTCATAACATTTAAAAACCTTAACAATCAAACAATACAGTATCTGTTACTACTCAGCACAGCCTACATGATTATAGGATTTGAAGAAATATTAGGTAGTACCCAATCACAGGTGAAAAGGTACAAAGTCAATGAAGTGAATAGCTTTTGTTTAGTTCTCTAGATAGGGCTCCCAGAAATGACCTTAACGCTCCTTCTATTTTCCTTGTTCAAAGTTGCATGGTATTATACACTTTGGTGACATTGTGACCTTCGATTCGTCCTAGTAACACAGGCACCCCCTAGGACCTTACAAAAGAACTAGCTTATAGCTATTCACTTCATAAGCAAACAGAATAATGACAGTTTATCAACGATACTAGACACATAGGCATATTTCTCTCCTGGACATAACCAAGGGTCATGCTCTCATGAGCTCAACACAGCATGGTATAGATCAAACACTGTTCATAAATTCAGATTATTTCAAACAGTATAAAAGGTAATAAAGTAACCGTCTTTAATTATTGTTAACTGATCTGTGGTCAAGGACATATCTATTCACATTGCATACAGCATTGTATATCAGTTGGAAAATAGAAGGAGGCAAATGGCCATCTTTATTACATTGGCAAAGTAGTCACTTGGTACATGAGATTACATATCAGACATGTCAATCATTCCCAGGGCAATGAAGTAATCATCAGTCTTGCTTGCTTTTGTCTGTGGCTTGATCTGGGCTACCATAATCTTACTGGCAGCCTTACGAGAGCCTACTGCACAGCACTGTACACAGCAGGCAGTACACATCTTCCAAGCACAAACCACAATCAGCACAACAACGATTAACATGCCCAATCCAGTGATTCCCATTTGAATAATAGTCGAAAAGAAACCCCCCACAGAGGTCAGCCAGTCAGCAAAATTCCAAGCTTCAGGTTCCCCCAAATCTGAAATGATCTCTTTAATGTGCGCAGCCATATTTGTGATATTAGCAGATTCATCGTGGATAAAAGTACAACAGTCATGACCTATCACAGCACATGTACCTCCCTGAGCTGACAACAGATAATCCAGTGCCATACGGTTCTGTAGCACTACCTGCCTCATGGCCTTCCTCTCAGAAGCAACCGCAGTTAAGGCGTCGGCTGTCTCATTACCAATGGACTCCAACCCTACTGCTAAGCTCCTAATATCTCTAAAGGCAGTGATAACACCATACACAGGGAGAATGGCAGCTGAAAAGTGACTGTGTACAATTGAATCCACGTGATGTGATCCCAGCTTCTTAGCATCTGCATTAATACTTCTCTTGTGGCGGTGCCACCAATGTTTGGGGAAGGGGTGCAGGGGCAACCCATCTACAGGTCTGAGGGCTCCTACAATAAACCCAAGGTAACACGTTCCTGACCAGTCGGCCGGCAGGAAATAATAAGCACTCTTACCACATACCCACATGGTGCAATTGTTAGCTGCACGAGGAACCCAAAATGGTGATGCCCTTATACTTACAGGTCCATCTGCAACAGGCAAATCATGCAACATGCTGTTAGCATACATACCACAGTGTGGTTACATGTATTTTTCCAAATGCCTTCCCATAATTATTTAAACATTTAATCAACCATATACTACATCTTCTGTAGTATGCTAAAGGTGTAGGAATAGCATAGTCAGCAACATCAGGAATTTATGCCACCCGCCCAAATGGTATACAGGACAAGTAACATTGAACTCAGATACAATTGAACTTACAAATCATCCAGTAGAGTGTGAGCATACATAGAAACCGTATCCTTGCATGTATTTTTTTCCAACACTCTCACTGTACCACTGTGCCATACACATAACCATGCAGGTGGGGCATATTCAAGAGATGACTGACTCATTCGACAGAACAGTCACATTTGTTACATCCAACCCTACACAAGGCCACTTCTTGACCTTACACATATCAGCCATTGACAGAGGGACAGATATCCCTGGATAACCTCCAGAATGTTTGGGACTCTAACCACAAACCCTGCAAGGTCTGTCCCCTCTAATGCTGCGTCCAGTCATTTTTCCGTCCACGGTAAGGTGTTGTTGTACAGATTGTTCCTCATGTGTGCTTTATGATGAATCTCAATGTTCACATCAGTACAATTGGGAGCGTGCAATAGTGACTCTCGGTGTGGCTCATGTATGCGATGTCTGTGGACTTGTGCGTCCAGTATCAGTAAATGTCTGTCAGGTGTGTGCGTTAGTATGTCTGGATCTCATCTCTCATCGTAGCTCCGGCAGCGGCCTCGGTTTCCTTGAAACAACCGAGGGCCTCCACCACAGTATCCTCTCGTCCCCATTCTGGGTACTGTCATCTGCTTCATGTAGAGGCCGGAGGAAGACTGAAAGTGTCTTCCCCTCTCCAGGCTCCTCTCTCTGGTTTCCCATCTGGGTGCTGTCATCTGCTTCATGAATCACACATGGGGAAGAGAGGCATGGTAGCAACAGCAGCCTCTCTCTGGCTTTCTCCTCATGTGACTCACCTTTCGACGTCTTCAACACCTCCGGGTGGGTGCTCTTTGGGACCTCCTTCTCGGCGCCCCTGGATTGGAGTGCTGGATGGCGGGGTCCTGGTTCTGGCTCAAATCGGTCCGCTGGACTGGAACCTGCTCCCGGATCAGCCGCTGCAAAACGGGTCTCCACCCCCCTTGGTGTACTCCCGGAGGAGTAACCCAGTGGGGATGAGACAAATGGCAAGTTGGAGGAGGTTCCATTTGGAGGTGCACCTGCTCCTCCACCGGCCCCTGGCTCTCCGTTGGGACCCTCCACCGTGTTGTTCGGTGGAGGGGCCCTTTTGCAGTGTGTCGCATGGATCCATGTCGGACGACCCTCCACTTTCACCGCTGTGTGAGTCACCAAGAGAACCAGGTATGGACCGGTCCATCTCGGTGAGAGGGCAGTCCTCCGTTTGTGCACTTTCACGTACACATAGTCTCCGGGTTGATAGGGATGACATGGCTCCCCAGCGGGTTCAGGCAGGGCAGCTTTCACCTGTGAATGCACAACCCTTGCTGCTCTAGTTAGGGCATAACAAAAGTTTAACATTGTATCATCCATCTGGTGGATATCCATCTGTTTCAATGATAGTGGGGGAGAGACAGGCAATTTCATTGGTCTCCCTAAAACTATCTTGTGTGGGGAAAGTCCATTCCTCCTCTGGGGAGTGGACCTCATGGCCATAAGAGCTAGTGGGAGTGCATCAGGCCATTTTAGGCCATTCTCTTCACATATCTTGGCTAGTTTGTCTTTCAAAGTTCCATTTTGCCTCTCCACTTCCCCCGCAGACTGTGGGTGGTAGGGACAGTGGAAATGCTGGTTGATCTGGAGCGCTTTACAAAGTTCCTGAACAATTTGACCCGTGAAATGTGAACCTCTATCTCTGGACAGTCTTGTGAGGATCCCATATCAACAGATCACATCTCTAATAATAAGAATCTTAGCTATCGTGGTAGCATCAACTTTCCGACATGGGTAGGCTTCTACCCATTTCAAAAACATGTCAACAATTACAAGTACATACTCAAAATTACAACACTTGTTCATCTGCATAAAATCAATTTGTAAATTAATAAAAGGACCACTTGGTTGTGGGTGGGCTGCATGGGCTCTTCTCTTTGGTCCTTTCCGGGATTATGCTGCTTGCAGGTATGACACTGAGCACAATGTTGCTCAGCCTTTTTGGAAAAACCAGGTGCAAACCAATCAGTATTTACTATTGAGATCATACCCCCCCTTGCTCGTATGGGCACAGCCATGCGCCATGCGAGCCAACCAAGGGAACAATGCACGTGGAATCTTTTACACAGCCAACAGATAACCAACCATCCCTCTCAGTGTTATCAGCAGCGGCTTGAAGGTCCGCCACAACATGAAGAGAGGGAGTGTGTGTTTCCGGTTGCTGAGACACAAAAGCCAGTGCCAGTCCCGAGGCGAAGCAGCCGCTAGTCTATGGGATGCACAAAGCGGCAGAGTGATTTTCCGCGCCAAGATGCCGCTCAAACTCTTTTACACTTACTCGTCAACGTTACGATTTCACGACCATGGGACACGAGCGGTGAGTTGCGCAAAGGACAAGTTGACGGCGATAAGAGAGATCTGGGATATGTGGGTAGAGGGATTACCTCGCCTCTACGAACCAGGGCGTGAAGTGACCGTGGATGAACAACTGCTCGCATTCAGAGGACAGTGTCCTTTCAAGCAGTATATGCCAAGCAAAGCAGTAAAGTATGGGATCAAGTCGTGGGTCACATGCGATGCAAAATCAAGCTACCCTTGGAAAATGCAAGTGTACACCGGGAAGTCGATCGACGGAGCCCCGGAGAAGAACCAGGGGATGCGCGTCGTGCTCGATATGACAGAGGGCCTGAAGGATCGCAATGTCATGTGTGACAACTTATTCACCTCTTACGAACTCGGACGCAACTTCATGACGACGAGAAACATGACCATGGTTGGCACGGTCCGAAAGAACAGGTCCGAGCGCCTGTCTGAGCTGCTAGCGACAAAGAGGCGACGGGTGCTGTCGTGCCGTGCTGTTCACTCCCACCACCACTCTAGTTTCCTACCTCGCCAAGAAAAACAAGAACGTTTTCGGGTTTGTTGTGACTCACCGATCCTAGTCTATTACGCCACTCTCGTGCCGTTTCGGGGTCCTTGTGAGTCACAGTGATGTTGTGAAAACTTTTCACAATAAAAAAATTAAGTGAAATATTTGTACTCCTTGCCTTGTCTACCTAGTCTGTTACGTCGCTCTCGTGCTGTATCCGATTTGTTGTGATTTACAGATCCTAGTCTGTTACACAACTCTCGTGCTGTATCAAAGTCGATGTGAGTCACAGTCATGTTGTGAAAACTTTTCACAATAAGAAAATAAAGTGAAATATTTGTATTCCTTGCCTTGTCTACCTAGTCTGTTACGTGACTCTCGCGCTGTTTCCAAGTTGTTGAGACTCACCACACCTAGTCTGTTACACCACTCTCTTGTATTTTCCTAATACAAAAATACACAAAATACACATTTTCTTTCATAGCATTACACAGTAAAGGCCTCAATCTTGTCAGCAGTATGTGGCTAGGATGAAGTACAGTTTATTAGAGTCAGTGGGGCCTGTTTTAGGCTGAAATCTAAGCATTGTCATGTAATGTGAACTACTACAATGGATTCTATACTATTAACTAGTAACACACAATTTCTACACCGAGATCCATTTCCATGCATCTTTGACCCCGACGACAACACGGGGGTGTACAGAAGACAACAACTGAGTACATCGGAGCAGCGTTCGCTGTCAAGCGAGAGGGTTAATTAAACTTCAATGTAAAAATACAGCATTTCCAATAAAAATATTAAATAAATATTAAATATCCATCAGTATCCAGATATTTACAACTGTAGCACCGGCTAGCTGTACAAATTGGAAAGGAATATTACTTGCACATGTTTGTTTCATTAGACAGGTTAGATCGCCATCTAACTGGACAACATTCACACTCAGGGTGAACACTTAATGTATCCAAACTACAGACCATCACATTACACATATCAAAACAGAACGAACACAATAACAAAACTCCAAACAATGCTTATCTAACGAAGCTTAAACCTTTAACTTTGAAGCTTTTCAGCTTGCCGCGGGGCATTTTGGGAAACAGGAGCGTTGCCGCTACACAACTATCTAATCAACTTTCCTTCGTCCTAGTCTGGAGTCTTTACATTTATTCATTTAGCAGATGCTTTTATCCAAAGCGACTTCCAAGAGAGTGCTTTACTAAAAGTGCTTTGGTCAATGACAGTGGCGGCTGCTGCATTTTCGGCCTACATCATAAACATTTTCAATTTATTTGGCTAGTTCACTGGCTAGTTAACCCCTACGACACTAGCCTATACAGTATATTCATACAGTAGGCTGTAGCCTACCAGTGGCGGCTGCTGGTCTTTCAAATAGGGGAAGCTCATTTTCGGCATACATCATATACATTTTCAGTTTACTGGCTAGTTCACCCACGACACTAGCCTAGCCTACTGTATGAATGAAGGAACGAACGAAGACGGCAAGCTGTAAGATTTGCCCCTGCTTAACATTAACAAGACTCATGTCAACAGGCTACCATAGCAGTTAAGTTTTAGTAAACACTCATGTAAGAATGGAAAATTGTGTTCTATACTGCTACTGGAATTTTTTGACAGCGTATTATAATGTTTGGAGAATTATAACCTTACTGATCTTTTCTGTGGATATTTAGTGGATAATTTTGTAATGTCAGCCTTGTCAGGCGATTATTTTACACTGCTGACCACACGTAAAATTAAACGTTAGTGTCGTTCGGTTAACGCAGTAATGTTAGTAGCTGGCTAAGCGCTAGCTCATAACATTATTCACTCCAACATCGTAACGTTGGACGAGGCAAGCTATGCTATTTCTCGTGAACCACAGGGTGCCATGTGCAACTAGCTTAACACTCACCTTTCTTCGAAAACATATCGCTGATATTCTGGGCTCCTGATGTGCTCCTGGCCTCTCTTTTCTTCCTCTCCTCTCTTTTTTGGCGTCCCGATTTGTTTCTGTTTTGGCATTGTCAGTTCTCTATTGATAACCAGCTGGCTGCTGCTGCAGTTCGTGAGCTATAACGTTACGCGCACATTTTCAAAAGAGCAGCGAACCATGGACCAAACTATTTTTTTAAAGAAGGGTGTTATTGCTCGGAAAATATAAACTTTTTTTTCCCAATTTTGCTTGATTTTGTGGCTTTGTTTTAACTCTGATGCATTAGTATGAGTATTAGTTAGGTTTATGCATAATAATTTAGTCATAGAAAGGGAAGCCTACATAATAGGCTACTGGGATCTTTGTGGGCCCCCCCCTGGGCTGTGGGCCCCTAGAATTGTCATCACCTTTCACCCCTAAACGACGGCCCTGCCGGCAGTAGAAGATGTAATCGCGATTCAAACAGTACCATCTGCTAACTATAAATATGCCCCCAAAAACGTAAATAAGCTTGACATTTATTTAGTGGAAAATCGCTCATTCATAAAAAGCTCACTGGTAGCGATCATTGTCAGTAACAACGCAAAATGCGATATGTGAGAGAACAAAGGTTGTGCCCTTGCCGAAGGCAAAGCACACCCAATAATATATATGTGAGAGAACAAAGGTTGTGCCCTTGCCGAAGGCAAAGCACACCCAATTAGCTAATGTATATGGCAGCTTTTACAGTGAATACCCCTGTGGTGTTGTCAAAATAAGATGATCGGTAGGCCTATCATTTAGATACTTTCTTCAGTTGGGTGTGCTGCCTTTGGCCAGCACAAACATTGGGCCTCATTCACCAATATCTTCCTAAGTTATTTCTTACATTTGTTCTTAAGAAAGTTCCTAAGAAAAGTCTACGTGTGATTCATGACGTGTTCCTAAACAGCAGACTTGTTCGCAGGGTTGATCTTAGAATGATGAATCCCAATATGTCGTAAGTTGAAAGCTTGTGCCCCGTTGCTCCTATATAGCATAGGTAAACGCCCCGTTAATTCCCATAAAAGGGCATGCGATGGCAGGGCCATGTGCACACTCAGAGAAATGTCAAAAAGACGTGGTAAAGACGGTGAAGGCCTAGCCTGGTCCTAACCAGACTCTCGTACATATCATTTGTACAGAGAGTCTGGCCTCGATCCATTGACAAGCGTTGACTTCCTTGTAGGCGGGTACTCTGTTGAAGTTTAAAACTATTGGATCTGCCCAGAGCCACTCTGATCTGCCATAACCAATCGCTAGCGTTCACCTTAGCCAATTCCTTCACCACTACTGTAACAGAGCTAGCTGCCGTAACTGGAAAATCAAACTTTTCCAGAACCCCGTGGGGAGGAGGGCCACAACATCATGACCACCAACAAAACTCAGCAAGGATTGTTATTGCTCCGGCTTTAACTTATGGATATTTGGCAGCGTTGCCACAACCGCAGAATAGCTTTGCTCGCATCTTTCTCCGCCGCCATTACTGAACTACAACTCAAACTAGTGCACAACATCAACGTCATCGTTCTCAGCCACTCCCTCTGTTCGCTGATTGGCCGGTTGAAAATCAACCTGAAAAATCTGACTTACGTACCTCATGGCCAGACCCAGTACAGAAGCAAAATCAAAATTGAGTGGAAGTACGTAGGTGGGCAGAGCCAGGTTAGTGGAGGCCTCGACAAAAGACAGAAAAACTTTAGTAATTCTGAAGTGGAGGTACAGCTGCAAGAAGTTAACGACAAACGACACATCATATTTAGTAGCGTCAGCGGTGGATACAAAGCAGTAAATAAAACCGATGCATGGAATGCAATTACTCATGCAGTGAACGCTGTATCTGGAGAAGGGCGCAGAATTGATGAAGTGAAAAATAAATGGTTTAACTTAAATCTGAATTCTTAAGCAAAAAAATAGAAATCAGTTGACTGTTACAAATATCCATGAGGACTGCTCTTGGTAGCCTAAAGCGTTCCAACAGGTAGCCTACTCGTCGCTCTCTGCAAATAAATCGGTATGGTCAAGGAAGATGTGTTCCCTCCTCAGGGAACGATCTGCAAAATTTTGCAGCAGCAATAAATACCCCATTGTGTGGTGTAGTCCTAGTGTGCGGAATAAGCCTACTTTGGGCCTATAAATACAGTGATAAGTCACTTATTATTGGATGGCAACGTTCCCTGTTAATATAATTGATTTGAAGGCAAAGCAAGTTTAGTTTACAGTTTTTTTACAATCGCTATGACAATCTTTTCAATACATCTAACAAGTTTCCTTAACTCTTAATGCACCAACACACCTACCACACACAATTGGCAAAACTGTTAATTTCATGCTCAAAATCACACATTGTAAACTCAACACAAACACTCATTTTCATAACACAAAAATACACTAAACAATACACCATGTCTACCAAAACACTAACACACATTCTCTTTCAACAGGAACATTTAATCAATCATAGCACGTCATAAAAAAACACTAACATCAGATGAAATTACAGAAACTGCATTCTATTATACAGTATATGTGTCAGGTCTCACAGTATATAGATCATAGATTGTGTTTTGCAATGCAGTTTCTTTTGAAGCCTCTTTACATTTTTGTTTTGTTGGGTTTAGTAAATGCATGCATTTTGTTTCTTTTGTTGCAGAAATTCAGAACAAAAAATGAATGACCAGAATCTGAATCAGAATGGGATTTATTCGCCATGAAAGTTTGCACAGACAAGGAATTTGCTTTGGCAGGAAGGTGCATACAATAAACATATAGTGACCTAAAATGTAAATATGTGGACTATCTATACTAAGGGTACATAAACTAGCAGTACTAAGTGGAATTAGAATTAAATAAGATATACAATAAAATAAAATATAAGTTGCCAGAATTTACAATATAAAAATACAAATATTACAAAAAATACAAATGTACAAGATACCATTTTGTAATGCAGTGCAAAAAGCAGTGTGTTTTAAGCAGGAAGTCATTAGAGACAGTGTGGTCCCTTGGCCTTGTTGAAGAGGCCAACAGGGGAGGGGAAGAAACTGTTTTTGTGGCGTGAGGTATTGGTCCTGAATAAACCCATCTCAGAGTAGCTTTATAGAATGTACGGTTACTGTATTGAAAAAAAGAAGACAGAAACATAATTGCTGCTGTAAAGGCTTCAGTTGCAACAGGACATTACTGCAAGAAATATGCAATATAGCTGCCATTCACAATATTTCATCAGTTACCCTAGCTCTGGCCCTTCTCTGAGCACCACCACACATTCTAACTCCTCTCCCTTGCCCCACTCCTCTCCCTTGTCCTGGTACTTGTCTTCCTCTCCCTCGTGCAGGCATTACATATTATTTCTTCTTCGTGTTTCTCTGTATTGTTCTTTTTCCACATAAGATCAGCCCAAAGAGGTCCTCTTACTGTATACACCTGAGTGTTTCCGAGTTGGGAATCAGCTGTGATTTACAGTATTTGCATAACTTCAACCAGCTGTTTCTCAGTAGCAATGAAATAAAATACAGAGGATATGTTTGTATTTCAATTTACAATATGAACAGCTGTTCACTTTGACTTTAGCCAATAAGTTAGGTTTTGAACATGATGTTATCTGTACCGACATACAGTGTGAAAGCATTGGTAAATTGGGCAGTAAAAATCGATTGTTTTGGTCTTGGTTGAGCTTGTGTGTAAAAGAAGTTCAGGCATTTAACATTTGTGTTTATTCTATGCATTTTGTGTCAAAGCAACAATAAATGTGTTAATGGTATAGCCAATACAGACGGATGTTGTGTTAACTGTGTCAAGAGTTTAGGAAACTTGTTAAAAGTATTGAAAAAATTGTCATAGCGATTGTAAAATACTGTATTTATATAGGCCTAGCACAATTCATACACAATGGAAATTCAAAGTGCTTTACAAATGAGCAGAAGTGTAAGTGTAGTGTGTATTTATTAAAACAAACAAAAATAATATGTGTAAAATAATGAAAATTATTAGTTGGAAAATTATAAAGGAGAGAAATATTCCATTTTAAATTAGAACGGACGATAACTACTTATTTTGCGCAAACATGTCAGCTCTCAATTGTGCGTAAGAGTGCTCTTGGGTGTGAGTAAATTCTGTTCTTACCTAAGAACAAATCCCAAATAAGAAAACATTGGTGAATGCCAGAATCAAAAACTGCGTAAGTGGGGTTTGAGAACAAATTTGTTCGTAAGAACATTTGGTGAATGAGGCCCAATGTTCTCTCACATATATATTCCCAGCTAACACACAATAAAAGTGTTAAATGTGATCAAAAGGCAAAGCGACTCTTAAGAGTTTCATTTCCAAAGACAAGTCATCACAGAATATTACAGTTCTTCCTTAGCAAACCTAATTGTTATAGTTGAGGAATACATCAGAATCAGCCTGTTAAAGCAACTACAACAATTGCATAATAATATATATTTTCTATTTATACAGCACAGTTTGGAGCAGAGATTGCAGCTCAAAGTACTGTCCATAAAAAAAGACACTATGAAGGTCTGCTTTCGCCGTGATCTATGCGAGCTGAAGCCCTGAAGCAGCACAGTTGTCAGTAGGAGCCTCTCCAGCCTCCTGGCCATGAACTGCCCCTGCTAGCCTTCATCTTTCAGCAGTTTTACAGTCTGGACCAGTGGGTTCTTTCCTGTCCATACCATCTCTTTCAAGGAGCTTGGAGCTCTCCCCTTGCTGTTAATAGAGAGAAGACCAGGTATCAGTATGAGAGACACAATGATAAATTGCAGCCAACTCTAGATATGATGTTCATTCTTTGTATTTTAATAAAAGATCATTTTCCATAGGCTTACTTTCTACAACAATTACATATGGTCCCATCCATCCATTGAAGGACTGAAATATTTTGTGTCTATTCCAATATGTAATGATGGTATTCAATGACACAAATCTGTGTTCTAGAAAGAGTGGTCTGGAGTCGCAGAGGTCCCATAATATAAGCTTTAATGCAGCAGTTGGAAATCAACAAGTACAGAGCTCTGGGGTTGTCTACGTTTCCCTACCCGCAACAGAGTTTGGGCTGGTTCACAAAGTCCAACTGACTATCTGTCCCTGCCCCAGCATATATTATACAGTGCAGTAAAACAAAAAACACAAGAAGAGGGTTGAGCTTGTTCTCCTGTGCAGCAGGGAGTTGTTCTTGCCTACGCGTCCCACCTGCTCGGGTGCCGTCTCCACCCGGTTTCAAGGTTGTTTCTGACAATGAAGAGATAGAGACACAAAATACAGCCTTTTTCCCACACTCTGTGGTCGAAACTCGTCTGGATTGTTCCTCTTTATCCGCCCGCACGCCTGACTCCCCCCGCCCTGTGTGAGACACAATGTTTAAGCCTGAGCACACTTCTAAGTTCATAAGACAGAACTTTATAAGCACAATGCATAACTTTAATAAGAACAATATATTCTTTACCATCCATCATCTGCCGCTTTTCCGGGGGTCGGGTCACGGGGGCAGCAACCTCAGCAGGGAGGCCCAGACTTCCCTCTCCCCGGCCACTTCCACCAGCATTTCCTGGGGGACCCCGAGGCATTCCCAGGCCAGCCGAGAGACATAGTCCCTCCAGCATAGACCCCAAAGCCATTTGTTTTGAGAATAATGGCTGACTGATGAAGTTATTGGCTGGCTAGCCAGCTCAGCCAAAACCTAAATGACTGCTGCAGCCGCCAAAATGTTAATAGCTACAAATAGCTGAAGCTGCCACTTCATGTCTACAGATGTGTATGTTATACTGCTTTACGAGATCTCAATATTTCCAAGCAATGTATGGCTTACACGTGTATATATTTCCACAAAATGTAATACAATGTTATAAAAAAACACCAGATTTAACTTAACAAATTATGTATTTATTTTTCTGTAGGCTACTAATCATTTTGAAGTGCAATGTGTCAACTGTGAACAAATGTATTTATTGCCCTATTCACTCATTAAATGTGTGTCTGTCTATGTAAATCCATAAATGAGTGGTTATGTATGGTGAAATTAAGTGACTTAAGTTGTATAAGAACTTATTCTTATTATCATGGGACAGCCCTAAATGTATTAGCCATACACTTGATTTACTAATACCCAATGTGTTATGCATAGGCAGCAAAGTAAAGAGGACAGTGGGACATGTGACAGCCCATGTTATATCTCATCCTGAGATTATATGTTTTCAGAAAATTACATTACATTTACATTTATGCATTTAGCAGACGCTTTTATCCAAAGCGACTTCCAAGAGAGAGCTTTACAAAAGAGCATAGGTCACTGATCATAACAACGGGATAGCCACAAACATTGCGAGCAGCCAAAACATGAAGCATACATTGTGAAAAAACAAAAAAGTGCCAAAGGGAAGAACCATTAGAGCATGCAGTTAAATAAGTTACAATTAAACAATATGAAACTCAAAAAAGTGCAAGAGTGTACCTGTAGAAAAGAAGACAAAACAACAATCAACAGTAAAATATTTCACAGCGAGAACAAGAATTTAAAACCGTCACAACTAACCAACAAGAGCAACAAGTCTCTCAATACGAGTCATTGTGATCCTGGAGGAAACTAACATCAGGTCCAGCCAAGCATTCCTAAGTGCCGTTGTACTCCTGGAACAAGTGCGTCTTGAGCCTTTTCTTGAAGGTGGGGAGACAGTCGGTGTCCCTGATGGAGGTGGGGAGTTGATATATTATTATTATATAATTATTATTATTAAAATATATGAATAATTTGACTTAAGTTGTATACAAGAACTTGGCATTATCATAAATGAAGGTGATCATATTACACCTTGAAGGAGTAAGTAATGATTGTTTGCCATTGAGCAGAAGGCCAGTGGAGCTAAACAAGCATTCCACCGGCACACTGCCTGGTGAAATGCAGAGGTAGCACCGGGCCATAGCGGACAGTGCTGGGAAAGTATTGCTATGGGTTCGCCAAAAGTCTAATGCTCCTTGGTCTCTTGTTCTGATTGCAAGAAAATCATCTATCTCTTGGTCAAGGATGCAATATGAAGAATGAGCTGCTGTATCTTCTTGTGCCTCCGCTAATAATTCTAGTCGCAGGTGTTTCGAACTTGTTCCCACATCTCCATCGTCTTGAGGGTGGTGGTCACCGTTCCCACCAGAAGGACCACCAGAACCACCATCAGTAGTTGTCCTCTCGTCTCCAACCGCAAAGACTGTTGAGCTGAATCTGAAGAGTACAATATATATGTAAGGGAGTGTTGTATAATGGCCCGCAGAGGGTGCTCTTTTCTATTTGGCCTGTTGGGCTTGCCGTAGTGAACCGCCTTTCTGACCCTCCGCTGTATCGGAAATCATACTTTGTTTTTATGTCAAAAAGAATTAAAGGAGGAAAGGTCTACTCTGCCTCAACCGCCATTTGGACTCCGATTTCCCTGTTCTTTCCACGTACCCTGGCACAAACCACACAACACAACGCAGAAACTTTGCTGGGGCTTAGCGGCCTGAAGAATAGGGTTACATCTTTGGTGCCGTGACCCGGATGGTGGTTCCCAGTAGGACGAGCAGACCATTTACATCACCTCAACGACGCTCAGGTCTTGTTTTTTTTGTTTTTGTTGTTTAAAAAAAAAGAATATTGTAACAGATAGGTATTTAAACTGCTTTTGAATTATTGCAAAAATTGTGTAAATGGAAATGTGAATGAATGTGTATACGCTGTGGTGCTTCTTGGTGCATTATACTGTATCTGGTTGTGTCCCTCCGAGCCAACTCATAACACAACACTGATACATACTCTCACACATTTTCATCACTACACTTCCTCAAGAGTTAAACATGCAAAGACAGTACGAAAACACTCCTCGCCGTCCCTTGTCGACTTTTCCCTCTGCAGTAAGACAGACACTGTACCACTCACCTGGACCAATGGCTGGCACCAATGAGGCCATGCATGCCCAAAACCAGACAGTAATTAACATGGGAGAGGCGAACAGCCAGGAGTCCCTGCAATACCACCCCCAGCCCCTTGTGAAGTCAACACCATGGGATGCCACAGCGAACAACATACCCCACCCAAGCTATGGGCCTACACCTCCAGCCGCTAATCATTTCTTACATCCCAGTGTACTCACCCCTCCAGCAACAAGCTACGTCTCTGTGACTAGTGTACAGCCACCGGCAACCCCATCACAGGCCTTAATGCCACAAAGAAGCCAATTACAACCCTCCGCCTCACAGGCTACCAGGCATGACCTCCAAGTGGGCATTCAGAGTGCTACAATAGTGCCCGCCCCACCTACAAAGCTCACCCCCTTTTTCACCAGCTATCCCATACCACCCCACTCATCGTATGGGATGTACACATCTCCAACCTCAGCACGCCAACCCCAGGCAGTAGGACAACCTTCACCAGCCTTCGTTCCCCCTCCTTTCAATGATGTGTGTCATGATACACAAGCCAAACAGCAAAACCCTCAAATGCAGGCTAGCAACTTGCCTCCCCCAACAGCCAGCTGGGGCCACATCCAAGCTGAACCCTCCTCTTATCACATGCAGACCATTAGACCACCCCACGCACACCCCCACATGGCTTCTGACGGATTGACTAGGTTTTCCCCTGTACAACCCATCCATGGTGGTTTCACCCAGACCCATCAGGTGAAAAATGTTCCAGTGTTCAGTGGGGGCTCTGACTGCAGGATCCTGATTGACGACTGGATCCGAGACATGCAGTATCTCCTTGACGCTGGGGGGCTACCTTCACACCTCAGTTTTGCAACGATTGTGAGGCACTTGAGTGGTGAGGCTAGGAGGTTGGTCTTAAATCTTCCCCCACTGGAACAGGGTCCGGAGATGGCTTTTGAAGAGCTGAGAGCAGAATACGGTGACACGCAGAGGTCCTTGGACCCCCTAGCTGACTTTTATGAGAGGAGCCAACGCACAGGGGAGTCGGCGGGTTCCTATGCCATTGCCTTGGAAGCGATTTTGAGGGAGGTGGAAGAGGTTCAGAATAGTGGCCAGCATTTTCCAGATCGTGATGTTAAACTGGCTAGGCAGTTCATGAGAGGACTGATCGACGAGGAAGTGTATATGAGAATTGCACCTATGAAGCCAAGATTACTGAGCTTTCGAGAGCTGCAAATCGAGCTCAGAAAACTTGCCAGGGAAACAAAGACATTTAGTCTCCAGCACAAACAGAAGAAGGCCTTAAGTCAGGTCCAACTTGTCGGGAGCAAAAGTCAAAGTGGTCCAACCGACAGGGCAGACACAGGGAAGCACAACTCTGGGCTTTCTGAGCTAACAGCGCTAGTGAAAGACATAGCCCTAAATCAGGAAGTACAGAGTCAAAAACTGTCCCAATTGGAGTCAAGGTTTAACACCCCCCCAGCTCCATCCCCCTTCCGGTCTCGCCAGGGTACGGGGAACGTGAGCGGAGGAGCCACATTTGTGTGCTATCGGTGTGGCGAGCCTGGGCACGCAGCAAGGGTGTGCAGAGCTGTGTTGCCTGACGGTGAGCAGACTCGTACCCCTGGATCTTTTAGTGCTGGTGTACAGGATGAGAATGCTGTTACAGCTGGCCAGCCTTTAAACTTCTAGGGCCTGTGGTCGCTGGGGCAACCATGGGTACATATCAAAGTCCCCAACAGGATAAGCAGGGAAAGGGAGCCTCAACAGGATCATACACCCCTCTGGTCGGACCCTTAAATGAGGGTCAGGTGGAAGTAAATGGCACAAGATGTAGGGCACTTATTGACTCTGGCTCCCAAGTGACAACGGTCACTGATGTGTTCTGGCGCTCACATCCCGAACTGTGTAAACAGGGGCTGCGGAGATCCAGTATCCCAATAGAAGGAGCTGGTGGTCAAGCTGTACCCCAATATGGCGTACTGTACATTAACCTTGAAGTTCTGGGTAATGAGTTTACCGATGTGCCTGCTTTCGTTGTTCCTGTTACGGAATACCGGTCAGAGATTCCATTGCTGGTGGGGACTAATGTTATCCGTGCCTCCAGATCCCACCTTGAAGCAACATACGGCCGGCAGTTCCTCGTTGTGGTAAAAGAGAAACACCCTGAATGGTATGCTGCCCTGTTGGAGGTGGGTGACGCTGAGCTTGGGAGTCAGGATGGTCGGGTGGGCCCTGCGCACTACGCTGGCCGCAAACTGTACGTGCCGGCAGGCAAAGAAGTGGATGTGATGTGCAAAGTGACAGGAGGTCCCAGAAAAAAAACTTTCACGGTGTTCGTCGAGAGCCAGGCGGGCTCCCAGCTGCCAGAGGGCCTTGTAGTGGGCAGGGTTCTTGCTCATGTGAAAAAGGGCCGGGTCCCCGTCAGAATAATGAACTTATCGGCACGACCAGTGCTGATCAAGCCACATGCTCATCTGGCAGATGCATTCCTGTGTTGGGATGTGTTGCACGGGAATGATGACAAACAGCATCCACAAGGCAGTAAACAGACAGATGAAGAGCGACAGGTACATCGCACAGAGACTGAAGTGTGTCAAAGCCAGGGCCAGGTTGTCCACCCGGATCCAGAGGGACACACCCTACCTTGGTGTGTGGATCTCAGTGAAGCTGCCGTTGAGGGGGAGGAACAAAGAGTCCGACTAAGGCAGCTGGTGGAGAAGAATGCCGATATTTTCTCACAACACTCTACGGATTTTGGACACACAAAGACTGTTCAACATGAGATTCCCCTGATTGATGCAAAGCCTTTTCGCCTCCCCTACCGCAAGTTACCACCTGCCCAGTGGCAGGAGGTTCGTAACCTTCTGAAGGACATGGAGGAATCTGGCGTCATCCGCCCCAGCAAAAGTCCTTATGCCTCGCCCATTGTGGTTGTGACGAAGAAGGATGGGTCAATGAGGATATGTGTTGATTACAGGAGATTAAATTCTTGCAGCACCAGAGATGCGTTCCCGCTCCCGAGAATCGAGGACGCTCTTGAGGCCCTGGGTCAGGCTAAATATCTCTCGACCCTTGACTTGACGTCTGGGTACTGGCAAGTGGAGGTGGCAGAGCAGGACAAGCATAAAACAGCATTTGTCACCCCAATGGGTCTCTACGAAGCCAACAGGATGCCGTTCGGTCTGCAAAACGCTCCCTCAACGTTCCAGAGGTTAATGACCTGTTGTTTCGGGGATCTGAACTGCTCGCATCTCCTGATTTACCTTGATGACATCATTATCTTTTCAAAGACGTTTGAGGAACATCTGGAACGGCTTCAGTTGGTATTCGAAAGGCTGCGTGAACATGGGCTGAAGCTGAAACCTTCGAAGTGCCACCTCATGAGGAAAGAAGTCCAGTACCTGGGACACCTGGTGTCTGCGGAGGGGATTCGGACGGACCCAGCAAAAGTGAACAAGGTACAAGACTGGCCACAGCCCACAAGCCGCAAGGAGGTTCTGCAGTTTCTGGGTTTCGCAGGATACTATAGGCGGTTTGTGGAGGGTTATGCTAAGCTAGCGGCACCCCTGTATCGTCTGACCTCTGGCGACCCTACAAGGAAGAAAAGGGGGAAGAAGATGCCTCCTGCTCCTGAGACGCCTCTTCTCTGGACTGAGGACTGCACAGAGGCTTTTCGCATGCTGAAGGAGAAGCTCACATCGGCCCCGTTGTTGGGCTATCCTGACTACACATTGCCTTTTGTGTTACAGACAGATGCCTCAGGAGAAGGTCTCGGCGCGGTCCTGGCACAGGTTCAAAGTGGGACTGAGAGGGTGATAGCATATGCCAGTAGGGGTTTGAGTCCAGCTGAAACTCGTTACCCGGCTCACAAGCTGGAATTTCTAGCACTTAAGTGGGCAGCGACAGGAAAGTTGTATGACCATCTGTATGGACACAAGTTTTCAGTGTTCACGGATAACAACCCACTGAAATATGTTATGAGCACTGCCAAACTGGATGCCACTGGGCAGCGATGGGTCTCGCAGCTGTCTGGGTTGGACTTTGATATACAGTATCGTCGAGGGAGATGCAATGCCAACGCAGATGCCCTGTCCAGAATGTCCAACCAAGACGTTTGTAAAGCGCTTCAGTCATGCCCTCAACGGGTAAGGCTGAGACAGGCCGTCGGCGAACTGGTAGAACCAGGCCAGGTGCGGGTTGGTGACACGGGGAGTCGGGCTGGGGAAGCAACTCTAACTTGTGGACCCGAATCCCAACATGAACCTTACACAGGCATCGGAACTGAATCCCTTCCTTCAATGGCCAAACAGGAGATCAGAGCGGGACAGAAAGAGGATCCTGACATAGGACCGGTTTTGCATTACAGGATGCTGAACACCAAACCTGGTAGGAATGAAAGGGAGACCTGGGGAGTGCATGCCGCTCTCCTCCTAAAAGAGTGGAGGAGATTGGTGGTAAAAGAGGGTAAACTATATCGCAAAGTTCAGGATGGTCAGTATGGAATCATTGAACAGTTAGTCCTGCCCCAGAAGCTACAGAGAACGGTAAAAACAGATCTACATGATGAATCAGGCCATTTTGGATTCGAACGGACATTTACTCTAATTCGAGAACGCTTCTACTGGCCTAAGATGTTTCAAGATGTAAAAGTGTGGTGTGAGCAGTGCGAGCGTTGCTGTCTCCGGAAGACCCCCACAGCAGGCCTTAAAGCTCCTCTTGTCAGCATACATACCAACACCCCTATGGAGCTTGTTTGTATCGATTTCCTGACACTGGAAAAGTCAGTTGGAGGAGTTGAAAATGTGCTGGTGGTCACCGACCATTTCTCCCGTTTTGCTCAGGCCTACCCGACTAAGGACCAAAAGGCAACTACTGTGGCCAGGGTGTTGTGGAGGAATTTTTTTTGTCGTTTTGGATTCCCAGCAAGGCTCCATGCGGATCAGGGGCGCAACTTTGAAAGTGCAGTGGTAAGAGATCTTTGCAAGATTACTGGCATTACCAAAACACGCACCACCCCATATCACCCTCAAGGGAATGGAACCACGGAGAGGTTCAATCGCACTCTGATGAACATGCTGGGCACCTTGGACCCCAACCTGAAACCTCGCTGGCATGAGTATGTGGATACTATGACACACGCCTATAACTGCACTCAACATGACTCCACTGGCTACAGCCCTTACTACCTGATGTATGGCAGACATCCTAGACTTCCAGTCGATCTTGTGTTTGGTCTGACAGCAGATGACCCTCCTTGTGAATACAACAGTTATGTCCAACGGCTCCAGGACTGTCTGAAATATGCCTATGACCAGGCCAACCAGAGCTCAAGACATGCCAAGGAACAACAAAAGAAACACTATGACCGCAGGGTGAAGAGCCACGCATTTGAGTCAGGGGACCGAGTCCTGATCAGAGTCTGCCATGTTGAGGGCAGACAGAAGTTGGGAGACAGATGGGAGGCACAGCCTTATGTTGTGTTAAAGAAACAACCCTGTGTCCCAGTATATGTGGTTCGTTTGGAGGATGGGGAGAAAGAAAGAGTTGTCCATCGTAACCTTCTCACCCAATGCATGTTTTTTCCAATGGGGACCGAACAGGCTGGCGGAAGGGAAGAGTCTGATGAGGAGGCAAGGACGTTAGGCAGTGTGTCAGATGCAGAAAACTGGGAAAGAGGAAATAGAGAGGAGGAGTACAACCATGAGCCACTTGAGGAAAGGACTGATCAGGATAGCGAAGGAGAACAGGGAGAGTGGGAAGCTCAGAAGTGCATCACTGAGGAAAACACGGAAAATGGCTGTCCTCCATGGAATGGTGTTGCACCAGCAGACGCAGTGTCTGTCAGGAGAAACCCACCTAGGAAGAGACGGCCCCCTAAACGGCTGTCCTATCAGCTGAGAGCCGTGGACTTTAAATCAGCCCAACAGAAAATTGATCGAGGCCGGGAGATATGGCGGAGAGCCAAAGGGAAGCTGAGCAGGGGGTAACAAGGGCGGAGAGTGTCAAGCGCAATCACACATACTGATGCACACTGTAACAAGCATTTGCTGACACACTTAACCCCCCCCCCCCCCCTTTTGTTTCTGGTAGCATTGTTAGTGGTTATATCTTGCATCCGTGTTGTGTCACTTTTGTTGTTCGCTGATGGCTGAGACGCCATCAAGCAAAGAGGGGGTAAATGTAAGGGAGTGTTGTATAATGGCCCGCAGAGGGTGCTCTTTTCTATTTGGCCTGTTGGGCTTGCCGTAGTGAACCGCCTTTCTGACCCTCCGCTGTATCGGAAATCATACTTTGTTTTTATGTCAAAAAGAATTAAAGGAGGAAAGGTCTACTCTGCCTCAACCGCCATTTGGACTCCGATTTCCCTGTTCTTTCCACGTACCCTGGCACAAACCACACAACACAACGCAGAAACTTTGCTGGGGCTTAGCGTCCTGAAGAATAGGGTTACATATACATAAGGCAAATGGCTGTTAAAAGCATAAGAAAAGAAAGTAAATGGGTAGTAAGTAGGCTACACTGAAATGTCAATGGGCCTCATTCACAAACATTTTCTGAAGTTTCTTCTGAAATGTTTCTTACGGGCTTCGGAAAAACAACGTAAGAAAAAGACATCCGCCAAATTCATGAACGCTTGAAAATGTGTTCCTACGCAGCAGAAGTTTTCTGAGCTGTGCTCCCCGAAAGAGTTTTCGTTGAAAGCGCGTCCTCGTGCTCCTGAATTTGCATACATACACGCCCCGACAGCTCCTTATAAGGGCACACAACAGCAGTGACGTGTGCAGTCAGAATCGACACAATTAGGAAAGCAACAGGAACGCACGTTATGTCCAAGCGAAAAGCAATTGTGCCATATTGTATGCCTACGGTAGCCTGGCTGCCAGCCCAACTTATCCCCGCCCACAAAATAATTTGGTCGGGAAGTTGGGTCTGGGGAGTCTCGGTTGGGGAACAACTATGTCCGAACAGAAGCTGTTCGGACCAATGAAATTGTCAGGGCGGGCTTTATACGATGATGGATAGATGATCAACAGTAACGTAATCAACCACGTCACCAAAGAGCGCTTTGGTTGAATTCGTTTTCAACAAACATGGCTACCGCTGGAGAGCTGGGATGTTATGATTCTGCCATCGAGTCTGTTTTAGAAAACATCGACAGCGCATTAATTTTGAAAGAGGAACAGAGAAACGCAATCAAGGCATTTGTCGATGGAAAATATGTTTTTGCCGTCCTTCCTACGGGGTTTGGTAAAAGTTAACATACTACGTTGCTCTGATTGGTTGTAGGTCTATCCAATTGAGCGAAGAGGCATTTGTTTTCCGGGTTCGGTTGAAACACGCCCCATAGTCACAGCCCAATGGAGAGTTCTCAGACTCATATTCTGACAAGAATTATGAGTATGACGTCAGGCTACAGAGCCCCACGAAAGCGAGACAAAGTCCAACTCTCGCCCCATAGAGACCAATGCAAATCTGGTGACAAAATCGTCAGAGAAAGCCAAAAGAACAAGATATTGAAACTGCCGGTAGAGTCGTATTTCTGACCGCACAGACATATAAAGGACATCTCTGGTTTCGGCAGAGTCTTGGGTCTCGGAAAATATCCTTATTTTTTGGATTGGACGTATAGTTTTGCGTCTAGGTTAACTTGTTAGAGGTGTGAATTCTAGCTACATTTCTGTTCTCTCTACCCTCAGATCGTTAGCAATCATAGCTGCACCATCACCGTGGCAACCACACAGCTGCTGCAAATGACCAACGGAAAAACCTGATATTCTATAATGGCCGCTAGATGGCGCTAAACTGCCAAACCAATTTTTTATGCTTGCCAGGGACAGAACAGCTATACTATCCCAACTATAATTTTAGCTGTTAAAACTATAATATTCTTGTTACGACTAGCTAGCTAGCCTAGGCTACTTCTTCTTCTGTTTAACAGTTCAGCTTTCAGCTTCTCCCGCATTGTATTTCAGTTCTTAGCATTGTTAGATGATGCAGTTCAGCTTCCACACTGCCTCTTTTGTGCGACTCACACATTTTTTAAATTGATTTCAGCTTGCAGGTATTTTTCTCATTTCTGTATTTTCAGCCATTTAAAAAATGTATTTCAGATTTCAGCATTCCAACGCATTTTCTGCAGGAAATTCTCTTTCTAGTTAGTGTGTTTGCTGCAAGCAAAAACACTATTGTTATTCTGCATACTTATTGTGAGAATACTGTTCAGCATTCTCACTCTTGTTTTTCCAACTTCTTAGTTCTTCTGCCGTTTTTTTGGCCTTTAACTCGTCCTGCATACTTTCACCGATTCCTACAATTTTTGTATCAAAACGTTCAGCTCCTTCAGGAGATGATGGCTATGACTTTTGGTATTTCTCACTTTTATACTTTTTAAGACAATAAGGTTTTTGTGCAAATTATTCTCCCATTAAAAGTAATGGTAAATTCTTTCAAATCATTAAAAAGCTTCCTCCTCTTTCAAACGTAACTACTTCAGCATACTTTCAGCTAGAGACACCATTCAACCTTTAAAATGTTCACAAGACATTCAGCTATTCCCAAATGATTCAGCTTTTTCAAATATTCAGCCAATTTTGAATTATGACAGTTTGAAATAAATTAAAATGTTTGCTCCTTCTTGATTTTTATGAATGAGCAGCAAGCAGAGTGGCACACTCTGCTGCCTGCTCTTTTTCTGATATTCAACTAAATTGTCAAACAAATTCCTCTAACGTTCATATAGTTTAACTTACAGAAACAAGTTATACCTTAAAATGTAGGAAGAATTGTCCTCTTTCAGCCAATGTAACTACTAAAGAGCTCACATTTACAGATTTTCAGCTATGAGCCTTGAAGCGAGAGCAGCCTTTCAAATTATCTCACTAACTTCAATGGAGAGGTGGGTAAAATCCGTCAGAGAAAGCAAGAAGGAAGACGATTTTGAAACTGCTGGTAGAGACATATTTCTGACCGCACAGACATATAAATGACATATCTAGTTTCGGCAGAGTCTTGGGTCTCGGAAAATATCCTTATTTTTTGGATTGGACCTGTAGTTTTGCGTCTAGGTCAACTTGTTTGAGGTGTGGATTCTAGGTAAATGTTCGTTTTTCTCTCTGCCTAGCTCGTTAGCTATCACAGCTGCGCCATCACCGTGGCAACCAAACAAACAAGCACCATGAAAGCAGAATTGGGTACACGTTTTCGAAACTGCCAAGAGTTGTATTTCTGACCGCACAGACATATAAATGATATCTATGGTTTCGGCAGAGTCTCGGAAAATATCCTTATTTTTTGGATTGGACGTATAGTTTTGCGTCTAGGTTAACTTGTTTGAGGTGTGGATTCTAGCTACATTTCTGTTATTCTCTCCTATAGTCGAGCTAGCGCGATGGCTCTCCATAACTAAAAACGGTTCGACTTCTTTTCCACAATCGACCAAATTGGCCAAACAATGTATGTACATTGAGTTTAAAGTCCACATAATCTAGCCAGATCGTTTTTATTTTAGCAAGTTTCAAGTGTTTGCTGCAGCTGGCGTTAATCCTACGAACAAACGCTTCGTAACTGGAAAGTTTTTACTTTTAATTGACGATATTGAACACAGATGTTAAGTAACTTGTCTTTACTCAAATATCTTCACCGTTTTCAATTTGAAGCAGTATCTAGATTACTGTAGGAAATCTCCCAATGCATCCTCTCTAGCTTCGCTTCGGCTAAAGTCAGATGGATGACGATGCATGCATTGTTCACGCCTACGGTGTTAATACAGTCTGTACAAATAGCACTTTGACACACTTGCAAGAAATGATCCGCTGGTTAGATGTAGCATGATCTTATTTAATACCCACAATACTGTAGTTCATCTTTTTTTGCAGCAGCATTTTAATCTGAGTTCAAGTAGCTTTTGCAGTTGCACAACCAACAAAGTCACGTAATGTGACGTGATTGAATTTAAAAGTTTTTATTTTTATGTCATCTTTGAATTCAGTGTCTGAACAGGACTGGGTGTGCAGGCACACATGATTAGTTTCTCCTCCACCTTGAACCTGAAACCTAGATTCTAGGTTAGAAATGTTGCCAGTCTGTTGCCAATGACCAACGGTTGCTACGTTTTTCCAGCAAGTTCAAGTCATTCCAGTGTTGTCCTTTTACCTTCAAATTCGTTCAACCCAGACTTCAGCAACTGGTTTTCTGCTAAATTTTCACATTATCCTGCAGCTCATCTTTCTGAATTTTTGCCCTTATTGTTTTGCATTTTCTTCTTCTGTTTTCTGCCTTCATCTTGCTCCAGGTCCTTTCAAAAATACATTTCACAGCAGTACCTTCCAACTGCCAGTACTTTTACATTTTTCTTCTCTTTTCTGTACTTTTCTGCCTTCATCTTGCTGCAGGTCCTTTCTAACATACATTTCAGGCCTTTTGAAACTCCAGCAAATAATTTTCTGCTAAATTTTCAAATTCTTCAGAATTCTTTCTCTTTTTGCATTTTTCTTCTCTTTTCTGTAGTTTTATACCTTCGTCCAGCTCCAGCCCCTTTCAAAAATACCTTTCAGGCGCTTCAGCTTATAACTTAATACAAAATTTTCACAATTTTCCGCTTTTTTAGCATGGTCAGCTATCCCCATTCAGGTTTTCAGCATTCTCACTGCTGTTTCGCAGGAACAGCCGTTTCTAGTTGTGAGAATGCTGTTAAGCATTCTCACTATTGTTTTCCTGTTTCTCTTTATTGTTGGAATGCTGCTTCAGCATTCCAAGTATTGTTCTTTGAATCTTTATTCAACTTCTTCATATTCTTATTCTATTTCTTCCGTGGCACGTTTCAGCGCCTTCAAATCTTCAGCTATTAAAACCGTTCAGCTATCAAAAAATTCCGCCGTTTCAGGCCATTCCTGCTATGACTTTTCAGCTTTGTACCTCTTATGCTTGAATTAATATAAATCAATATTCATCATATTTTTAACATGGGTTTCCAATGGAGTTTTCTTTCAAATCCTCTCAAACTCCTTTAAACTTCTTCAACTTCCAAATCCTTCTTCTTCCTCAATCTTTCAGCTAGAGCCACCATTTAAACTTTAAAATGTTGACAAAACCCTAAACTATTTTTGAATAATTCAGCTTTTTGATATCTATTCAACTTTTTTCAATATCACTGATTATGTTTCATGACTTTTTCAAGCCGTTTCTGAGATTTACATGGGTGTGTACGTGAAAGCCTAGAGTTCAGACTGAAACGCTTAGAGTGGAGGGGAGCTTCGGATGTCGTTGAAAAAATATTTCTAGTTTGCCAGCATTGCCACAATTTTCGCTCTTCATGCTTCGTTTTTGGATCAATAGATAGCTAATTTTGTGCTGGTCGTAGACAGTTGTCTGTTGAATCCAACAGACGTACACATTTGTTCAGAGCCCCACGAAAGCGAGACAAAGTCCAACTCTCGCCCCATAGAGACCAATGCAAATCTGGTGACAAAATCGTCAGAGAAAGCAAAAAGAACAAGATTTTGAAACTGCCGGTAGAGTCGTATTTCTGACCGCACAGAAATATAAAGGACATCTCTGGTTTCGGCAGAGTCCTGGGTCTCGGAAAATATGCTTATTTTTTGGATTGGAAGTGTAGTTTTGCGTCTAGGTTAACTTGTTTGAGGTGTGGATTCTAGCAAAATTTCTGTTATTCTCTGCCCTCAGCGCGTTAGCATTCATAGCTGCACCATCACCGTGGCAACCACACAAACAAGCGCCACTCAGTCTATTACACAGGTGATTGTTATTAGCTGATTAGTGGAGACACAGGACAAGCTATTCAGTCAACTCGTCTCATTAAAAGACTAAGAGCACCACAACACAACTACTACCACTACTGATACTGCTATATTTTATGCCACTACTACAACTACTAATTCTGCAGATGCTGCTAATATCTCTTTTACTAACTACTTCGCTAATGGAACTGTTTTGTTCTACTACGCCACTGAGTGCGTTTACTTGACCATGAGAAACACGATTACTAGCAATTGTCGATTTATGCCAATAATACGATTACTCCGTTTACATGTGTAATTAGTTATGCGATTACTCAATAAGCGCGTCTACATGATTCTTTTTATTAATCGTTGTATGCTCCACGGACAAAACTTGCACCATCATCCTTCTGCAACAAAGTGTCGCCGTGTATTCCTGTATCGGCCCTACTCATTCAATCAACACATTGAATCCTACTAAGAAAGCCGAGTAAACGCACTCAATGCACACATCTGCTACTGCTATTACTCTCCCAACTATAATTTCAGCTGTTAAGACTATAATATTCTTTTTATGACTAGCTAACCTAGGCCTACTTCTTCTTCTGTGTAACAGTTCAGCTTTCAGCTTCTCCCGCATTGTATTTCAGCTCTTAGCGTTGTAGATGATGCAGTTCAGTTTCCACACTGCCTCTTTTGTGTGACTCACACATTTTTTAAATTAATTTCAGCTTGCGGGTATTTTCTCATTTCTGTATTTTCTGCAATTTAAGAAAAATAATTTCATCTTTCAGCATTCCAACGCATTTTCAGCAGGAAATGCCTTTCTAGTTGTTGGAATGCTGCTTCAGCATTCCAAGTATTGTTCTTTGAATCTTTATTGTTGGAATGCTGCTTCAGTATTCCAAGTATTGTTCTTTGAATCTTTATTGTTGGAATGCTGCTTCAGCATTCCAAGTATTGTTCTTTGAATCTTTATTCAACTTATTGTGAGAATGCTGTTAAGCATTCTCACTATTGTTTTCCTGTTTCTCTTTATTATTATATCAACTTCTTAGTTCTTCCGCCGTTTTTTGGCCTTTATACTGTTTGGTCCTGCATACTTTCACCGATTCCTACAATTTTTGTATCAAAACGTTCAGCTCCTTCAGGAGATGATGGCTATGACTTTTGGTATTTCTCACTTTTATACTTTTTAAGACATTAAGGTTTTTGTGCAAATTATTCTCCCATTAAAAGTAATGGTAAATCCTTTCAAATCATTAAAAAGCTTCCTCCTCTTTCAAACGTAACTACTTCAGCATACTTTCAGCTAGAGACACCATTCAACCTTTAAAATGTTCACAAGACATTCAGCTATTCCCAAATGATTCAGCTTTCTCAAATATTCAGCCAATTTTGAATTATGACAGTTTGAAATACATTAAAATGTTTGCTCCTTCTTGATTTTTTGAATGAGCAGCAAGCAGAGTGGCACACTCTGCTTGCTGTTCTTTTTCTGATATTCAACTAAATCGTCAAACAAATTCCTCTAACGTTCATATAGTTTAACTTACAGAAACAAGTTATACCTTAAAATGTAGGAAGAATTGTCCTCTTTCAGCCAATGTAACTACTAAAGAGCTCACATTTACAGATTTTCAGCTATGAGCCTTGAAGCGAGAGCAGCCTTTCAAATTATCTCACTAACTTCAATGGAGAGGTGGGTAAAATCCGTCAGAGAAAGCAAGAAGGAAGACGATTTCGAAACTGCCGGTAGAGACATATTTCTGACCGCACAGACATATAAATGACATATCTAGTTTCGGCAGAGTCTTGGGTCTCGGAAAATATCCTTATTTTTTGGATTGGACCTGTAGTTTTGCGTCTAGGTCAACTTGTTTGAGGTGTGGATTCTAGGTAAATGTTCGTTTTTCTCTCTGCCTAGCTCGTTAGCTATCACAGCTGCGCCATCACCGTGGCAACCAAACAAACAAGCACCATGAAAGCAGAATTGGGTACACGTTTTCGAAACTGCCAAGAGTTGTATTTCTGACCGCACAGACATATAAATGATATCTATGGTTTCGGCAGAGTCTCGGAAAATATCCTTATTTTTTGGATTGGACGTATCCGATGCGTTGCGTCTAGGTTAACTTGTTTGAGGTGTGGATTCTAGCTGTCTGTTATTCTCTCCTATAGTCGAGCTAGCGCGATGGCTCTCCATAACTAAAAACGGTTCGACTTCTTTTTCACAATCGACCAAATTGGCCAAACAAGGTATGTACATTGAGCTTAAAGTGTACATAATCTAGCCAGATCGTTTTTATTTTAGCAAGTTTCAAGTGTTTGCTGCAGCTGGCGTTAATCCTACGAACAAACGCTTCGTAACTGGAAAGTTTGACTTTTAATTGACGATATTGAACACATGTTAAGTAACTTGTCGTTACTCAAATATCTTCACCGTTTTCAGTATCTAGCTTACTGTAGGAAATCTCCCAATGCATCCTCTCTAGCTTCGCTTAGGCTAAAGTCAGATGGATGACGATGCATGCATTGTTCACGCCTACGGTGTTAATACAGTCTGTACAAATACCACTTTGACACTTGCAAGAAATGATCCGCTGGTTAGATGTAGCATGATCTTATTTAATACCCACAATACTGTAGTTCATCTTTTTTTGCAGCAGCATTTTAATCTGAGTTCAAGTAGCTTTTGCAGTTGCACAACCAACAAAGTCACGTAATGTGACGTGATTGAATTTAAAAGTTTTTATTTTTATGTCATCTTTGAATTCAGTGTCTGAACAGGACTGGGTGTGCAGGCACACATGATTAGTTTCTCCTCCACCTTGAACCTGAAACCTAGATTCTAGGTTAGAAATGTTGCCAGTCTGTTGCCAATGACCAACGGTTGCTACGTTTTTCCAGCAAGTTCAAGTCATTCCAGTGTTGTCCTTTTACCTTCAAATTCGTTCAACCCAGACTTCAGCAACTGGTTTTCTGCTAAATTTTCACATTATCCTGCAGCTCATCTTTCTGAATTTTTGCCCTTATTGTTTTGCATTTTCTTCTTCTTTTCTTCTGTTTTCTGCCTTCATCTTGCTCCAGGTCCTTTCAAAAATACATTTCACAGCAGTACCTTCCAACTGCCAGTACTTTTACATTTTTCTTCTCTTTTCTGTACTTTTCTGCCTTCATCTTGCTGCAGGTCCTTTCTAACATACATTTCAGGCCTTTTGAAACTCCAGCAAATAATTTTCTGCTAAATTTTCAAATTCTTCAGAATTATTTCTCTTTTTGCATTTTTCTTCTCTTTTCTGTAGTTTTATACCTTCGTCCAGCTCCAGCCCCTTTCAAAAATACCTTTCAGACGCTTCAGCTTATAACTTTCTACTAAATGTTCACAATGTTCCGCTTTTTTAGCATGGTCAGCTATCCCCATTCAGGTTTTCAGCATTCTCACTGCTGTTTCGCAGGAACAGCCGTTTCTAGTTATTTATTTTTTTCATGCACTGACCGAGCTGTTTCTCACCGCGTCCATTTTTGACACTGTTTAACACTTTCCTGCCTGAATATGCAGACTTTTTCAAATAATAGACCTGAACTGTTTACCATTTTGAAGACAAGATTTAGGGCTTTCTAATGATGTAAATATTTATATGATCATGTTAGGCAAATCATCCTTTATCAAGACGATTTCACGGAGCCATTCTGACAAAAATCTTCTCCGTCTGCATAACTTTTTTAGAAAACCTCATTTTTAACCACTTTAAATACAAGCTAGAGGACAGGTTAGAGCGTATGAAATGTGCGTAATTTTGTCGTGAATTCAGAACAGCAGACAGATTTAAGATAGACTATTTTGTTTAAAAGTTATGACCACTGAAGTGATGAGTGGGATAACGCAATTCCAAGCTAGCGCGATGGCTCTCCATAACTAAAAACGGTTCTACTTTTTTCCACAATCGACCAAATTGGCAAAACAAGGTATGTACATTGAGCTTAAAGTGTACATAATCTAGCTAGATCATTTTTCTTTAAGCAAGTTTCTCAAAAATCGAGGCTCAACACTGTCATAGCCGACCGTCACAAACAGCCACACTGGAGTCACGAAAGGTTTACTGCAGCTGGCGTTACTACGAACAAAGGCTTCGTAACTGAAACGTTTTTACTTTTAGTTGACGATATTGAACACAGATGTTAAGAAACTTGTCTTTACTCTAAATATCTTCTCCGTTTTCAATTTGAAGCAGTAAATCTAACAGTAGGAATTCCCCCACGACATCCGCTCGCTCCGCTGACAAATATGTTTTCTCAGTCCACCATACCTTAGACGAGCTAATTTTCGAACACTTTCAATACAAGATACAGGCCATGTTAGAGCTGATATAATTGTGTGGGCAATGTAGAACAGCACACAGATTAGAAATATGACATTTTGTTTTAAAGTTATGGCCATTCTAGTGACGAGTGCTTACAACGCTAGCTACGACTGTCATCATATACCCCTTTTCCACCAAAGCCGGGCCGGTGCTGGTTCTGGGCTGGTTCCAATTCTCGAACCAGTTCTTCGGTTTTCCACACAAATAAACCTGGCTCCGGTTCCAAAAAACAGGTTCCAACTCAGCACCAACTTTAAGGTGGGCCAGAAACAAAAACCGGTGACGTCGGGTGCCAGGGGCGGGATTATGGTCCCGTCCCGTGCCAAAACAAATACACATTACACCGCCACTTCTAAAAAGACCAGTAACACAGCTAATAAAATGGAAGCTAAACTAAAACAGCAATGGTCTGAGGAGGAAACGAGATGTTTACTGGCTCTGTGGTCCACCACAGAAGTTCAAAATAAATTAGACGGTGTCGTTAGAACAAAACCAATTTTTGAAAGTATAAGATTGGAGATGTCCGCAGCTGGCTACAACAGAAGTGTAGAACAACTAATAAATAAAATTAAAAAATTAAAAAAAGAATATAGGGACCAGAAGAAGGACCTTGGGCGAAGTGGCAGTGGTCGTCCTAAAAAAAAAACATATTACGACATCCTGGAGTCGGTATTATGTGACAGACCGGCTTGTCAGGTGAGGGGGGCGCTGAATTCAGCCACAGCAATGCTGGAGGAATTGATGGATGACAGCGGACAAAGTTTCGCTGCTTCAGGTAGGTCTTCTAATTACGTCAAGTCATTAAATATATTTATTAACTGTGTCTCCTTTTAACATTACATTAAATCGCTTGGTAACGTTAAAGTTGTTGACGTTAGCAGCTGATGCTAGTTGCTAAAACAGCTGATAGGTAGGCTAGCTCTTGCTATTTAGCTAACTTTCCGTAACCATGGCTACAAAAGTAAAAAGTAAATGTTTTCACGAGTTGACGTTTGTCACCACAAAAAGACTGAAGTTGATGTAAGTGTAGTTTGCAAGACTATGTTTAGGACACAATTCTATTGATTTGGCTATGTATAGAGTTGTCTGTCACTGATGTGGAAGTGGAGGAGGGTGAGGAAACAACTTTGCCGCAGCCACGGGACAGCAGCTCACCGGCACCATCTAGCTCTGTACAGCAAGCCAAAGGAGGTAAGATGTGTTGTGCATTAATGCAGACATCCCGACCTGCAGAGATTCATTTCAGGGGGGTGGCTTACCCCCTACACGCCCCCTCCCCCGGGACGCAATCCGGACGCATGATGTACCCCCCTCTACCAGTGCTTACCCCCCCCCCCCCCCCCCCCCGCCTACCAGAAATGACCATTTGACAGTCTCTCGCTCGCTATAAATACAAAATCCCCGATTTCAGGGAGATTGTATAGCATTTGCGGGTGTCAGGGAGCCGCTGTTGAAATGCGGGACACTCACGGAGCTTCCGGGAGACTTGGGATGTCTGTTAATGGAATAATGTGTTTTGTTAACAAAATATAAGACGATCATGTTTTGGTAAGCCAAGTGAAGTCATTACTGTAGACCTTCTGTCTGTGCACTGTCCTTTTGTTTTTCTAATCTGTATTGTTTTGTAAACAGGAAAAAGAAAGCGTGCAAACGAGGACCTAATTAATTATATGGAGAAGGCGGACACAAGATTTTTAGATTTCAGCAGGGAGATGATGCAGAAAATGGAGGCAGATACGGGCGCTCTGCTGGGTCTTATGGGGCGCATGGTGACGGCGATGGAGTCCCAAGCCAATAAATGAAATATGCATTGTTATATCTAACTATTTATTTATCTATTTATTCTTGTTTTTATATTTAACTATTTATTAATAAAAATATAATTATTTATCCATTTATTCTTGTTCTTCAGTTTTAAATATGTGAATAACAACTCAAACTTGAATTGATGAGATGTGCAGCTTTAATCAGGTAAACAGAACAGAACACAGTTAAGGGACAGTGGTATGCAGTACAAACATTTATTCTTCTCTTCTGTTGAAGTAGCTCATTATGGCTGCCCTAATGTCTGCCCCTTCCAGCTCACCATGCTCAGGCAATGCCTGACCTGGCTGAATGTTGAACTGCCTGTTGTGCTCCTCCATGAAATTGTCACCATGCTCTTCACAAATATTATGAAGTACACAGCAGGTCAAGGTCATTGTCTTGCTCAGCTCCAGCTTGCAGTCATTTCTTTTGAGGAGACATCTCCATCGCCCCTTTAGTCTCCCAAAAGCCATCTCTACAACTGAGCGTGCACTGCTCAGTCTGTAGTTGTATGTGTGTTGCTCTGCTGACAGTCTACCAGTGTCGGAGAAGGGCTTCATAAGCCAATTCTGCATGGGGTAAGCCGGGTCACCAATTAAATAGTGGCCAACGTTGATGCCAGAGATGGCCATTTTGTTCTTTCCCAGTAATTCCCCATCATTTAGTAGCTCCCATAGATGGGACTGCCTTAGCACTCGAGCATCATGCACACTCCCTGCATAGCCCACACACATCCCAAAACAGGCCTTTCCCATCCACAACTCCTTGTAAGACGATCGAGTGCCACCCTTTCCTGTTAAAGTAGTCCCGGGGATACTCCTCAGGTGCAATGATAGGGATGTGGCTTCCGTCTATTGCGCCAACACACTGTGGTATTCTCCAGCGGTTATGGAAGAACGTGGCCATTTCAATGAGCTTGGCAGCATCCGGAGTAGTAATATGTTGAGGAAGCAGGACACTTATGACAGCGTCGCAGAAATCCTCAACACAGTTGAACACTGTGCTTAGACCAACACCAAAAAGGTGGCTGATGGACCTATATTCGCTGCCGGTGGCCAGCTTCCAGAGAGCAATTGCTACACGTTTTCTCACAGGAATAGCCAGACGGTAATTTGTGTTCACTCTGCCCATGAGATGCCTGACCTGATCGCAAATGTATTCAAAAGACTCCCGGGACACTCGAAAGTTTTGAACAAACTGTGCAGGGGTGAAATCCGGCACAACTGCGTGATCGGGGGTATGACCACACAACATGTGACCTCCGCCTTGCCCTCAGCCATAATACGATCTGCAAAGGTAAAATCATGTATGTTTGGGTTTGTTTACAGGTATAGTCTATATGAGCTGCTACGTTTAGCTATAATACTAACAGCCAAAACGTTCAAGATAATTAGCGTACCGTTCTTCTTGAACGTAACCTCTCTTCATAGCGACCACGAAGAGCTGTAAATGCACGTCTACGAAGTGCAGTATACGTTTGTATAGCCAACATTAAAATTACTGGTAGGTACTCCTCCATTGTTGTTACAATGACTTAAATGTTTTAAGACTTGTGTGTGACAATGTTGTAATGACTTGTTACAATGATTTCATGCTGCGTTGCTAGGACAACGGAGGCGTATGACGTGTTTAAAGACGTAGCCCTACTCTGGCTCTCAATCGGTGGAAAATCAAGCTGGTTCTTAGATTAGAACCAGCACCGAACCGCATAAGCACCAGCCCAGAACCAGCACCGGCCCGGCTTTGGTGGAAAAGGGATAATACAGTACTGTGTAGCTGCCATAGAATGGCGAAACTAGCTACGTCTATCGTTCGTTACCTACAAACAAATGCTTCGTAACAGTATTTACTTTTTATCGGCGATATTGACAACAGAGGTTAAGGAACTTGTCTTTAATCAAAAGATTGTCTCCGTTTTCAATTTGAAGCAGTATCTAGCTTACTGTAGGAAGTCTCCCATTGCATCCTCTCTCTAGCTTCTTCGGCAAAAGATGGACGACAATGACGATGCATGCATTATTCACGCCTACGGTGTTAATACAGTCTGTAAAAATACCACTTTGACACACTTGCAAGAAATGATCCGCTGGTTAGATGTAGCATGATCTTATTTACCACCCACAATAGTTCAGCTTTTTTTGCAGCAGCATTCTGAGTTAGAGTAGCTAGCTTTTCCAGTTGCACAACAAAGTCACATAATGTGACGAGATTGAATTTAAAAAACTCACCAGGGACAACGACAACATCGGCAACCCTGCACTATGGATTATTATTTTGATGTCATCTTTAAATAAGTGTCTGAACAGGACTGGTTGTGCAGGCACATATGATTAGTTTCTCCTTCATTTTGAACCTAAAACCTAGATTCTAGGTTAGAAATGTTGACAATGACCAACAGTTGCTACGTTACAAGAAACAAGGAACCAATCCGATTGGCCAACGCTCTTCACTGTTCCACTGTTCAAATTTTGTATCTGTTTCTACATCTTTCAATTATTAATACTTTTCAGAATGGGTTTTATTCGCCAAGAAACATCACACAGACAAGGAATTTACTGTGGCAGGAAGGTGCACACATTAAACATATAAGAATCTTAAATAAGAAGTGTACAAGTCACTGTCTAACTAATACTAAGGGTTTAAAAATGTAAAAGGTTTAGAATGAAATAAAATATAAAATGGCTCTAACATAACGCTTTAACATTCATGAAATTAAATAAGATACCCTTTTCATCACTCTTTTTTCTCCTTTTTCAACCGTGAGAAAATATTGCAATGCATAACAATGACAGATATACTTTTAACACTATCTCACCATTTTGGTTTCAAAGCAACACTTTTTTTCACCTTCATACTGCTGACATACTTTTGTCTGCTATGATATTGATAACTGTTATGCAATATACTCTTCATCACTATATTTGCTCATTTTTCTAACTTCAAACTTTTTTCTGTTTCTCAATCTTTCATTCTTTCATACATTTTTAAGCGTTAAAAGTATTAAAGTCAGATACTCTTTTCATCCCTGTTTTTTCTCCATTTTCAACAGTAAGAAAATATCGCAATGCATAACAATGACAGATATACTTTTAACACTTTCTCACCATTTTGTTTTTAAAGCACATACCTCTTTTACATTTTTTGTAAAACCTTCTTCACTATTCAAGCCATCAAAACAATCGATTCAACTGCTTTCAGCAAACACACACATTTTCTTCAGGAAATGTACCTTTCTAGTTATTATTATTTTCCCACCCCTAAGGATCAGTCAATATTTGGACTACATAGACAACGTCGTTGTCAAAATGTTCGTCTTGGTCACGATTGCGTTGCTTCTATCGGGATTTACGTTTAGGCTGAACTTAAGTTTTTGTGGCAAAAAGTGCCTTGTGTCAACAAAGGGTACTCAGTGCTAGCCTACGTCACAACGTCAGCACACGTTAGTAACGACGCATGGATACAACGTGCATAGATGTGCTGTTGCACAGCGAGTATCGTGCCGTGGTGTACTAGCAGCATTATACATGTACATTTAGGCAAATCAAGACTTGCATGTACAGTAAGTAATGTAACATTAAATAATGTATTTAAACTCAAGCTTGTGTGGTGCGTTGCTGGCTTCAGTGCCACAGCCTAAACTTAATGTCAAAAGAAACGTTCTAATTTCCGGCGCTTTCAAACAATCCCCTCACTCAGTGAAGTTTGGCTAGCCACCGCAACTAGCTTGCTCGTAGCAAACCTCTTTCGAATTAGCCAATTCTCCCTAAATAGATGTCAAGCTTATTTACGTTTTTGGGGGCATATTTTCAGTTGGCAGATGGTACTGTTTGAATCGCGATTCCATCTGAAATACTGCCGGTGACAACGTTGTTACAGTAGTTTGTTTCAAAGGGGGTTCTTAATGAATTACGCAAAATGAGTAGGCTAAATGCTTGAAAAATTTCACTAAAAGAGAAAAACTGAAGGGGACGGACCCACCTGCAACCGACGCAAGCAAGCACACCCTACAATTTCCCCAGAAATTGTACCCTCTCTAGTTACATCAGCATTGTGAATGACTCGCGCTTATTTATCCTTGTTCGCGTGCTGGTCTCTGAATCTCTAGCAACAGTTCTGGATCTGTAGTCGACGAGCTAGGTCTAACTAGATACAGGGCTGCTGGCTGTTTTACCTACTTGCTGTGCTTCATGGTCGTTCCGGGTTCCTTGCAAAGCTGAATGACTGCTAGTCAGCATCAGCAGCATCCCTCCAGCGGTTTCTAGCAGCTACAGCTGTTGCTTCATCCGGCTCCGACCGAGACCATTTAATGTGCGGGGCAAATGAGTGAACTAGTGAAGAGTTTACCGTCCCCTACTCTTTCAGGGGTTCAGTCCCCTGGATCGGACACCTACAAAGGTTATCTCTTTAAATGGACCAACTACTTGAAGGGCTACCAACGTCGTTGGTTCGTCCTTAGCAACGGCCTTCTTTCATATTACAGGTAGGCTACTGTAATTGCTTGCTAGCTAGCAAGCCAGCTAGTCGCATCATCACCATGCTTGCTGGCTAGCTAGCTAGCTATCTCTAACTGTTAGATTAGTAGTTGAGTTTGAGTTATTCTGTGTGCTGACATAATACTGTATAATTACATTGTACTACATTAGGAGTACAGTAGGCTACAACATAATGTTTAATTTAGGTGCATCTCATTAGCATTTTCTACACATGCCCGTACAGTCAGTAGCCTATCAAATAAAATATTTTAAAATGTAAGTTCCGCAGCTTTGACGTGCAAATATGTGTCACACCTCAAACCTGTCTCCATCTATAACCCCCTCTAAATCAAATCAAATTGATTTGTATAGCCCTTTTTACACGCAAGCATGTCACAGAGGGCTTCACATACGCCCATAGAACTGCCCCTCAACCAACCTAAACCCTCAAGGAAGACAAGGAAAAACTCCCAGAAAAAATCAAAAAGGAGAAAAAATGGGAACCTTGGGAGGAGCAATTCAAAGAGGGATCCCCTCCTCCAGAGACGGTTGGTGAGAGAGAGGAGCAGAACACAGGCTAAACATAGTCATACAGTTCAACTTTAAAGATGTAGGACAGGACCGGGAGACTCGCTGTTGGCCGTCATGGAGACTGGTTTCCGGTTGACGACCAGGTCCAGCGTTGGCCGACCGACGACCAGGCAGGTTCTGACAGCTCACCCCCCACACCACAAGGGATGTGTGTGGGGAGGGGGACAGAGAGGGGAGAGCAGGGATTAGAGAATGCCAGGAGCAGCTAACAGTTACAGTCATAATAGAATGAGATCACCACCGGTTGAGTGTGGACTAGTGCAGCAATTTAACAGAGCAAAAAGGGGTATTTGATGCAGCCCCACACACCAAGACAGCGACAACCCCCCTCGGTTGGAACATGAAATCTGTTCCAGGGGAAATAACTCTAAAATACATTATACTTATACGACTAAGGATGAAAACAACCCGTCCCCTGTTGTCTCCAACTAGTAACAGAAACAATAACAGTAACAATATACAGCAATGGAAACTATAACAGTAACAATATACAGTAACAAATTTACTTTATTTGTATCATCTAGATGGAGCAATGTGAACATATAAGCTATAATTACAATTTAAAAGTTACATGTGATACACACATAGGCAAACACACCCCCCAGATTTACATAGAATGTAAATACACACATACTTACCTTTAACAACCGTAGAATTGACTAAACAAGAACGTTTTTAACCTAATTTTAAATGTCGAAACAGTATCAGCCTCCTTAATTGAGACAGGTAATTTGTTCCAGAGAAGAGGTGCTCTATATGAGAACAAGGCTCCAAGGGAGGGTCCACTCCAAGGGAGGGTCCACTCCAAGGGAGGGTCCACGTGCTGATAGATCACCTCAAACCCTAAGCCTAATGTATGACCTGTTGTGTTCTAGGCTGTTTTTATGCATGAGCATTGGTAGAATTAGTACAAAGCTATTTGCCCATACACACCACTGATTAGGCCTACTTCTTTCCATAGTGTGTTTATGTAACTTTACCAAATCAACATTTCATGCTCAGTCTAGCCTAATGCATGCAAACACTAGCACTTGCATGGATGATGGACAAGATAGCTACGTTTTTGTTGAAACAAACTGTGAGAGCCATTGAAAGAAATACTGTGTGTGAAATGGAAATACATGCACAGGACTAGGGAACACTATAGTTTTCAGCATATTTTCTACAACCTGTGTTTCTTAACCCTTGTGCTGCCTTCAGGTCACATGACCCAAAGGTTCATAACGAACCATCGTTGTGTTTACCCAATTTTACCCAATACAAAAACATTTTTACCTTTGCAATGTGGGGGGTCTGAGACAGCCCAACGGTTAAAAGAAAATGCTTCACTTTGTTTTTGTATGCGGTAAAGTTGTCGCAATACGACGGTGGGTCACAATGACTGATGGGTCAGAATGACCCGAAGATAACACAAGGGTTAACCTGTATGATAGGACACAGGCAGAAATGGCACACACCTGCCGGGGCACCATCACCCTTGCAACAGCACACATCGAAGTGGGAGACACTTGCCACTTGGTGTTGACCAGCGGAGGACGCAGCTACCACCTGAAGGCCACGTCAGATGTGGAGTGTCAGCACTGGGTCTCTGCCCTCCAGCAGGCCAAGGCCAATGCCACCCACCTGATGCATCATTCAGGTGAGAAAAGAGATGACCACATTTCTGTTAACTCTGTTAAACAAATTGCTGCATAACAATGTATTTAATTGGTCATCCTCTCACTTTGAACAGAATGTCTAGAGAATGGTGGGTTTCAGGTACACCCTCTCACAAATGAATCAGAAGTTGCCTGGTTATTCATGGTCATTTTCAGACATATCACGAGGCAGCCTAAGGCTAAATTTCAAAAGATTGTAACCAGGCCAGCAAACAATCATGGTTGGTTGAACTGTTTACAAATATTTTCTTTGGTGGGACATTAAATGTCTTAAAATATCTGGGGCTATTTGGGCGTTGGTTATATTCAGAATGACCTGACTGTTACCCTGTGGTACAGGGTAACAATTTGAATCAACTGGAACCACTAATAATATGCGAATATGCTTTGTTAGCCTTTTTCTTTACCTCAAGGTTATGGTTAAATTATGCCAGTGAATGTTATCCATGCCAAGGTTATCTGAGTATTTAAAATGACAGACCACAAGAGGGTGCCCTTGTTTTTCCTCTGACTCAGATAAACAAGGTTTAAGTTGAATACATTTAAAAATGTATTCTATTGGATATTGTCTCAGTCAATAACATAAGGTTCTGCAGGAGAGGCCATGTATTTTTATTCCTTTGCTCAACCTTTATATGTTATGATATAACCTTTATATGTGTATATATATATATGTATGTATATATATATATTGGCCCATTTTCCATCCCCCTATTTGCCATGAAGCTGGTTATTTGTCAAATTACTTTTCAAATTACCAGTTTAGGTGTTGTACTGCCAGATAGTGCTAGGGTAGGCCTTGTGATGGTAGCACATTCTGTCTTTACACTTCCTCTCTATTTCTTTCTGTCTCTATACATCCATTGTTCTTTCTGCCTCCTTCCTCTTTCTACCACCCTCTCTTCCTCTCACACCTCTATAATTGTCATCTTTTCTTACAAACTTGCTCCTCTCTCCTTTCCTCCTACTATCCCAGTGTTTTACTTAGTATGACGACAGTCAGAGCTGACTGAGTGACCTTCCAGCATTTAGACTCTGCCTCCTCCCACTCTGCAAATGGTAGAGGGAGAGGGAAAGAGGGGAGCAAGCAAGTGAGGATGAAGGAGCGGCAGGTGGAGAAAAAGAAAGAGGGAGAGAGCACAACATTTTCCATCCGCGGCACTAAGGATAAGAGAGAAAGAGAAATGATTGCTGCCTCCTTATTATCTTTTCCTCTGTAAGTATCAATTACCTGTAATTGTTCTGAAGACAGGGTTACTACTGAGTAATACATTATTTTAGCTGTATAAAAGAATTACGACAACACACTAGTCAATGAAAATATGTGGGTGAGTTTGTGGTTGTGTGTATTGCCTGTGGGTATTATTTTTCTGTATTAGAGGTAGGGCCTATTACTCAGTGAGGCTAACTAAATCAGTCTATGGGCTTCTATACTGGTGATTAAACAAACATATGTTCTTAAGAACAGCAGACTGCTGTTCTTATCACAACATTTGGGGATGTTGTCATGCTAGACCCTCTTTGTAGCAGAGCTTGACAGTTCTTGTTTTTGATTTGATTTACTCAGATTGTGACCTACAACAGATAGTGGCAGATATTGTATTTTTTTTGAGGATTTAGTTGTTTGTCTCACCTGCGGGGTGTGTACATCTGTCCTATAGGGCCTATTCTTTTCTGTTTTCAAGTGTAAAGCCCTCTGCCTCCATCCAGATATCCCCAAAGAGAAGTGTGTGTGTGTCTTAATGTATAATTGTGATGTTGTGTGTGAATCTACATTGTTTGTCACTGCAAAGCACCGGCTCTTCATCCCCTTAGCACCGGCTTTGCTTTTTCTCTGGCTAAACACATGTTGTGATTAAAGCTTAGTCACTAAATGGAATTTCATATGGTGATCCTATTCCATTGGTTTTAAATGTCTTGCCCATGGTGCGTAAAGCACTGAAAAATAGCAAGCACTGAATATAGTGCAATGATAAGTGATTATGTAATGCTTGTTATGTTATAGAATTGGATTCTTCTAAAGCTTTAATTGGATATTTGTCAATATTTTTGCATCATCCATAGAGTTGAGCATGTCTCTGTTGCAGTGTCACCACGTGGGGCATGTTCCTCAATAGAGACGGCTATTGTTCATTTTTGTCCAGTCAGGTTCCTCAGTTTGAAGAGCTTGGCTGAGATTAGACTGTGTGTGTCAGTGTCTGAGTGTTTATCTGTTGCTTGTCTATCTTGTGTGACTTATTGACTGACGATTATAAACAGCTTTAGTAGGCTATACTGTACTGTACTCTCTGTATTCGGTGACAACTGGAATTGTGTCTAACAACCTGCTTTCATGGCACATAAAAGACATACACTGAGGTACCCTTGTGTGAGACTACTTGAGGGAGACTGACAGCCCCCTCCATATGATCCATATATAGGTATATGTATCATACCCCAGCAGATGCCTGGAGGTGTTTTTAACTCTACATTTAATCCCCAGTTTTTCCTAATTGATCCCCCTCCCCACTAGCCTGGTCCTAACCAGACTCTCGTACATTTCATTTGTACAGTCTGGCCTCGCTCAATTGACAAGCGTTGACTTCCTTGTAGGCGGGTACTCTGTTGAAGTTTAAAACTATTGGATCTGCCCAGAGCCACTCTGATCTGCCATAACCAATCGCTAGCGTTCGCCTTAGCCAACTCCTTCACCACGGAGCTAGCTGCCGGAAAATCAAACTTTTCCCGAACCCCGTGGGGAGGAGGGCCACAACATCATGACCACCAACAAAACTCAGCAAGGATTGTTATTGCTCCGGCTTTAACTTATGGATATTCGGCAGCGTTGCCACAACCGCAGAATAGCTTTGCTCGCATCTTTCTCTGCCGCCATTACTGAACTACAACTCAAACTAGTGCACAACATCAACGTCATCGTTCTCAGCCACTCCCTCTGTTCGCTGATTGGCCGGTTGAAAATCAACCTGAAAAATCTGACTTACGTACCGAATGGCCAGACCTAGTACAGAAGCAAAATCCAAATTAAGCGGAAGTACGTAGGAGGGCAGAGCCAGGCTACCTCCTCACAGAAGTCTTTAATAAATTATTTCGATAGTAAAGCAATGAGCAGCTCGGACACTCGCTTAAATCCACTACAAACAACTTGTTCGGAAATATTTTCTATATTGTCATAAATTCTGCGTTCAAGTCTAAACAATGTTTTCCAGCAATGTGGTCTTCTCATTAAGGGTTCTCCCATTCAAATTAAGCTCCACGTTTGAATGTTTTACCATAGAGTGTAGTCCCATTGATATTAACACTGTACAGTGTGCCCCCAAACACTGGGGTGTCAGTTTACACTTCTGCTTACTGTGAAACTGGTCTAAGGAGTACAGCTCCTCTGTATTTGTCTGATTTACGTATGGGTCCCTTGTGACGTTGATGATCACTCATCTCTCAGTAGCAGGAGCCGGTCTACAAAGGATGTATCCCCTTGGTGGCAGATGCCTGGGCGTTCTTCTCCCTTCATCCCTTCCTCCACAAAGCTCCCTGAAACAAATGGTCCAGCTCATTCCAGATCAGGAAAAGGGGCGGAGGGGGAAGTGAAGTGCGTCATAATTTTTTTCTCACACTGCAGCTAAAAAAACCCTGCTTTCCCATTTGTGTGAGCCAGTGTTTCCATGGCAACCATTCATTCACAGTTTCCTGCTGGTAGAGCGGATGGGAGCTTTGAGGAACTCTTCATTGCTCTCTGCCTCCTTGTCTCTTCAGCTGCACATTTGTGCTGCTGTCTACCTTTTTATTTTATTATGTAACGGAAACTGGGTGAGAAGAATGACCACCATCACAAGAGCAGGAGAGCATCCTATCATACTTGCATTGAAACCTATACAGCACAGAGGCAGTATGAATTAAAGCACTTACAGTCTGACTAATGAAGGTGTGTAATGTTTCCCTCTGTCAATTAATTAATTTATTGAATCTAATCTTTATTCAACCAAGCAAGTCATTAAGAACATATCTTATACAATCATACAATCTTATTTACAATAGCGGCTTGTCTTTCCTGGCCGGTGTTGCAGATGACTCAGGAGACGAGTGTCCCGTGCCTCAGCAGGACCGAAACCTGACCCAGGGGGCCCTCAACACCCTGGCCAGTAAGTTGGACGACCTCAACACCTGCAACGAGCTCATTGGCAAGCACGGTGCTGCTCTGCAGCGCTCCCTCAGCGAGCTTGAGGACCTGCGTGGCCCCAGCGATGGCACCGACAAACTCAAGACTGTCAACGAGCGTGCCACGCTCTTCCGAATCACCTCCAATGCTATGATCAATGTGAGCACTGCGGCTCTCAGCTGTCATTGAGTCGTTTTTTATTGTTTACCTGAGTCCATCTTACTGTGTGACTAAAGCCAGCCAGCCACTCTGATCCTCTGATCAATACAAGTATAATATTAACATTAGGTGTACTTACTGTATGCTTTACTTTAATGTAACTGATGTTGCTTATTTAATCTATGTGTTATTGGCTTGCGGGTGTGCAGGCATGTCGTGACTTCCTGGACGTAGCAGAGACACACAGTCGTAGGTGGCAGAGGGCCCTGCAGTATGAAAGAGAACAGCGCCACCATCTGGAGGAGACAATCGAGCAGCTAGCCAAGCAGCACAACAGCCTGGAGCGAGCCTGGAGAGAGGCTCCCAGCGCACACACAGGTCAGACACACATAAGTCAGACACGCACAAGTTTGACACACAAATTCCTTCGTTTGACACACGTTCCTTCGTTCCTTCCTTTGACACACGCACACACCCACCTGTTGTAATTTCTGGTAATACACTAAGATTAGTGGGATATGTCTTTCCTGAATATCAAACATGAATATAATCCAAAATTGTATTGTAGAAGTGCCGACTCAGTAAGTGTGTTTGCGTACATGTTTGTAGCTGAGGGAGCTGGGAGCAATCAGGAGAGGGATGACAGTGACGAGAATGAAGACACAGAGTTCTTTGACGCCATGGAGGACTCTCCCTCCTTTATCACAGTGACGGCCACTGACCACTCCCAGCACAAGTAAGTCAATAAAGAGGAAAGCACTGTCGATGGGCACATCCAGTCATGGTTAAAGATCTCAGCTCCACTGATCCTTAGAGGCATTCTTACTGTTGATATATAATTGACGTATATAACACTTGTGTATCGTTCCCAGGCGTTCAGGCAGTAACCAGAGTATTATGAGTGGAGGGGTTCCCACTGAATGGAGCCACGATGACAATGTGAGTCTGCATGATCATGCTCTCAGCCAGAGCACTTCAACATTCAAGAGAGACAAGTCTGCAGAGGGATAAGACTCCTTCACCTCTCTCTGAGACTATATGAGCAGTAGCCTAGTCAAGATTGTGTACATTAACATTTACATACAGTTCATTTAGCAGACACTTCTATACAAAGCAACTCAAAAAATTGACAATATCTAACTACTGTTTCATTATTATGGATGTTTTGCAGGACTCGTCAGGTTCTAACCACCTGCAGCTACGTAGGACCCGACGCAGCCGCATCCCAGATAAACCAAACTACTCCCTCAACCTGTGGAGCATCATGAAGAACTGCATTGGCAAGGAGCTGTCCAAGATCCCCATGCCTGTGAGAAAAGACAGAAATGGACATGCTGTCATTCCAAAAAAAGATAATGCTATTTTTCATTCACAATGCAAAAAATGTTTCCCCCCCCTAAAGGTCAATTTCAGTGAGCCGCTTTCGATGTTGCAGCGACTGACTGAGGACCTGGAGTACAGTGAGATCTTGGACAGGGCAGCTCGCTGCGATTCTTCTTTGGACCAGATGTGTCTGGTGGCGGCCTTTTCTGTCTCCTCCTACTCCACCACTGTCCACCGCACCGCCAAGCCCTTCAACCCCCTGCTGGGGGAGACCTATGAGCTGGACCGCCTTGATGAATACGGCTATCGCTCCATCTGTGAACAGGTTAGACAATCAGATGCACAGAAGTTTTTTGTCTGTTTCTCAAATACTGTATGACCTGCCCGTGATTCACAACACACAAAACATATTTACAAGTACATCAAACATATTTACACAGACACACACACACACACACACACACGTGTACACACACACATACACCGATCAGCCATAACATTATGACCACCTGCCTAATATACCTCTGAAGGTGTACTGTGTTATCTGGCACCATAATGTTAGCAGCTTATCCTTTAAGTCATGCAAGTTGCGAGGTGGAGCCTCTATGGATCGGTGTTGTTTGTCCAGCACATCCCATTTGGAGGCCTATTCAAGGCCTAGTCAACACCTTCAACTCATTGTTGGGTTCCTCAAACCATTCTTGAAACATTTTAGCTTTGTGGCATGGTGCATTATCCTGCTTAAAGATGTCACTGCCATCAAGAAATACAGTTTCCATTGTGAAAGAAATTGGGATTTCCTGTGTGCTTACATAATTCAATAATCAATAGAACTAGTCATTGGATACTAGTTGGTATGTTCTCATGTAAGCTTGCTATTAATAATCCTTGTAGTCATGACAAGGGACATTTACCTAGTACTTTCTCTTGACCCCGAACATCTATTAACCCTGACACAGATACATCTACTCTTATTAATATCAAGCTTACATGAGAACATACTAACTAGTATCCAATGACTAGTTCTATTGATTAGTGAATAATGTAAGCACATAGGAAATCCCAACTTCTTCCACACCATGATGGATTTTACATGGTCTGCAGCAATGCTTAGGTAGGTGGTACATGTCAAAGTAACATCCACATGAATGGCAGGACCCAAGGTTTCCCAGCAGACCACTGACCAAAGCATCACACTGCCTCTGCCGGCCTGCCTTCTCCCCATAGTGAATCCTGGTTGCCATGTGTTCCCCAGGTAACCGACGCACACGCACATCAATGTGATTCACCAGACCAGGCCACCTTCTTTCATTGCTCTGTGGTCCATTTCTGATGCTCACGTGCCCATTGTATGCGCTTTTCGCAGTGGACAGGTCAGCATGAGCACCCTGACTGGTCTGAGGCTACACAGCCCCAAATGCAACAAACTGTGATGCACTGTGTGTTCTGACACCTTTCTATCAGAACCAGCATGAACCTTTTCAGCAATTTGAGCTACGGTAGCTTGTCTGTTGGATCTGACCACATGGGCGAGCCTTCGATCCCCACGTGCATCAATGAGCCTTGCCTGCTCATGACCCTGCCAGTTCACCGCTTTTCCTTCCTTGGACCACTTTTGATAGGTATTGACCACTTCAGACCGGGAACACCACAAAAGCTGCAGTTTTGGAGATGCTTTAAACCAACCTGAAATTACCCGGAACATTTAGTCCCAGGAACTTTTTAAAGGGACCATTAGGTTCTTCCAGACCTTTGTTGTCTGTGCTTCCATCGCAGTCTAAAGTACTGGAAAGTTAGGCAAATAGTCCGGTGATGTATGACTGCGTGTGACTGCTCCTTCTAGTTCAGGAGGGGATGGTAATGTAGAAGACTATACAACAACAATAATGTCATACAATGCAACAGACATATTTGTGCAACAACAACAAAGACTTGGGGAAAAAAAGGGTGGTGGAGTACCTCCAAAAGTCCCTACTTCCTTGGCATAGTTCCTGTGGTGGAAACATGGCTTTTCATGCCTAATATATCCCACCCACTGACAGATGTCATGATAATGAGATATTCAGTGTTAATCGCTTCACCTGTCAGTGGTCAAAATGTTATGATTGATCTCTACTCACATACACTTGGAACACTTAGACACGCAAATGCACACACACATAAATACTAGGGGTGGAACGTACACTGAAGTCAGGTTCGGTTCATACCGCTGTTCAGACATCACGGTTCGGTACAACGGAGGGAAAAGCAAAACAAACCAGGTTCCTCTACGAGTGAATACGGCGCATTGAAGATGACATGTAAATTCTGATTGAGTAATTTATTTGGCCCTATTTGTAGGCTATGTGTATCTAATGGCTGGTTAAGCACTGTAGGGAGAAGTAGATTTTTTTTTTGGTCTCGTTCCAGTGATTGGCACACTTGGGTGATGGCGTCGGATATTTAGCACATGCCAGATGCGTTATATGCGTTAGCATGTTAGATGTATTTACACTCACATACCCCACAACCAGTGACGTGCGGTGATGTGAGGCTAGGCACTTGAATGGGAAAATGTGTCCAAACTTTTGACTGGTACTGTACATGTTGAAGAATACAGGATCGAAGTGCGCAAGTGAGTTTTTCGCTTGTCGTCCGCAGTGAATGGACAGTAAAGGCACTGCTTATTCTAAAAAAAAATTGTATATGATTATGCGTAACTGCTACATTCGTCATCGTAACGTCTAAACAATTGCAATAACACACATTGCATATATAAATCACAAGAATAAACAGTAAAAATACAAATACAAGTTTATTAAATAAAATGATTTAATAAAAATGTTTACGTTAGAATTTTGGCAGGGTAGGCAGTGCCTACCTTGCCTACCCAGACTGCACGTCACTGCCCACAACTGCTGAACAACGCCAACACACAGTGCTCGTCTTATCCACCACTCTCTCGCCTGTACTATTGTAACCAGGGGCGCCGCCAGGAATTTTGGGCCCCATGACAAAAAAATCTAAATGGGCCCCCTCTGCACAGCTGTTGTCACCACATAGGCCTATCTTGGACCTAACTGTCCCATCAAAAGCTTTACATAACTCTAATTAAAGGCTTGCAACTGTCTTGCTTCTTGTAGTTCAATACTAGTACTAGCACAATATTTACTGCTGGTGATTTGTAAATGCAAGTCTGCATGTGTACGTACATCATCATCATCTCTGCAGGCCAGTGCCCTCACAAAAGCCTCCCTGTCCCTGTCAGTCAAACCTGCTGGCCACAAACCTGGGTCAACATCCTTTTTATGACTTCTGTCTTCTTCCACCACGCATCTCTCACCCTCATCATCACTGTAACTTTCTTTCCCTTCTTCCTTTGCTCCCACACTTCTTCCTCCTTCTAGCTCTACCTGAGAGGGTCCTGGCTCTGTAGGATCTACACAATGCATGTGATATATGCATATATACAGTATATATAAAAATATGCCATATACCAATACATGACACTACATAACATTAACCCAAATTACATACAGTTATGTATCACCACCACTTGATTACATACATTAGATCCAATAGTTTTTTGGTGTGTGTGTGCAAGCTTCTCAAATGAATTGCCCTTCATGATGGGAATAATCTGTATCTGTATCTATAGATGTCATTTAACGGCCATAATTCAATCTATCTAACGTATCAAACAGGATTATTTTAAATGTCTGTAACTTACATGCAGGCTGAAGTAAACTACTCAGTGTTTCCAACTGTCCATCCAGTACAGACAGTAATTCATTTTTTCATAATAATCATTATGTGAGAAAATAATTAGTTTGAATTTCTGTCATTAATAAATATATATATATATTTTTTGTTATGGTAAAGAGCGCAAGAGAGACAGATAAATCCACACAGACTCCCTGGAATGATGCTAACTGGCATGTCGTTAACACAATGTTGCTCACCTTTTTCACTGGGACAGGGAGGAGTACAGTTAAGGGGAGACGGGACAATGATTTAATAGGAATATCTTGCTAAACGTTTCCCTGTACTGATTAAATGTTGATGAAATGTAGGCTAACACTGGTCTGTAGCTAGTTGGCTTATTTCACTATGGACATTAAGCCAACAGGTTAATACCACAGACTACTGGCTACCCATCTTTTTGGGTGAAAAACTGGGTTACAGATTGAAAACCTCTCCTTTGTCTTTCCTATCTCTCTTTTTTCTCTGACCTTTGAAAACCTGATTTATGTTTACTAGGCGACATTGTGATCACTATTTCTGGCGACTAGCGCGTCTACTGACTGCAACTAAACACCTTCAGTGATAAGTGCGCTAAGCCAGGAACAAACCATTTCATGCCGATACAGGGGGGTGGTCGGTCAATACTTTTTGGTCAATGGGGATATTTAACTTTTATTGCCTAACACAAGCAAAAACAAAGATCATTAATTGTATTATTATATTTGAAATATATATATACTCAATGATGATGGTTTATATGATATATAATATAATGGAATTTCATATTAGTTTTTACCTATTTTTTGGGGCCCCTGTCAGTCAGGGGCCCTTAGAATCGTCCTAACTTTGATACGGCGCCCCTGACTGTAACTGAATGGGAAACCGAAGTTTTCCCAAACTTGCAATCTTAAAAAGGCCGGCGGGTCCTCTATCTCTCGTGGGTCGCCACCACTCACCATACTCGTCCTTAGTGCTGCTAGCTAGCCTATCTCTGACTCACAGCGGTGCTAAACCGGAGCTTCAGAGCTACAGATTAGATGTCCCGAAAGAACACCTTCCGCCTTACATTAATTAATTTGCAGGCGAGTTTTATTTATTTTTATACCGTGTATTCTCCGTGTAATTTCATGCACCGAACCGTAATGCCCGTATCGTACGGTTCGGTATGAATACATGTACCGTTCCACCCCTAATAAATACATGTGCATACTGTGCTTATGCTACCCTTCATATTGGCTCAGGTCAGCCACCACCCCCCAGCTGCTGCCCACCATGTGACATCACAACGAGGCTGGACCCTGTGGCAGGAAATCACCATTGACAGCAAGTTCCGGGGAAAGTACATCTCTGTCATGCCATTAGGTGAGCCCCAAACGTCATCCTTTTAACATCAAACACTGATTATATCCAGAGGTACAAGTAGCAATGTGAATAGGCTGTTTGATACTAATAGAGTTCTTTGTTATGGTTGATACCATTCCAAAACCTGTTACCTTACGGCTACACCAAGCGCGGAGATTCTGCCGTGCGGAAATAGAACGTTCACGGAGCGGAGCTTTTATTTAGCCGGCTACACTGGACGCGTTGAACATGAATCAGTTTTGCTGTCTTTGTTTATTTATTTTACAAACACTGTCAACTATCTTACTTACTATTTAACACTTGAATCTATCTACTTACTATCACTGTCATATCTTTAAATAGAAAAGCAACGTTAAAATAGTTAGAAACTTTAGATCTCCATGGAAACAGCTCTCGAGGTTTGGGAAATAATCGGATTTATTGCTTCTTTCATTATTTACAGCAACATATATAATAATCGATTACATTTCATAGATTTATTACCAGACTCTATGTAAAAAGGGCCACGCAAACCTTGCGGAAAATAATAAAAATAGAAGCCTGTCTATTTATACATTTTCCGCACGGAAATTTCCGCACGGAAAATTCGTTTCCGCGTCTGGTGTAGCCACTCACATTGCTTACAATGCATTACAACTCTGCTGAGTCCACACCGCGTCCGCAAGGCAACATTTCCGTGCTTGGTGTAGCCACGGCGCATAGGTGCAGTTCTATGGAAAGCCCTCTGTGACATTGCTATACGTGCTATAATGAGGGCATACAAATAAGATTTGATTGTGTTCTACTTCTCTTTCTGCTCTCTTCTCTCTGTAGGCAGCATCCACCTGCAGTTCCACTCCAGTGGGAACCACTATGTGTGGAGCAAGATCACCTCCACAGTGCACAACATCATTGTGGGAAAACTGTGGATTGACCAGGTGTGGGCGTATTGCACGTTAAGTGTCTCTGTTTGTTTGGTCCACTTTGTCTGTTTTGTCAGCCCGTTACTAGGCAGAATCAGCCTAGTGGCTTCCCCCAGACGACATGGGTTACCCATGACTTATCAGTTCACCGTGTTTGACAGACAACCAATCCAATATGGGTGTCTTATGCTTAATTTGTACTGCACTTTCTGTCTCTTAGGGTGCTTTCACACCTATTAGTCCGTTTGCTTGGTCCGAATCAGTAAATGAGTTGCTACTTTGTTGCATTTTTCATTAGGTCCGGTTAGTGTTCACACAGTCCTGTTTTAAGCGAACCAACGTGTGAAAAAAAACAATGACGTTTGTAAAAAACAATGACACGTACAGGTTGTTAATCTATTGGACAGAAAATGTGTGAGGGAAAATCACTTCCTTGTCATCAACAACAATGGAGCAACAGCAGCGTATTGCGATTGCAATACTATCTTTAATTGTTATGAGTTGGTGTTGCACGCCACGGTTTTTGGGTTGCTCGTTAACCTTATATCCAGGTTATCAAACCATGGGAATTTTTTTTTTTCCGTCCGGCTTTTCCATAGAACAAGCCTTCACTTCATCATTCCCCCACATTTTCCCTCAACTGATTTTGCTGCTAACGAGTGGCACGGCTGTCTCCGCCAAGTGTCAATTCCTTTTTCAACCCACAATGCACTACATTTTGGTTTGCTTCCTGGAATAGGTCAATATTAAGTCCGATTACGTAAAGCGAACCGAACCATGGTTCACTTGGAACCGGACCGAGTCCCGTCTTTTTAGGGGGACCATGGTTCGGTTGTTTGGTCCGCACCAGAGTTCGAATGCGTGTTCTCACCTCTCCAAACGAACCGGACTTTCAGAGAAAACGAACCATGGTCCGATTGAAACAGACCAAACATGTCAGGTGTGAAAGCACCCTTAATCTCTTTCTCTCCATCTCTTTCTCTTTCTTACTCATACAGTGACCTCAACATTACTTAGCAGAACGATGAATAACAAGTTGACCATGGCATTTAGTTGTTCATAGCATTTCATGACACTATGAATGTTTTATGTATGAAGGTAGTTTATAACTTGAGATCTCTTTTTCTTCAGTCTGGGGACATTGAAATTACCAATCACAGGACCAAGGACACCTGCCACCTCAAGTTTTCTCCCTACAGCTACTTCTCCAGAGACGTCCCTCGCAAGGTACATTGTGTACACTCTATTGGACTCAGGTGTACCGTTCTGTATCCTCACTGTTGAAAACAAGTTATTCTCTTGTCTTCCTCCTATATTTACCTATCCTCTTCTTCCTCTTTTTGTCTCCCTCTCTCACTTCCTCTTGATGTTGTGTCTTGTATCTCCCCTATCTCCAGGTTACAGGGGTAGTGGCCAACAGCGAGGGGATAGCTCACTACATCCTGTCAGGCACGTGGGATGACAAAATGGAAAGCGCCAAGATTGTGGAAAGCAGTCGGGGGTGTGGGGGATCAGAGGGTAAACAGAAGACCGTGTACCAGACCCTCCAACCCAAACTGCTGTGGAAAAAATACCCTCTTCCGTAAGAACAGCTGGCTAGTCACTCCAGCACACTCACTTTAGGTTTTCTGTAGACCACCCAGCCATTAAGTATTATCAGATATGCTGTCAATCTATATTTCCACTCTCTCTTATTTTTTCCTGCTCTCCTTCTCTGTCCACCGCAACAGGGCTAATGCTGAGAACATGCACTTCTTCTCTTCCCTGGCACTGACACTGAATGAGCTAGAGGACGGAGTGGCCCCAACAGACAGCCGCCTGCGGCCTGACCAACGCCTTATGGAGGCGGGGTTGTGGGATGAGGCCAACACCCAGAAACAGCGTCTGGAGGAGCGTCAGAGACTAGACAGGAGGAGAAGGGAGGCGCAGGCCAACCAGGCTCTAGAGGAAGGTGAGAGAAAGAGAATTACAATTACACTGTCAAAATAGAAAGTATAATTTTATGTTTGAGTATATGCAAGTATTGCATGTTGATCAATCTCTGTATGTGTCTGACCCCCTCAGGCCAGGAAATAGAAGGCTACCAGCCACTGTGGTTTGAGAGGAGAACAGACGATTCTTCGGGAGAGAGCAGTTACGTGTACAGGGGAGGGTACTGGGAGGCCAAGGACAGACAGGACTGGAGCCAATGCCCAGAGATCTTCTAAATCCCCCCCCACACCCCAGACAGTGTGCCCCTCCCTGAAAACATTTAAGCACTGAGATAAACACACTTTCTTCTTCTTTGCTCATGTACCACTCAGAACAAACAAACTTTGTTTTCTTAACACCTGTGTATGAAGGTCAATTTGTGTCAAAAAGATTTTCAAGTGTAAAACTTAATATGAATGCGGAATATAGACCACTGCGCTTTCAAAAATCAGGTTTAAAAGATACAGATCTTTTCTGTGCTTTTGTAAATAAGGTTTTGAAGATACAAATGTATATTCCGCATTCATATTCAGTTTTAAACTTGCAAATCTTTTTGACACTTATTAACCTTCCTACTAGTATGTTTCCCCCAGCATCGCCTTAATGAGTACTAAGTTTGTGTGTTTGTGATCGTTTGTGTATGTGTGCGTGATCAATAGATTGTGTGTGTCAGAAAGAGTGTCAGAGAAACACATTGCATGGAGCCAATATCTATTTCACAAGGTTCCTTTGGGATGGCAGGTGTATCAATAGTCATTTAACAAGTGAATGCAACTCTTGTGTTTTAAAGGCTGATGGGGTCAGTTAATTGGTTAAGATAAGTAGTCAAGCCTTTTAGCTGGGGGCAGTGTATGAGGGAGGGGTGTGTGTGTGTGCGTGTGCACGTGCGCATGCGTGTGCGCGTGTGAAAGGTGGGTGGGTGGGTGGGGTTGATGTTAGGAGCCAGTTGAATGTCCTGTTCTTGGTTCTGAACAAAATGTTCCTCCTACCGGAGATTTCAGAGGTTTGCATTCACTCTGCATTGTGACTGACCAGAGCAACTACTAGAAGGCAGAAAAACAGTATATTAAAAACATAAAAAACTACAGTAAAGACTAAAAACTACAACTTGAATGGCTCCTGGACATAGTAATATACATAGCAAATATGTCACATGAATGGGGTGTGTTTTGGGAAACTCAAACTTTGGTGAGTGTTCCAATGCAGCATGAGTGCACTCCTCTGGTAAACAGGAATTCAAATCAATGGTGTTTTTCCTAACTGAGCATGAATAAGCACATGTGTGATGGAGGCTGCTAACACCAGATGCACCTTTGGTTCAGGACTTGTTCAGTTCAAAATCATTAGATGAGTTTTGTGGAGCATATATTAAGTTGTAACCCACACGATTGGTAAAGATATTGATTGTGTTACATCTGTTGACTGTGTTCCTATTTGGGGTTGTTTAATTCTGTGTATGCAGAAATAATCTTTCAGGATGTAAACCCTGTCTAATGAAATAACATATATGAATTACAGTATGCAAAGGTTTGGGCAAAATGTATCTTTCTGTGAATAGTTAAAAGTGAGTAGAAGATTAACTGATCTTCCAAAGGCATATAGTTAAAGATGATACATTATTTTCAACATTTTAGGCAAGATTAGTGTATTATTTTGGTTTTGTACAATTTGTGAAAAATGAGTTCACAATTAGTAAAATGAAGAAAGGAGCACCATGCAAAGGTTTGGGCACCCCCCAAAATCTGAGCTCTCAGATAACTTTTACCAAGGTCTCAGAATTTAATTAGTTTGTTAGTGCTATGGCTTGTTCACGATCATTGATAGGAAAGGCCAGGTGATGCACATTTCAAAGCTTTATAAATACTCTGACTCCTCAAACCTTGTGCCAACAATCAGCAGCCATGGGCTCCTCTAAGCAGCTGCCTAGCACTCTGAAAATAAAAATAATCCACAAAGCAGGTAAACGGGTATAAGAAGATAGCAAAGCGTTTTCAGGTAGCCATTTCCTCAGTTCGTAAGATAATTAAGAAATGGCAGTTAACAGGAATGGTGGAAGTGGAACTGCTTGAAGGTTTGCTAGAAAGGCAAATCAAAACCCCCGTTTCACCTTCAGGAACATTTTGCAGACTCTGGAGTGGTGGTGCACTGTTCTACTGTGCAGCAACACCTGCACAAATATCGAGTCATCAGAAAATGACTCCATCCTGTGTCCTCACCACAAAATTCAGCATCAGAAGTTCGCAAAGGAACATCTAAACATGTTGGAATGCATTTTTGAAGCAAGTCCTGTGGACTGATGGAAGTTAAAATAGAACCTTTTGGGCACAACGAGCAAAGGTATGTTTGGAGAAAAAAGGGTGCAGAAAAGACCCCTTGTCCAACTGTTAAGCACAGGGGTGGATCAATCATGATTTGGGCTTGTGTTGCAGCCAGAGGCTCAAATAACATTTTACAGGTAGAGGGAATGGATTCAATTAAATTCCAGCTAATTCTGGAAGCAAACATACCATCTGTAAAAAAGCTGAAGATGAAAAGAGGATGGCTTCTGAAACAGGATAATGATCCTAAACACACCTCAAAATCCATAATGGATTACCTCAAGAGGCGCAAGCCGAAGGTTTTGCCATGGCCCTCACAGACCTCCGATCTACACATCATTGAAAATCTGTGGCTAGACCTCAACAGGTGGCCCAAGAAACTCACAGAACTAGAAGCTTTTTGCAATGAAGAATGGGTGAAAATCCCACAAACGAGAATTGAAAGACTCTTAACTGGCTACAAAAAGCGTTGACAAGCTGTGATACTTGCCAAAGGGGGTGTTACTAAGTACTGACCATGCAGGGTTCCCAAACATTGAAACTATAAAATGAAAATAATAAAAAGTAATCTTGCCTAAAATATTAAAGAAACGTGTCATCTTTAACTTCAGGTCTTTTGGAAATCAGGTAATCTTGTTTTGCTCGCTTAGCAAATGAGTGATGTGTGTTCAATTATAGTACCGTATTTTTAGGAAAATAAGATGCATTTTCTATAGACCGCACACCACCAGAATGGGAGTTTTGTGTTTGTAAATCTGAGTATAAACCGCACTGGAATATGCCGCACTTGATACGGGAACAATGATACCAAGCAATGCACTAGTATAGGCGATGTTACAGCATGCCTTTGCAACACACTTCAAAAACGAAAGTAAATATAGCTGCAAGCAGCGATGCGGGTTCCTCCGCAAAATGGCAAAATATTACAAAAATTTACATTGTAGAAGGTCAAGAGTTGGACAACAAGAGAGCAAAACTACTTAATGTTTGGCCAACAACAATATGCTGAATGGGGATTTGAACTCATGAGCATAAGATTACAAGTCAGTCTCTCTATCCTCTCTGCTACACACCAACTGTTAAGATTTTATGAATAGAAAGGGGAGAGTATTAGCTTTGGTCAGCTTTGGGACAAAGCGGTTGACATTTCAAGGTAAAATTGCATGAAATTGCGCATGGTACATCAGAATGATGTCACCTTGAAGCCAATAAGGTTTGAAAAACCATCAGTCAAAATTATATTTTATTTATTGACACAAAGATATTGAGGCAATGTGGACATTTACATAAATACACCCCTTTCAGACATTTTGTATTGCATTTCTCATTCCATTTCACCTTATATAAAGACACATCTGCCCGCACACTATCCCCATCCATGCTGTTTCTCTCTCCCAGCGCAGGTCACGCCAAAGCAGAAATGCTGCAGCAGCTGCATGAGGTTTAGGTGTAGTCCAAAAATTGCCTGCCACAATCAAAACATTTTAACCACAACATTGTTTTCAAACTTTCTAAAAAATTGCTTGAAATCCACAGTTATTGACTCTGTTCTTGAGTAAATCTCTTTCCAGAATCTCAGTCAATCCAGAATTAAGATTAGCCTCATAGGCAATTGTCTAGGGCACAGCCCACATTGAGCTCCTTGCAAGTATAGCCTGTGATAGTTCAATGGCCGACTCTCTGTTCCCATTAAACTACACAGCATGCACACTCAGGGTGACCAACAAGATTATATTAACTAACAAACAATAACATTATAAACATCTAACTGAACGAACACAACAACTGAAATCCCTTGCGTAGCTGTTGTAACAGAACTATTTTCCACAAGTCTTTGCGTTTTTTTTACATGCCGCACTGCATGCTGGGTACCCAAGAGCGCTGACGCTGATTATCTAGCTGTGCTCCGACTGCGTGATATGACGAGATGCTAGTGGCGCGCTAAGGTCTCAGAGTCTCCTGCATTCACAAGTTCTGCCCGATTAGCAAGCTATTTTTACAAATGTTTTGTTAGCAATTGCTAGCTAGCTAAAAACAATGTTAGTTAGCTTGGCTAAACTGGCAACAGAAATCAACAAATCAGATCAGTCGAACTTTATTCAGAAAGGGGGGGATGGCGGGAACATTAAAGGTGTAGGTACAGTAAAAGTGAAATGGAAAGCGTCTTTCTGCCTTGAAGCTGCGTGCGCATCATCATCAAGACCCCATCTATATGTAAAGATAACATCCAAGCTAACAATTTCGCCAAATCTGACTGCAGCTTTGTATACCATATGTACTGTGTTATGGTTGTTTGAGTTAAACAACTTGCTAAATTAATTAAATGTCTGTTAAATGTCAAATCCAACTATAAATGTATAAAAGAGAGAGTTCCAATCAAATCAGAATTTGTTTTAAACATAGAGGTTTAAAAGGCTACCTTTGCCTAAACTGACATGCACCAACTCAGAGAACTGAGTTTCAACATCCATTTACACATTTAGTCTCTATTTGTTACTCTACTCTTAAGGCATGTTTAACTTAATGTCTGCACCTCTCTGTCACCAACTGTCTCTGGAGTGGGGGGTGAGGGCTTCACAGGGTGTCTACAGGTATAAATAATATAAACAAGTTAAATGTAAGACTTTTTAAGACCTTTATAACACTTCCAAATGAAATTAAAGACCAAACTTACGATGGAAATACAAATCAAAAGTGGAAATATACAGCAATCTTTCCAAGTAAACACTGATGTCTGTTCAATATGGACAGTATGGTATAATAACAATAATCGGTTGAGTTTAAGAACATTGACTAAATGTGTGTAATCCGAAAGGATAACACAAAAATGTAATTGCTGTCCTAAATTATATTTATTATTACACTATGGTGGAAATGGTGGAGCAGAAACTAGCAATTCCATGAATCCCATGGAAACAAAGGCAAGTGTGTGAGATGTACTGATGTGGAGCACAAATCATCCAAGAAGCAGTACTTCTCTTGAGTGGTTTTTATTCAGATGAATAATCATTGGATTCAGGTCAAAAGTCTATCACTTGAACTGGTTTCATCACTTAAGACACTCAAAGTCAGCAGCTTGGCATACTGGGACATGGAAAGGATTAAACATTTAGACTTTCATCAAAGTAAAAAATGCTGGTTTGTCCTTTTTCATCAATGTCCTCAAAAAAGCAGGCTGCAGAGCTACTGTGTCTGTGGGGTGACTGTCTGTTTCTGGAGGGCTGGCAGGCAGGGGCAAGCAGGGCCTGCAGGCAGGCAGGCAGGCAGGCTGGCAGGCAGGCAGGGGCAAGCAGGGCCTGCAGGCAGGCAGGCAGGGCAGGCCAGCTGAATGAAGCTGTCCAGCTAGAGAGGGATAGTCCAGCAAGGGGTCTGTGATGCTCTCAGCATTCTCTGTTGTTGGTCTCAGCATCCTCTATTGAACTATGTTGAGCAGGCCTCTGCATGACCCTCCAGACCTGTAAAAGTGAATAAAGGATCCATGTCAGTTCAGTTGTGAAAAACAAAGCTTTTTCCATCTACACTTGACATAAACTACAGTTTTGACTGTGAAATGCAGTGGCATTACTTGAACTTGAATCCAAATGTGTTGACCTGATGGAGACCCATGCAAAGTCACTCAATACACAGGTTCGATTCCAGGCTCTGGCAAGAGTATTTAGCTCTAAACTGGTCAATATATACACATCTGACAAAAGACCAGCTCGACCTTTGCCTGTAAACAGTGATTCTGACTGTCAGAGACCTTTAAAGGCCATATGGCAGGTTGATTTTTCCAATGAATTTGCGCAATTTACATGTTGGTTATGAACATTTTTGTTATCTATTGTATTTGATGTTGTTGGGTGTCACAAAACGTAATATAATACGAAAAAGTAGGTACTTTTTTGCAATGATTCTCCTTTCCCCCACAATGCATTGCATGACGTCACGTTGGGGAGACGATGGACCAAAGCCATGCCCCCACCCCTCGCCCCTCGGCTTGAAGCAACGGCCCCGGTGGATGTAGGTGGTATTGCATTTACGGTTAGGTTTCCGACTCTTCCGGTCGTTTTTATTCTATTAACTCCAGTCAACATTTACAAAACTATCTCCCCCAATAATTTTTGTTCGATTCTCGAACCTGGCTCATACTACTAGCTTTTTCATAGAATAATTTTTCCAGATTTTTGCTAAGTTTGAAACCAATCCGAAATGGGTAAACTAGCACCCCATTTATTTGCCTACGTCAATAAAAGTTGCCTGCAAATGCTGCTCGCGGATACTAACAGGGCACGAGCACAAAAGTTCACATTGGCCGATAGCCGATTTACATTGAGCTGAATGAGCCATAGACTTATATTGAATGAGCACAGGGAGAAATGGCTTGAGTTGCCTGCCTTGTTGTAGCAAGTTTAGCACATCGTTGTCACACATACATGAAATGTTGTTAATATAGTTTATTCCCGTTATTTTAAAACAGATTTGATTTTTCGTAAAAACGTTCATGACATGATGGCAAATATATTATGTTAAGCGCGAGCATAGATTGTTGACATGTCTATCTGGAGCAAAGACGAAGATTAATACTTTAACTGTTAACCACAATAGGAAATGATATATATTTAAATAATATTAGTCTTGCCTTCAGAAGCTTTTGTTAAACACACCCATTATTCTTTTTTTGATCGTGTCATCAAGCCAGACTGCTTTTGTGGGACAATATGAAGGTCCTCAGTGACTATGTTTCACCCCCACTTACATCTGATGGAAACGTCTTGTAGCCTATATGGTTCTATGAATATGCCCCTTTCAAAGGCAAATGTTCAATAAAGTATATTTTAGACACACTTCTCGAGCTTTTATTTATTACATTATTAACACGTCTTGTTAGATCACGTTATATCCATTAATAGACGTTTGGTTTTCTAGGTTGAACATATAAAACACAGGTCACATTTCGACACTGATGTGAAATTGAAGGCAGTGTGAATTTCGTGGCATCTCGTTTGAATATAAAGTTGACAGTAAGCTATGGTAAGTCTGCATCATGGAAGATTTCAGTTACCAAAAGGGTTATTAAGCTTTCTTTGCCTGGCGAGAACAACGACGGAGCTGTTCATGTTAACAGTTTATTTCATCCGATACAATGCGTTGGAAATCATACTACACGAAGAAAAAAAGCAACATATGTGATGAGTTCCATCTAGAATAGCCCTATATTTAGCCCTATAGCCTATTTCTAAAAAACAAGTGAAAGGAATACTATACAGTGACAGAATACATTTCCGTTAAGTTTGCATCATGTGTCTGATTCTTATCGGACTTGTACCCCATTCTGCCCATAGATTCTGCAACTGCAATGCCTTAGCTCACACGCTCGTAACCATATAAATCTATGCTCGCGACTGGTTGTCGCAAAGTATGACGTGTAGAGCTAGTTGCAAGTGTGCACGAGGTCTCGGAGCTAGGGGAAAAAAGAGCCACTGTTTAAAGCTAGACCGGAAGACACGGAAGTGGAAAGATGGCCGCGTCCGTATCGCGCTCTCGCTTGCCTCACTGCGCCACTGAGCACTTTTCATAGAAATGAATGGGGACGCCATCTTGGAAGACAAAAGTAGCTTACTCTAGTTATATTAACTATGACCAAAGCCCGCCTTTAGACCATTGAGATCAACGAGAGAGATTAACGAGAGAGTGTTCAGCTGTAGATAGTTTATAGATAAATACATAGATAAAATATATAATTAGCATAGATATAAAGATCAAGAGATAGATATATAGATAGCATAGATATATATATATATAGAGAGAGAAATAGATAATAGATAGACAGACAGCCAGATAGCATAGCTAGCTAGCACTAGATAAATAAATAGCTACTAGTACTAGCCTACATATATAGATATAGAGATAAAGCTAGATACAAATATTTATAGGTAGGAAAAATGGTAAACTACTGTGTTTGTGGGGGGTGTACAAACTCCACCCTAACTGGACACAGGGTCCATGGCTTCCCGATGAACCACAAGGCAACCCTCAGACAGTGGGTACAATTTGTCCGTGTTAGGCGGGAAGATTTTTCAATGGCCTCTGCCACAAAGAACTCCAGATCTGCAGCGCGCATTTCAGGGAGGAGGATTACAACCCAGGGGACATCAGGATGGTTTCTCTCGGGTTGAAGAGGCTGTGCACACGCACCTCTCTGCCTGCCCTGGCCCGAGACCGAGAAGCACTGAAAAGCTCAGTGCCGCCCGCCGCAAGCGAGAGCTGGCAACGGTAAGCCTCAGGCTAATGTTTACAAGCTGCACGTTAGCTAGTGTTAAGGATAGTGTAACTGGGTAGTGGAGAATAATACAAGGTTAAGTATCGGACCAAGTTATTTGTAGTTTAATGTAAGTAATGATGCAATCACAAGATACACAATGAAAACAACACACCAAGATGTTCATAGTCTAGTACAATGAATCAGTCGATGATGCAACAGCAGTCCCACAGAAACAGAGTCTCAGAATAGAACAAACGAAGGCCTTCGTTGAGAAAGTGGTCGTGACAGAGATCCGAGAGAGTTCTGCCCACACCAAGTTCTGTCTCCCTGTCCTTGGGAGACAGGTCTTGTACCCCCCCTAGAGAGGGAGGTCTGTGACAGGCGATTGGTCAGAAGACCGTGGGGTGGGAATGTGGTTGTCCAATTAAATGTCCAGGGCGTTCATGGTGGCACAAGGTGGGCAGTCCACGGATCTGGTGATGTTCGGAGAGGGAGGGGGCGGAGAAGACCCACAGGTCTACTCAGGGAGGGGGGCAGACAAGACCCACAGGTCTGAGGTAATCCAAGGGAGGGGGGCTCCAGGGAAGGAAGTAGATCGCCCCAAGGTCCTTATGGCGTGCAGGGAGATGGGAGCTGCGCCTCCAAGGAAAGGGGGGGGGGTCGTGTCTCCAGGAGAAGGGATGAGGCGGCCAGGCCAGGGTCGATGATATATGGGGGTAGGTGGGGTAGGGTCTCCAAGGGGAAAGGGTAGATCATCCAGTGTGAAAAGGGGGAGGGGACAGGGTCTCCAAGGGAATGCAGGTGGGGCAGGTGGGGCAGGGTCTCCAAGGGAATGTGCTCTCAGAACAGAGTATATCCAAAGGTGGTCAGACCGGCTGATCTGACCCGTCCTTAAGCAGAGAAGAGTTACTGTCCCAACATTACCTTATCTCCCAAGTTGACACTTTTACTCCCAAGCGCTGAGAGGCCCTATTGTGCTCACTGCGGTCCCTGAGCATCACAAACTCGCCTCCCAAAAC